>VHKM01000306.1:0-600000 GCA_007210695.1 Neogobius melanostomus
AAGGAGAGGAGAGAAAGAGGAGAGGGGGAGAAGAGAAGAGCATGGAGAGGGAGAGGAAGGAGAGAGGGGAGAGGAGGAAGAGGAAGAGGAGAGGAGAAGACGAGGAGGTGAGGAGGGAGAAGAGCAGGGCGGTTGAGGAGAGGTGAGGAAAGAGAAGAGGAGAAGAGAGAGAAATGGAGAGGAGAAAGAAGAGGAGAAGAGGAGAGGGAGAAGATGAGAGGAGGAGAGGAAAGAGAGAAGAGAGAGAAGGAGGAGAGGAGAATGAGAGGAGTGAGAAGAGAAGAAGAAGAGGATGAGGAGAAGAGAGAAGAGGAGAGGAGAGAAGAGAAGAGGAGGGAGGGAGACAGGAGGAGAGGAGAAGAGAGAAGAGGAGAGGAGAGAGAGGGAGAAGAGGATAGGAGAAGAAGAGAGAGGAGTGGAGAAGAGAGGAGAGGAGAAGAGTGAGAGAAGAGAGAGGAGAAGAGGAGAGGAGAAGAGAGAGGAGGAGCAAGAGAGAGATGAGAAAAAAGAGGAGGGAGAGGAGAGGAGAAGAAGAGAGAAGAGAGAGGAGAGAAGGAGAGAAGAGGAGAGGAGAAGAGACGAGGACGGTGAAGGAGAAGAGGAGAGGAGAAAGGAGAGGAAGAGAGAAAGGAGAGGAGAAAAGGAGAGAGCGAGGAGAGAGAGGAGAAGGAGAGGAGAAGGAGAGAGAGAGGAGAGAGGAAAGAGGAAGAAGAGAGAGGAGAGGAGAAGAGAGGGAGAGGGAGAAGAGAGAAGGGAGAGGAGAAAGAGAGAGGAGAGGAGAAGAAGTAGAGAAGAGGAGAGGAGAAGAGAGAGGAGGAGAGGGAAAGAGGAAGGGAGAGAAGAGGAGAAGGAGAAGAAGAGTGGAGAGAGAAAGGAGAGAAGAGGAAGAAGAGAAGAGGAGAGGAGAAGAGAGGAGAGAGAAGAGAGAAGAGAAAGAGGGCGAGGAGAAGAGAGAGGAGGAGGGCGAGAAGAGAGAAGAGGAGGACGAGGGAGAAAGAGGAAGAGAGGAGGAGGGAGGAGAAGAGAGAGGGGGAGAGGAAAGAGGAGGAAAGAGAGGAGAGGAGAGAGAGAAGAGAGGGAGGTGAGGGAAAGAGAAAGATGGGAAGAAGAGAGGAGAAATGGAGAGAGAGAGGAGAGGGAGAGAGGAGAGGAGAAGAGAGAGGAGCGGACGAGGAAAAAGAGAAGAAGGAGAGAAGAGGAGGGAGAAAGAGAGGAGTGGTGGAGAAAGAGAGAAGAGGAGAGGAAAGAGAGAAGAGGAGAGGAAGAAAGAGAGAAAGAGGAGAAGGAGGAAGAGACAGGAGGAGAGGAGAAGAGAGAAGAGGAGAGAAAGAGAGAGGAGAGAGGATAGGAGAAGAGAGTGGAGAAGAGAGAATAGGAGGAGGAGAAAGAGGAGAGAGGGGAGAGGGAGAAGACGCAGAGGATTGGAGGAGAAGAGGAGAGGGAAGAGAGAAGAGGAGAGGAGGAGGAGACAGGAGAGAGAGGAAGAGGAGAAGAGGATGAGGAGGAAAGAAGAGAGAGGAGAAGAGGATGGAGAAGAGAGAGGAGCAAAGAGAGAAGAGCGAGTGAGAAGAGAGGAGAGGAGAGAGGAGAGAAGAGAGAAGAGGAAGGAGAAGAGAGGAGGAGAAGAGAGGAGAGAAGAGGAGAGGAGAGGATAAGAGAGAGGAGAAGAGAGAAGAGGACTGAGTAAGAAGAAGAGAGGGGTGGAGGGAGAAGAGGAGAGGGAGTAAGAGGAGAGTGGGGAAGAGAGAAAGAAGAGGAGAGGAGAAGGAGAGAGGAGGAGAAGAGAGAAGAGGAGGAGAAGAGAGAAGAGGAGAGAAGGAGGAGAAGACGAGAGAGGAGGAGGAGAGAGAGGAGAGGAGAAGAGAGAGAGGAGGAGCGAAGAAGAGAGAGGGGAGAAGAGGAGAAGAGGAGAGGAGAAAGAGAGAGGAGGAGAGGAAGAGAGGAGAGGAGAGAGAAGGAAAGAGAGAGAGAGGAGAGAAAGAGTGAGAGAAGAGGGAGGAAAGAGAGAGGAGAGGAGAGAGAGAGGAGAGAAGAAGAGAGAAGAGAAGAGGAGAGGAGAAGAGAGAGGAGGGAGAGGGAGAAGAAGAGAAGAGGAGAAGAGGAGGAGAAGATGAGAGGGAGAGGGAAGAAGAAGAGAAGGGAGAAGAGAAAAGAGGAGAGGAGAGGAGAAGAGAGAATGAGGAGAGGAGAGAGAGAGGAGAAGAGTGAAGAGGCGAGAGGAGAAGAGAGAGGAGGAGAGGGAGAAGACCAGAGGAGGAGAGGAGGGAGAGGAGAGAAGAAAGAGGAGAGGAGAGAAGAAGGAGAAGAAGAGGAGGAGAGAGAGAAGATGAGAGGAGAAGAGAGGAGAGGAGAAGAGAGAAGAGGAGAGGAAGAGGGAGAGAGAGTGAGAAGGATAGAGAGGAGGAAGAGAGGAAGACGAGGAGGAGAAGAGGAGAGTAGGATGAGGAGAGAAGAAGAGAGAGAGGCGGAGAGAGGAGAAAGAGAGAAGAGGAGAGGAGAGGAAGAAGAGAGAGGAGAAGAGGAAGAGGAGAAGAGAAGAGGAGAAGAGAGAAAGAGTAAGAGAGAAGAGAGAGGAGGTGAGGAGAAGAGAAGAGGAGAGGAGGAGAGGAGAGAAGAGGAGAAATGGAGAGGAGAGAAAGAGGAGAGAGTTTGAAAGTAGAGGAAGCAAAGAGAGAGAAGAGGAGAGGAGAGGAAGGAAGAGGAGAAGAAGATGGAAGAGGAGGGAGAAAGAGAGAGGAGAGAAAGAGGAGAGAGGAGAGGAGAGGAGAAGAGAAGAGAGAGGAGAGGTGGGAAGAAGAAGAGAGGGAGGAGGAGGGGAAGAGAGAAATGGAAGGAGAAGAGAGAGGAGAAGAGGGAGAGGAAGAGAGAGGAGAGGGGAGAGGAAAAGACGAGAAGAGAGAAAGAGGAGAGAAATAGAGAGGAGTGGAGAGGAGAAGAAGAGGAGAGGGGAAGATGCTGGGGCGAGAAGAGGAGAGGAGAAGAGAGAGAGAAGAGGAAATGAGAAGGGACAGGAGGAGGGGAGAAGAGAGAAGAGCGAGAGGGAGAAAGAGAAAGTGAGGAGAAAAGAGAGAAGACGGAAGAAGGAGAGGAGAGGAGAAGGAGAAGAAAGAAGAGGAGCAAAAGAGAAGAGAGGGGAGAGGAGGAGTTGCGAAGAAAGAAGAAGAAGAGGAGGAGGAAGAGGAGAGGAAGAAGAGAGAAGAGGAGAGTGAGGAGAAGAGGAGAGAGAGAAGAGGAGAGAGATGAGAGAGAGAGAGAGAAGGGAGCTGAAAGAGAGAGGAGAAAGAGAGAAATCGAGCGCGAAAGAGAGAAGAGGAGAGGAGAAGAGAGATGCGAGGTTTGGAAGAGGAGAGAGTGAGAGAAGAAGAGGAGAAAGAGCGGAGAGAAGAGGAGAGAAAAGGAGAAGAGGA
Organism: Neogobius melanostomus; assembly: GCA_007210695.1. Classification (NCBI taxonomy): domain Eukaryota; kingdom Metazoa; phylum Chordata; class Actinopteri; order Gobiiformes; family Gobiidae; genus Neogobius; species Neogobius melanostomus. The sequence goes on from VHKM01000306.1 coordinate 3,408, forward strand.
GAGGAGAAGAGAGGGAGGTTAGGGAAGAAGAGGAGCAAGAGGAGAGGAGAGAGGAAGGAGAAGAGGAGCAGGAGAAGAGGAGAGGAGAAGAGAGGAAGAAGAGAGGCGAAGGAGAAGGAGAAGATGAGAGGAGGTGAGGGAGAGGAAAAGATGAGAAAGGGGGGAGAGGAGAGGAAGAGGGAGGAGAAGAGAGAGGAGAAAGAAGAGGAGAAGGAAGGAGAGGAGAAAGAGAGAAGAGGACGAGAAAGAAAGAGAACAGAGGAGAAGAGACGAGGAAGAAAGAGAGGAAGACCGGAGGAGGAAAGTAGAGAAAGAGAGAGAGGAGAGGAGAGAAGACAGAGGAGGAGAGAGGAGGAGAGAGAGGAGGAAGAGAGCAAGAGAGAGGAGAGGAGAAGAGAGAGGAGAGAGGAAAGAGGAGAAGAGGAGGAGAAGAAGAGAAGAGAAGAGGAGAAGAGAGAGGAGGTGAGGAGAAGAGAACAAGAGGAGAGGAGGAGAGAAGTAAGAAGAGAGGAAATGGGAGAGGAGAGGAGAAGAGAGGAGAGTTGAAGAGAGAGGAGAAAGGGAGAAGAGGAGAGGGAGGGAGAGAAGAGGATGAAGAGAGAAGAGGAGAGGAGAAGAGAGAGGAGAAGAGAGAAGAGGAGAGGAGAGGAGAGAGAAGGAGAGGAGGTGAGGAGAAGAGAGTGGGGAAGGAGAAGAACGAGAGAAATTGGAGAGGAGAAGAGAGAGGAAAAGAGGAAGAGGAGAGAGAGAGGAGGAAGAGGAAAAGAGAGAAGGAGAGAAGAGGAGAGGATAAGAGATAGGAGTGGGAGAAGAAAGGAGAAGAGAGAAGAGGAGAGGGAGAGAGGAAGAGGAGAGGAGGAAGAGAGAAGAGGAAATGAGAAGAGGAAGAGGAGAAGAAAGAGGAGAAGAGGAGAGGAGAGAGAGAGATAGGAGGGAGAGGAGAAGAGAAAGAGAGAGGAGGAGGAGTGGAGAAGAAGAAGGGAGAGGGAAGGGAGAGGAGTGAAAGAGAGAAGAGGATGAGGAGAGAAGAGGAAGAGAGAGAAAGAGGAGAGGAGAAAGAGAGAAGAGGAGAGGAGGAGAGAGGAGAAGAGAGAAGAGGAGAAGAGAGAAGAGGAGAAGAGAAGAGCGAGGAGGTGAAGAGGAGAAGAGGAGAGGAGAAGAGAGAAGAGGGGAAGAGAGAAGAGAGAAAGAGGAGGGAGAGAGAGAGGAGGTGAGGAGAAGAAGGAGAAGAGTGAGAGGAGAAGAGAGAAGGAGGAGGGAGAAAGAGAGAGAGAAGAGAGGGAGAAGAGAGGAGGGAGAGGAAGAAGAGAGAGGAGGTGAGGAGGGAAAGACGAGAAGAGGGAGAGGAGAGGAAAGATGAGAGAGAAGAGAGAGGAGAAGAGGGAGAAGGACGAGAGGAGCTACGAGGAGAGGAGAGAGAAGCGAGAGGAGGAGAGGGGAAGAGGAGAAGAGAGAGGGAGAAGAAGGGAAGATGAGAGTAGAAGAGAGGAGAGGAGAAGAAGAGGGAGAGGAGAGGGAGAGAAAGAGGGAGAAGAGAGAAGACGAGAGGAGAAGAGGAGAGGAGGAGAGGAGAAGACAGAGGAGGAGAGAGGAGGAGAGGAGAGAGGAGAAGAGAGAGGACGGAGAGGGAGAGAGAGACAGAGGAGCAGAGGGGAGAAGAGAGAAGAGAGAGAGGAGAGGAGAAGAGAGAGGAGAGAAGAGGAGAAGAGAGAGGAGAGGAGAAGAGAGGAGAGGAGAAGAGAGAAGGGAGAGGAGAAGGAGAGGAGAGAGAGAAGAGGAGAGGGAGAAGAGAGAGGAGGAGAGAAAAGAGAGAAGGGAGAGAAGAGGGAAGAAAGAGAGAAGAGGAGAGAAGAGGAGAGAGAGGAAGAAGAGAGAGGAGAGGAGAAGAGAGGAGAGGAGAGAGAGAAGAGAAGGAGGAGAGGAAGAGGAGAGGAGGAGAGGGAGAAGAGAGAAGAGGGAGGAGAGGGGGAGAAGAAGAAAGAGAGAGGGAGAGGAGAGAGAGAGAGGAGGGAGAAGAGAAGAGGAGAGGGAAGGAGAGGAGAGAGGAGAAGAGAAGGGAGGGAGGAGAGAAAGGGAGGAGAGAAGGAGAGGAGAGAAGAGGAGGAGAAGAGGAGAGGAGAAGAGAGAGGAGAGGGAAAAGAGAGAAGAGGAGAAGAGGAGAGGAGAAGAGAGGAGTGGAGAAGAGAGAAGAGGAGAGGAGAAGAGAGAAGAGGAGAGGAGAAGAGGAGAAGAGGAGAGGGAGGAGAGACAGGAGGAGAGGAGAAGAGAGAAGAGGAGAGGAGAAGAGAGAGGAGAAAGAGGATAGGAGAAGAGAGAGGAGAAGAGAGAAGAGGAGGAGGAGAGAGAGAGAAGAGGAGAGAGAAGATGAGAAGAGGAGAGGAGAAGAGAGAAGAGGGAGAGGAGGAGAGAAGGAGGAGAGGAGAAGAGAGAGAGGGAGGAGAAGAGAGAGGAGAAGAGGATAGGAGAAGAGGAGGAGGGAAGAGAGAAGAGGAGTGGAGAAGAGAGAGGAGGAAAGAGAGAAGAGAGAAGAGAGAGGAGGAGAAAGAAGAGAGGAGAGAGGAGAGAAGAGGAGAGGAGAGGAGAAGAGAGGAGAAGAGAGAAGAGGAGAGGAGAAGAGGAGAGGAGAGGGAGAAGAGGAGAGGAGAAGAGGAGAGAGAAGAGAGAAGAGGGAGAGAAGAGAGAGGAGGAGAGAAGAGGAGAAGAGGAGGAGAAGGAGAGAAGAGGAGAGAAGAGGAGAAGAAGAGGAGAGAGGAGAAGAGAGGAGAGGAGAGAAGAGAGAGAAGAGGAGAGGAAGGAGAGAAGGAGAAGAGGAGAGAGAAGAGAGAGGAGGAGAGAAAGAGAGAAAGAGAAGAGGAGAAGAGAGAGAAGAGGAGAGAAGAGGAGAAGAGAGAAGAGAGAGGAGAAGAGAGAGGAGAAGAGAGAAGAGGAGAGGAGAAGAGAGAGGAGGAGGAGAGGAGAGAGAAGAGAAAGAGAGGAGAGAGAGAAGAGGAGAAGAGAGAGGAGAAGAGAGAGGGAGAAGAAGGAGAGGAGAAGAGAGAAGAGGAGAGAAGAGGAGAGAAGAGGAAGAGAGGAGAAGAGAAGAAGACGAGAGGAGAAGGGAGAGGAGGAGAGGAGAAGACAGAGGAGGAGAGAGGAGGAGAGAAGAGGAGAGAGAGAAGGGAGAGGAGAGGAGAAGAGAGAGGAGAAGAGAGAAGAGGAGAAGAGAGAGGAGAAGAGAGAAGAGAAGAGGAGAAGAGAGAGGAGGTGAGGAGAAGAGAAGAGGAGAGGAGGAGAGGAGAAGAAGAGAGAAATGGAGAGGAGAAGAGAGGAGAGTTGAAGAGAGAGGGAGAAGAGAAAGAGGAGAGGAGAGGAGAGAAGAGGAGAAGAGAGAAGAGGAGAGGAGAAGAGAGAGGGAGAAGAGAGAAGAGGAGAGGAGAGGAGAAGAGAAGAGAGAGGAGGTGAGGAGAAGAGAGGAGGAGAGGAGAAGAGAGAAATGGAGAGGAAAGAGAGAGGAGAAGAGGAGAGGAGAAGAGGGAGGAGAGGAAAAGAGAGAAGAGAGAAGAGGAGAGGATAAGAGAGGAGTGGAGAAGAGAGAAGAGAGAGAGGAGAGGAGAAGAGGAGAAGAGGGAGAGAGAGAAGGAGAAGAGAAAGGAGAGAGACAGGAGGAGAGAGAAGAGAGAAGAGGAGAGGAGAAGAGAGAGGAGGAGAGGAGAGGAGAAGAGAAAAGAGAGAGGAGAGGAGTGGAGAAGAGAGAAGAGGAGAGGAGAAGAGGAGAGGAGAAGAGAGAAGAGGGAGAGAAGAGGAGAAGAGAGAAGAGGGAGAGGAGAAGAGAGAAGAGGAGAGGAGAAGAGAGAGGAGGAGAAGAGAGAAGAGGAGAGAAGAGGAGAAGAGAGAAGAGGAGAGGAGAAGAGAGAGGAGGTGAGAAGAGGAGAAGAGGAGAGGAGAAGAGAGAAGAGGAGAGAAGAGGAGAAGAGAGAAGAGGAGAGGAGAAGAGAGAGGAGGTGAGGAGAAGAGGAGAAGAGGAGAGGAGAAGAGAGAAGAGGAAGGAGAGGAGAAGAGAGGAGGGAAGAGAGAGAGGAGAAGAGAGGAGAGAGAGGAGAAGAGAGAGGGTGAGGAGAGGAAAGAGAGAAGAGGAGAGAGAGGAGAAGAGAGAGGAGAGAGAGAGAGAAGAGGAGAAGGAGAGGAGACAGAGGAGAGGAGAGAGAAGCGAGAGGAGGAGAGGGAGAAGAGGAGAAGAGAGAGGAGAAGAGAGAAGATGAGAGGAGAAGAAGGAGAGGAGAAGAGAGGAGAGGAGAGGAGAGGAGAAGAGAGAGGAGAAGAGAGAAGACGAGAGGAGAAGAGAGAGGAGGAGAGGAGAAGACAGAGGAGGAGAGAGGAGGAGAGGAGAGAAGAGGAGAAGAGAGAAGAGGAGAGGAGAGAGAGAAGAGGAGAGGAGAGGAGAAAGAGAGGAGAAGAGAGGAGGAGAGAGAGAGGAGAAGAGGAGAGGAGAAGAGAAGAGAAAGAGAGAGGAGGTGAGGAGAAGAGAGAGAGAGGAGAGGGAGAAGAGAGAAATGGAGAGAGAAGAGAGGAGAGGAGAGTTGAAGAGAGAGGAGAAGAGAGAAGAGGAGAGGAGAGGAGAAGAGAGAGGAGAAGACAGAGGAGGAGAGGAGAGAAGAGGAGAAGAAGAAGAGGAGAGGAGAAGAGAGAGGAGAAGAGAGAAGAGGAGAGGAGAAGAGAGAGGAGGTGAGGAGAAGAGAGGAGGAGAGGGAGGAAGAGGAGAAGAGAGAAATGGAGAGGAGAAGAGAGAGGAGAAGAGGAGAGAGAAGAGAGAGGAGGAGAGGAAAAGAGAGAAGAGAGAAGAGGAGAGGATAAGAGAGGAGTGGAGAAGAGAGAAGAGGAAGGAGAAGAGAGAAGAGGAGAGGAGAGGAGAAGAGAGAAGAGGAAAGGAGAAGAGACAGGAGGAGAGGAGAAGAGAGAAGAGGAGAGGAGAAGAGAGAGGAGAAGAGAAAAGAGAGAGGAGAGGAGTGGAGAAGAGAGAAGAGGAGAGGAGAAGAGGAGAGGAGAAGAGAGAAGAGGAGAGGAGAGAAGAGGAGAGAGAGGAGGAGAGAGGAGAAGAGAGAGAGAAGAGAGAAGAGAGGAGGAGAGGAAAAGAGAGAAGAGGGAGAAGAGAGAGGAGAGGAGAGAGAGAAGAGGAGAGGAGAAGAGAGAGGAGGAGAGGGGAGAAGAGAGAAGAGGAGAGGAGAGGAGAAGAGAGAGGAGGAGAAGAGAAGAGAGAGGAGAAGAAGAGAGAAGAGGAGAGAGAGGAGAAGAGAGAGAGGAGAGGAGAAGAGAGAAGAGAGAGGAGAGGAGAAGACAGAGGAGGAGAGGAGAGGAGAAGAGAGGAGAGGAGAGAGAGAAGAGGAGAAGAGAGGAGAGAAGAGGAGAAGAGAGAGGAGAAGAGAGAAGAGGAGAGGAGAAGAGAGAGGTGAAGAGAGAAGAGGAGAAGAGAGAGGAGAAGAGAGAAGAGGAGAGGAGAAGAGAGAGGAGGTGAGGAGAAGAGAAGAGGAGAGGAGGAGAGGAGAAGAGAGAGAAATGGAGAGGAGAAGAGAGAGGAGTAGAGGAGAGGAGAAGAGAGAGGAGGAGTGGAGAAGAGAGAAGAGGAGAGGAGAAGAGAGAGGAGAAGAGAGAGGAGGAGTGGAGAAGAGAGGAGAGGAGAGGAGAAGAGAGAGGAGAAGAGAGAGGAGGAGTGGAGAAGAGAGGAGAGGAGAAGAGAGAGGAGAAGAGAGAGGAGGAGTGGAGAAGAGAGGAGAGGAGAGGAGAAGAGAGAGGAGGAGAGGAGAAGACAGAGGAGGAGAGGAGAGGAGGAGAAGAGAGAGGAGGAGAGCAGAGAAGAGGAGAAGAGAGAAGAGGAAGGACAAGAGAGAGGAGAAGAGAGGAGAGGAGAAGAGAGAGGAGAAGAGAGAAGAGGAGAGGAGAGAAGAGGAGAAGAGAGAGGAGAAGAGAGAAGAGGAGAGGAGAAGAGAGAGGAGGTGAGGAGAAGAGAAGAGGAGAGGAGGAGAGGAGAAGAAGAAAGAAATGGAGAGGAGACGAGAGAGGAGAAGAGGAGAGGAGAAGAGAGAGAGGAGGAGAAGAGAGAAGAGGAGAGGAGTGGAGAAGAGAGAGGAGTGGAGAAGAGAGAAGAGGAGAGGAGAGGAGAAGAGAGAAGAGGAGAGGAGAAGAGAGAAGAGGAGAGGAGAAGACAGAGGAGGAGAGGAGAGAAGAGGAGAAGAGAGAAGAGGAGAGGACAAGAGAGAGGAGAAGAGAGAAGAAGAGAGGACAAGAGAGAGGAGAAGAGAGAAGAGAGAGGAGAAGAGAGAGGAGAAGAGAGAAGAGGGAAAGAGAGAAGAGGAGAGGAGAAGAGAGAGGAGGTGAGGAGAAGAGAAGAGGAGAGGAGGAGAGGAGAAGAAGAGAGAAATGGAGAGGAGAAGAGAGAGGAGAACAGGAGAGGAGAAGAGAGAGGAGGAGTGGAGAAGAGAGAAGAGGAGAGGAGAAGAGAGGAGAGGAGAAGAGAGAGGAAAAAAGAGGAGAGGAGAGGAGAGAAGAGGAGGAGGGAGAGAGGAGAAGAGGAGAGGAGAAGAGAGAGGAGAGAGGAGAGAAGAGAGAAGAGGAGAGAAGAGGAGAAGAGAGAAGAGGAGGAGAGTAGAAGAGAAGAGAGAGGAGGTGAGGAGAAGAGAAGAGGAGAGGAGGAGAGGAGAAGAGAGAAATGGAGAGGAGAAGAGAGAGGAGAAGAGGAGAGGAGAAGAGAGAAGAGGAGAGGAGAAGAGGAGAGGAGAAGAGAGAAGAGGAGAGGAGAAGAGAGGAGAGGAGAGAAGAGGAGAAGAGAGAGGAGAAGAGAGAGGAGAGGAGAAGAGAGGAGAGGAGAAGAGAGAGGAGAAGAAAGGAGGAGAGGAGAGGAGAAGACAGAGGAGGAGAGGAGAGAGGAGAAGAGAGAGGAGGAGAGAAGAAGAGAGAGGAGGAGAGGAGAAGAGAGGAGGAGGAGCAGAGAGAAGAGGAGAGAAGAGGAGAGAGGGTTTCGGAAAGGGCCTCTTTCTCTTTGGACACTGAGTCTGTGTCTTCTCTTTATTGAAACAGCTGCACAGCATACAGAAATACCCGCTCTTTAACAACGCTTTCGGTTGATGAGTTTTCATGTGTGCCACTTATTTGATTGTTCTACTTTATTTCACCTGTTGTTTTGTACAGCAGTTTGTGATTTTTACCTGTGAAAGTGGATGGACCTGGATGGACCTGGTTTAGTCCAAGTCCTCCTGAGCCCCTCTCTCTCCCTTCTGTCCCACAGAGCAGTATGGACACTCCGCTCAGTGTCACGGCCCAGAACGTGGACTGCTTCGACAGCGGCGTGATCTGCAGGAAGTCGCTCCTCATCAGCGTCGGACGAACCGTCATCGCCTTCGACAGCGACTCGGGGAAACCGGTAAGAGTTGAACCCGTGACCAATTTGAGCAATACTTTTTCTGATACCTATATTAAAATATGTGTGGTCTAGAACCAGAAAACGGAACAATAATGTTTGGAAGATCTGCACATTTACAATATCGGGTTCATCTCCAATGTCACGGAATGTGTGAAAAATGGGGAATAATTTGGGGAAAAATGGGAGAAATTGTGGCAAAAAAGAAGTAAAAATGTTGAAAAATGGGGGCAACATTTCAGAAAAAATGGGGGGAAATATTAGTAATAAAAAATTACAAAAAATTGAAAAAAAATTGGGGCAAAAATTAAGAACAAATTTGTAAAAAGAAAATCTGAAAAAATAAATGACGAAAAAATTATTTATTTGAGCTGAAACAACCAAGTCACTCCCTTTAATGCTGTCCCTGGACCAACAGCATCTAAACTGTATTTTATTTTTTCGATACCATACTGCTATCATTTGTAAATATGTCTGTGTTGGTGCAGAACCCGTCGAGCGTGGTGGACCGCCGGCAGAGGGTGTTCCTGTTCTCCGCCGGGATCTTCTCTGTAGTGCATTCCCCGAGGAGGACCTGACCGTGCTCTGGGACAGGAAGACCACGGTCCACGTTCAGGCCGGACCGCGCTGGCAGGTACTCGCCCTGTTGAGCTGAGATCACATTACAACGCGCTCGGGACGTTCTGCTGGCCATTGCATTGCTAGATGCACCACATTTGAAACAGCGAGCGAACTTTGTCCCGCAGAAGCAGAGACGAGCTCCACACCTCCTCCGCCTCTCATGGTGCAGTCCATAACACACCCCTCACCTGCCCTCACCATGTGAACACAAACACGTGCAGAGGTCACAAATGTTTGGACAGTCAGAGTTTAGCATTATGACAACCCAGAAGTTTACAAATATGTGATGCAGCTGAAATCCTCCGGAGATATCCTTTAGTGTGATTTGATTTATTGTTCTACAATCTTTGTGTCTGTTCTAGGGGAAACTGAGCGGTCTCTGCGGCAACTTTGACCTGAAGACCGTGAACGAGATGCGCACGCCCGAAAACATAGAGTCCCCGACGCCGCAGGAGTTCGGCAACAGCTGGACCACCTCCGAGGTCAGAGCTCACCTCTCACAGCAGCAGTGTTGGGACAGGAGTTTAACCTCTCTGTGTGTTCCCAGTGTTGGGACAGGGGTTCAGTGGCTGCTTTAACCTCTCTCTGTGTTCCCAGTGTTGGGACAGGGGTTCAGTGGCTGCTTTAACCTCTCTCTGTGTTCCCAGTGTGTGAACAGCCCCGACCTCAGACAGCCCTGCTCCGTCTTTCCTCTCAGAGAGCCCTTCGCCAAGAGGCAGTGCTCCGTCCTGCTGGGAGAGGTGTTCCAGAGCTGCCATCCTGTGGTGAGACCAACGTTTTATTCCTCTGCCAAAATGAAGGCTTAAAAGAATTCAGTTGGGTTCAAACTGGCATTATATCTAAATTTCATGGCAAAATAATGACATCACCCATTATTTTCAAATATAAGTTGAAATAAGTTCATACAAAAAAATAAAAACAACTAAAATACAAAAATGATCCAAACATTAAACGGTTTTATAAAGTCTTGTAGTCTCCTAATCGCCTTTGAATATCAGCATTTCTGGTCATTCCTCTGTTTGTTCTGTTTGCAAATGTTAAGAAACTAAAATATGCACCAATTTTAGCATTTGTCGAATTAAATATACAGGTTTTGTGCAGCAAAGGTTTGAAAACACTTTTTATATGTTTTGTTCTTTCTTTATTTTCAAGACTTTTTCCATTGTGTGATTCTCATTGGAGACGTGAAATTATGAATGAACACATTATTTATGGGGGAAACCAAAAAGGCTGAAATAACTCCAAATATATTTTAGATTTGAAATTCTTCCCAATGAGCTTCATCTTTGTCCCTTTAATAGTTTAACAGTCTGTGAAGTCCAAGCCATTTCTGTGACGACATCGTGAAGCTCATTGAGAAAATGTGTTTTCACCTTTTTGTTGTTGTTGTTGTTATGTCATTCCGGTGTTAATATGTTTTACATATTGTCTCCACTTTTAAAGGCGTTTTAACTTTGTGTATTAAACCATGTGACAGTCATGGCTTCATGCTGATAGGCCCAATAATGACATAAACCAAGTAAAATGAATAAAAAGCTGCATTTTAATGGAGCACATTTTCTCCAGTTCAGCTTTACCCAAACCTTAAATCTTCTTACAGCCCATTGGCCAGTACCTCTTTTGAAAGCTAAGACCCTCAAAACTGATCTAAACAGATGTTTATTTTCCTTGCATTGTTGTGACTTTTTTATTGCGTTTTCATCATCATTTTTGTCTTGTTTTTGTCATTTTTTCGTTGTGTTTTCATCTAGTTTTTGTCGCTATTCAAGAAGCTTTTTCATGAAGCTTTTATTAGTTTTATTAGTTTGTAAGTGTTTTTACTGAAGAGAGGAAGTGACCTGGAGCTGGTTTGTCCTTAAAGGTGGACGTGACGTGGTTCTACATGAACTGTATCTCTGACACGTGTGCGTGCAGCCGAGGAGGAGACTGTGAGTGTTTCTGCTCCAGTGTGGCGGCTTACGCCCAGCGCTGCTGCCTGCAGGGCGTCTCTGTGGACTGGAGGAGCCCCTCGCTCTGCCGTGAGTCTCCTCTGCATCCTCTGCTCTTATATCATGTCACTCTGTACCTCTGCATCCTCTGCTCTTATATCATGTCACTCTGTACGTCTGCATCCTCTGCTCTTATATCATGTCACTCTGTACCTCTGCATCCTCTGCTCTTATATCATGTCACTCTGTACGTCTGCATCCTCTGCTCTTATATCATGTCACTCTGTACGTCTGCATCCTCTGCTCTTATATCATGTCACTCTGTACCTCTGCATCCTCTGCTCTTATATCATGTCACTCTGTACCTCTGCATCCTCTGCTCTTATATCATGTCACTCTGTACCTCTGCATCCTCTGCTCTTATATCATGTCACTCTGTACCTCTGCATCCTCTGCTCTTATATCATGTCACTCTGTACGTCTGCATCCTCTGCTCTTATATCATGTCACTCTGTACCTCTGCATCCTCTGCTCTTATATCATGTCACTCTGTACCTCTGCATCCTCTGCTCTTATATCATGTCACTCTGTACTCTTCTGTTTTTCATTCCTCTGCTCTCTTTTATATCATGTCACTCTGTACGTCTGCATCCTCTGCTCTTATATCATGTCACTCTGTACGTCTGCATCCTCTGCTCTTATATCATGTCACTCTGTACCTCTGCATCCTCTGCTCTTATATCATGTCACTCTGTACCTCTGCATCCTCTGCTCTTATATCATGTCACTCTGTACCTCTGCATCCTTCTATCCGAAACCATTTCACATGGACTCATCTGAGCCAACTCAAATCTCCAGTATCAGTATCAGAAGAAAAACCGGTGCATCTGTTCTTTAAAAGGGATGTTCCTTATTTGTGTCTCTGCTCTTTTGTTTCAGCATACGACTGTGAATACTACAACAAAGGTACGTGTCCTTCATCTGTGCAGTACACACGACACAAATCCCTCATTCATCTATAGTCTTTTACTTCTTTATTGGTGTAATAGATGACCAGTACAATAAACAAAGGTGTGACTGTTTCTGTTTCTGCCTGTGTGCAGTCCTGGGTAAAGGTCCGTACAGACTGATCCCCTTCAGAGACCGCACCTCCGTCCTGGCCTCCAGCGCCTCCCCGCTCCTCCCGCTCTCCCCCGGGGCCGCAGTGGTCTCCCCCGGCTCCCCGGGCTCTCTGGGCTCCCTGGGCTCAGTGTTCCTGGTCCGGGCCAACAGTAGCGAGTCCCAGGACTTTCTGTCCCACTTCATGATGACTCCCGGGCTGAGCCAAGTCCGACCGCATGGTGAGCACAGACCCAAAACAGGGAAAACCATCAATGTGTATTAGTGAATATGTATCTGAATTATATTAGGTACACATGTTGTTCTGTTTTTGAATAAGCTATTTAGAGTGAAGTAAGTCCAAGCCTGTAAAGTTTGGAGTCTGTTGGAGCTACTAAAGTGGAGATGTTTTGTCAAGAGGAAACGGGTCCAAAGAGTTTTGTTTTTCTACTGTCTTCCTCAAAGGACCATATTTGGATTAAAGTGTCATTTCGGTCGCCTTTTGGTGTTTGTGCATTCACAAACAAAGGAGAATCCATCTTGAACTGCTCCCACCTTCACCGTTCAGGACAAAAATAAATACTAAGTAACAACATGACAACAACATGAGGAAAAACACACATAACATTTTTCAAAACTAAATATTTCATGGATTTCTGTGTTTTTGATCCAATCACTGCAAATGCTGCTCCAAAAGTGCGTCCTCTCCACGAATCAGTCAGGCTGGAGTGATCTCAGATTGGCTCTTGCGGTTATAAAGGTCATAATCAGCATTTTAAATAAAGAGTTTCCCGTAGTGTCTCACCTTAATCATGTATAGCTATTCTTGTTAAAACATAATCCATATTTCTCTCACCCTTGTAATTACGTTTGGGGCTTGTTGATATAAAAAGGCCCTCACTGCTCTGGCCCAGTGCAGTCCATTGTGTGCTATATGTGTGAATTAACTGACACACCGCCCACCGCAGTAACAGGAGCCTGAAACTGAGCTTCTGCCCTGAAGTTTGGGAAAGTCCGATGGAGGACATAAGCGTCTAAATGCTGTGACACGACTTTGGCATCGGGATGGCGGTGAAAATGTGGGCAACAATGAAAACACTGAAAGGAGATTGTAGTTAAACTGTTCGCAAATTCACTCACTGCTTTGAGAGACCTCCTCTGAATAGGTACTTGGTACCGACTAAAAAGCTCCGGAAGGGCTCCGAAAAGCTCTTTTTTTCGGTGCCAAGTTTCAGTACTTAGGGTCTAAAAAAAATCAACATGAGTGTGCGCAGATAATGAGCCGCTTCAGCACAAGTGCAGCTGTTTTCTTAAAGCGAAGTAAAGCTATAACTTACTAAACTTTTGTAATTATTAGAGATGGCAGAGCCACGGTCTGAGCCAGAACTAAACCAGGACTGAATAAGACACTAGGGTAGAGCAACACCACGACAGTGACAACAAGAAAGACATAAGCTATTTACCTTTGACAGACCCAGAGCCTAAGCTTACGTGCCTGTTACTAAACTCCAGCTGTACTGGAGGAGGAAATCAAAGATTGTTTACAGAACATTTTTGGTCCAGTTTGGTAAATGATTAGTGACAGAGAGAGATCTCACTGTGTAAAGATCTTTGACGTGTGAAGTGCTTTCGCTTTGTCACAGTGCAGCTCATGTTTAGAAAGGTTTATCTAAAGGAAACGGTTTTCTGATGTGGATCTGGTCTGTCTCTGCAGCTCAGGATGTAATAATGTCCTTTCTCTCTTTTTATCACTGCTTAAGTGGAAATTGTGCTCAAAACATGAAGTTACATGTGATGCTGCTGCAGCCTGTGTTATTTCTGTTGTGCTGTTTTATGACATCCTGAACGATACATAGGTACTGAAAAATGTACTGTTAAGGCACCGGTACCGAAAACCAGTTATCGTTAAAGTAGTGGGGAAAAAACAGTACCCAGCCCTACCTCTGAACCCAAACTGACTGCATTATGTCCAAAGTCTTTAGTCGAGTTTAGTTTGTTCTTGGCTTACAGTCGACTTATATTAACCTTACAGCAGTCCCTCCAGGATTTCGCTGGCATATTTTGTGATTGTTTTGGGCTAAAATGCCTGATTTCACGGGCCATTTTTCCAAAAGTTGGAATTATTTTTAATAAGAACAATAATAATGCATTAGTCTTATAAAGCGCTTTTCCAGACGCTCAAAGTCGCAATTTTGTGCATTATTCATATGTGCCCAGTCACAGGAACCAGGGACACAAGTCAGTTCTGGGGCATTTTGAGCTTTTCACAGATTGTTAAAGTGTCTCCAAGCTCTCCAACAGTGTGTAACACATGGAAATCATATTTGGAGAAGTGAGAGCAATTTGAAGTTAAGGACCCAGATTATTTCTAACCAGAGAAATCAGCCTCTAAACTTTTGGGCTGTTCTCACCTCTCTCTGCTGCTCGAGTGACAATAGGGCTCATTTACATCTCATTTAGAAAAGCCATACCCCTGTAAAGCTCCCCCTGTCATGTCAACCCAGGCCTTGGGTTCACTCACTCAAACGCATATAAACTGATGGACAATAGGCGTATGTATAAAACTGCCTTCTTGCGTGGCATTTGTTCGCTAAAGGATGTGTCAACAACACAAACCAAAGCAGCGGTGCCTCCTCCCCAAACAACAAAAGGAAACACACGACACATGACGGTGGAGACGAGCGTATTCTAACGTGGAAACAGGCAGATGTTTTGTTGACAGAGCGAGACATCAGAGATCAACTTAAACACAAAATCCATCGTAATAAAAAGATACAAAACTTACAGTTTGGTGCTTTTGCGGGAACCTTATTTAACGCTGAAGCTGGCGCCGGGAAAGTCTTGTCCTGTCTGGGGAGCAAAGCGTCTCTGTCCCGCTGTCGCTGCTTTGCTATCAAGGCTCTTCATGAGGAAGCAGCGCCACATAATCTGTGATTAATAAATCGCAGAAGTACTTCCAAACATGTTCGTTGTAACGTCCACGGTTCAGCTCGTCTGCTACAATCTTTACGCCGTCCATCCAACACGGCCCGGTGTTTACCCAGTATTTAAATAGACACAAAGTCACGCCCCAACTGCATGCTCCAAAATCTCCCAAAACAAGCCGGTGTGAACCTATAAGTTTATGCTTTTAAATATACCAATACTGCTATCTTAAACATGGAGAGGATTCTTCTTGACTTCAACTGAACGATTCTGCAAAAAACTGAAAATCACCAATTAAAAAAAAACGTCTTTTGCGTTTTTCTCGAATCTTGGGCTGCCGACTTGTGTCCCTGGTTCTAGTGACTGGGCACATATTCTCCATACTCGGATTGATGGTAAGCGAGGCAACCAGTCTGCCCCATCAGCCACCACCACCAACCACTCACTCACTACATTCGCTAGGCCTCCTGGTGTTTCCAAACGGTCTCCCATCCAAGTACCGACCAGGCTCTTCCTCCTGAGCTTCCCAGGTCTGACGGGATCGGGCAGAGCAAAGGCGGTATGGCCACAATACTTCAAAATCAAACTTTTTTCATTTTTCACCAGAGAGGGTTGATTAGAAAATACTTTTAATACTGTAGTTGTATATTCATCTAAACTTAAGCACAAAACCATGCGCCCACCGTGTTAATAGTTGCATTGAGAAATCCTGGAGGGACTGTTAAAGGTTCATTCAAGTCACCTTGGACCCACACGGACACGGACATTTTTTGTGTCATTTAGGACTTTGGAATTAGCTGTATAGGCAGCCCTTTTAGTCTTAGTCTTAGTCTTTTGGACAAAAATGCTTTTAGTTTCAGTCCCGTTTGAGTCATTTCTAAATGTGATAGTTTTAGTCGATGAAAACTCAAAAGGTTTTGGTCAAGTTTTAGTCAGTTTCATTATTAAAACTATTGAAAATAAGTATTGGAAATGTGGATGAAGGCTGTACTGAGCTTGTGACAGTCTAATTACACCTCAAAAGGCAGAAGTGTCATTGTGAACATGAGTTTTCCCAAAGCAGCCGCCGCTCTCCTCGTCCTCTGATCATCGCTTTGAGATTGTTTTATGTCTGCACATTGGTTCATCAACATGCTTTCTGCGTTCATACGCTACGGAATTTAAAACTGTCGTGAGAAAAGATAAAGTCAGTGTTTGATCGCTCAGATCATAGTGGCGCGGATAAAATCGTGAAATGACTGGCTGTGAGCAGCTGCCCAGACGGTTCTTCTTTTGAACAGAAAGGCTGGCCAGACAACTCCGGCTTTGATCACTCCCAAAACATGCGTGCTCAGGATTGCTCTGAAATAGACATTAGCTCCACTAGATCATTCATTTTGCATTTTGTATCCCTGATTATGGTCCTGATAGCACATAACGGCCAGTTCTATTCTAGATTACCTAATAGCTACACCGCGTTCCAAATTATTATGCAAATTATATTTCAGTGTCATAAAGGTAAAAAAATAGTTTTTCATTGAAACATGGATGGTATTGTGTCTCAGGGCTCTTTGAATCACTGACATCAATCTCAGACTCCTGGGATGATTAGTTGTCAGGTTAAGCCCAGTTAAGGGAAAAACTACTGAAAAAGGACATTAACCATTATTAAGCAGGCCAACATTTTCAAGCAATAAGGGAAAGAAAAAGGATCTCTCTGCTGATGAAAAGCGTGAAATAGTTGAATGCCTTGGACTAGGTATGAGAACCTTCAATATTTCATGAAAGATGAAGCGTAATCATCGTACTGTTAAGAGATTTGTGGCTGATTCAGAGCACACACGGGTTTGTGCAGATAAAGGCACAATGAGGACGGTTTCTGCCAGACAAACACATCAGATTAAGAGAACAGCTGCTACAAAGCAGCAAACAGGTATGTGAAGGAGTCTCCCGAACATCCAGGTGTAGGACCCTCCAGAGGCTGCAGTTGTGCATAAACCGTTTATCCGGCCTCCCTTAAAGGTGCTATGCGCAACTGTAAATGTTTAAAATAACCGTTTTCTAACCCATACATGCTTAAACAATTGCCTGATGTGCTGAATGAGTTCCTGTCTGATCACTGCCATTGCCCCTATAATCCTGTGCAGTCAAATAAATAAGAGGGATTCGGGTCGGAATCTTAAGGTTTGAGCCTGGGCGTGACGTCATGCGCGTTCACGCGCACCTGGCTAGCTCTGGGGAGTTTGTGTATTCGACGCCATTATCCGCATCAGCGAAGACTCCAGCGACTTTTGCCAAAGTAGAGGATGGATTGTAAGAGAAGATGAACTCCAGTTCATCCCAAACAGCAACGCAAACTCCACGTAAGATAAAGAAGATAAAACGTTTGTCTAGTTCAACCAAAAGGGGCAAATTGGAGTCAGACAGGCGTCGGAGTAAGACGAGAGTCAACATCGGAAAGGCGTTCATCAACAAATGGGGAGACCTCAGCTCCGCTCTCGGGCTCAAACGGACCCTCAGTTGGCTTTCTTCTTGCTAAAATGGTAAGATACAGTCTGTAATGTCTGATACGGTAAATCTATGTGAACAAATGACGATGCGTAATAGTTGTAATGCTATGTGTTTAGCGTGTAGTGTAGCGTGTAGTGTAGCGTTAGCTAAATGTAGAATCAGAATTGGTTTTATTGCCATGGTCAGTGAACAGGTTCACAAACTAGGAATTTTCTTCGGAGCAATCGTGCAACATAAAACATAAAACATAAAAGATGCTAACTATGTTTTTGTGTATGGTCTAACCGGTAGCCTTTTGTGTTTGGCTAACGTCTTCAAAATGATGCAAAATGCTAAAAAGTGCTCATGTCCTTGACCAACACGGCTGAATTTTCAACGCCGTTGTGTATATATGTTTTCTTTTTCGGCAAAATCAGTCAAATGTTCCCGGGAATGTGGTACATTTTGCATGTAGTTTATATGAGGTATGAGGGGAGAAAACATGTTACTTGATAGGCTAACGTTGCTGTTACTGTGTACTCGATTCTAATCAATTGTTATTTTTGAAGAGCGCATATACATTTGTATTCATTGTTTAGTCCTACTTTAGACCTGGTTTATTCATAGTCTGACCTAGTTCAGACCTGGTGTAGTCCTGGTTGTGTTCTGAGTTAGTCCTCCTGAGTTGGTCCTGGTTTAGATGGTGTGTAAATTGCAAATAAATAATAATAATAATCTCTTTTTACTTCGTCTGAGGTCAATAATGTATTCATGTGCATTTTTTCAACATTATTGGCTAAGATACTTTGTTTTCTTTTGTACAGGATAGAGTTTGAGTGAGAACAGGCCACAGACCCATATGACTCCGATTATGTCGCCCCTATATCTATGTGGTATTTTTTGTCATAATGCAATTCCTACAGTCTTTTCCTTGTAAAGGTGTGAATAAATGTTTTTGTTACACAGCACTGGTGGTCCAATGCAGGATCAAATGGATGAACTTCTCATCATTGGGCTAGAAGAAGCTGTCATGGACATGTGACCGGGACTGCTGTTATAGTGGAGTGGGTGAGTACTACATGGCTATGTAGTGTTTTATAATATAGTGTTTTTTGTTTATATGTAGTGTTTTTATAAAAAGTCATGAACAACAATATCAAATGGAAAATAATGTAGGTGCATTTGTAATGCTTATTCTTTATCTGCATAGTTTTGCCCACGTGGACACAAGTTGTGGATGTGAAACAACCAGCCGTTGCTCAAACATGGGACGCAAGGACTTTATGCTTGCAGCAAACGGGCTATTGTCTGGGAATAATTACACCAAGATCGCCCTCTTCTTCAAATACATGAACATGAGAATGGTGACATCTTCTACTGTGGGATACAGCATTTCTACTGCGTACCAGCTGTAAGGGAGTTTTGGACAGAAAAGAGGGCTGCAATTATCAACCGATTACAGACTAAAAACAGTGTTGTTGCCCTTGGTGAGTAATAAACTGCATGTATTTGCAAATCCTCAAATAGCTAACATGCATCTGTATTTCTGTTTTAGCTGACGAATGGAGTCCTCAGGTAATTCAGTGGTTTATGTGCTTTGTCTCTGGACTTTTTTTTCCCGTAAGTAAATCTGAATAATTTTGTATTTGAGATAATGATAGGCATTTTCTAATGTAATGTTTGTGTTTTATAACAAGGAGAGATTAATGGAGAGGGGCGTTTTTCATTCCCTACGCCCCGGATCTACCTTTGCCTTTTCATATGAAGCCAGGACATTTCTTGCAGCGTTGGACTACAACCACCACAACCACAAAGGCCAAGTGTTGTAAGTGATTACTTTATGACTTTCCTATATAATGCATGTTTTGGGAACTAATATCATAATTTGTTCTGCAGGCAAGAACGACTGTACAGCAAGAAGTCACAGACCGGATACAAAGAGGCAAAAGACTACAGTTACATCCCTGACCTGCAGACAAAAATTCTAGGAATACAACTTCAGTCTGCAGGAGAACTCTCAAGAAAACGAAGCTTGAGACCAGGTGAACCTTGGTTTCTGGGACCTCTGTTTGGCATTGTGCCCCTCCTACAGCTGATCTGGTGCAGTCACAAGTCCACAGAGGGCAGGTATGTTGTGTTAGTTTTCATTGTTTTACAATGAACATTTGTTTTTTCTTTTAGTGTGTATTTATGCAAGATTCCTATTTTCATTAATATTTTTGCCACATCACTTCCATGTCCTTTTCCATAATAAAATAACTGTTCTAATGGCAAAAATGTATGTTTTGTTTTTCTAGGAGATGCCATCAGCTCCCTGAACAGACTCCAAGTCAAACATAAGCAGTGCATATTTATTTATTTTTACAAACATGGAATTATTTACAATAAAGCCGTTTCTTCCCTAATTCGTAGCCATATTTTCTGATGTGCTCACTACTTGTTTATTGCCTGAATGGTGCTTCTTTATAGCCAACATAAATGCCAAAAGGGTCAGGATAATTGTCTGTCCTCCTCACTGATCAGTCTATAGATGTTGATTGTCCTCTGCACCTTCCCTGCCACTGCTGCCCTCAGTGCTTCTCTCCACAGGAACATCAAATTGATTCGAGCTGTAATTCTAAAGGAAAAAATAAAATATGTTGTTATTGTGATAAAATACATGCTGTATTATTCTACACATCACAGGAAAGAAATACAATGATAAAGGGGTACTTATTTTACTTCCCTCATATTGTACAGCAGGCCTTCTATTTACTATAGCAAATAACTGTATTTTGATCTGTTCTGAACTGCATAACTACCGGCCCATGCACGGTCTCTTTCCCTGACCTTGTACTGAGTGAACTAATTATGCATGTTATGTGTACAGGTAACCTTTTTTCCCCCTTCTAAATGTCTAAACTAGTGAAACTTGTTGGGGGCACTACACACCTTGCTCAGGGACAGTAGTTGAAAAGTATTGGCACAATTCACAGAAATGTTTATCAATGTGTACTGTCCCTGTCAAAATACCTAATAAATAAATCAGCACTGTTGTAGGCTATTTAGGTAAATCAGTTCAGCTTTGTGGAGTGTGATGTAAAATGCTGGTATGTAAGCTTCATAATTAGAAAACAATGTTGAGCAAATTAGTCTCTAATAATGATATACTGCTATTGGAATATGCTACTTAGCAGATTAATAAAACAGGCTACACCCCAGTAAATATTCGGTGGATTAGGCTGTTTTAGCTTAGAAGGTAATGTCAGAGCCATTTGATTATTAGTTTATTAGCTTGAGAAATTTTATTACTTTTTTGACCAACTAATAGGGTGTTTGGTGTGATTCTTATTTTTTTAGCTTATACAAAGTAATAACTTATTCATGAACGCATTTCCATTATAATCCAATCATAACTCAAAACAGGTAGAAATGGTGAAAAACGTTTTCTCCCCCGTTTTTCCTCTCAAACATTAATATGTAGTTTACTCAAATGCAAATTCCATTCACATATTCAAAATAACTTACAGATTTATAACTTTCTTACCTCTGTAGACATTATGAGTCTAAACAAAAGATTTGTGCAATCGCTGTCGCTGTTGTGTTCTGAACAGCTCGTGCTCGTGCAAGCGTGCGTGTGTTCCATGAGCGTGCACAACTCTGGATGCAATTCCGCTTGTCGCCAAAGGGGTCATAGTTCTGCAAGAACTCATAAACTTGCGTTGTGCACCTTTAAACTGTTAATTGAATGCTGACCAGCAGAAACGGCTGTAGTGGCCCAGAAATACATGACGACTCATATACAAATTTTGAACGCAGTGTAGAATCAGAATCAGAATAGGTTTATTGTCATTGTTTGAGAACAGGTTCATGAACATAAAACATATAACACAGAATTTAGATTAAAAATAACGCTATAAAAATATTAGAACTATGAGGCTATAAGTGTATGCATAAAGAAGATTAAAAAAAATATGATAAAGACGACAACAATTTGATCTAGCATGATTGTATTCACAGATGGGCAGGTGTATTAAGTATTAGCAGCAGATCTAAGTGTGGACAGACCACACAGTGCAATAATCTTGTTTTTGTTCATGAGTCTGATGGCGGAGGGGAAAAAACTGTTCTTGTGGTGGGATTTCTGGGTCTGTATAGACCGTAGCCTTCTGCCTGAGGGGAGAAGGGTGAATAGTCCGTGTCCACGGTGAGAAGGGTCAGCTGTGATCCGACCCACACGCCTCCGGGTCCTGGAGGTGAACAGGTCTTGAAGAGATGGCAGCTCACAGCCAATCACCTTCTCAGCAGCATATAGTTAGTCGTTCATTGGTCTGGCCCTCATAAAGGCCTTGTTGAACCCTGTTGTACCTGTTTTGTTCGTCTCCTCACTGTTCCTCACGTCTCTCCTCTGCCGCCCTCAGACCTGTCTCGAGTGTCGTTTGAAGCCGCTGACCGACCCAACCACTTCCTGTTCGCGGGCCCGAGCGGTGAGGTGAAGCTGTCCAAGTGGCGGTACGGCGAAGCCTTCTGGGACGGCGCCACGTTCGTGCTGCACAGGGACACGTGGATCCCCGGGTTCGTGTCCCTCGAGGCGCAGTCCAAGCCGGGCTTCTTCCTCCACGCCACGCGCCTCGTCCACCTGCTCAAGTACCGCCACACGGACAGCTACCGCAAGGCCACGCTCTTCCGCATCACAGGTAACACACACCTAACTCACTTCCTCTTTTTCATGACTATAGACTTTTCAGGAAATGTTACATCTAAACTGTTTAAACAGTACAAAACCATCATATTCAGGTTTGTTCAAATCAAATGCAATGCAATGTTGTGAAAGTTTGTAAAACTGCTCAAATAAACTAAACTACTACTACTACTACTACTACTACTACTACTACTACTACTACTACTACTACTTAATACTCCTCATCATTCAAATCTAATTTTCCTCCTTTTACATTGTAGCTTCAATGTGTTTCTGGAATGTCAAGAAAGTTCCTGACTCTTTTACTTCTTTCTGAAGTGCATTCCATAAACTCATTCCTGTCTGCGTTTCCTTCAGAGAAATTGTGCATCTGTCCAGAATTCACATAATAAATGCGGCAATGCGCGTACCAAAAGAGAATTTAGATTCCATCTAAGAGTTTTTGCGAATAATGGCCAGTGGTTTCCATGGTTACAGCAGTCGGCTCCATGGTGTTTTTGAGTTCACTTGAATTGTGAACTTTTTCTGTTCTTTTGTTTTTGGCCAAATTGATAAATTTTTGTCAGAATTAGTGTTTTTTTTACTTGTAATGTCATGAATAAATGTTTATTTAGGCCAGTGGTTCCCAACCTTGGTGGCGGTCCGAGGGTCAGGTCATAAATTATAGTATTTGGGCAAAATAAATCATCAAACATAACTGAGTAAGGACTACAGGTGCATTAAACACTCCAATTTCAGTGTATTTGTTTGAAATAAATACTTTCATGTTTTGATACATTTGTGGGGCCACAGTTTTGGACTGGGGGTGCGGCCCAACTACAGCACTCGCGGGGGGGGGCTTCAAAGAAAAGAGGTTGGGAACCACTGATTTAGGCGACACCCTAAAGCTAAGCTACCACCTTGACAAACAAAAACTATCCCAGAGTATGTTTTCTACTTTTTCAAATGAAATTCAGGAGCGTCTGCTCTCTGGGCACATTTTTAGCCGCTAACTCTGTCCATTAGTTGCAATGCACTGTTCTAAGTATGAACGCAGCAGCAAAGATAGTGCAGATGTTTGAGCTCCTGTGAAATATGTTTTGGTTCTCTTGCATGGAGTGAATGAACCCCCCTCCCTTTCATGTGTGAAGCGCTTTGGGTGTGACTTGTGTCATATAAAAAGCGCTATGCAAATAAGATTCCCTTCCCCCCTTCTTCAGTCCACTCCTCTCCACAGATCAGCTCTGCCAACAGTCAAGTGTTCGTTTTATTTGCTACGTCCAACTGGATAGAATTAATCTGTTTCCATCTTCCAAAATGTACATTAACGCTTATTTGCAAAAAAAAATAAAAAAATATAAAACAAGCAAGCGGATCTACTTTTTAAGCAAATTAAGGCTTTTAAATGCAAAATTCAGTGTTTCCATCACACTAATGTGAAACTTCAAAATTGGCATTAGAATCCAGTGATGGAAACACTTGGAATTGAACCTGTTTTTTGTTTTTTTTAAGACGTCTGTTCCTTTCAGATTATAGTGACTTTCTCTTTTTTTCAAACCTTTCTTGGATGTTCATTGGCAATATTATTTTTTAACTTGCCTGAAGAATATTTTAATCCACTAGATCATAGAATTTTAGTGACTTACATTTGATAAATAGTGGCTCTGATGGATCTATCTCGATGGCTCCGTAGATCGATCGTTCGATCGATCTTCATTTGCCGCTGTTCATTATATAGAACATTTGTGAATGAAAATATACACTCACCTAAAGGATTATTAGGAACACCTGTTCAATTTCACATTAATGCAATTATCTAATCAACCAATCACATGGCAGCTGCTTCAATGCATTTAGGGGTGTGGTCCTGGTCAAGACAATCTCCTGAACTCCAAACTGAATCTCAGAATGGGAAAGAAAGGTGATTTAAGCAATTTTGAGCGTGGCATGGTTGTTGGTGCCAGACGTGCCAGTCTGAGTATTTCACTATCTGCTCAGTTACTGGGAATTTCACGCACAACCATTTCTAGGGTTTACAAAGAATGGTGTGAAAAGGGAAACATCCAGTATGCGGCGGTCCTGTGGGCGAAAATGCCTTGTTGATGCTAGAGGTCAGAGGAGAATGGGCCGACTGATTCAAGCTGATAGAAGAGCGACTCTGACTGAAATAACCACTCGTTACAACCGAGGTATGGAGCAAAGCATTTGTGAAGCCACAACACGCACAACCTTGAGGCGGATGGACTACAACAGCAGAAGACCCCACCGGGTACCACTCATCTCCACTACAAATAGGAAAAAGAGGCTTCAATTTGCACGAGCTCACCAAAATTGGACAGTTGAAGACTGGAAAAATGTTGCCTGGTCTGATGAGTCTCGATTTCTGTTGAGACATTCAGATGGTGGAGTCAGAATTTGGCGTGAACAGAATGAGAACATGGATCCATCATGCCTTGTTACCACGGTGCAGGCTGGTGGTGGTGGTGTAATGGTGTGGGGGATGTTTTCTTGGCACACTTTAGGCCCCTTAGTGCCAATTGGGCATCGTTTAAATGCCACGGACTACCTGAGCATTGTTTCTGACCATGTCCATCCCTTTATGACCACCATGTACCCATCCTCTGATGGCTACTTCCAGCAGGATAATGCACCATGTCACAAAGCTCCAATCATTTCAAATTGGTTTCTTGAACATGACAATGAGTTCACTGTACTACAATGGCCCCCACAGTCACCAGATCTCCACCCAATAGAGCATCTTTGGGATGTGGTGGAACGGGAGCTTCGTGCCCTGGATGTGCATCCCACAAATCTCCATCAACTGCAAGATGCTATCCTATCAATATGGGCCAACATTTCTAAAGAATGCTTTCAGCACCTTGTTGAATCAATGCCACGTAGAATTAAGGCAGTTCTGAAGGCGAAAGGGGGTCAAACACAGTATTAGTATGGTGTTCCTAATAATCCTTTAGGTGAGTGTATATAGTTTTCTCTGTGTCATACTTTTGTCCAGGCCCCAGCGCTGACGCCTCGGTGGGTCCTAAGTGTCTGTGGAGATATGACTCGTGCTCCGTGCCGTGTTTTCGAACCTGCAGTGACCCCCAAGCCCAGGCCTGCACCTCCATCCCACAGTAAGCACTTTATAAACATGATCCCATCTATAAATACCCAACTGCATTTGATCACAACAGGCATTACATTTTGGATTTCTGTTATAATAATGAAATGGCTTAACTTTTTATTTTTACTCCATACGTTCATAGAAAACACAAGAAATATGGTCCCATACACATGCAACTGTAGTTTTGTCCATTTTTACCTTTGGTTTGTTTTCAAGTTGCTCATTGTCTCTAAATATCAAAATGTCCCCTCATTCCTCTACTTGGTGGAATGTTTTTAGAAATTGTAAATGTGTTTTGTGTTTGGCCTTAAACATATTGGGCCTGATCTTGTGCCATGGGGTGCACAGGCTTCTAGCAAACTGAGATTTCCTGAGAGGCGGAGCTGTGTGCTTTGTGCCTTCGCCACTTGTGAGAGGGCGTCACAAGAGGAGGTGACTGCTCTGATGAAGCACCGCGGACATTCATTTCCTCCTTTACATCGCGCTGCCTTGTGTTCTTCCTTAACCTCTTAACACCCGCCTTAACCAAGATCCATAAGATCATAGCCTACAAGCCAAAGCTAAGACCTACAAACTATAATGGAGCTTTTTCCTCATGTTGTCTTCAATGAAGGTCCTTGAGTCATCTTCTGTACTCATGTTATCGTCACTTTTTGGAAAACATTTTTTCCATTGCCTTTTTGTTGGGTTTTCATCACATTTTTGCCACATTTTCATCGCTTTTTGTCACTTTTTTGTTGCATTTTCGTTTCACATATTTTTGTCACTTTTTCGTCACTTTTTCATGGCAAGGCAAGGCATGTTTATTTATACTGCGCATTTTGGTGGTATATTATCAATTTGATAATTTATCTATTAATTGGTAGTTTAACCTAAAGATACATTTTAGATAGATTAAGAGGCATCAGTTTGGCATTATCCAACACAATAAAAGAGTGACAATTCAAGGCTACAAACGACAAACATTTCTCGGAAGGAGGAGAATTCTTTTCAATTCCAATGAAAATTTAAAAAATTAAGAAAAAGAAAACCTCCTTAAACCTTAAACTTGCTTTGGTTTTTATTGTAGCTCTTTTATTGTGTTGAATTCAAATCTTTATTGATCAAAAATGTATCTTTCGGTTAATCTACCAAACTACCAATTCATTGATCAATTACCAAATTGATGAATTCATTCTAATGTACTACACAACATTAAATGTGTCTTGTTGCTACCTGCATAAACCCTGACATCACATTTTCTAACAAACAAAGTACACGATAATGCTCATGGTGTGTTTGAAATGACCAGATACCCCCTCCTTAAAAACAAAAGCATATTGACAGCGAGACACTGGTCATAATTGTCCTGTTTGCAGAGTGGAGGCCTGTCTGCCGGTGTGTCCCGCTCACATGGTGCTGGATGAGGTCACTCACCGCTGCGTTCACCTCCAGGACTGTGAGTGTGTCATTAAACATACTGAGCATCACGTTCATACTGTTATACCCCAAACCGCTACCATTGTAAAACTTGGGAGTGATACTTTATTAAGATGAGACACTGCAGATGAAGAAGGGAAGTTTGACACTGTTTACTGACATAAATATGAGGGAGGAAAATTCAACCCCGACTGATATGGATTTTGTGGGTCCAATACCAATATAAAGGGGGTTGGCCGATAGCCGATATATAGGCTATCTCTCAAATCACTTATAGTTCAACATTTATTGTTATAGTAATGGTTTCAATCATAGAAATATATAGAAATATATCTTAAAGAGGTCGATCGATGTGGGGTTTTCTAAAGCCGAGGCCGATATGCACCAACAATATTTTTGGCCACATTTTTTGAAAATTTCTCATTTTTAATCCTGTGTATGATGCTTATAAACGTGTAAGTGTTGAACTGTGACTGCAGGGGGCGCTGTGTGAGGGTCGTAGGGCTGATTTATTCAGGACATTCATGTTTAGTAGGGTCTTCAGAGGGAGCTCGTTTGAAAGACAAAAATCAGTAGATTCCAAAAAAAAAAAAAGGGTAAGTCTTTATCTCTTATGGTTCCAAAATTATAAGCAAAAGTGTGCAACATAAAATAGGTGCACAGACTTGTGCCCGATATTCACCACAATGTTTCTCTGGTCCCATGAGGCAGAGGACATTTAAGACTATGAGCTCTCTCACTTTCTTTTCTGGAGATATTGGGCTAATATCGGCCTATAGCCATACCACCTTTGCTCTGCCCGATCCCGTCAGAAAGGTAAGCAGGGAAGGGCCTGGTCGGTACTTGGATGGGAGACCGTTTGGGAACACCAGGAAGCTTGAGTGAATGTAGTGAGTGAGTGGTTGGTGATGGTCGGAGGGGCCAATGGCACAGACTGGTTGTCTTGCTTTCGTCAGTCTACCCCAGGGCAGCTGTGGTTACAAAAGTAGCGTACCACCACCGAGTATGGAGTGAATGAATAATGACGACAGTGTAGCGCTTTGAGAAACTTGGTAATACAGGCTTGTAAAAGCGCAATACAAGTGTAAGGCATTATTATTATTAGCCGATATTGTAAAATACCCAAATACAGTATATTGACTGATCCTAGTGAAAATGTATTCCAAGATTTTTTTCATTCACTGTTTTTATATGAAAGTAAGGTGTTTTATGCAAAAAATTGTATTAGACCAGGATTTAAATGTATGGGTTTATTTTGTCGACATATTAGATAAAAAACATTTATTTAGAGAGGATTTTTGATATCTTTTTTTTATGAGCAAATTTTTAGTTACAAAAATGTAAAACCTCTAATTTCACCTTTTTCGGAGTTCAAAGTTAAATAAATAAGGCTAGGAATTCGATATTGAAAAATCCCTCTGAAAAACAAAATCAAAGAACCCTTCAAAATATTACTACTAATATTAAATGCAGACAGCTACATTGAGAGAAATATGCATTTTGAGCAAATGGGCTTTGAAGTTACAGTTTTCCAAATAAATCGATGGCGAAACGGTGACAATAATTGAACAGTTTATTGTAAAACTTTGGCAATTATTTGTTTCCAAGTGAACTGGCCTAAAATCTAAAAGTTGCTTCAGACCACCATTTGGTTTGGGCTTGTTATGATTTGTCAAACTCATTTTAATGTCATCTTTTGCTTTTTGTTTTTAAGGTATCAATCCCCCTGTCGGCTCCCACGCATCAATTCTCTCTCCTCCCATTCCTTCAGCAAACACAACATCGACTTATGTAGCCCCCCTGTTGTCCAACCAGAGCCGGTCACCTCCAGAGTCACCGAACCCCCCTGGACCGGACCCATTCCACTTCCAGCGCAGGGCACGCTAGGACCACGTTGTTCTGGCTCGCGACCGAATTGTCCACGACACACCTTAGCCCAACGACGACACCGCTGAGTGCAAGTAGAGAGTTCACAACCAACATTTCAGTAACAACCACCGAACGTAGCGAAGTTATGACTGAGCCAGCTAAATTAGCCACAACAACGTCTCAAACTGCAGCTGGAGCATTTGTGCCCACAGAAGCTAGCATGATACCAAGTCAGACTACAGCTAAGGCAAGCAACACAACCAAGCCAACCAAGCTTACGACCAAACCTTCGAAAACAACGACAAAGACAGCTGGTGTTAGCACAAAATCGACCAAATCCACCACAACATCTACTGTGTCCCCTGCGGAAGCGATTCAACCCCCTCAACCAGTTACAGAAGCTAGCAAAACAACCAGCCCGCCAGCCAAAGCCACAACAAAAGCTGTCAAGACTAGCATGCAGCCTAGCGCCACAACAAGGACGCTAGCAGGATTAGCTCGAAGCAAGTTGAGCCGACTGCCAAGGCTACGCAGATGACGAGTAAACCGATTACTACAGGAGCTATTGAGCCAACTACTACTACAACGATTACAACAACAACTACGAGTAAAGTTAGCACTGTTAGCTCAAAACACGCAGAAATTACAACAATAAAAGCTAGTGACATTAGTATTCAGCCTAGCACGTTAAAGTTTACAACGCTTAGCACTACTTCTACTGCTCCTGTTGCTGCTGCTGTTACTGCATCTACTACTCCCACTACTACTACTACTACTCCTACTACTACTACTACTACTACTACTACTACTACTACTACTACTACGACTACTACGACTACTACTGCTGAAGCTGTAAACCAACTACTACAACTACCACAAAAGTACTTGAAACTGCAAAAACTACTACCAAGCCAACGATACATGGCTCACTTACAACAACTGCATCAATGCCAGTTCGTCTGACAACGCAAACCCCCACTGAAGCAAGTACTCCTGAAAAAACTACTACAACCACTACTGCAACTTCAAGTACTGCAAAGACTACTTCAGCGACGACTCTACCAAGAACCAGCCATACTGTAATCGCTACTACGACTACTCCTGCTCGGGATGAAATTGAGAAAGTGCCAACTCAAGTCACGACAAAGCAACCACATGTTCTTGACGTAGCTTCAACAAAGTCTACTACTACTACTACTACTGCTACTACTGCTACTACTACTACTACTACTGCTGCAAGTCCAATTGAAGTCATAACTACAAATATACTTCTTTAGAGCCATCCTTAGATTGGAAAACAACTATTAAAGCTTCATTACCGGAAGAAAAATCAACAATTTCTCATACGACGACAAGAGTAATCAGGCCTATTACCCACTCAGCCGCTGCTACTACAACCACTGATACTTCTACAACTAGTACTGCTACTGCTACTACTACTACTACGCCAAAATGCCTTGGTCGACAACTGCGCCAAAGACGTATAAGGTCACCACAAGATCCGAAGTACCAGAAGAGGCCAAGACAACTAGAGTGCAAGTCCCTGTGCAGACGATAAAGCCGGAAATACTAATGACTACTACTACTATTCCGACTGGCGTAGAAAGTACTACAAAAACTGTAACATCACAACTACCTACGACTACTGCGACACGTTCAACTGCTCCTACTTCAGAACTATGGCATCTTCCCCATGTTACAACAACTACACAAGTGGTTTCTCCGGCAGCAAAATCCTCT
This sequence comes from Neogobius melanostomus, assembly GCA_007210695.1. Lineage (NCBI taxonomy): Eukaryota > Metazoa > Chordata > Actinopteri > Gobiiformes > Gobiidae > Neogobius > Neogobius melanostomus. The sequence continues at coordinate 32,645 of VHKM01000306.1, forward strand.
ACTACTTCTAGTACAACTACTAAACCCAGTACTTCAACTGAAACATTAACTACTACAGTAAAAGTACCAAGTCTTCCAGCAACTCTTGCGTCTGAGGTTTTCAAATCTACGGAGAAGGCGGTGTGGAGAGCGGAAACGACTGTGCCGGTGAAGGTTGAGATGGTGAAACCTCCGACAGAGAGGGTAGAAACAGAACTGACCACTACAGCGGAGAGAGCGCCCCCTGCTTTTGGAACGACCACAGTGCGACCGGCGACGCATGGACCGACGACGATGGCAACGACACGTCCGGTCACAGGCAGAGTGCAGGTGAGTCAAGAGGCCCATTTATCACTTCTGGATTCTTCATTTAAAAATGTCAGTAGAAAATGACAGGCCTGATCTTAAATTTCTAAACACAGGCTGTAGACTAGACTTTCGTGCAGACTGGACCCACTCTGTGAAATCTTTAGCTTCATACCTTGTGCAGTAAGTGGGCTGGACCATCGATATATTCTGAAGATGGACAGTGTTTAACTCACAGTGGGAGAAAGAGTTAGTAGTTTGTCTAGCGAGCACTTAATAAGATGCACGAGGCTGGGTGCAATGTTAATTAGAGAAGAGGAAGCACTCGTAGTGAGCATTGTCAGCCGACCCATTTTTTCTCTGAGCGACGCCCTCAAGCAACTGACGAAAGCACTGGCGCACCATTGTTTGTACACAACACACCAACTTCGTCTTGAGCAGCCCGGTTGTTGCACGAGGCAGAAGATCGGGCCCCAAATGTTTTCCCTGATCATTATTTGGAAGTAATTGGATTCATAAACCTGCCATATTCATCTTATGGCCGAAAGTCCTTTCATCTGACCTAGGGCCCGACCGATATGGATCTTTGGGGTCCGATACCGATATGAAGGATATTGGCCTGGCCGATAGCCGATTTATAGGCCGATATTTTAAGTAACTTATTTTGATGCAATATTTTAAAAATCTCTCAAATTGCCTATAGCATTTATATTATTATAGTAAGGGTTTCAATCATAGAAATATACAGAAGTCGACCAATGTGGGTCTTTCTAAAGCCGATATGCAATTATGCACCACTGATATTTTTGGCCGATTTTTTTGGTCAAGTTTTAAAAAATCTATAATCCTGTGTATAATGCTTCTAAACGTGTCATTGTCGAACTGTGACAGCATGGGGCAGTATGTATTCATGTTTAGTCGATACTTTAGAGGGAGTTTGAAAGACAAAAATCAGCAGATTTCAAAACCAAAAAGGGTCTCTATCTCTTATGGTTCCGACACCAAACTCATAAAAACATAAATATTAAAAAAGGTGTAAAAACTTGTGACCGATTCTCACCACAATGTTTCTCTGCTCCCATGAGGTATAGGAAGCTGTGGCTCATTTTAAAGCTCTGGCAGAGCTCCTTCCATTTGAACTTTGTTCATATGCGCTGAGAGAGAAGATGCTGGACTTTCTGACATTTTTTGTTTCATGTGGATAGGTAAAGCCATTACAGAGATATTAAGCGTAGACCAATTTAAAATTCTGGCATTTTGAAGGTTATAATTACCACAATAGAATACTTACATGCACCAACTCAATTCTAAATGATAGGCTGTTTAGACTGTTGTGACGTCATGTGAACACAACCTATTCACTGGCACACTTAGGGTGCACTCACACTCGATTGGGCAAAGCGCTAGAATGTTTGGAGAGGTTGTAAGTTTTGAAAAATGATTAGGATTTTTACGTCCTGAACCAGAGCAGGTTTCGAGGTTGGGGGAACTGTTTGAGAGCTCTATTTGCACCAGCAGTTACTCACTTTCATGTTCCGTTCTTCTTTTTTCCCAACAGGTTTCAGTAACTACCACGCCCAGCACCACAACTACTCCAACTACTACCACCACCACTACTACTACTACTACTACCTCTCTCCCTCCGTCTTCTCCAGCCCACGTCACCACCTCCACATCTGCTCCAAAAACCACTGCCACTGCCATCGCCCCAGACAAAGTCACCACCCGACTGGTCCCAACTACAAAGTCTACACATGCTCCTACGACGAAGCCTTCATTAACCTCTTCCAAGTCTACAGCCAGAGCTCCAGTCCCCACACAAGTGACGGCTACTGAGACCGTTCGCCCAATTACTGAAGGAATTACTACTACTACTTCTACTACTACTACTGCGAGAGATACAGGACCAGTCACTACTGCTGTGAAGGAGGCCACAACATTACAAACAGCATCAACAAAGCAGCCGACAGCAGCTACAACTGTCCAAGTGCTTGAAACTTTGTCTCCCACAACGACTAAAGCAACCACAGCTAAAACTTCTGAAGAAACCACCACCAAAAGGGCGGAAATATCGGCATCTACGCCTACGCCAACGAAGGTTACAGAGAAACTGAGTGCGACTGATTGGACGACTGTAGGGACAATAACAACGCAGACCACCAAAGCGATGGTAACAGAGCAAGAAGATCGGGGCAGAGTGACCACAGAGGGGACCACGGCCAAAGTGACGCCGTCCACAGTTTTAGAGACGACGCGAAGCACGGAAACATCAGCGCCCGTGATCCTGCAGACGGCCCGCGCCTGTAGGGTGAGTGTTTTTGTCTGTAGGAGGTGAAATATTAGTCAACAGTGCAGCCTCGTGTACAGACATACCACCTTGTGAATGCCCAACCTTGTCGGGTCTTAGAAACGAAGCGCTGTCGCGCTGTAGTACATGGATGGGAGATCGTGAGGAGATAGCAGGTAGACTGTAGGGGCAATGTATCATTTTGCAGTTACAGCTGCAATACCACAGAGTAGACGTTACATTAATCGAACATTTTCTGTCATTTACAGAATATTTTAGTTTTAAAATTTTTAAGGATTGAAAATTGCGCCCTAATTTAAGTCCAACGCAGCCCTGCTCTGTCTCTGAGCCCGGCCTCTGGGCTCTCTCTAAAGCAGTGGTTCCCAACCTTTTTTCCTTGAAGCCGCCCCTGCGTGTGCTGTAGTCGGGCCGCACCCACCAAGTCCAAAACTGTGGCCCCGACGAATGTATCGAAACATGAACATAATTGCTAATAAGTATTAATTTCAAACAATGCACCTGTAGTCTTTTCTGAGTCATATTTGATGATTTTTAACCATATAATTTGCTCAAATAATATCACCTATGACCTGACCCTCTGACCAGGCAAAGCTTTGCCACCACCCCCCTGCTATCCCAGGCGACCCCCAGGTTGGGAACCACCGCTCTAAGGCGCAGCTACATCACTGTTGAACAACACAACTAAATGGCCTTTACTGCAGCGATGGTTCCAACATGTTGCACGCTCACATCGCAGCTGAGAGTGCTTTGATTGGATAAAAAGGACAGAGAGAGGAGAAAGAGAGGGAGGCGTGGTGCGTGGAGTGCAGGCTTCAAGGACTGCCATGTGAACTGCTGAATATTGCCCCGTTTGCCCAGGTTTCTTAAACATTAGGTTAAAACGTCCAGTTTGCATTTGTATTAGTGAAATATGAGCCTTAATAGTGACGAGCAGATGAGGCTCTGAATAAGTCGTCCTCCTTTGTTTTAAAACATTTTTCTTGCAAAATTCGTATTCCAGAAATCATATTTCTCAGATTATTTCCTTACGTAAATAATAGTATGGAGGACCGTGGCTGCCAAAACAATAAATAAATATATAAATAAATAAATAAAATAAAGATCAAATTTGCAAAGAAATAAATGCATTTATTGTAATAAGTGCATTTATTTATTTATATATTTATTTATTTATGTATTTATTTATATATTTATTTATTTATATATTATTGTTGTATTTTTGTATTTATTGTTGTATTTATTGAAATATTTTTGTTTTTATTTATTTATTTCTGTATTTCTGTATTTATGCATTTATTTTGTTTTTATTTATTTATTTTTGTATTTATTTATTTATGTATTTATTCATTTATTTATGTATTTCTCTTAATGTATGCAAATCATGGGGTGGGTCTGGATGCCGCTGCTGTTAGGTGATTGGTTAATCTTTCTCCATGCACACATGCCTTGTCCAGCATAGACACTGCCAAACACGAGCTCTGCTTCAGTCTATTGACAGTGGCACAGAGCGAGTCATCTTGTGACTGGAGGATCGGCAGTTTGAATCCTGCAGGGGCACACTGTCGTTGTGTCCTTGGGCAAGACACTTCACCTGCCTTGCACCCAGTGTTTGCGTACACTGGTATATGAATGAGAGTGTGAATGGGTGAGTGGATACTTGCTGGAAAACGCTTTGAGTGCCTAATGTAGGTGGAAAAGCGCTAGACTTAAGCACAGTTCATGAGACGACCAGCTCTACTAACTGACGCCTTTCTACACTCAAAGTGCTTTCCAGCAAGGATCCACTCACCCATTCACACGTTCATTCATATACCAGTGTACGCAGACACTGGGGGCAAGGCAGGTGAAGTGTCTTGCCCAAGGACACAACGACAGTGTGCCCCTGCAGGATTCGAACTGCTGATCCTCCAGTCACAAGATGACTCGCTCTGTGCCACTGTCAATAGACTGAAGCAGAGCTCGTGTTTGGCAGTGTCTATGCTGGACAAGGCATGTGTGCATGGAGAAAGATTAACCAATCACCTTACAGCAGCGGCATCCAGACCCACCCCATGATTTGCATACATTAAGAGAAATACAGAAATAAATACAGAAATAAATACAGAAATAAATACAGAAATAAATACAGAAATAAATACAGAAATAAATAAATAAATAAATAAAAACAAAAATTAATGCATAAATAAATAAATACAAAATAAATAAATAAAAACAAAAATGAATTAATTAATACTAAAATTAATACAAAATACACAAATAAATATATAAATGAATAAATATATAAATAAATACATACATAAATAAATATATAAATAAATAAATGCACTTACTACAATAAATGCATTTATTTCTTACAAATTTGATCTTTATTTATTTATTTATTTATTTATATATTTATTTATTGTTTTGGCAGCCACGGTCCTCCATATAATAGGTATATACAGGTGCTCGTCATATAATTAGAATATCATGAAAACCTTTTATTTCTGTAACTCAACTTAAAATGTGAAACTAATATATGATAGACTCATTACATGCACAGTGACATGTCAAGCCTTTATTTGTTATAATTTTGACGCTTGTGGCTTACAGTCAATTTTCAAAATATTCTAATTTTATGAGATTTTTAATTTGGGGTTTTTACAAGCTGAGCCATAATCATCAAAATGATAACAAATAAAGGCTATACATATCTCACTTTGCATGTAATGAGTCTATCATATATTAGTTTCACAGTTTAAGTTGAATAACAGAAGTGAATGCACTTTTTCATGTTTTTCTAATTATATGATGAGCACCTGTATGTACATCTTTAAACACTTTTAAAATGCATATAATAAGAGATCAATTAATGACGGATAAAAATAGCTTATCACATATTTTTAATTACCCTGTTTGTCAAAATGACGGAGAGAAATGATCTTGAGCGAAAGTTGCGAAACCACTGCTCTGCAGTCATTGGCCCCATCCGAAACCACTAAATTGTAGCCTCTAAGTACTAACACTAGCAACTAATCCTTAACCTTTCATGGGCTCAACTGTTAGATCTCTATGCAGTTAGTGAACTTCTGCTTCAGCAGCATTTGCCCAATTCCACCGTCCTTACCCAGGGGAAGGGGAAGTGACATCACCAACAGCTGTTCTTCTTCTTCTTTAAAGTTCAGTGCAGGCCAAACAAAAGCGCATGCCGCCACCTACTGTATATTGTCCAACAACAACACAGTGTCCAAATAAAGACATTTAAGGGGAAAAAAAGAGAAACATTCAAATGATCCTTCACATTTCCCTTTATTTTATCTCAACAGCTGTTTCATAAAGCTACAGTATGCAAATTAGCCATGTGGCTTAAGTTTCTACTAAATGAAAGCAAAAGCACAAACTGCTTCATTTAGGCCATTTACTGAGGAGGCTCTTTAAAACCATGTGACTGAGCTGTGGTGATTCTAACATGTATGTTGTCACTTTTATAAAGTTTGGCTTGTGCAGAATCTTTTTTTTTTTAATTATTAAATGTGCACTTGTCAATCAACAGTGGTTGCACATGAATCACTCGAGGGTGGGGGCGAGAGGGGTGGGGAGATTGGCGCAGTGGCTTATGGGATGGCACATAGCTCCTAATCGCCAGTAAGTTAGCATCAGAGGTCCCTATGCTAAAGTGGCTATGATAGTTAGCATCAGAGGTCCCTATGCTAAAGTGGCTATGATAGTTAGCATACAGGCCACTTTCCCCAACTCCTTCCTAACTGAAAGCCCAATTCGGACGCTTCTTATCATGGCGGACGCTGAAGCACATTCGGTTTGGCGTAAGACCTCTTACCAATTTACTGGTTTCGGATGGAGCAATTGTCTGTGTCAATAGTGGACATGATGAATGCTGCCAGGAGAGGGCAGCACTGTACATGTTTCAGACAAAGATAGTGTTATCCTTGCTAATACCAGTTTTGGTGCTGATTGGTTTAAACAAAAATAAAAACCCAGCCAAACGTAATCTTCTTTTGCACTTTTACAAATTTCTGATTTACAGAAAGTTAGTAACTTGAGTAGGGGTGTGTATCGCCTAGTCTCAGGCGATACGATACGTATCCCGATACAAGGGTCACGATACGATACGATACGATATATCCCGATATTGAAGAATTAGACGATTATTGCGATTATTTTTTACTACTTTGGAAACAACTATTCAGTAAACTAGTCCACCTTCATTAGATTTGTATCAAATACATTTGATCTATCCATCTTATGATATAAATGCTTTTCACTAATGTGCTTGTGACTGTGGTGTTTATGGTGATTATGTGCCTTTGAACAGAAAACAGATTTCTTGGAAACCTAGTAATGAAACCAATTACTGGGGATGCACGTTTTCTAGTATTTCTATAGTTGGAAGTCCTTGGAGATCAGTAACTATTATGGGTTTCATCCATTAAAATATACAATAACTCAGACGGGGGATTTAAAATCGTGTCTACTCCACAACGGGTGTCACTCGTAGATCAGGGACATAATGACACGGGCATCACACGCAGCAGTAGCACACAACTGAAGCAGAGGGGAAACTAATACAGCAGGCTCTTTTTAAACTTGTGTCGTAGTACTGCAGTGGCGAGACACAGATTTAACATGAGTATGCTGTATTTACTGTTGTTTCCCCTCGGTTTCGTTTAATTCCGTAATAAAATGCTATGAAGATAAATCCATGCTACGAAGATAAATCCTCTCCAAACGCAGCGGCGACGCACTCAGCAATATGCATAAAGCTGTGGCTCTCGTAATAATCCAGGTCTCTGTCTTTGCTGTAAAAGCCAAAGCCAAATGTAGAGTTTTAAAAGAGCCCCGTAGCGTCTCATAGCTCATTCTTTTCCATGCTAAGCTCTTCCTGTGTTTCTCTAACTCTCACTAAATTCTACTGTTACTCAAGCGGGCTGCGCGGTGCGCTGCCATCTAGCGGGCGGGAGTAAAAGTGCAGGACCAAAGAGAGACGCTGAAATGAATATTTCCCCAAAAATAGATGTTTAAATATCGATACGGGCGCGTTTGTATCGATACGAGAATCGCGCGACGTAATATCGCGATATATCGGCGAATCGATATTTTTCAACACCCCTAAACTTGAGTAAACTTGACTTGTGCATTCCTCTTTTTAACTTAATTGAGGGTAAAGTATTGCTGCTCCTTATAATATTGAAGCATAACAGTTAACTTAATGAAGAGAAAAGATCTCAATACACCTGAAATAGAATTGTTGCTGGTGTTTTCTCTTCAAGTGTAAAACATTTTCCAATACGCAGTACTGTGACTGTAGTAGTGTATCGAATGCTTCTCAGAGCTTGTAGGACAAATCTACAGGGTTAGCAGCTTTTAGACATAATGGAACCCAAAGAACAGCTATTTTAATTTATTTCCAGTTTATTATCCATTTTTTAACAATCCACTCAAAGTTCATAGGATGAAATAGTCTCTTTGTGACTCATTCATCTTTCATTTTGTTTTGTCAGTTTCATAGTAAACTTCTCCCCTCTGTCTGTCTCTGCGCAGCCTCCTTACGCAGAGATCATCGACGACTGCACCAAACTCATCTGCGTGAACAACCAGCTCGTCCTGTTCAACAAATCCCAGAGCTGCCCTTTTACCAACGACCCCCGAACTGCGGCCTGCTGGGATTTGCTGTCCTGTTGAATGGAGACAAGTGCTGCCCCCAGTGGGACTGTCCATGTACGGCACCGTTTCATTCTGATGGGCCTTTTTGCCCGGGCGTGCTTTGCTTGAGCCACAATTATTATTATTTTTTAATCTATTTATGAAAGGATATACAGTAAATCAACATTTAGGTCGGAGTGATGCTTTGGACGCGTAATATTATAGTAGAGTATAGCTTAAATAACCACTTTAAACGTGTCACCACACATTAGAGACAACATTTTTTCTCTCGATATACTGTTATCGTCTTCCAGGTTTCTATGAAAGCCTTGGAGAGTCCAGCATATCTCCAGCAAATAAATCAATATGTCAAAATTACTAGGGCTGCAACTAACGATTATTTTGTAATCGATTAATCTATCGATTATTTTTACGATTAATCGATTAATCGTTTGGCTGTGAATGGTGTAGGAATGTTTTTTTCTCAATTTTTTTATCACATAAAGCTAAAGTGGCGCTGCTTGAGGACGTGTTGATGGAGTCAACTTAAAGTAAATGTTTGTTGGAGGCTCTTAGCGCTAAATCTGCTTTCTGATTGGATGAGACACAGACAGATATGTTGGTTTTCATAAAACATACACAATTTTCATGTCATTTTTGCTCTATTTGAGTCTGTTTGAACCAGAAACGATTAATTGATTACTAAAATATTTGTCGACTATTTCAATAATCGATTAGTCGTCGATTAATCGATTAGTTGTTTCAGCCCTAAAAATTACGCACTAGAGCACGTTTCATTGGGATAGTCACTTAGAGGACATTAAAAACTGTGTATAGGACATGAAAGCTTTACTGAACGACATGTCTGTGTCTTTAAAAGCTGTTTTGTCTTCAAACCATAGATAAACTAAAGAGTAATGGCCAAGGACTTAAAGCCGCCCTCAGCTCGTCCATTTGGCGGCCCAAAATTGTTGCATTCCCATCGCTAGAACCTAGAACTTTGGAAACATGTTAACTTTGTCCTGCAGAAGCAGAGACGAGCTCCACACCTCCCCCGCATCACAGTGCACCCCAACACACCCCTCACCCCAACACACTTCTCACCCGCACCTGCCCCCTCACCATGTAAACACAAACACCTGCAGAGATCGCAAATGTTTGAAGCAGCAGAAGCAGCAACATTGGTTTTAAAGGTTAGCGGCTAACACAGTCAGAGTTTAGCATTAGCGGCTAACAAAGTCAGAGTTTAGCTTTAGCGGCTAACACAGTCAGAGTTTAGCATTAGCGGCTAACACAGTCAGAGTTTAGCATTAGCGGCTAACAAAGTCAAAGTTTAGCATTAGCAGCTAACACAGTCAGAGTTTAGCATTAACGGCTAACACAGTCAAAGTTTAGCATTATGACAGAAGTTACAGCTGAGCGACCTGGTCTGATGCAGCTGAAATCTTCATGAAATAAGGTTAAGTTATAATTTATTGATTCCTGTAGGGAAATTCATTCTCTGCATTTGACCCATCCTCAAAGCTGCTGGGGCAATTTGTTGGAGTAGTGGGTAGCCAGCGTAGGCAGGCGCTCGGGTATCTCCAGATGTGGAGCCAGGCTAATGGTCAGAAACACCTGGCTGGATTAATATATGGGGAACATGCAAAGTCCACACAAAAATACCCCGTCTGGGGATCGAACCCGGGACCTTCTAGATTTGAAGCACAAGCGCCAAAATGTCCATTTGTCAAATATTCCAATATCTACAGGGAGCCTCTGCCATGTAAATTTAGTTCTAAATGGAACATTACTGTTCTAAATGCCCAAAAACACAGATTTACATGAAAGTTGCAGTTTAGCAAATATATAGTAAGTCTCAAAATGTTTACTTACTACCTATCTTATTTATTATGCTGATGAAGAAGATATAATGTACATGTTTCTGTTCCCCTTCGAACGCATCATCAGAGGAGGGGAGTGAGGGGCGTGGGTGAGGGGGGAAGGCCAGGGGAGGGGGCAGAGCAGGGTTTATTACTGACACTTACCCATGAAAATAATTCCCGGGGAATAGCTGAAGGCAGTTTTAAAATGAATCGAATGATTTGGCTGAGATTGTCCGTGTGTTTTCAGGCCGCTGCTCGTTGTTCCCGGACCTGAGCGTCATCACCTTCGATGGGAACAGTGCGGCCATGTTCAAAGCCGCCTCCTACATGGTGACTCAGCTGCAGAACGAAACGGTCAGCGTGTCTGTGCAGGAGTGTCCCGCCGACATCAGCTCTCCGGTCAGTGCCAGAGCAAAAAGCCGTGTTTCAAATGCGGCTCAGATCTAAAGTTACAAACCCTTTTCCTGCAGCTGCTGTGGAACTTCACTCACCTGTGTCTCGTGGCCCTGAACATCACACACAAATCCAACCACGTCGTCATCAACAGACTCCAGCGCAGGGTGAGGACTCAATCATCTTAGTCCAAGTCATCGTTTCTCAGACTCAAATCTGTCTGGCCCAAAATTAATCACAACTTCCGCCAGGCTACCAGGAGGCTGAACTCCCTCCCTTCCCTGCCCTCTCTGTGCCTCCACCCCTCACCCCACACCAAGGACTTGACAGAAAATTGGTCTATATTTGAAGTGATAAAAGCTTTTTAACCAAAAGCTGTGAATGGCTCAAAAGACAATGAAAGGTCAAACCAAACCAAAGTGTGCCAAGACACGGGGACACTGAATAATATTGTGGCTCCTAGATGACAAACTACTTTTTGTCTGACATTAATTATTAGATTTTTTTCCCATTCATGACATTCATCTGTCATAGTGACAGAGGCGCAGTTGGTAGAGCGGGTCGTCTCATGATCGGAAGGTCGGGGGTTCGAATCCCGCCTCCTGAAGGTATACACTGTTGTTGTGTCCTTGGGCAAGACACCTCACCCTCCTTGCCTCCAGTGTCTGCGTACATTGGTGTATGAATAAGAGAGTGAATGGGTGACTGGTTTCTTTATAAGTTGAGTCCATTTACCATTTTACCATTCCTCTGTGTTTCAGCTGCATGTGAACTCGCGCTACGCCAAGCCACGCTTCAAGAAGTTGGGCTTTGAGGTTTACGACACGGGGAACATGTATCTGATCCGCACGCCGGCAGGACTCCGGCTGCAGTGGTTCCACTCCACTGGACTCATGGTCATCGACACGGAGGCCCACCATCACAGGCTGACCACCCTGGGGCTCTGCGGTGAGGAGAAACCTTAGGGCTGTGGGCTGTGTGCCAGAGGTGGGAGGAAGTCACTAAATGCAAGTCCAAGTCAGTTGGTCATGGGTCAAGTCAAGTCTTGCTTTAGTCGGCATATCACCTCAAGTTGCAAACGTCAGCGGTAACCTGTTAACCTCCGCCTTAACCAAGCACATTTTCCCCAGTTCAGCTTTACCCAAAGCTAAAATGTTACAGCATATAAGCCAGAGTAACACCTCATTCAAAACCAAGACCTACTAAACTCATCTAAATGGAGCTTGTCCCTCGCGTTGTTGCTGCGCAGTTGCCACTTTTTGACATTGCCTTTTTGTTGGATCTTTCGTCACATTTTCATTGCTTTTGTCACTTTTATTATTGCTTTTTTCTTTTTTTTTGCTTTTTCGTCACTTTTTCTGTCACGTTTTCATCACATTTTTTGTCACTTTTTCATCACTTTTCTGTTGCTATTTTTTAAATCACTTTTCCTTACTTTTTTGTCACTTTTTGTCGCACTTGTGATCATTTTTACCAAGATTTCAGATTTGGGTAAAGCCAAATTGGTGAAAATGTGCTCGGTTCGGGCAGGGGTTAAGAAATTAAGCTTTAATTAAGAGCTTTCTCAAGATTTAGCAATTTAGAACATTTTGGCTAATATCAAACTTAACCAAATGTATTGGATTTTGAATGTATGATTGATGACTTTCTGGTTTCGTGCAGGCTTTTGCGATGGAGACCCAGTAACGACCTGACTCTGTCCAACGGCACTGTGGTCTCTGAGAGCGAGGCCTTCATCAACAGCTGGCAGATCTCAAACGCTACCGGCTCCTTCAGCTTCAGCCGGTTCCGCAGCAAGAACTGCTCCACCAGTGACTGCTCCCAGTGTCTGAGCATGCTCCAGGAACAGCACTTCACGCCCTGTCACCAATACGTACGGCTCTACTGAGAACACTGAGGGGTTTTAGACGGGTCTAAAGTAGTTTTAGGAAAGTCTGCACTCAGTTTAGCGCCATCTGAACTAAAAAGACCAGTCACTAGAACCAGGGACACAAGTCGGTTCTGGGGCATTTTGAGATTTTCACAGATTGTTAAAGCTTTCCAACAATGTGTAACACATGGAAATCTGATAATATTTGGTGACGTAGCGGCGATTTGAATTTAACAATTAAAAAAAGGCCAAAGGGCTGAAAAACCCCTCTGAAGTTTTGGGCAGTTCTCACCTCTCTCTGCTGTGAGAATAACAATAGGGCTCATTTACATCTCATTTAGATAAGCCACACACCCCTAAAGCTCCCCACTGTCATGTCATGTTATGTGTATGTATTGCTATGTGTATGTTGGGCCATAGTGATGTAGATAATGGACATAGTGTAATCAACTGTACAGACAATTCTTAAAAAATAGATCATCTAAAAATGAAATGAATTATAAGAGATACAAAAACAAATTGGTAACTATTAAGAGCTAGCAAGAAAGATTATTATACAAATCTGCTTGAAAGCAATAAAAACAAGATTACAGAAATATGGAAAGTATTAAATAGTCTAATTAAAAAAAGACTAACCATAAACTGCCCTATAGATTACATTATCCATAATGATGATAAAAAAATAGAAGATATGAGTGAAGTTGTCGAGCAATTTAATAAGTACTTTGCAAATATAGGACCCAATCTTGCAGAGAAAATCATCTCATCATCTTAGCAATGTGATCGTATGCATATGGACATTATTGTAGTCATTAGAGATGGGAATTGATAAGATTTTATTGATATCAATGCCATCTTAATTCTTTATTGATTCTCTTATCGATACCTGACTTGTCAGCGTGTTGGGGAAAAGCAAGGAATGAATGTGCTTTCGATGAACTCTATCAAAAAAGACAAATTGTTAGTTTTCCCAAGAAAAAATATTCATTAAATTAAGCAAGTTTCCAAATATACTGTGGCTCCTGCTGGCACTCAGCCTGCCTGGCATCCTCTAAAACAGTGATTCCCAAAGTGGGGTCCGGGGCCCCCTGGTGGGCCTCAGAGACACTACAGGGGGGCCCCCAAAGCTTGTCTACAAAACAACTACATTGAAAAACATTCATTTTAAAAGGTAAATACATTTATTTGGAGAAACGTAATAGTTTGAACCAGTATTTAGCTTTACCATCATTGCTAGATGTTGCTTTTTATGTCATTTTAGCTGTAAAATAATAGAAAATTCCTTAGAATAGAGTACATTTTTGTGATATGGGGGCCCAGAGAGATTTTCGGATTGATAAGGGGGCCGCGATGTCCCGGACTTTGGGAATGGCTTCTCTAAAATATAAAGGTAACATTTGTACTTTTCAACAAGTGTCTGTAACTTATAAACAGACTGATGCTGTTTTGTAACACCTAAACAACAGGACTCGGTCTCAGCCCAAACCCTACAGAACTACTTCTGTTGCAGCCCGTTAGACCCCGCTCACAGTGCGCTCAGGGCGGGGACAGACAGCTGCAGCCTCCGCTCTGAGCCCCGGGCCTGAGCGGGGGCTATCGAGGTGCGCTCAGACCGGGACAGACAGTCTCGGACCCGGGCTCAGAGCACAGCGGCACGGGGAGACAGTAATGAACATACATTCTCATACACATGAGAGGAAAAGGCCGACATTGCGCAGGTTAACACGCGGTCTCCGCGGGCCGCCGTACACGCATTCATTGTACACAGCCACGACTTATTATCTTTACAGCAGGTGTTGGCATAAATATGCGTTGGATTTTCACAAAACAAGCAGCGTTTTACAGCTTGTGATCCAGAGAACGCTTCCATGTTGTGCAATGTTTCCTATTTTTCACGTAGCCTATGTGTGTCTCTGTGTGAGTTTGCCTTACATCTGCTCTCTTCCCCTCATGCGCTAGTCTGTACATGCCAGACCCGTTCCTTTTTGGACGGAATTAATGTCAGCGGGGAAAAGAAAGCACTTTACGAACGCGACCACATCACAAGAGAAAAGAGGCAAGCCGAAAAATGACACAGAGGGCTGAAGGAGCACAGAACAGGCTGGCGGTATACGCAGTCAGGCCCGGGGCTGAGAGAGAGGCGACAGGGAGGACGGAGCGTCAGCTAGGGATGCGCTGACTACATTTATGGAGTAGTTTAAGTTTGTAGAGACCTTGATTTTGTGTAAATAGCAGGTTCATTCCTCATGACTACATGACTATGCATGACCTATGCTAACGCACCACGTTAGCTAACAGCACAATAGCCCCATCAAACAACCATTAACACAGCAGCCACCAGCCATAAAAAAACAAAAAACTTTCACTCATCCGTCTGAAGTAACCTTTGCGTGCCTTCTGCTCAGCAAACTCGTGGTAAATCCATTTTCCAGCGTAAGTAGCGGCAGCTTCTGAGAGCCACATAGCATGCGTTGCGTAGTCATGAAGCCACACAGACAAAGTCACGCCCCTACTGCAAGCTCCGAAACTAGTCGGTTTGAACCTAAAAGTTTACGCTTTTAAATATACCAATACCTGTAGCTTAAACATGGAGAGGCTTCAACTGAACGATTATGACATCAATTGAACGATTCTGCAAAAAAGTGAAAATCACCAATTTAAAAACAACAACTTTGTTTACGTTTTTCTCGAGACACGGGCTGCCGACTTGTGTCCCTGGTTCCCACGGCGGATCACATATAAACAATCCCTAACACAACGGTGTCAAATCCTCAAAAACAATAAATGGACTGATTTGTTGCGTTTCATAAACCCTGTACGGGGATCTGGGGCGGTTTGGAGAGATTTGAACTTCTGTGTTGATGGCTGTATGTTTTTTATCTTGAAGCCAAAGGCTAATGGCTCCACCATCTGAACACATTTCAATGCAATACACTCGGCTTGATGTTTATATAAGTTTCTTCAGATTTTTTTTTTTTTTTAATCTTGTTTTATTTTAAATTTAGGTTAATGTGGACAGGAAGTAAGTCTTTACCCTACATTGGCCAACACTAAGTAAATAAGTAAGTGCTTTATTTGTCATTGTACAAGTATACAATGAAATAGTGTTCAGGTGTTAGTCCAGAGCCGCTGCCACTGTGGGTCAACCTGACCCAGAGGTCGGGTAAACTGTAGCACCCGGAGGAAATCTGGCTGCCTTCAGTCCTCCTCTGGGTTTGTCCCTGTTTCAGAGCGTGGTGTCTTGCACTGGTCAGCTCCTTCCTCTTCCTCCTGCGCAGCTCCCTCTGCTCCACAATAGTCTTTCACCATCTTCTGGAAAGAGCTTAGCAGTTCATCTGTTTTATTCTCCAATGAACGTCTATTAGCCAGAACAATAGAAGGCATGTGTGACTTAGCTGTGAGTCTTCCCGGTTACCTCCTTGTTTGTCCCTTTTTTGTTTCCTGTAGCTCCTCTGGTGACCACTGTGCTGCAGGTTTGGGGGTTCTTAGTGCCTCTTCAGTGTCTCAGAAGAAGAAACGTGTAGGTCTTAAATGGGTTTAGCTGATAAGCTAGCTGTTTACTTTTAAAAAGCTGCTTTCTTCAGGACCATTATGACTCTTTGCAGTAAAAAAAAAATCCACAAACCCTCAAAAACACAGCAAAGACGTACAAAAGTATCCAGTAAAACAATGTGGAACACAGAAACCACAAATGCAGCTTGCAGAAAAAGGTTAGCCAAGCGATTGAGTGTTCAGAAATTCAGGCCATTAAGCATTGGAAAATAAATGTCCAGAAAATTATTAGCACTAATCATCCCAGGGTCAGGTCTGCTGACTCTTGCAGGTTTAGCCTCACCAGCACTCACATATATATTTACTGGTTCTTTTGTCCCAGGTCCGTCCGAGCACCTTCTGCGAGCTGTGGGTGAGAGACACGGAGTACGTGCAGAACCAGTGTGTGGCGCTGGCGGCGTACGTCGCGTCCTGCCACAAATTCAACATCTGCATCGAGTGGAGGAGGCCCGAGCACTGCCGTAAGACCCGCTCTTCCACGGGACCGTACACTGACTCAATGTTTAGATTATTAGTTTGAAGACATGACAGTTGCTAATCAGCTCTGTGGAAACGACTGACCTCAGTGCGGGTATCAAAGTTTTTATTTATTTATTTATTTGTTTATTTGACAGGACAGTACAAGAAAACATTGCCAACTCGGTGACCGATGTTATGTACATAAGGCGTCTAGCCGTAGGCTAATTTGCAGCCCCCGTCCCTGGTTAGGCTTTTCAAAGGGTTTAAAACGGAATAGAAAGATGAAAAATCATTAAGAAGCATCAAACAATACAACAATAAAAGAAAGAAGAGAAGACATATCCACTTCCCAATTCCCATCCCAAGTCCAGCCATACAGTTCAGTGCTCACACTTTTGTTTGTTCTTTAGCCACAGCTTCAGCTTTTGTGAGAAAAGTCTCAGGTCCATTTGGGACTTTAGCTCCAGTGGCAACGAGTTCCATAACTGTGTCCCTTTTGCTGAGAACGCAGACTGACCCAGAGCAGTTTTGCACCCCTTCACTCTGCAGTTCCCGCTGACTCCAGCTCTGGTGCTCACTCCTTGATGAAGACACTTGAATATATTTTTTATAAAAGAGAAACTGATGAAGCTATCGAATGTCATCATTTTATATTTTTGAATGATACTGCAGTGATGCCACTTCATTGGTTTTTGATCAAACACTTCAAGTGTTTGCTTGTAGAGTGATGTTAAAGGCTTATGGGAAACATCTCAAACTGGCTTTCCTCTGCCTCGCTCACACTTAATGTAAATAAAACCGTAGCGATGTATTTTACCAAAACTCAAAAACTGAAGTCCTCCTTCCCATGCATTTATGTAAACCAGAGTCAAATAAAAGTAGTGAAGGAATTTAAATATCTAGGCCTTGTTTTGGATTCAACGTTTAGTTTTAAAAAACATGTTAAGAAAATCGGCAACACAGTAAAATACAGTTTGTCTGTTTTTAAACATATTAGGAATACACTGACTCATGATGCGGCAAAAATTTATTTGGAGGCAATGATAATTCCTCATATTAATTACTGTATTTCTTGTTGGTCACAGACGAGTGACACAACAATAAAACCTCTAAAATCTCTATATAATCAAGCTGTTAAAGTGCTGGACAAAAAGCCATTGAGATACCATCGCTGTCTGATCCTTAGAAAATACAGCATGTTTAGCTTTGATAATTTAATTGTGTACGCAAATGTGCGATTAGTTTTTAAAATTTTGAATAATACTGCACCTCCACCATTGAAAACATTTGTCCAGCTCTGTTCTGAGCAGATGACCAGGAGCTCCAGGTCCACAAGTCGCAATGACTGTAGAGTAAGGCCTAAACGTAACTCAGCCTTTGCGCAGACATTCTTCTCATTCAAAGGCATCAAAGAATGGAACAAACTCCCACAGAATCTGAAACTTTCCTTAGACCTGAAAGATTTCTCTCGTAATACAAAAAAAGTGCTGTTGGAAAACCAGTCATGTCAGCACCGATAACTGTAAATGTAATTATGACCTTTAGTGATGTTTTATGTAGTAATTTTAGCATGATTTTATGTGGACTGATGGATGTAATGGGTGAATGAATGAATGAATATTTGTATTTGAGTGGTTAAATATATTTTATATTGTACATGTTGTGACTCACCTACTCAGGGACTGCAGATGGAAACTAGCTCAAGCTAAATCTGGTGCAAAGCATCTTTAATTAATGTGTTTGCACATTGTCCCTGTTGAAATAAATTAATAAACTAAACTTTAGGACAGATTGTGAGGCCTGGCCCCAAACGATTGAACAATACGACATATGAGATAAAATCATAGCATGTAGATATACTTGTGCCGCCTGAGTTGATACACAAGACCTAATGATACGGAAACAATTTAAATTTGTCTGATGGTCTTAGACAGTTTTCTGACATGGGCATCAAACTTCAGTTTAGAATCTAAAATAACCCCAAATACTTAAACTCATCAACCTGCTCGATTTTATTTTTGTCAATATTAATTTTTAGATCATTTGGTGAATTTCTTTTTAGAGAAAAAGGCAAGGGCAAGGCAAGGCAAGTTTATTTGTATGGCACATTTCATGTACATGTACAACTCAATGTGCCTCACAGCAACACCAGACACCCAAACACAATAAAATGCAATAAAAACACAATAAAATTACATTAAAAACAATTACATAAAAAATTACATTAAAATATGTATATATATATATATATATATATATATATATATGTGTATATATATATAAAATTCATTAAATTACAATGAATTGCCATAGGAAGCAGTAAAAAGGTGTCCTTTCAGCCTGGACTTAAACATAGTCAGGGTCGAGGCCTGTCTCACATCTTCACGGAGGCTGTTCCAGACTTTTGCTGCGTGGAACTGAAATGCAGCCTCACCATGTTTGGTGGTGACTCTGGGAACCACCAGGAGACCCCTCCCTGAGGATCTCAGGGCCCGAGGTGGTTCATACGGCCGCAATATGTCCGAGATGTACTTTGGTGCTAAACCATGAAGAGACTTATACACAAGCAGAGCTATTTTAAAGTCTATTCTCCGAGTGACAGGAAGCCAGTGCAGAGATCGGAGCACTGGACTAATATGATCATATAAAAACACATGGCAACAGTTTTAGTATAATTTAAGGTCAGACAGTTGTCCCGCAGCCACTGAGATATGCTGACAAGCTGCTTGTTCAACAAGTCTGAGCTACTGTACATAAATGATTGTGTCATCTGCATACAATTGGCAGCTGGTATTTTTGCAGATTTCCGGTAAATCATTTATGTATAGACAGAACAGCAAGGGGCCCAATATCGACCCTTGTGGTACACCTAAATTACATTTTTGGATGGTTGATTTAACACCATTTATTCTTACACACTGTTGTCTTGATGCAAGGTATGATTTAAACCAGTTTAAAGCTTGTTTGGAAAGTTTAGTTGTTTCAGTTTTCTCAAGAGTACTTGGTGGTTTACAATATCAAAAGCCTTTTTGAAGTCGAGAAATACTGCTCCCACACATTTGCCTTGATCCAAACTAGTTTTTATGTTTTTTTGTAAAGTGACATACAGCCATCTCAATGGAGTGCTTTGGTTTGTTTAGGGTTTAGTAGACTATGTTCCTCCAGATAGGTCATAAACTGTTCAGCCACAAGTTTTTCTAACACTTTGGAAATCACTGGTAACATTGAGATTGGTCGATAATTGCAAGCTTTATCTGTTGCTCTTGATTTAAAAATTGGTGTCACAACAGCCGTCTTGAAATTTTCAGGAAATTCATTATTTTTTATCGATAAATTCACTAAATGTGATACTGGTTTTAACCATTCGTTACTGTACTTTTTGATTAAATGTGTATCTAAATCAAAAAGGTCTTTGGCTTTTGAACTATTTCATTGATTAATAATTTTATGGATCTTTTTTGATCAGCTTGTGTGACATTAAAGGAAGAAATTGAATCCTTCACATCATCACATGGGACAGAAATTGAATTGAAACTTGCAGCAAGCTTCTCCACTGAATCAACAAAATAGAAGTTAAATTAATTTGCAATTTCCAAAGCATTACTACTGATCGTTCCATTTACATCCAGTTTAGTTTTGCATTTACTCTGACTCGAATTACGATTGGTCAATTTATTAATGTGTTTCCATATAAAATATATATAAGTCGCACCAGCCTTGGCAACTACCTGGGCAAGGAGGCGTAACTGCTCCATTGACAAGCCTCTCCCGGCAGCACGTTGTTCAAGCACCCATTTGCAAACTCTTTCCTCTAGCTGTGGCCATCTAGCTTTTGCCCGTAATTAGCAATTTTTTTGTTTTCTTCATTGCAGTAAGAGTAACCTCCGCTTTTTGCCAGTCCCTCACAAGTTTCTCGCCCACTCCACACTTTCTTTCTGCTGCTTGATTACCGGTTTTTAAATTTTGGTGGTACAGGAGTAGCAGATACTGGTGCACAAGCCTAGAGCGCCCTCTAGCGGCTGTCAGTATGAAATAACAAACATGCGAAATGATACATTTTGATATATAAGTCGCACCTGAGTATAAGTCGCACCCCCAGCCAAACTATGAAAAAAGTGTGATTTATAGTCCGGAAAATATGTTAATAAATAAATCATCTTGGGCCAGAGTAACGCCATATTTGAAAGCTAAGACCCACAAAACTGATCTAAACTGATCCTTTACCTTGCGTTGTTGCCGAGTTATCGTCACTTTTTTCACGTTCTTTGCATCTCATTTATTGTGACGAAAAATGTGACAACAATGTGACAAAAAAGCGATTAAAAAAAACTTTAAAACAGTGATGGCAACTACGAAGAAAAAGATCTGTTTAGAGTAGTTTCTGGGTCAAATGAGGCGTTACACTGGCCTATAGGCTCCAGTCGAGAAGCTCTTAGGTTTGGGTAAAGCTGAACTGGAGAAAATGCGCTCGGTTTAACAAATGCTGCTTGGCTTGGCCTCAGATGACATATGCTGTATGTACAGTGTTTACGAGCTCTAACCTAATCCAAACCTTTGGGTTCAGTTAAAGCCTGGTTTCTGGTCTCCCTCTCCTCTGCAGCGTTCGTGTGCCCTGACGGTCTGCAGTACCAGTCCTGCCTCCGGGCCTGCTCCGCCTCTTCCTGCCCCAGCCAAGACTTCGATTCGGACCCGGACCAGTGCTCGGGTCTGAGCGAGGGCTGCGTGTGTCCAGAGGGAACGCTCCTGCACAGGCCGTACTCCGCCCTGTGTGTTCGGCCTGACAAGTGCGGTGAGGAATGCATTCAATTAAAATGATACAACGTCATCAATCCTTTATCACAGCAGGTACAGAGAAAGATGTCCTTTTGCTGCCACCCTGTCGTTAGAAAAATACTAAACCGGCCCCAAAGAAGCCATATGTTTTAAAGTCTTAAAGTACTGTATACTGCCAGACCAAAACATGTCCTTTACCTGCATGTAACTAACTGTCCTGATCTGGGTTTAGCTTCAGCAACACTATGTTCCCAAAGAAAACGAAACACTTATTGAAAACGCTGCACTTATTGAAACAATGCCTTGCAGCGAATGTCCTGGAATCAAAGCTGAAGGCTTTTTTTGTTTGGTCAGGCAGTGTATGTTTTACTTTTTCTTCTCATTCAAGGTTTCTATCATTAAATGAATAGTGTCAATAGCAGGTCCTTAAATGTCACTATAAAAGCATTAAGTTGGATTCAAACTGGCATGGAATATACATTTATTGAAAAATAATGCAATGTCAATTTGATTTATAAAGCACATTTAAAAACAACCTCTGTTGACCAAAGTGTTGTACAGGTACAGTAAAGATATGCATAATATACACAAAACTTAAACACAGGTCATATAAAAGGCACATACTGATAAGGATGAGGACAACTGTGTCTGGTCCACAGGCTGCTCCAAAGTTTCGGGGCCACTACTGAGAAGGCTCAGTCTCCTCTGGACACAGGTCTGCAGACCTCAGAGCCCTGGAAGGACACTAGAGCTGCAGCAACTCTGACAAATATCAATTTAGACACAACACAATCAGCAGAATGTTAACATTTATTGGCTTTGCTTGACTATTTACTGCATAAGTTTGTCAAAAATACAGACATGATAACACCTTCAGTTGCAGGTTTGGCTGAATTTGGCAAGACAAGTTTATTTGTAGAGCACAATTCATACACTAGGCAATAGTTTGGGGGAAATAAAATGCCACTAAAAGTATTAGTTGGTACTTGTAGACCTCTAACTAACAGCTTTTCTTTTCACAAATGCTGCGTTTACAAAATAGATCGCTGGTGGAAAAATACAGTAAAATAATTAGATAGCCCAGCTTTTCCCCAGTATCCCCAGTGTCTGTATAATCCTCATAACCCTGTATTTCTGTGTGTCACAGCGTGCACGGACAGCGCAGGGCTGCCCCGCTCTCACGGCGAGGTGTGGAAGGCCTCGCACGACGCCTGCTGCATGTACCGCTGCGAGAACGACACCATCGTCCCTGTGGAGTTCAACTGCTCCAGCGCAGTGCCCCAGTGCCACAGACAGGGGGAGGTAGTGATCAGCCTGGCCGACGACAACAGCTGCTGCCCTCACAAACTCTGCGGTCAGTCTCCTCTTTAGTTCTGTCAATGCTGCTCAAAGTACAGACACTACTGATCAAACATTGCCTGGCCTGCCAGACACTCCTCCTTTCTGTTCAAAAGAAGAACCGTCTGGGCGGCTGCTCGCAGCCAATCATTTCACGATTTGACCCACATCGGTCCAATCACGCACCAAGAGACGGAAGCCGTCACCTGTCACCACCACGCACTTTTCCAAAACATTAAAGATGGCGGCCGATACACTGTTTTCTTCTGCTCTTTCGTCGGTTTTAAATCATTTGGAAAATAGGAAATCCCTAAAACCGGAGCAAGAAACTGCGGTCAAAGCGTTCCTTGTAAAAATACGTTTTTGGAAAGGCTTTCTGCCGCTTGTTACTGCAACGTATCTAGCG
Organism: Neogobius melanostomus; assembly: GCA_007210695.1. NCBI lineage: Eukaryota > Metazoa > Chordata > Actinopteri > Gobiiformes > Gobiidae > Neogobius > Neogobius melanostomus. The sequence goes on from VHKM01000306.1 coordinate 55,534, forward strand.
TTGCTCTAATTGGTTGATGCCGTCTGTCAATCACGCCCACCGGGAAATTGTTGAGATCATGCTCGCTCCCAGACTATATGTCTTTGAAATACCTATGAAAAGGCATGTCGTTTGGCAGGCCAGGCAAGATCAAACATTACTCCGATAAAAGTAAAAGTTGCTCATGCCAAATGTAAGGCCTTAAAAGCAGTACATTAAACAAAAAGTCATTATTTATTTATTTACTTACATTTTCTTTCATCCTTGTGTTAAAAATAGTTGCATAATATTTTTGGTCAAAATATACTTTAACTCGCGCTATTTAAAGTCATTTCGACAGTATAGCACAGTTTGTGTCAGTAGCAACAGGCTGTTGCTACTGACACAATCAGCATCAGCACCTCAACCCAAAGCTCAGTGAAGGAACCGTATTTCTGTCTGTGAATAAAGACCGCACTGGAAATGGATCCAAAAATACACTCACGTGACTTGGACTAGCCGCGCGGGATGCTAATGACTCAAGAGAGGAATGCAGCACGGACAACTCCAAATGTCCTGATCACTTTTAGGTCTACAGTATCTTCAAATAGTGTCTTTTTCGATACAAGTGAACAGTAGTTTATTTAAATTATATCTCTGTTGCGCTGTGGGCACCTGCCATTAGTGCTGGGCGATATGGAAAAGAGCATATATCACGATATGGACTATTTTATGTCACGATAACGATACATATCACGATATACCACAATAAGTACGTTTTCAGTTATTCTTTAAAAATATCATTGCTTACTTTTATTTCAACTTCATTTTGAAGCAGTGGTTTCACTCGGGATAATTTATTTCCTTCATTTTGACACGGTTGTAAAAAATCCTTCATGAGCTATTTTTATCCATCATGAATTAATTAATTTGCAACATTAATGTGTATAAACTTGCGCGTAAAAGTCTCAGAGGACAACGACTTATTCAAATCAAATCAAATGTATTTATATAGCATATTTAAAACAGCTATTGTTGACCAAAGTGCTTCACAAAAAGGTCTACAGTACAAAAAGAAAAAATATAAATAATACACAATATACAAGCAGCAAAGCAGCTCAGATTTTGGCCGTGATATGTGCTGTATAATGTTTTACCTTGCTTAGAGTTGTAAAGTGGAAAAAGCTTGAAAGTCAGAAAGTCATCAGCTCGTCAATATTACGGCTCATATTACACTAATACAAATGTAAATCGGAGCAGATAATTTTCTTTTTCTCAATTTTAACATAATGATTAAGAAACAGTGGGCGAGCAGTTCGCTTCGTGCGTCTTTAGCTGCTCCACGCGTCGCTCGATCCGTCTCTTACCTCCTGCACCACGCCTCTCCTCTCTCGGTCCTTCTGTGTTTATCCAAATCCATGCTCTCTCAGCTTTGTTGTGAGATCCATCGCGGCACTAAAAAGCTGTTTAGTTTCTGAACTTGCCGTGCGAAAAGCAAAGCAAAACCACGTGGTGTTAAACAGTGATGTAGCTGCTTTAGAGAGAGAGCCCCGCGCTCAGAGACAGAGCAGAGCTGCGTCAAAGCTAAACATATTCCGTAAATGACGTAGACTTTCCGGTTATTGTAACCTCTGTTTTGAAGTGACATTTGAAGTGACTTTAACTGTCATGGACCCTCCTCTTTGGTTTGCGAGGCCCTGAACTACGCTAGAAACATGCCTCACGTCCCGATGCTTCAATTGGGGGCATAAAGATCACCCAGCAGCACAACTTCAAGTGTGGTTTGGTCGTTTGATAGATCCATTCAGATGTGACTGAGCACAGAACCATATGCAGAATGTTTAGTCCTAGTTTAGACCGTGTTAGGATCTGCTTTAGACCTGCTTCTGTCCAGGACATGGTTAGACCTGAATTCCCAGCTCTATTTAGTCTGAGACGGACTGGATCAATGCCCACTCTTTATAAATGACTTCATCCTGCCAATTTGGTCTAAATAATCTTCAAATAAATACCTCAAACTGTCCAACTTGCTGGACAGTTTGAGGTGACACAGCTCTTCAGAGGCTTAGGAGGATGTTGAGGGGACTTGTATGAAAGCGTGATCTTGCTGTGTTCCTGCTCTTGTGTCTTGTACTTTGTAACATGCTCCCTGTACTAGTGTGATTTGATCAATTGTTTTTATTTCAATGATGTCGGGGGTGGGCGCTTATAAGCTTTTTCTTCAGCCCACTCCTTTTGAGCAGAATTTTTAACTGCTCAAATAAACTAATAAACTAAACTAAACTAATCTCTAGTTTTCCAACGTAAAAGACCGCGAGTCCCTTTTCATTCCAAAGTTACGTCTGAATGTATGTATGTATCATTCAAATGTCGTGGAGCAAAAGTAAGATGTGCTCACGAGTAAAGCGCGTATCAAAAACTCTAACATAGGTGCAGCACTGTAGTAAATCTGCTTTGTTTCTTTTACAGTGTGTAACCAGAGCCTGTGTGAGCTGCCTCCTCCTGACTGTAAATATGGAGAGAAGCTGGTGTCGTACTTCAGACAGGACTCGTGCTGCCCGCTGTTCTCCTGCGGTCAGTCTGACCTTCACACGCCTCAGGTTAAATGTACTTCTAACATCAGCGTGACGTGTCCTGGTGTGTGTTCCCAGAGTGTGACCCGGAGCTGTGCGAGTCTGTGGTCCCCTCGTGTCGGGACGATCAGACGCTGGTCTCCACCAGAGCCGACGCCTGCTGCCTGGCTCACATCTGCAGTGAGTACAACTGAATACTCCAACTACAACTGCTTTGACTCCATCAGAGTAAAAAGCAGAGGCTTTTTCTTATCAGAGTAAATGTGTGCAAATTAATTTAAAGCCACACCTTATATCATTTCAATGTTTTGAATAAAACACAGGCTTTGATATTTATGTTGTTGAAAAATCCACAAAAATGATCAAACAAACATGCATGTCAGCTCTCCTCAGACCTGACTGTAACTTTACTGGGAGGTGAGACGTCTCCTGCTCGTCTCCATGGAGATGTCGACTAAAATCAGCCGAATATGAGATTTTAATAGGTTAGATCCTCATCCAAATCCAGTCTTTAATTACCCACTGCAAAACTAGCATTTCCTGTGTCGAGGAAATGCCTCCGGTACTGAGTTCCGCCTCCTTGGGTCGTGACAAAAGAAAAGAAAATTGCGTCTGACAGACAATCATCAACAACAAATATACAAAGAAGAAAAAGAGCGCAAGGACATTATTGTGAATTTTGCTGAAGCTGTGCTGGACAGAAGTCCAATCTTCAGAGAGAAACTGGAGAAATAATCATCAGCAGCAGCTCAGTCCACTCTCGATGTGCACAAGTTTAATGCACCTCAATATAACAGCATTTATCATAAAATCATCAACTTTATGGACATAAACTCATCCATAATCGAGTCTACTCTTCCAAAGCTTTTGCACACTTTTAATTTCACAACAATCGGCCTTATATTTCCGGTTTAGAGATTAATTTAGGAATCAAAATGAAGAGAAAAGGCGATAAAACAGTGCGCGGTTACGGCTCAGTGTCGGCATTTTTCACACAATCTTTCCTCTGATCTGATCCTCTGAATCTGCGCGGTTTAAAAGCAACAAATTAAGTTAGGAATCCTGACTGACGTTTAGTCTTTAGGAGTCTGGGGCGAGGTGCAGCTACAGACGGAGGAAGAACAGGGGCGGAGCTGACACAGGCAGCAGAGGGACAACAGAGGAAAAGCTAACACAAACAAACCTAGTCCTTAAACTAGTCAGCATAATAATCATCATCAAATAAAAGGACTGCTGTCATCATTTTCATTTTTCCAATTCCGTTTTACTTACGTCGCTGGGTCATTCTGTGTGAATAGTGTGACTTTACCTCAGTATTCACTTGACTGATCCTCTCCTGTGCCTCCAGTGTGTACGTCGTGCTCAGAGTCGCCCCCTGTCTGTCAGGAGGGAGAGGTGCTGACTGTGGACTCCAACACGACGGAGCGCTGCTGCCCGCTGTACCAGTGCGGTTAGTGTCAAGTCTTTAGCATCATCGTCCTCCATCTTTGAACCAACCTAACACTGGCCTTTGCCTCTTTAGTGTGTGAGCCGCAGCGCTGCCCAGAGACCAGCTGCCCTGTCGGGATGAGCCCAGTCTCCAGCGCTGTCCCGGGACGCTGCTGCCCCAGACAGACATGTGGTAACCCAAAACAATATCCATCTTTTTTAACACCAACATCCACATGATAAAAACACAGATGGTCAGATGACTCTTGTTTTGTTTGTAGATTGTGCCTGTGACAAGATCGCCTCTCCAAAATGCAGCCTGGTAAAAATATACTTAATTACTGTTAAATGACACATTTATTTTACTGACACTTCTGCCTTTGTGGTTGAAACCCGGAGTATAGTTTCTGACTGATATTGTCATGTTAATGAGGCTGCAGTGCTGTCAGGCAGTGTTGATTTTGCCGTACTATACCCCTCATTCTCGCCTTCGTTACATTTGAGTATTATCCCGTGAATCTCCCATATCATAACAACATAAAAACAACAACAACTGCGTCTCCAAAGTGAACTCTGTCACTTGCCTCTTGCCGAGAACTAGCCTGGGTGGCAGTTGTTGCTGGGTCAGGTCTCGTAGTTGACCCGTCTTGGAGCTCTGTTGCGGTGGTGGGACGGCTCGCAGCAGGTGCCGGAAATGTGACCTTATTTTCAAGTCCAAAACCTGACGGGTATGAACATATTTCACTTTAGTCTTAGTCTTAAGTTTGTAGTGGGAAAAAATAAGTCCTGGTTGGAAGCTCTGATGAGTTATATAAAGTAAAGATCCAGTTTAGTGAAGTCTCATTTACTCGTTTTAGTTTTAGTCTAACTTTAGTGACAAATATATGACTTTGACTTAAATAACAACAAAATATTTGAGTTCAACGCGGATATTCACTCATATTGTTTTTTTCAGGGCGAGACGATGCAGCTGGACCGAGCCTTTATGGCTGACCCCAAAACCAGTGCAACTGCAATCGATACAAATGTGGTCAGTGAAAGTCCTCCCCTCTCTGCACATGTCCAAACCAAACCAACTGATGGTGACCCTCTCCCTCCTCTGCTGCAGTGGTGGAGGCGGGCTGCGTGTTCTCCGAGCGCGGGCTGCTGCTGCGCCCGGGCCAGACGCTGGTGGAGCACGGCGAGGAGGGCGTGTGCTTCAGCCGCCAGTGCAGCCGCTCCATCGACTCCAGCACCGGCCTCCACATCATGAGGACCACCACCCACAACTGCACCGCCGGCTGCCTGCAGGTGACAGACATTTAGTCCACGGAATCGAACATGAATGTAGTCAACATTATATCTATAGGGCATTTTCCACAGGCAGGCTCGACTCAGCCCAGTGCCTGGCTTTTCCAGGGTCAAACCTGGCTAATGTGACGTGAACAGACGCTGGCCTCTGTTTGGCAAACAAGAGAGAGGACAGCTCTCACTATTAACGTACACGTCATACTGATAATACTACTTAATATTTCACAACATCATACCGCTGTTCTAAAAGGGGATTTTGCCGATATTAGCATTTAGCCGCTGTTAGCGCAACTTTAGCTGGTGTTGGCATAACATTTGCATGTAGCTTACCTTCGCAAGCAACATGCAACTGCGGTTATTTTGTTATTTGTTATTTTTTTATTTTCACATAAATAACACTGAAAGTTTGATTACATAAAAAAATAAAAAATGTAATGGAGTGTGACAGAAACCCCAAAGGGCTTAAAGGTCCTATATCATGCAAAATCGACTTATTGGAGCTTTTAGCCATGTTGTTATGCTGTTTCCTTATCAAAAACACCCCCAGAGCGGTTTTTGGCTTCATTCACTCAGTTCTAAGTAATCCTCCTGAATCCTGCTCTCTGAGCAGCTGCTCCACCCTCTCCTGGTAAATGACTGAGCTGTTCAGTTGTGTCGTCAGAGCAGAACGGAAGTGCTCGACGTCTGTAATGTAATGCCTTACGGCCTGGTTTAAATTTGTAAAACAGCTTTGTCATTATTTCTGTCGTAAGAAAAAAAATAAAAATAAAAGAAGAAGTGCCTGACGCTCCTGCGCTGCCCCTGTGGAGTAAACAAACACACCCCTGAGCGTCTGAACAAATGTCATGTTTGCACCAAAAGTTGTGAAGAAGGAGCTCTTTCTAACCTACTCTGGACACTTGTTCTTTTTTCTTACCTAACAATAATGTCAAGGAGAAAAGCGCGTTTGGCTGCGAGAGGTGCAGGACTATATTCAACCTTCCTAAAGAAGAGGCCACTCGCCAGAAGTTGGAATTTCTCTCCGGGATTCAGCGACTGTCAGCCAAAATAGTGTTTGTTTGTGACCGTCACTGATGGATGCTTGGTGAACCTTGGCCAGAATCAAAGTGGATTAACTTTTATAACCAACGCGAGTGCCATAATGGAAACATCAGAGTGGTGTTAGCGTGTGTGTTAGCCATTTATGAAGCTGTGTTGCACATGTCAACTACTTAATAACTGCATCATGAAGTAACTTCACTTATTGCTGTGATATTTTTATTTTTCTACTACGGTAAAGTTGTATGAGCGGAGTTAACTGAATCCAAGCGTTTTGTCTCCCGGGTTTGGAAAATACCCCCAGAAAATACTTATATTTATCACAAAAATGAGTACTCCATAGTGGTAGTGATACAATATTATAAATGCCTATACTTTACTTTGGAATGACTAAAATAGCAGGATACAGATCCTTTAAACTTCACGTCACACCCCTAAACAAATGACACAGCTCATGTTGACAGAGAGAGAACATGAACATTTCCTTCATGTGTTGTGTTGTCTTGTGGAAAAACAAGCATGTACTGGGTCGATATGTGCACGTCAATCGTGGCGTGCACGGTAGAGGAACAACGCCTTATATGGTTGTTTTCAAACATATTTAATGATATTGTGTTCTTCATGTTTCTTCTCCTACATGGACAAAGCACATGGTTCTGTTTTATAGATGATACAACCATTTATAATAACGCCTATTTTAATAAGTCTTTTATTATTGCCCAGAGTCTCTTTGGTTAAAACTGATGTAAAATGCAAAGAAAAGTTTAATTTTGATGCAAAAATATATTGTTTTAAGAAGAAAAAAATCGCAATTTAGTTGCACCTTTTGGAAAATTGTCTCACGAAATCAGGGATTTTAGCAACAATCACAAAAAATGCCCACAAAATCCTGGAGGAACTGAATAGTTTATAGCTTATATTCTATTAGAGATCATCAAAAATAATAATTTTTGAAGCCTAACCCGACTGTCATGTATGTGCAGCAGAGGTACCCTGGTGGTATGCAGGATGCCCCAAGGGGTACACAAAGAAATTTTGGAGAAAAAAAATGAACCGCAATTATTCATACAATTCATACACTGATAACATCTGAATGTTTGTTCTGTGACTTGCACTATAGAAACAGCTTTTGGTGCACGGGCAGGTCATACAGTTCAAACAGAGGACATTATAAGGATAAATATGTTCAGTTATTTACAAAGCAACTGTTTAATGGATCCTGACACTTGGCTCAGTCATACACCAAGAGATCTGTAGGGTCTAATGATCACATTGTTGATTGGATTTTAACCAGTTTTTTAATGAGTGAGAGGGATGCTGTTCCAGATGTTACAGCCCCAAACTGTCTGGCCAAAGGTGGTCTGTCTGAAGGGTACTTCCGACTCCTCTAACCATAGATTGAGTGGCTCATAAACATACACACATAAACGAGAACTTAAACCAGCTCCAAACTAGTGTCAGTAGAGGTACAGTAGCTTGGTGCGGTGACTCTATATGGATATGTGGGGTGTTTTTTGACTTTTATGAGGGTTTGGATGCCGATATCTGACATGGAGCTCTCTAAGGCGACTCGACCAAACTTTTCTCTGCAATAACTCCGTGTGTCTCTTTTCCCTCAGAATCAGATCTATGTTCCTCCCAAAGACCAGTCCACGTGCTGCGGCTTCTGCAAAAACATCTCCTGTTCGTACGAGCACGACAACGGCACCACGGCCCTCTACAAGGTCACAAGTCATTTTCTATCATTTTTGAAACACGTCAGTGCACATGCATTTAAATAATATTCACATTTGACTTGAAATTAGATCTTTTTTTACTTAAAAAAAAAAAAAAAGTCCTTTCATAGTCGCTCCCAAAGGCTTTACATTTCTACAGACGCCTGATGAGTCAAATGTGCTCACTGTCTTGGCAAAGCAACGACTGCATCAAGTAGGGATGGGACGATAATAATTGCGATTAACGATATTATCACAATATTTGCCTATGGCTTAAAAATATCTCTGAAATTTGCAGAAAGAGGGGTAAAATTAAAAGACTTTGCTGCCTGGTAAAGATGACAAACTTTGAGAAAGCGTCTTACTGAGTCATGTTATGTTACTTACGCTAAGTGTGCCTGTCTGTAGCTTTGCAGACGATACAGGTGGTTGTCTCTCAGATGGATGGACCTGCGTTAGCTCTCAGCGCAGTCTCTTTTCTTTTCAAATAAAAAAAAAAAAACACCTCAGACTTTACTTTGTTCCGGGGAGTGAAGTCACCACATCTCACAACCAAGGCACTTTACAGTAGAGGGACCAGCGATGGTTTTCTGGTGTATTTTTGCAATTATCTTCAAACGCAATGATCACGATTGTTCAAAAATGGGGCGATCGATTAAGTGCCGCACTTTTTAGCGCGATTAGCGATAATATTGTTCCATTCCTAGTATCAAGTCACACATTTATTGATGTCTTTTCTTTTTGTGACCAAATGATTGCGTTTTGAACAACAGCTTTTTGCTCCACCTTTTTACGTGGTGGCAAAGCCGGTGCTAGCCTTTCTGGGGCCCTAAGCAAAATTCCATGAAGAAGCCCTTCTGCACACTTCCTAAGTTCTGTATGCTTCAACCCAGCCCTGTTTGACCACTTTCTCTTCAAGCTGACTGCACCAAAAAACAGATCCAAAACTCTGACAGTCAGAAATGTGTGAGGTTTACCTTTAAACTCTGTGGTGTAACATTTCTCTAAGAGTACGTTTTGAATGAATGCTTGTCTTGTTTCTGTTGTGTCACTAATTGTAACTTGATAGATTGATTGGTTTCATTCTGTTTTCCTTGTATTTATCCTGTGTATCTCCCTGCAGCCCGGCCGCTCGTGGATGTCCAACTGTGTGAAGTTTGACTGCGCAGACACTCAGTCCGGTTCCGCTCTGATCTCGTACCCCATCAGCTGCCCCCCATTCAACGAGACTGACTGCCTCAAGGTAAAACTGCCTTTCAGCGTCATTCTGCACGTGTTTTCAAGATCTAACCTTCCCAACAGGAACGTAAAGTCTTCTGCAGACAGTAAAGCTCCTGCTAACCCTGTAGTTCGGGGGCTGCTAATCACTAATAGATGACACATGGGCCATTCAACTGGGGAATGTGGGAAATTGGGGTGGGTTGACTCACACTAACCACACAAAAGACAAATCTCTGAAAAACTGGTAGGCCCCAGGAAACCGTCTGGAACTCTATCGTGGCTTCATGAAATATTTGCCGCTGTTTCAGATCGGAGGAACCGTGGTGAGTTACATGGACGGCTGCTGCAGGACCTGTGAGTATCGCTGGTAGCGCTGTTAGCTTCTTTGTTCATTAGCATTGTTAGTGTTAGCGCTGTAGCCTCGACATGTGTGCAACATGTCTCCTCTCGGTCAAAGCTTCTCTCACACCACAATGTAGTGAGTCAATAGAAACGCAGTGTTTAAATCACAAAGACATGCCGGACAGGTGGAACCAATCAGAGCTAAAGGATAGTCATTTTACCCTGTGAGCTAGTGCTGGGCGATATGGAAAAAATCATTTATCACAATATGGTCATGATAACGATATACAGGTGGAACTAGGAAAATTAGAATAAAAGTCTCAGAGGAGAACGAATTACTCAGAGCGTCATCTGCTCATCAATATTATTAATTATATTATTAAGGCTCATATTACACTAATACAAATGTAAATTGAAGCTTATTATTTGCATTTTCTCAATTTGAATGTAATGATTAAGAAACAGTGGGCAAGCAGTTCGCTTCCACGCGCTGCTCAATCCGTCCTACCTCCTGCACCACACCTCTCCTCTCTCTCCTCTCTCGGGCCTTCTGTGTTTATCCAAATCCATGCCCTCACAGCTTTGTTGTGAGATCCAGAGCTGTTAGGTTTCCGAACTTGCCGTGCAAAAAGCAAAGCAAAACCAGGCGGTGTTAAACAGTGATGTAGCTGCTTTAAGAGAGAGAGCCCCACGCACTCACTGACAGAGCAGAGCTGCGTCAAAGCTAAAAATATTCCATAAATAACGTAGACTTTTCGGTTATTGTAACCTCTGTTTTGAAGTGACATTTAACTGAACTATATTATCTGCTGTCAGAAATAAACATGTTGAGTGTTGTAGTAGGGGTGTATGTACGTCCACGAGATGTCGCTGTTGCTACAGCAGGTGCGGTGGCGGCAGACAGCAATAACGTAAATCAACATGATGTCACAAAAGTCACAAGACGGAGTTTCTTTGCGGAAAAGTTCTTGTTTATTATCACTTATATAAACTTAGAGGATGCATAGTGACAACACTAATACATTCTTCGTGGCCTGTTAAAATAATTGCTTTAATAATTCATTTAATTAGGTTAGAAACAATAGACGCGATAGACACATTTCTATCGTCCCCACGATATGTATCGTCATATCGCCCAGCATTACTGTGAGCTACATTTACATAATAAAAATGGCAGAGAGCATCAATGACACTTGTGTTACTGAGAGACTAAGGCACAAGGATATTTCAGCACCATTAATGGCCCCCTACCTCACTTTTCTTTCTTGTAGTCCTTGTTACGCTTCTTTAGTATACAGTATTGTAAACTCAGACGTTTGTGGAAATAATGCTTTGCATCTAATTATAAACATTTGTAATGATTTCATGTTAAGGCTACTTGTCAGGCTAGTTTTCTAGCATTTCTGTGACAGTGCGGGAAATGTTTTTCTTTTTCCACAAATGCGTGGAAAATCAAGACCAATATATCACGGCTGGGTTCTCCAGGGGGTGGCCCTGGGGTGACCAGAGCTTTGTTGGGGGTCATCCCTCTGGCTCTGCCACTGGATCTTAGATTTAGTTTTAGTTTTTTTTAAAGCAGTTGCATCTGGGACCTGGCGACAAACCAAGTTTCTCAGACCTGACCTGTTAGTCACACTCGCAAGACAATTTTTAGGACACTAAGGCTCTGATTGGTTCCCTCTGAAGGCGTTTTCTCTTCTTTGTGTTTCTATTGGCTGGTCAGAGAAGTGAGAGCTGTCGCTTCTTGTCAGAGCAGGACTGTGACTATAAAGATGCTGTGGGTGTTTTGTTTTGATCATTTATTCATTTTGAAAAATAATTGATATTTTTCCCCGTCATGATATTGCACACGATGATTGACAGATATATGCACACACATTCTTAGCTGAAAAGGAGCAGATAAGAAGAATAACCTCTGCTCCTTGGTTGTCTGATTGTGTCCGTGTCGCAGGTAACGGCCTCGCTCTCCTCCCTTTCCCCGTTAGCCCCGTCTCTCCCACAGTCAACACAAACTGTGAACGAGGTACACGCCCGCTCAGGCCATTGTTGATCTTCGACAATGTACTCCCCGAAAACTGGCAGAAATCGAACAAGAACTAAGAAAAAGCCGCAATGTATAAAGTTTGCTCGTCTTGGTGCCATTTGAAATAGTGTATTCCCCGGTGCTGCAAATCTGTTTTGTCATACAACTAAGTGAAAATCAAACATTACTGTACACCAGTAACTGCTTCATACAAAAGTCATGTCTTCCACTGAGCACTTACCCTGCTTTCATTTGCTGTCAGGTTAAACTACTACACATACTTTCAAATATCAAACGTAAATCTAAATGAAACTGGTCATTTTAATAATGTATCATTTTTGTTTTGGGTAAAATATTGTTTGTTAACAATATTTTAGTTTGCGGCCCGGGGTCCAGATTCAGCCCCCTAAGCAATTTTATCTTGACTTTTTCCATAATTACTATAATTTTTCGTCAATTTCCACACCAAATTGTGTAGTGATGTATCAGAGGCACCATGACCTGCCAGAGTGGGCTTAAATGGCTCAATCATTTTCATTAATTGTTTTATTTCATTTATTTATTTAATTCAAAAGTGACATTGAAATACATACAACCAAACTAGGGTAGGCAAATCCGGCTCTCAGCATAAAGTCCAAGAGGATTTTGTTTCCCCATTGTATTTCTCTATGAGCCGTGCAGCACAATTACGGAGCGGCCACTAATTGACAACATCCATGATGCAAGTGCGCACCAGTCAAAAAACAAGTCCACCCTCTGAGAAAACCACTGCTCTGTCTGCCTGACGTGCATTTGAAAGCAGCGTTAGGTTTACCTTTAAAAGAACGGTACGAATTCAGAAGCATAGGAGATCATATAATGTTAAAATGCCAATAAACATTCATTCTACTCTCACTTCCTGTCTTGTTAGCCCCGCCCCGCCCTGAGGATCATGTGACAGCTGCTTTGGCTCTGTGGGCAGTGCATTGTTGACTTTCAACAATGTACTGTGTTAGACCCGTAGAGGGGCCTAGACTCTGCATGTGTTTGTCGTTGGTGTAATGCTGCTGTTCCGCCTGTAGAGGGAGCATTTGGGGGATATGGCAAAAAATATTTAGATGTATTTTTTCCATATTGATTGATATCGGAGTATATCACTTTGGATTTCATGCTTTTAGTTGAGAATCTACAAACCTTTTCTGCTGCACAAAACCTTTGAACTGGCCTTGTTTTTCTGAAAACATTATACAGGTAACAGGAACTCAAATTGAATGCTATCTAATGCCCAAACACAATATTTCCAATGCCTCAAATGCCAAAGTTCGATGCATTTAGAATTGTAAAATTTCAGCAAAACTCACTGTTGAATGTGTGTGTGTTTTGGTCTTTTGGACAAATCATTTTTGCTGATGATCAGAATTATTTGTGACGCAGAACCATGTGGACGCCTCTTCTCATTCTTTTCTGTTTGAACTTCTCTGAAAGTACATCTAAAGTTGAGGTTAAAGGCGTTTAACATGTCTCTCTGCTGAACAGGTAAAGAGGACGGAAAGTCATGTCAAAAAGTCACTGTGAGAATGACCATCAGGAAAAACGACTGCCGCAGCAATCGCCCGGTGAGTGCCGCCTTAAATTATGCACTGTACCAACTTAAAACATCCGCTGCACTGCCACTAAAACTGGACAAGGCAACGTCAGGTCCATGGGCCAGAAGTCAGCATGTACAGTGCCTCTCGAAAGTACTAATACACCTTAAACTTTTGCACATTTTGTCATGTTTACAACCCTAAACATAAAGATTTTATTTTGAATTTATTACTGAAAGTTCACACACAAGTAACAGACAACTGTGAAGTGAAAGCAAAATGATACATGATTCTGTTATTTTACAAAAATAGAAAACCAAAAAGTGGGGCGTGCATAAGTATTCATACAGCATGACTTAATACTTTGTGGAACCCCCTTTTTCTGCAATAACAGCAGCAAGTCTTCTGGGGTATGACTACAAGGTTTGCACATCTAGACACTGACATTTGAGCCCATTCCTCTTTACAAAACAACTCAAGCTCTGTCAAATTAGAAGGAGAGCGTTTGTGAACAGCAGTTTTCAGGTCTTTCCACAGATTTTCAATAGGATTTAGGTCAGGACTTTGACTGGGCCATTCTAACACATTAATATGTTTGTTTTTAAACCATTCCATTGTAGATTTAGCTTTGTGTTTAGGGTCATTGTCCAAAAAGTTCAATGTTTGTCTCATCTGACCAAAGCACCTTCTTCCACATGGTAGCTGTGTCCTCCATATGACTTCTAGCAAACTTCAAACGGGATTTCTTATGGCCTCCTTTCAATAATGGCTTTCTTCTTGCCACTCGTCCATGAAGGTCAGATTTATGTAGAGTACGACTTATAGTTGTCCCATGTACAGATTCCCCCAGCTCAGCGGCAGTACGTCGCAGCTCCTCCAGAGTTATCTTAGGGCACTTGGTTACATTTCTGACCAGTGCTCTCCTTGTTCGGTCTGTTAGTTTAGGTGGACGGCCGTGTCTTGCTATACTCTTTCCATTTCTGAATGATGGATTGAACAGTGCTCCGTGAGATGTTCAAATCTTGGGAAATCTTTGTATAACTTAACGCTGCTTTAAACTTCTCCACAGCTTTATCCCTGACCTCTCTGGTGTGCTCCTTGGCCTTCATGATGTTGTTTAGTGACCAATACACTCTGACCATAGCTCTGAGGCCCTCACAGAACAGCTGGAATTATACTGAGAGTAGATTACGCACAGGTGGCCTCTATTTAATGGTTAGGGCAAGGTGTGAACATTCTGCAGTCATTAGGAATGTTATAAAGGCAATTTAATGCACTCCGAAAATGCTGTATGAATACTTGTGCACGCCCCACTTTTCACTTTTCTATTTTTTGAAAAATAACAGAATCATGTATCATTTTGCTTTCACTTCACAGTTGTCTGTTACTTGTGTGTGAACTTTCAGTAAAAAATTCAAAATAAAATCTTTATGTTTATGGTTGTAAACATGACAAAATGTGCAAAAGTTCAAGGTGTATTAGTACTTTAGCAAGGCACTGTATCTTCTCACCCATACGACGATTTTTAGAAATATATTTACACAATAGTGATGTAAACTTCTAAAGTACTGACATACTGTTAATTTCATCGAACAATCCTTCAGAAAATCCCCAGACCCTCCTTTTAGGCTCATATGATGATCAATAATGCTTGTATATGTAATCACTGGGGGAAAATCCTCACTCTATTGTTTGACAAGGAAAAATATGCTGACCGCTGCCCTAAACATGAACAAAAGTGTATCACTGTTAATCATTGTGCCACTCTTAAACACTTTGTAAATAAAGAAATACATTTATTATAAGAATTGTATTATGATTAGTGGGTATCTTATGTCCCCCTAACTCGGTCCCGTTTCAGGTGAACATCGTGTCGTGCGATGGTAAATGTCCCTCGGCGAGCATCTATAACTACAACATCAACACGTACGCGCGCTTCTGCAAGTGCTGCCGAGAGACCGGGCTACAGCGCCGAACCGTGCACCTCTACTGCAGCGGCAACTCCACATGGGTCGACTACGGCATCCAGGAGCCCACCGAGTGCTCCTGCCAGTGGTCCTAACCCCACCCCTACTCCTGACAGTGATCCCAACCCCGCCCCTTGCTCCTGACAGTGATCCCAACCCCGCCCCCTACTCCTGACAGTTATCCTAACCCCACCCCCTGCTACTGCCAGTGGTCCTAACCCCGCCCCTACTCCTGACAGTGATCATAACCCCGCCCCCTGCTACTGCCAGTGGTCCTAACCCCGCCCCCTATTCCTGACAGTGATCATAACCCCGCCCCCTGCTCCTGACAGTGGTCCTAACCCCACCCCCTACTCCTGCCAGCGGTCCTAACCCCACCCCCTACTCCTTCCAGCGGTCCTAACCCCACCCCCTACTCCTGCCAGCGGTCCTAACCCCACCCCCCACTCCTGCCAGCGGTCCTAACCCCGCCCCTACTCCTGCCAGCGGTCCTAACCCCGCCCCTACTCCTGACAGTGATCCTCACCCCGCCTCCTACCCCTGCCAGTGGTCCTAATCTCACCTCCTACCCCTGCCAGTGGTCCTAATCTCACCCCCTGCTCCTGCCAGTGGCCCTAAGCCCACCCTCTGCTCCAGACACCCCCTACTCCTGCCAGCGGTCCTAACCCCACCCCCCACTCCTGCCAGCAGTCCTAACCCCACCCCCTACTCCTGACAGTGGTCCTAACCCTGCCCCTTGCTCCTGACAGTGGTCCTAACTAGGGGTGTGACAATACATACATTTAGTGATGTCACTATATTTTGCGGAACGATACGATACCGATACTTCTTATTCCGATATTGATACTTGTGATGATGTCATGCATATAAATGAGGCTCTTCACTGTCCCCAGAAGCCAATTATTGTCAAGAATACAGACAGGACAGTAGAGGGCAGCACTGTCATTGTAAGCACTTGGAGCAAATGCTGTCACACAAATTATTCGGCTTGTTGCACGATGTGGCTACGCTAGTTCCGCTAACCTGAAGTCATGAGCACCAGTACTTCCTACTTCTGTTTATTTCCTATGGAGATTAGCTTAAACAGAATAATCATATTATGTAAAGATTACATGGTGGCAAAGCTGGTGCTGGCCTTTCTTTCACCCTAAGCAAAAATTCTGCTCAGGGCCCCTTCTGTTATATGTTATATGATTTAATATATCCTGCTATTTTAGCCATTCCAAAGTAAACTATAGGCATTTTATATGACATATTGTACTGTACCTCTACCAGTATGGAGTACTCATTGTTTTAGGAAATATAAGTATTTCCTGGGGTATTTTTCCAACCCGGAAGACAAGACACTTGGATTCAGTTAACTCCGCCCCTCTCTCCGAGTTGACGTCGTCCATGCAACATTGGCAGTAGTAGAAATAGAATTATCGCAGCAATAAGTGAAGTTACTTCACAATGCATTTACAGCTTCATAAATGGCTAACACACATTATCATTACCATTTAGCTAGCGTTTTGATTTACTTACTGCTCTGGCCGCTCCATCGGGTGTTTTTCTTGTGGGAATCGTGCGGGTTATTATATAGCGCCATACCTATTTAGGCACTCATTCACACTCATTCATACACCAGTGTACGCAGACACTGGAGGCAAGGTGGGTGAAGTGTCTTGCCCAAGGACACATCAACAGTGTGCACCTGCGGGATTCGAACCGCCGACCCTCCGATCACAAGGCGACCCGCTCTACTCCCCCAAATGAATGGTTATAAGAGTTTGTCTACTTTGGTTCTGGCCAAGGTTCGCCAAGCGTCCATCGGGGAGGTGACGGTCACAGACAAACATATTCTGGCTGACAGTCGCTGAATCCCGGAGAGAAACTCCAACCATTACTGGTGATTGGACTTTTCTTTAGGAAGGTTGAATAAAGTCTTGCACCTCTCGTAGCCAAACGCGCATTTCGCCAAGACATTATCGTTAGGTAAGAAAAAAAGAACAGGTGGTGTCCCTTTACAGAGGAGGTTAGAGAGGAGCCCCTTCTTCACAACTTCAGAGTAAAAATGACTTTGTTCTGACGCTCAGGGGTCGTGTGTTTACTCTGCAGGGCGGCGCGGACACGTCAGCCACTTCCTTTTTGTTTTTTTTATTCTTTCAACAGAGATAATGGAAAAAGCTGTTTTAAAAATTAGAATCAGGCCATAAGGAACACATTTTGTTCATGTTAGCCTAACCTGGCTAAACTTTAGCCGATACACAATTATAAGCTAAAGGCTAATGAACTGGTCCCTGGTCCACAGTGTAGGAACTAAGTGAAACCTGCCCCTGCCACAATGTGCAACGAGCCAATTACTTTGAATGATAGTGTTTTTATCTTACATGAGATAAACTTGTGTTTAATTTATTCCTTGTGGAGACTCCAGACGTTCAGTCGGCTCATTGTCAGTATCATTTATTTACTTATTTAAGAAAATGGGTTTCATGTGCATGGTTCCCCTATGTAAATCATATCAATTTGGAGAATGTAGTTGTTTATAAAGTAACAATGTTAAATAGGTAAAAAATCGCTTCTTTGTAGGTTATTGTGCGCAATTTATCGATTATCGCAGTATCGGCACATCGTGAGGTTATCGATATTGTGAGCCATGTATTGTGTATCGTATCAAGCAAGACATCCAGGCCAAAACATGTGCTTTTTCAATCGCTAAGTGGGCCAGTCCTCCAGCAGTCTGGTCCACTGCACCACAGCAGCACTGGAGGACGGGTCGAACGCAGAAGAACGACATTCTTCATCCAACGTTCTACACGATGGACTCAAACTGAAACATCAGCTCCCATGATCCTCCGCTCTGTAAATACTCGCGTACATTTACAGTTCTGTCGTAGCTGTAGCGATTGTACTGTTTCTGTGTGACGTGATTCTGAGGCAGAGAGCGGTCGCTGTTCGTCGAGCACTTTATTTATTTATTGGAGTCTGATAGAACACACACGTTCTCGTCATCTTTGAGGAGTTTTCAGCGTCTCACGGACAGGTCCACGCCGTTATTCCGTCGTTACTTAACTTTGTTTGGTGTGAAAACATTAGTCTCACTGTGGAGCGCAACAGCGGGCGGAGACTTCTGCTTCACATTCACTCTTCCTCTTAAGCTTTTTGAAAAATTGAATATTAAAGCTGGGTTACTAGATTGTTTTCCCCCCAAACCATGAAAGGAGGAAGTGTAGTTTAAACTTTTAGCTGCTGCATCAACTCATTTCATGCTCTCAGAATACTGTACTTCCGCACATTGTGATTGTTTATGTGGAATTAATCACATGGACGTTTTGGACTGAGCTAAAACAAGAGAAAACTTGCCCGACATGCGCTGGAAATCAGCATTATGCTTGAATGGGCTTTTCTATTTTCACACCGTGACAAAGGGGGCTAGTTAAGCTTAAACTATTAATTGTGCTCCCAATACCACACTTTCAGACTGTGGGCAACCACAGTCTGAAGTAAAAAAATAAAAAGATTGGCTAATGCTAACACGGCTAGTGCTAATGTCCACAGCAGCTTCTGCACTCACTGAGGAGGCCCTGCGCCGCTAAAAACAATGATTGTAAGAAAAGAATTGGCCTACCTTCAGAGCCCAACTGCTGTAATCAGGAACACTAAACAAATACGTCCTTTTGCTCATGCATATTAAGTAGCCATGTGCTCCAGGTGCGACTCAGGCCTTCAAAGTAATACAATAGAACTGGGAAGGCCTTTAGAAGCTAATAGGACTTAAATATCAGTCCTATATGGGTCGTTCTCTTCCTATGTGTCTGTCACAGTGAGGGTTATAAAAGCTTCTATTTTTTACATCGGGGAATCAGTCTGGACCCCCACCCGCGGTGGCGGTATCCGCAAAATCAAATCGATCCCGTGCAATCAGATTTGTTTATTTGCGTCACGTGTTGTTCACGAGCAGCGTCACTCACGGGATGCGGAAGTTCCTTCAATAACAATCTACGAACGGCTCACGAGAGAGAGAAAGAGCGAGTCTCCAATCGGCGGTAAATGACCAAAACCACATCGACAGTAGGTGAGTTTAGTGATTCATAATCCTGCGCAAATATTAACGCAAAACCGCTAATAACACCGTATCAACGGCAGACGCCCGCGATTCGCTGATTGGTTTACTCCGCTTCCTGTTTGCTTGCGTATGTACCGCTGTGGGAAATGGAATCGACGCAGCGGTGACCAGACTCACTCGCTGGTTTCCAGGCTATTATAATACAGCATCTGCTACCATGGCTGTGGGTTTAAATGGGCTTCAAATACTTCTAAGGCATGATTAACATCCCAGTTCTTCACAAGGATCAGATTCACAACTTTAAGCAGAAAAACAAATCTTTACAGGCTCAGTAATGCCTTTTTTTCTCATCAGCATTACATCTGAGTTTGCAATAGTAAAAATACTTCAAAACACACACAGCAAACATAATAATCATTATAGTGTAACACGGTAAATATCATTTTACACTACTGTGAGTAAATAAAAAATCAGGTACAGCCTCTTTAAAGGCGTCCTGTGTAACATTTTGGACTACACAATTACCAGCAACACAAAACATGCTCCTAATGGATTTTAAAATGATAAAATAAATGCTTGTGTATTATACTGTTTTTGGGTAAATTGTTGCGTGGTGGCTTTCGTTCAGTATGTTTATGTTATGGCCAATAGTCAAAGCTGATTAGCCCTCATCCTGGTGTTAAACTGTTAGTATTGTTATGGGAATATAAAGCCCACATTAGTCCCGCCCAGCTGCAAACGCCTGGAAAAGCTCTGTTTAACTGTGGACTTGTCCTGAACAGTCTGACGATGGAATGACAGGGGGTTGTACCATACGATGTACATTTGGATTTTCAATAAATATTTCCTGACAAACGGTGACTCTGTTTGCCTTTACTCTTACACTTCTCTTCATGAACACGTTTTCTCAAATCCCTCTTGAATCCAAAGGCAGTCGGAGAGAGCGGTGACCCTTGGACCCAGAAATAAGCGTATTGAGACATTCTTTCACAAACACAACGCTCTGCTGTGATTGGGCCGGCCTTTGGTCATGTGACTTGAAATACTGCCCTGAGAAAGTGACTTTGAAAAGTTCACAAAAAGGTTAAATGTGTATGTAACCTGTAGAGTCGCATTATGTAATAACGTTTCTAGATTTAGCCTTTCACGATATACCGAGTGAGGGAAAAACAAATCTGGGTATACTTTTAGGGCCTTTAATGATGTTTTTCACTTTCAACTCGAGAGTATATTTGGTTCAATTTGAAAACAACAGTCTACTAAATACTGAATAATCTGAGTTTAGTCGATCGCTTTGATCAAATATTAGCAGGATCCTCAAGATGGGGTACTCGGATTATAAACAAATGACTTAAGGGGTACGCGGGCCAAAAAGGTTGGGAGCCACTAATTCTACCACTTGAAATAATCAATCATTGCATGCGTTTGCTATGTGTGCTCCATTTTCCCTTACCACTAAAACATGTACAATAGGCCTGAGTGAATGAGAATGCGAGTGAGTGAGGGGCTGATTGGCCTCACTTCCGTCAGTCTACCAGGTGGGTACATGTCACTTTTTGAAGTAACGGAACTTTTTATGAATACTTTTCACTTCTACTTGAGTAACATTAAAATGAAGTATTTGTACTCTTACTGTTTTGTTACTTAACTCTTCATAATGATTTCCTGTTGTATGTTTCCATGGGATGTTATTTTCACATTATGTCATGTTTGTTTCTCTCAAACATGAATCTGAATTTTACAAACAGTTCACTCAGTACTCACAATACTCAGACTACTTTTTTACTCTTGAGTAATTATTCGTAGGCTACTTTTTACTTCGACTTGAGTCAAATTATTTCAAAGTATAATGTTACTCTTACTTGAGTAAATATTTGGACTACTGTACCCCAGTAGCTCACCACCACCGAGTATGGAGTGAATGAAAAAAGACGATAAAGAATAAAGATGATAAAGTGTGGCGCTTTGAGAAACTTGGTAACACTGGCTTGTAAAGTGCAATACAAGTGTAAACGTTACCATAATCATCCTCATTGCAGTTTATTCTTTCATGTATTTTGTAGCTGTAAAACATCACAAATGCTATTGAACACTATGAAATATTATTGTTATTTTATCAGCACAATAGTTTATGTAGTCTATGTTGTAATTGCGCATAATGACGTTTCTAAAGTGATAGAGACTTCTGAGCCTTGATCTCCTCGCAGTGCGCGCGCGCCAGTCCGAATAATCAGCTTTAACCGTGCGCGTGCGAGAGGCCTGAGAGTCCTGGCGCCCCGGAGTCTTGACAGCGCGAGCGCACCCCCTCTCGCGCCCTGGTGATGTCTTGGAACGGCTCGAGCCCCGGGCCGCCGCTCCTCGCGGACCTCTCTGTGGACCCATCTGTGGCCGCGCGAGCCCACAGCGTCCCCGCGCTCATGTTCGGCGTGGCGCTGATCGTGATCATCGCCTTCGGGAACGTAATGGTGTGCGCGAGCGTGTACCTGGAGAAGGCGCTGAAGACCAGCACCAACTACTTCATCGTGAGCCTGGCCGTGTCCGACCTGCTGCTGGCGCTGCTCGTGCTGCCGCTCTTCGTGCTCGCGGAGGTGAGACTAGAGGTGGAGGAAGTTAGTGTGACATGATTTAAACTCGGAGATAAATCCTGCTTCGCTGTTTTAGCACAGAAATAGCAATAGGTCACCAAACAGCCCTCTACAGTTGATTTGGTTTATTTACAAAGGGACAGCACGTGGATGAGAACATGTAAACACGCCTCATGGTCTCATATCCGATGTCCCACACTCGCACTCAAACACACTCATTCATCCTGGTACTAGAGGGGAGCATATTGTACATGTTTTAGTGGAACGGGAAACCGGAGGTAATGGCACATGGTGACATCATCAGGTGCAGACCAAACACTGCAAACAGTCATTTATTTATTGGTTTATTTGGTCGGGACAGTGCAAGTTAATGAACCACACCAGATTATAGTCTTGGGCTAATTTCCATCAGTCATCCCATGCGCACTCTCAAAACACTCTCATTCATCCTGGCCTATTGTACATGTTTTTAGTGGTAGGGGAAGGTGGTAGGTTTCTAGGAATAAGTACATTTTTCCTGAAATAAGTAAATTGGCACCTGATTTGAGTTACTAGAAATCTGTCCATGGGGCAGGGTATTTTTTTACACTTAAAGGAACAGGCCACTGTTTTTACATACTGAGATATGTTCTTACCTGAGCTTAGACGTACCTGTCTGGTCTTTGTGCCCGTGGAAGAGCTTGATGCTTCTAACTTCACCCCCGTTTGGAGCTATAGGAATACATTGGGAGAGGCCAAATGCTAACAACATCTTGGTCGTTTTGTGTGACAGAGGGCACACACAAAGACCAGACAGGTACGTATCAACTCGTCTAAGCTCAGGTAAGAACATATCTCAGTATGGAAAAACGGTGGCCTGTTCC
Organism: Neogobius melanostomus; assembly: GCA_007210695.1. Classification (NCBI taxonomy): domain Eukaryota; kingdom Metazoa; phylum Chordata; class Actinopteri; order Gobiiformes; family Gobiidae; genus Neogobius; species Neogobius melanostomus. Next base: position 78,147 of record VHKM01000306.1, read on the forward strand.
TTTAAATTAAGGAAAAAACATCAACAACAATCTTATTTAAAAAAAAAAAAATCTAATATCTATATATATCTAATATTCTTAAATAAGTCATTCAAATCAAGGGCAAATTTGACTTATTTCCACACAGTTTTGCCAGTCGTGGATTACTTTAGTAATTAGTAATCAGCAGTGTTTGGAATAACGGCGTTTAAGTATAACGGTGCTACCTTTTCGGTAACAGAGTAATGTAATGAATTACTCTGCACATCATTACAACGCCGTTATCGTTACTGGGAAAACAAAGTGGCCATCTTACGATGGCTTCTCTCGTAACTCCCAACAAAGTTCAGATCAGTCTCTCTGTCTGCTACAGGCCATAGAGTCGTCTGTGTCACTGCAGAAGTGTAAAGAGTGTTTTCCTCTGCGGCGCATCCCCTCATCATAGAAATGTGATGAAACTGTGTTTCAAAGCGTCTCGGTGCGTCGGCTTTAATAGCTTATACAAAGTGCAGCGCATGACCTGAGGGATGTTTTGACAAGTATTGAATTGACCTGCACCAGGAGGTAACAGTGGGTTTGAGTGTAGTTCAGCTGTGAGTCTGGTTGGTCAGTCCGTGGGGATGGAGTCTGGATCATCCTGGTGTTCACTGGTGCTGATGCGTACAAGGCTGCGCTTGTGTCCACTAACACGCTGTTGTCTCCTCTTGTCCTGCCGTAAATACTTGGGGACTCCTGCCACAACTGTCCCATGCGAGAGACTGTTTTCTTTAGCAGGCCATATTGTGCAGAAGAGAAGATCTAGTTTGTCACCAGAAAATGTGAACAAGCTGGTCTGCCTGAGTGACTGGTGGAAGAAGGAGAAACAGAGCCTGGACTGACACAAAGCTACTGACTGTAAACAGTTCATCACCACCTCTTATGTCGGCCTACAGTTCAAAACTCATGTTTAACTGAATAAACAGCTAGTAAACACAAGTGCATCTTATTGAACATGAAGGATTTTCATCACCAACAGCTTTCTCCAGCAGTTTGTGATGCCTTTGGAAACAGGAGATGCACCACCTGGCTTGAGAAACATTTAGTCATTATTTGGGCATGTACGCATATTCTGAATGCTTTCAGCAGTATTCAGAAGAGCCATTTTAATCTAGATTAATCTAGATTAACTCCAAATGAATCTAGATTAAAAAAAAAAAATCTATACCCACCTCTATTTATTTATTAAATGTTAGAAATTTAGAAAAAAACTCAAAAGTCTAAGGGAAATAGAGTCATTATTATGAGTTCATCTCGTCTAAAGCAGAGATTATTGTGTTCTTTTTCTGTTCTGTGGGAAACAACACATTCTCAACATGAAAAACAGACTAAACTATAGCATTCCCACCTAGACGTGTCTTTGTGTGGAGTTTGCATGTTCTCCCCGTGTCTGTGTAGGTTTCCTCCGAGTACTCTGGTTTACTCTACAACTAAAAACATGTACAATAGGCCAGGATGAATGGTGGTGGTCAGAGGGACTGTTGGCACAGATGTGTGCAGCGCTTCTGTCCATCTCCCCTAAAGAAACTGAAGCTACAAATCTTACCACCACCGAGGATGGAGTGAATGTAAAATGGTCTCATGTCTGTGAAAGGCTCTAAATAAAATAAATAAAGTCCTTTCCTTTTTGAAATAAAGTAATCAAAGAAGTAATGAGATTACTTTTAGGAGGAGTAATCAGTAGTTGCACTGTTGCACATCTACAGTCAGTTATATAAATGATAGGGTCTAGTTAAAAGTGAGGGCTAGTTTAGCAGAATGTGGGTCTTCTGACTAATCCAGGAGTGAGCTCTCGGTTTGGGCCTGGAGCTGACCGGGCCGAGGTCAGTAGTCGACTCCTGACGGCTTGTCTCTGGCCCAGCGCTGGAGCTCAGAGGATTAACTGTATCTGAACCTCAGCCTGTTACTGATAATCTGCTGCTGCAGCCACGACTATATGACCACCAGAGACTGTTGCCAGTGTTAATATTGTCTACTAAACACTTGCATCATCATTTTAGTTAAAGTTAAATATTTTAAGTCAGTAAAATAAGACTACAACTACACCAGTGGGACCAGTAGAACCTAAACTTTCTTTCCCCCGATACCATACTGGTATCATTTAACAGTACCCAGCCCTATACAAAAGCACAAGCTCTTTAACTTTGAAATGATTGTATTTTGATATTGAGCAGTCACCATGAGCAGTCAGACCTCTCTCAGAGCCTCTGTCAGTGGGGATTTTGTGCTCCCAAAGTTCAGAACAACTTTGGGACAGTCCAGCTTCTTCTTTAAGGGGCTACACTGTGGAACTCTGTCTCCACTGGACTGAAACTGCAGACTAATATTAACATCTTTAACAGTGGCTTAAATCAGGCCTGAGTTGTTCCTATGTGTAAAATGATCTGTTAGCGTAGAGTAAAATCATACATGGACAGGTGTTGAAATTGAGCTACAACACTTTAAAACAATACACAAGTTCATCCAGTTTATTTAAAGAAATCTTTCATGTTTTCTCCGTGAGACTGCGTTTGCTCTGGTTTCACGCTCACCCGTCAACAGGGCTTGGTTCAGTCCTCGTCTGTCTCCAGTTCCAGGGCGGGCTGTGGTCTCTGGACACTGTTCTCTGTGACTTCCTCATGTCGCTGGATGTCATGCTGTGCACCGCCTCCATCTTCAACCTGTGTGCCATCAGCGTGGACCGGTGAGTCTAATATATATGATTTACAGTGCCTTGCAAAAGTACTAATACACCTTGAACTTTTGCACATTTTGTCATGTTTACAACCATAAACCATAAAGATTTTATTTTGAATGTTTTACTGAAAGTTACACACAAGTAACAGACAACTGTGAAGTGAAAGCAAAATGATACATGATTCTGTTATTTTTCAAAAAGTGAAAAGTGGGGCGTGCATAAGTATTCATACAGCATTTTCGGAGTGCAATAAATTGCCTTTATAACATTCCTAATGACTGCAGAATGTTCACACCTTGCCCTAACCATTAAATAGAGGCCACCTGTGTGTAATCTACTCTCAGTATAATTCCAGCTGTTCTGTGAGGGCCTCAGAGCTATGGTCAGAGTGTATTGGTCACTAAACAACATCATGAAGGCCAAGGAGCACACCAGAGAGGTCAGGGATAAAGTTGTGGAGAAGTTTAAAGCAGCGTTAAGTTATACAAAGATTTCCCAAGATTTGAACATCTCACGGAGCTCTGTTCAATCATCATTCAGAAATGAAAGAGTATAGCACCACTGCGAACTTACCAAGACACGGCCGTCCACCTAAACTAACAGACCGAACAAGGAGAGCACCAGTGTTTGGAATAACGCCGTTTAAAATAACGCGTTAGGTAACGGCGTTATTTTTTCAGTAACGGAGTAATCTAATTCATTACTCTCCCCGTCTTACAACGCCGTTATCGTTACTGGGTAAACAAAGTGGCACGTTACATTTAGACTGAATGAGCGCCGCGGTGTCAGCTCACGCAGCAGGAGCGGTGGAGAGGGTGGGCGGAGTCTCACGGAGTACTGTTGCATTGTGCTCTCTGCTCCAAAAACTACGTGTGTCCCAGACGCGCGGCCGTCATCCCCACAGCGCGGTGGCGCGGGGGAGAATCGAGTTGGTGATCATTGATCTGTAGTGTTGGAACTTATTTTTAACCCAAAGACGCAGAATCGGTGGAGACGCGTCTTTCCCCCCTCCCTGTGTCTCTCTCAGCGCCTTTTCTTCTTCCTCTCTCCCCGCTCTGCGCTCCAGAGACATTGTTTTCCGTTTTGCCTGATGAATGAACGGAGAGACTTGCACAATGCCTGTGCGTAAAGTCTGCCCTGATCGCTGCGTTGGCACATGTTTCTTTTACTCCTGTTCCTCCCCATTCTCTTTGAATACAGCCGTATTCCTACATTAATTAAACAGCGGCGCAAACACTGGTCAATACCATTCAGTCACAGAGGCCCCCCATTCTACTCCCATTCAGTTCATTCAGTTACTATGAACATCTTTGACTTGATAGTACATAAATCCAAACACCTGTCTGTTCTACTCATTCACACTGACTTTTGAAAACTGCAAAAGAAAAAAAGAAAAATTCTTTGATATTTAGCAAGTTTTTTATTTAACAGTAACGCAAATAGTTACTTTCCCAGGTAACGAGTTACTTTCATTATAGAGTAATTCAGTTACTAACTCAGTTACTTTTGGAACAAGTAGTGAGTAACTATAACTAATTACTTTTTAAAGTAACGTTCCCAACACTGGAGAGCACTGGTCAGAAATGCAACCAAGTGCCCTAAGATAACTCTGGAGGAGCTGCGACGTACTGCCGCTGAGCTGGGGGAATCTGTACATGGGACAACTATAAGTCGTACTCTACACAAATCTGGCCTTCATGGACGAGTGGCAAGAAGAAAGCCATTATTGAAAGCCATTATCCTTCATCATGTCTGATGAAGGACTTGTAGTCCGAAACGTTACAACAGTGGTGTGAGTACACATTAAAAAAAACTATTCTTGGGAGCTAAAACGCAGTTGTGTGGGGTTTTTATTCTTCTTGCATTTGTTACCTTTTTTTTGATCCAGCACACTGCTCAGTTAGGGATGTGGCGTTTTTTTTGATTGTGCTACATTATTGAAAGGAGGCCATAAGAAATCCCGTTTGAAGTTTGCTAGAAGTCATATGGAGGACACAGCTACCATGTGGAAGAAGGTGCTTTGCTCAGATCAGACAAAAATTGAACTTTTTGGCCCAAATGCAAAACGTTATGTATGGAGCAAACCTAACACTGCTCATCGTCCTGAGTGCACCATCCCCAGTGTCAAATATGGTGGGGGAGCATCATGCTATGGGGCTGCTTTTCCTCAGCGGGGACTGGAAGATTGTAAGAATAGTTGGGAAGATGGATGGAGCCAAATACAGGGACATTTTGGAGGAAAACCTGCTGGAGTCAGCAAGAGAATTGAGGCTGGGCGGAGATTCACCTTCCAGCAGGACAATGACCCTAAACACAAAGCTAATCTACAATGGAATGGTTTAAAAACAAACATATTAATGTGTTAGAATGGCCCAGTCAAAGTCCTGACCTAAATCCTATTGAAAATCTGTGGAAAGACCTGAAAACTGCTGTTCACAAACGCTCTCCTTCTAATTTGACAGAGCTTGAGTTGTTTTGTAAAGAGGAATGGGCTAAAATGTCAGTCTCTACATGTGCAAACCTTGTAGTCATACCCCAGAAGACTTGCTGCTGTTATTGCAGCAGAAGGAGGTTCCACAAAGTATTAAGTCATGCTGTATGAATACTTATGCACGCCCCACTTTTCACTTTTCTATTTTTTGAAAAATAATAGAATCATGTATCATTTTGCTTTCACTTCACAGTTGTCTGTTACTTGTGTGTGAACTTTCAGTAAAAATTCTAAATAAAATCTTTACGTTTATGGTTGTAAACATGACAAAATGTGCAAAAGTTCAAGGTGTATTAGTACTTTCGCAAGGCATAGGCTTGCTGAATCAATGATCATTATGGATGGCAAGATTGATTCTTTGGATGCACATTGATGGCCTACCGGAGGAGGACAATGAAAAATGGTATGACTTGGATAAAAAGGTGCTGTCTTTCTTCAAAGAGAAATTAGACTTGGATTTGAGCTGTATAGATATTGAAAAAGTACACCGGCTTGGAAAAGCTAAAAAGGCTGATACTAAATCTCGACCCTGCCCTCTGATGGTGAAGTTTTCAAGAATCAAGGACAGACACTGTTCTACATAACTCTAAGAAACTGAAAGGATCCCGATATTTCATAAATGAAGACTACCCTGAGTTGGTCCGTCAGAGAAGAAAAGAACTCATTCCTCAGATGAAAGCAGCGAGAGAAAGACGGGACATTGCCTTTTTGAGGTATGACAGGCTGTACATAAAAAAACAAGAACTGATGGGATAACTTGTGAAATAAACATCATAGCTTTTAAAAATGACAATAGCTCAATTTCCAAACAAAAGCCTAAAGATAGCTCATCTGAACATAAACAGTTTAAAAATTTAAAAAATCTGTTGTCTACAAATAACATTCATGTATTTGCCCTATCAGAGACTCATTTAGATTAATCATTTGGTAACGAAGAACTAAAAATACCTGGCTGCAGCATGTTCAGAAATGATAGAAATCTGTATGGTGGAGGAGTGGCATTCTACACTCAAAGCAACATTCCTCTAAAGACATAATGTGTAAGGACTTGGAGGTCCTGTGGATTGAAGTCTGTGTTCCTCATATACAGTGCATCCGGAAAGTATTCACAGCGCTTCAATTTTTTCACATTTTGTTATGTTTACAACCATAAACGTAAAGATTTTATTTTGAATTTTTACTGAAAGTTCACACACAAGTAACAGACAACTGTGAAGTGAAAGCAAAATGATACATGATTCTGTTATTTTTCAAAAAATAGAAAAGTGAAAAGTGGGGCGTGCGTACAGGACAACTATTAGTCGTACACTGCACAAATCTGGCCTTATGGCAGAGTGGCAAGATCAAGCGATTTTTGAAAGAAAACCATAAGAAGTCCCGTTTTCTGTTTGCTAGAAGCCACCATGTGGCCATGTACAGTTTCCCCCACCTGAGCTGTAGCTCTCTGCAGTTCATCCAGGGTCATCATAGGCTTCTTGGTAACAGCTCTGGTCAGTGCGGTCCTTGTTCGGTCAGTAAGTTTAGGAGAACAGCCGGGTCTTGGTAGGTTTGCAGTGATGCCACACTCTTTCTATTCCTGGATGATGTATTTAACTGTACTTTGAGAGATGTTCAAAGCTTTGGAAAGTTTTTATAACCTAACCCAGCTTTATACTTCTCAATAACTTTATCTCGGACCCGTCTGGTGTGTTATTGGACTTCATGATGTTGTTTAGTGACCAATACACTCTGACCATAGCTCTGAGGCCCTCACAGAACAGCTTAATTATACTGAGAGTAGATTACACACAGGTGGCCTCTATTTAATGGTTAGGGCAAGGTGTGAACATTCTGCAGTCATTAGGAATGTTATAAAGGCAATTTAATGCACTCAGAAAATGCGTATGAATACTTATGCACACCCCACTTTTCACTTTTCTATTTTTTGAAAAATAACAGAATCTGTATCATTTTGCTTTCACTTCACAGTTGTCTGTTACTTGTGTGTGAACTTTCAGTAAAACATTCAAAATAAAATCTTTACGTTTATGGTTGTAAACATAACAAAATGTGAAAAAAGTGAAGCGCTGTGAATACTTTCCGGATGCACTGTAAAGCCTATTCTAATGGGGTGGGGTTATAGGCCCCCATCCTCAAATTTAAGCTACTTAGAAAAGATTGGAAAAATGCTACACAAGGTATGTAACTTAAATGTGGAAGTTAATAATAATAATACATTTTATTTGGAAGCGCCTTTCAGAACACCCAAGGACACTGTACAATGGACACATTAAAAACAATAAAAACAAGAGCGACAGAATAAAACAGAGTACAATATTGAGAGGGTGGCGCATAACTAGGTGTTGTAGGACTGTCTGAACAGGTGAGTTTTGAGTCTGGATTTGAAGAGTGGCAGGGAGTCTATGTTACGGAGGTCGGAGGGGAGAGAGTTCCAGAGCTGGGACTCTCCCATGAACACAACTTGTGTTCATGGGAGGCCTAAACATTAACTGGTTGGATGAAAACCCTTTGAGGAACCATCTGACCACTGTAACTAACACATGTTGCTTAAAACAAATGGTGACACAGCCCACACGTATAAGTATGAATAACTGAGGTGAGCACATCCACCTGTATTGATCATATATATGTATCTATAACTGTCCACTACACTACAGCTCTGTCAATACCAGTGGGATGCTCTGATCATATGGTTAGAATTGCCAGAAAAACTAAAGTTCCCAAAGCTATGCCATACATTGTATTTAAACGATCTTACAGGAAATGTTCACAAGATGCCTATCTGAGGGACATTAGAAAATTAAAATGTTTTTAAAGCAAAAGAAACTGATACGGCTTTAGAGATTTTTTTTAAATTCTCTTCTCCCAGTTATAAATAAGCATGCACCAGTCAGGAAGCTAACAGTGAGGAGGTATCAGGCACCAGGAACTGAAGAACTACATGCGTCAGAGAGATGATGCTAAGCTCTTAGTGCAAAGAACAAAATTAGTCGAAGACAAGCAAACATATTGTTGACTGAGAAATTGTATTACTAAATTAAAACAATCACCTTCAGAAACAATTGTGGAAAACTCTAAACTGCATGATGAGTAGAAAAATTCCTACACAACCCACCTTTATTGATAAAGGAGGTATTATCATCACAAAACCGAACGATGTAGCCAATCAGAGGCCAAGATCTTTCCCTTGCCTAAAGACAAGAGAAAACCTTTTCTGGCACTAATAGTCGGCCTATTTGTTTGCTACCTGTTTTAAGCAAGATTTTTGAAAAAGTCATATTTGATCAAATACAGTCTTATTTTTCAAGACATGACTTATTATCAAGCTTCCAACATGCTTATAGAAAAGGATACTCTACTTGTACTACATTGACACAAATGATATATATATATATATATATATGGGTGATTGACATGACGTGCATATTTTTGTGTCCGAGTGTTATATTTCTTTTTAAAATAATTTTTACATGTATCACTTTATTCTACAAAACCTATTTAGTTTAAACACATTTTCCTCACATTTCAATTATAAATATGTTTTTATGTTTTCACACCTCAAACCCCTAAAATGTCAGGTGGTGCAACCGTCCGAGCCAATGATTAGACTAATAAAGCTTCTGAAAATTGTATTTTCAGGGTAACAATTAACAAATAAAACATGGCATATTGTATGTTAAATATCTTTTAAATAAGCCGTCATTTGTGAATATTATAGTTTTAAAGCTTTTGAGATCACTAAAAACGTTTGTCCGACAATTTGTAATCTTAAAATATCAGGGTGGCACAACCGTAAGAACAGGGCTGGTATTTTGAAATAAAGATAGTAACAGCAAACAGGATATAACACCAGCCAGAAGAACAAGTTGTCTTTATGGCTGAGTGAAAAGGTTTGAAAATCTCTATCAATAATTGAGAAAAAAATAGCTTTTTTCTGACTCATAGGTAAACTGTCATACTTTTGGTGTCAGGTGGTACAACCGATGTAAATATTGGAAAATATTATTTTATTATAAAAGTCTTAATTTGTTTTAAAAGTAAATGTTTAACCATGCTAACAAATGCTAAAGCTAATGTAAGAGCCAACATAAAAGCCAATTTAATTTGAAATAGTTGCTAATGTCAGGTGGTGCAACCAGACAGTCAAGTGGTGCAACTGCAAAAAATGTCAAATTACCATCTAAAAATTATAGGGATGCACTGATCCAATACTGGTATAAGTTATCAGAGTCAATACTAGAAAAAAAAAATCAAATATTGGTTTAAAGTATCCGATACTGAACCGATACCTGTTTTGGGCTGACACCGAGCACTCAGTCCTTGGTCCTCCTGTTTTATTTCTGATTACAGCATCAGTCAGTTACAAATTACAGATGAAATGTTCAGAGGAGAAAGACTGTGTAAGATATACTTCAAAGATTTGACTTTGTACACATTTTTGGAAACTATTTCAATTTTAGAAAAAACTTGGTTGCGCCACCTGACACGTTTTTATACAGAGAAGCTACAAATACATGAAAAAAATACATTTAAATACTTTTAAATGTTATTTAACAAACATAACTTGTTTAAACACAAAATTACCGACTCAAAAATATGCATGCCATCAGTTTTGAAAAAACATTTTGAAAATATGTTTTTAGACTCCTTATACGTCATTGACCCATATATACACGATTGGTATAGAGAACTGGATAATCAAAGGATCTGTGGAGCAGTCCTGTTAGATTTTTAGCTGCCTTTGATTTAATTGACTGGTTTACTTTACAAAAAAAGATAAATATAACACTGCAGATGATCATTACTTGGTAGTACAGATGCATTAATGTATCAGAATGCAGTGACTGGCATCTAAACTGCTGGTACTGTTATCTATCTTCACAAATCTACATTAGTACTGAAGAGCTAATTAACATGTATCAATGATACAAGTATGCATTGCAAAATCAATATCTGAATTGTCATCAATCTTAAAGATGAATTGAACATTGTTGAGCGATTAAAGCGATATTAAACATTTCAAAAACAAAAAGTATACTACTTGGCTCAACTAAATGTCTTAAACAAATCCAAAGTTAAATTTGTTAATAAACACCACTTCTATAGAGCAAGTTACAGAGGCAAAACCTTTAGGTGTCTATCTGGACAATAAGTTGTCTTGGTCAAGACATATTGAATCTATGACAAAAAATTAACAAGGACCCCAGGAAGACTAGCTGTCTGTAAAGCACAGCTAATGGGGATCCTAAACTAACCACTGTGCCATCAAACTATTTAGATTTAGACTGATAAATAATACGTCTAACATTAATTTAGCCAATATTTGTATATTACTGTTTTCAAACTAGGGCTGGGCGATATGGACCAAAAGTCATATCCCGATATATTTTGGTTGAATATCGTTATACGATATATATCCCGATATTTTTTCCGCAAAGTGAGAGCTGTGACATGAAGTCAAAGTCAAAGCCAAATACGAGTAGTTTTATTGAAAACTCACTATAAATGTAAACATAAACACTGTATAACAAAGTCCGTAAGGTGCACATTAAATTAAAAAAATATATCTTAATAAAAAAGCCTAGAAAATAAAATAGGGCAGCATTTATATATAAAGAGATAACAAAATGAAGTGCTCATTTTAAGAATAAGATACACTTTAAAAAAAAAAAATCCTCTTGAGATTACCTGTTTCTTTTTGTTAACTTCATAGCTTATCTGAATTTGAAATATCCCGATATACGCGATATGATCTAATTCCATATCTCATTTAAACATATATAGATACATCTTAAATATCGATATATCGCCCAGCCCCATTTCAAACATATATAAATGGACTACATGTGGCCGACGTCTATGGAGGATTGAAAGTGCCACAATTAAATAAATAAATACACCATTAAATAATTAAATAAATGTGTCATTAATTAAATGTGTCATTAATTAATTAAATATGGAATAAATAAATCAATGTATTATTAAATGTTTCATTAATTAATTAAATTACCAATGATTCTGTGTAAAAATGTATATATAATTATTTATCTATTTAATTAATTATTTCATGGTCCTGTGTTGCAGTGTTTCATGAATTAATTTTATCTGTCAAACTCGCCCATCAAAGTCTGAGGGGTGGGTCCTAACACCTGATTGGTCACCCTGCTCATCGAGTCAAGGCAAATCAATTCCAGAATAATGGATTGATGCAGACTAGTGAACTAAACTAAACACAAGCCTCGGGCAAGTAGACCCGGTTCTTTGAGCAAAGCATGGGAACCGTACGTCTCTTCATTATCGATCCCTCTTATCGATGCTCCCGCTCTGAAAACACTCTTTTTTTGCGCCGTGGAGCTAGACGTGTGCATAATGACAGTTCTCCGAGTCTGTTGACGTTGCTTCAAAGTAAGCAGGGAAACATCGGCCCAATCTCAATTCTACCCCTTACCCTCCGCTTTGCCTTTCCCCTCCGTTTTGCGCGTTCACTAAAAAGTGTCGTCAATTAAAACAGTCCATTGTTATAAACGTGTCAGTTACGTTTTCACTTTGCTGCTGTGAACGCTCCGTTTATTTGCGCTGTATTGATTTTTCTTTCCAAACTTTCGATACGTCGCTATTGACATGACACACAGGGTTCAGTGTCTCGCTGCTGCCACTGTGCTCTGAGCCCGGGTCGAGGCTGCCTGTCCCCGGTCTGAGCGCAGCGGACCTCCACAGCCTCCGCTCAGGCCCGGGGCTCAGAGCGGAGGCTGCGGGTGCCTGTCCCCGCCCTGAGAGGGAAGGAGAATCTGTAGGGTTTGGGCTGAGACCGAGTCCTGTTGTTTAGGTGTTACAAAACAGCATCAGTCTGTTACAAGTTACAGACACTTGATGAAAAGTACAAATGTTACCTTTATATTTGAGGATGCCAGGCAGGCTGAGTGCCAGCAGGAGCCACAGTATAGTTGGAAACTTGCTTAATTTAATGAATATTTTTTCTTGGGAAAACTAACAATGTGTCTTTTTTGATAGAGTTTATCAAAAGCACATTCATTCCCTGCTTTTCCCCAACACACAGACAAGTCAGGCATTGATAACAATAAAATCTTATCAATTCCCATCCTTCCTCATGAAGGTCCTCCATCAGCGTAGCCGCCATGTTTCCAAACACTTCAGGCCAAAGCAATGGATTAGACAAGATTTGAGTTAATCAGGCTTTAGCCCGCCCACAACTTTTGATGGGCGAGTTTGACAGATAAAATTAATTCATGAAACACTGCAACACAGGACCATGAAATAATTAATTAAATAGATAAATAATTATAAATACATTTTTACATAGAATCATTGTAATTTAATTAATTAAAGAAACATTTAATAATACATTTATTTATTTATTCCATATTTAATGAATGAATGAAACATTTAATTAATTAATGACACATTTATTTAATTATTTAATGGTGTATTTATTTATTTAATTGTGGCACTTTCAATCCTCCATAGACGTCTTCCTGTAACCATAAGGAAATGGCAGCTGGCTCCGGGAGTTCTTGGCTCAGATGGACTTTCCATTGAAACATTTTCCTCCTGAAGTCATTATTGAACACGGGCTTGTCATTGTGACCTCCACGTGTTTGTCTGAACAACATCATCCTCATTTTATCTTTTTATCTCAAAAGAATTACTTTTGCCCTATTCTAAATAATGGAGCTGGCTCCAAAAACACAGTCAAATTGCTAGCCTGCGCTGAACGCTATGGGGGAAGCCTCGCTCCCTCAGTCCATTCTCAATTTACAGTCTATGGTTGTCCCACATGGACAAAGCGCAGATCTGTTCCTTTGGAGGTTCACAGGTTTTTAATCCCTTCTTTTACTTCTTCAATTCAACTATCTGTAGGTTTTAGTGACAGTTTTTGTCTCTTTCGGTTTAGTTTTAGTCCCATTTCAGTCAGCAAAATTATGACTGTGACTAAAATGATGAAATAGTGTGGACTGCATGTCTGAGTGAAGTCTCTCTGTCAGGTTCATCGCGGTGTCCATCCCCCTGAACTACAGCCGGCGGCAGGTGGACCAGCGGCAGCTCGGGCTCCTGTGCGCCCCCTGGCTGCTGGCGCTGGCTGTGGCGTCTCCGGTGATGCTGGGCATGAATAACGTGGAGCGGCGTGACCCGAGCGAGTGCAAACTGGAGGACGACACGTACGTGGTGTACTCGTCCGTCTGCTCCTTCTTCGTGCCCTGTCCCATCATGCTGCTGCTGTACTGGGGCGTGTTTAGGGGCCTGCGGCGCTGGGAGGAGAACCGCAAACTCAAGCTGAGGATGAGCATCGAGACGTGCCGGAAACTGCAGCACGCCACACCGGCACCCGCCACCTCAGGTATGGGCTAGTATGGCTAGGACCGGGTTAGGGGGGACCGGTTTGGTCCTCAATTGGTGGTAGGGCAATTTTCATTCCCAAGTGAGTCCTAAAAGAAAACAGCACTTCTACAAACTTATTTTTAAGTTACCATTTTGTAATGTTGTTCTCTCATCAAAAACTGACCTGGAGATGTGTTTCCACCGGCTAGCGCATCTTTCAGTGATCTGTGAATCCTCCCCAGTAAGCTATTCTTAGCAGCACAAAGGCAGCTCAGAGAAAGCTCCTTCTGAGTTACCTGGAATTCCAGAGTCTCCGCTGTACCAGTGACTGAGTCTGGTGACCGTGACTTCAACTGACTTCAACTCTGAGCAAACGCGAGCAAACAGGAAGCGGAGTAACCAATCAGTGGAGGGCAAACATGTGTTGTTGTTGCTTTGTTATTAACGGTTCTGCACTAATATTCGAACAGGATTATGAATCACAAAACTGCCGTCTGTGCTGTGTTTACGTGACTGGAAGGCACACGTGGAGACCAAACGGGTACAAATGAACTCGTCTAAGCTAAGGTAAGAAAGTTCCCGTTGTGAAATTGCCCGTTAGAAAAAAGACTTTCGGACAGTCGGCCTTTACTGTCCAGGGTGCTAAACTCTGGAACTCCTTGTCTCTGAGCTGAAACAGACTTAGACCTGGGGGCTTTTAAAAATGAACTAAAGTGTATTTTAAAAAGAGATCAAGTGTGCAATCATTTTTAGTTTGCGCTCAAATGCACATCCTTTGTGTATGTCAGAATTAAGTAATGTTAGTATAAATGTAATGTAATGTATTTTCTGTACTCTGTGTGTGCATTTGAAAAGCCTTCTAGGGACGGACATTGCAAATTAGCCTTGGCTATAAATGTTGTAGTGTGGTACATGTTTATTGTTCACACGTGTCCCTATCAAATAAATGAATAAATAAATAAAATAAAAGAACACATCTCAGTATGTAAAAACGCTGGCCTATTCCTTTAACGTAACTGCGCCAGACACATCAGACTCCAAATTCTACCATTTACCATTACTTTGCTTTAAACACAAAATAAATAGTTAATCAAATGTTTAATGTCATGACACATGTTAGCTAAGTAATGCTTTAACTCAATCTAAAGCCAAATAAACTAGAAAGAACGTCACCTAAGAGCTTCTGAATCATTTTCTAGTCTAGCACATTATACTGTATCACCAAAAGTTTACAAGAACCACGTTTTCCAGCTACATTTCAACCACAAACAGAGTTTAGCTGCACAGTTTGTTTGGAGTCGAGCTGATTCTCTCCTCTGTCTCGGGGCTGAGGTCCGTCTCCTTTTCTTATTAAATCCTCTGAAATACGTCCCACTTCTTCATGTCGCTAACTTTTAATTCCATTTGACAGAACTATAAACACGTTCAGGACTCGAACCTGCATCACTGAACTGTGTTGTGCGGACAGTGATCACATGACACTATTGACCAATCAAACAGAGGCCTATCTTTGCTGATCTGAGGTCAGTTTTTCTCCGCTAAAGAGAGACATGACTGACAAAATCGTGTAGAGTGCGCTCTGACCGTAACTATGGTAACGGTCATTACGCTGAGTTCAGACTTGGTTTATGGTTGATATCTGTAACAGCTGGACCTGTCCACATGGAACAAAAACTGTCCCAAAGTCCAGCGTCTTCTCTCAGCACAAATGAACTGACCAGACTGCAGGCCGGTTAAACGGGCATAAGTCATCTCCAAAGTCATTCAGCTGCTGGTTCTTCTCCTTCTGCCCCTCAGCGTCCCTCTGCCCGGCTGCCCTCGCCCGCTGCCCCTGGCCCTGCCCCGGATGGTGGAGCGGGACCTGACCCAGTGCAGGATGGACGACACCGGGGACGACTACACCCAGCGGGAGCTGCCGTACCCCCGCACGTACCGCGAGAACTCCGTCCCCACCATAGAGTACCGCCCCCAGAGGAGACGGGCCAAGATCAACCACCGCGAGCGCAGAGCCATGAGGGTGCTGCCCGTCGTCGTCGGTGAGGGGAAATCAACTGTAGCTTAAATGGCCACTCATTTATTAGAAATACAAAAATGGTGGTCAAAAACACACTCACACACTTTTGCTTTTCTGTGAATTTGTGTCCTTTTTACACAGTTTGGCTCATAAGATGCTCAATTTGTTGTGTTTCCTGCTTCTAATCTATTGTTTGCCCATCTTTAGAAACGTTAAATGCATAGATTTGCTGCATTTGGGGCATAAAAAGAACTGTCTCTGGGCATTAAAAGCTTTAAATGTGACTTGGTGCCACAAGAATAAAGCTACATTTAAATGAAACAAAGGTCAGGCTATTTGTTTTTTAATGGAAATGAGCTCAAGTTGTGGCACTAATTTGATTTAAGAATTAAACCCGCACGGACAGCCTCGCCCAGACAGAGGAGGGTTAGGAGATCATGTCACAGTGTGGCAACAGAAGCCTGATAAGTGAATCAGGAAATGTGTTTATAAATTGGACAAATTTGTGTCCAAAGCGAGTCTCAGAGAGTCTCCAAGCCTATGGGAGACGTCAGGAGGACAGCAGCTCCTCCTGACGTGAACACGAGCCACACATGCGACAGAAGCGACTGATTGCAACCGTTTCAAGCAACAGACTAGAAGCGAGTGACGCAGTATTAGAAAAACATTTACTTAAATGCATTACAAAAGCATCAATGAAATGATCTTTACTTAAAGGAACAGGCCACCGTTTGTAAATACTGAGATATGTTCTTACCTGAGCTTAGACGAGTTGATGCATACCTGTCTGGTCTTTACACGTGCGCTCAGTCACGTAAACACAGCACAGATGTCGTTAGCATATAGCCTCTCCTCCTCTCCTCTATGGGGCCAAACGGAGGTGAAGTTATTAGCGACCAAGCTCTTCCACGTTTTCCCTTTAATTTAAATACGGTTACATGAGCCTTTACACTATATTGCAAGGCGTAATAACACTAGGAGCACTTTGACGTCCGCGCAGGAAAGTTGAAGTGCTCCTAAGATATTATTACGCCTTACAATGTAGTTCCCCTTTTTATCCGCTTAGAAAAGCGACATGGTTTCATTTTGTGTAAAGGCTCATGTAACTGTATTTAAATAAGGGAACGTGGAAGAGTTTGGTAGCTTCTAACTTCACCGCCGTTTGGCCCCATAGAGGAGCGGAGGAGAGGCTAAATGCTAACATCGTCTGTGCTGTGTTTACGTGACTGAGCGCACGCGTCAAGACCAGACAGCTACACATCAACTCGTCTAAGCTAAGGTAAGAACATATCTATATATTTAAAAACAGTGCCCTATTCCTTTAAAATAAATTTATATATATACATATATACAGTGAGGAAAATAAGTATTTGAACACCCTGCTATTTTGCAAGTTCTCCCACTTAGAAATCATGGAGGGGTCTGAAATTGTCATCGTAGGTGCATGTCCACTGTGAGAGACATAATCTAAAAAAAAAATCCAGAAATCACAATGTATGATTTTTTAACTATTTATTTGTATGATACAGCTGCAAATAAGTATTTGAACACCTGAGAAAATCAATGTTAATATTTGGTACAGTAGCCTTTGTTTGCAATTACAGAGGTCAAACGTTTCCTGTAGTTTTCACCAGGTTTGCACACACTGCAGGAGGGATTTTGGCCCACTCCTCCACACAGATCTTCTCTAGATCAGTCAGGTTTCTGGGCTGTCGCTGAGAAACACGGAGTTTGAGCTCCCTCCAAAGATTCTCTATTGGGTTTAGGTCTGGAGACTGGCTAGGCCACGCCAGAACCTTGATATGCTTCTTACAGAGCCACTCCTTGGTTATCCTGGCTGTGTGCTTCGGGTCATTGTCATGTTGGAAGACCCAGCCTCGACCCATCTTCAATGCTCTAACTGAGGGAAGGAGGTTGTTCCCCAAAATCTCGCAATACATCCTCTCCTTAATACAGTGCAGTCGCCCTGTCCCATGTGCAGAAAAACACCCCAAAGCATGATGCTACCACCCCCATGCTTCACAGTAGGGATGGTGTTCTTGGGATGGTACTCATCATTCTTCTTCCTCCAAACACGTTTAGTGGAATTATGACCAAAACGTTCCATTTTGGTCTCATCTGACCACATGACTTTCTCCCATGACTCCTCTGGATCATCCAAATGGTCATTGGCAAACTTAAGACGGGCCTTGACATGTGCTGGTTTAAGCAGGGGAACCTTCCGTGCCATGCATGATTTCAAACCATGACGTCTTAGTGTATTACCAACAGTAACCTTGGAAACGGTGGTCCCAGCTCTTTTCAGGTCATTGACCAGCTCCCCCCGTGTAGTTCTGGGCTGATTTCTCACCTTTCTTAGGATCATTGAGACCCCACGAGGTGAGATCTTGCATGGAGCCCCAGTCCGAGGGAGATTGACAGTCATGTTTAGCTTCTTCCATTTTCTAATGATTGCTCCAACAGTGGACCTTTTTCACCAAGCTGCTTGGCAATTTCCCCGTAGCCCTTTCCAACCTTGTGGAGGTGTACAATTTTGTCTCTAGTGTCTTTGGACAGCTCTTTGGTCTTGGCCATGTTAGTAGTTGGATTCTTACTGATTGTATGGGGTGGACAGGTGTCTTTATGCAGCTAACGACCTCAAAAGGGGGGATCTAAATTTAGGATAATAAATGGAGTGGAGGTGGACATTTTAAAGGCAGACTAACAGGTCTTTGAGGGTCAGAATTCTAGCTGATAGACAGGTGTTCAAATACTTATTTGCAGCTGTATCATACAAATAAATAGTTAAAAAATCATACATTGTGATTTCTGGATTTTTTTTTTTAGATTATGTCTCTCACAGTGGACATGCACCTACGATGACAATTTCAGACCCCTCCATGATTTCTAAGTGGGAGAACTTGCAAAATAGCAGGGTGTTCAAATACTTATTTTCCTCACTGTATATATTTTAGGGCTGGGCGATATGGACCAAAAGTCATATCCCGATATATTTTGATTGAATAACGATATACGATATATATCCCGATATTTTTTCCACAAAGTGAGAGCTGTGAAATGAAATGTTAAGTCAAAGCCAAATACAAGTGATGATTTCAAGTGGGATTTCGATTTTATTTTGAAATCAAGTAATATAAAGTTACTGTTAATAACTTTATATTGCATATAACTAAACTATAGCAGAGACAATGAAATAGGACTTATTAAAGTATTACTTACTTTTTAGTCCTTAATAATCATATGAAATATAATTCAAAATAGTCCACATGGCCATTTACATAATTTACAATAAGCTTATACTGATATATATATATATATATATTTTGCAAGCCCAAATAATTCCTTTATATTTGCTCTTGATTTAATTGTGTTTTAATCAGTGGTTGTGAGATAAGTTCTTATCTGTATCCAAAACATTCCCAAACATAAGCCTCCTAAACTAAGTCACAAACGACTCTTTCCTCTTTACCAGCTGCATGTTGAGCCTGTGCAGCTTGTAAAGAGTAAAGAGTCGTTTGTGGAGAAAGAGATGTGTGAATCCGGAGGTGAGGGAGTTTATGATCAGTGCATCAGAGCGGGTATCAGCGAGGGAATGGTGATTAGCGCTGCCGCTAACACAATGCTAACGGGGAAAAAGCAATAGTCCTTCGCAGTGGCAGCATTACAAACACTGATATTTTCACAGTACATCCACGATCTACCGCAAACCTTAACTAGACTGAGAAGTAAACCATATCTCGCCGCTACATTCACTATGGGCCGTGGTCATCAGCTGCATGGGCCAAAATCGCGTGCCTCCCTACATAAGCGTGGTTTTGTTGCTATCTGATCATTTGTATCCGAACCATCTCCAAATGATTGAGCCACTGGTTTTTCTTTTAGGGGCTCTCCTCCACACACTTCACAGACATTGTTACTTTCTCCATGTTTGTTGAAGAGTGTCTGAGGAGGGGCGGGGCCGCGGCGCTGGGAGCAGTGCAGAGAGCTCCGCTCAGCGGCTTGCCTGAAGCAAGTATTACAGCGCAAATTTGGACTATGTTCATTAACATGCACTGTCCCGACCAAATAAACCAATAAATAAAATAAAATAAAAAAATCGATATATATGATATGGTCTAATTCCATATCTCTTTTAAAAATATATCGATATATCTTAAATATCGATATATCACCCAGCCCTAATATATATACTTTTGCTGCTGGCTCTGAGTTCCACCTGAAGAAGCCCAACAATGGGACACGCATCACACTTTGAGAACCACTGCTCCAAAATGACAGGTCTGGCAAATGGAAGCAGCCGGACGGAATGAGTGAGGATAACTTAATATGTTAAAACCTCAGATTTAGAATATGTGACCTCAATTTGAGTCATTTGAATTCGTGGAATAGCTATTTTTGGTCTTGAAATAAGTCGGAGAAAAATACTTCACACATGAATTACTTAAGGCAGGTGTGTAGGAGATGAGGGAACATCCCAGTGTTCATGAATGAAAAATAATTCCCGCACACTGAGAGTTTAACAGGATCTAATCAACGTTTCGTTTCCAGAGCAGACTTATTCCTTCAGCACTCTTTGCAGTGTTGGATTCCGCGGCCATGACTCACGATTCGTGACTTGGAGGACGAGGAGTTGACTCTGTACAGGTCTCAGTGACGTTAGTTTGTGTTAAAGCTGCGTCACTAAATCCTCTTCATCCAATTATTACGGCACACCTCGCAGCCTCTCAGTCCTTAAACTGGGACGCTGAACTGCAGCCTCACAGTCTTTGTCTCTGTACAACTGGACAAAGTTGGGCACGAACAAAGTCATCCGTCTCAATTGTAGCCATCCCTTGAGTCAAAAGTCCAGGTGGAGTCTCAGTATGTTATGTGTTAACAGTTCTTATGGCCCAGAGGCTTTTGAGT
This sequence comes from Neogobius melanostomus, assembly GCA_007210695.1. Lineage (NCBI taxonomy): Eukaryota > Metazoa > Chordata > Actinopteri > Gobiiformes > Gobiidae > Neogobius > Neogobius melanostomus. Next base: position 98,586 of record VHKM01000306.1, read on the forward strand.
CTGTTGGTCCCCGTTTAGGCCCCTGTACCGCCCACTTTGCCTGTCCATCCATCCACTCTTGCTTGTTGTTTCTGTTAAAAAGCAGGACCGTCCGGATCTTTGCTAACAGCCAAAGACACATTGGGCCGGATCTTGCGGTTCAGAGCAGAGGTTAAGTGTTAAGTGTCAGAGAAAGGAAGTAAAACTATTCCACTGTCACCAAAGCACAAGCCAAGAATCAGGAAACTGTTTTCATTCACATCTTAGTGCTCAGCAGCAACAGCGCGTGCAAACAGCAGCAGTGACTCCTCCTCAAGTGAACACATGCGAGCGACTGATTACAAGCCTTTCAAGCAACCACGATTCCTGCGGTTAGGTGTGTATGTTCCTTTAAGGTGCGTTCAGACCAAACGTGCGTCCACGCCCCATCCGCCTCTAGTTGGACGCCAAACATGGCCGCTTCACACTCGTGAGAAACGCCTGTTTGCTGGCGCGTGAAGTTTTGCAAGCGTCATAATTAGGAGGCGTGTCATACAACTCAGCGTTCGATGATGATGATGATCAACTTGTCCTCCATGCTGCAGGTAACAGGTGACGCTTGTGCTCACTATTTGAGCCCAGTCCCTGATTGGTTAACAAGGCGTAAATGAACGCACGTGTAGATTGTGATTACTTGAGTGCATGAAGCAGTGGGCGGGGCATCCCTGCTTGTGTACCGCGCTGTTCTCACTGGCTTTGACGCGCGTTTATCCTCATCTGCTCGCATTTGCTACGCTTCATACGCGCGGACTGCGTTGCTTACATTTCGAAGCATGTCGAAGAACGTCTACATGGAAGGTGGAGGTGTGGTGGCGTTTGGTCTGTACGCACCTTAAGAGCCTTCTTGCTGAATCGGTACACATCATCAGAGATGGTCCTTTTTATTTGAAATTTAATAATTCTACACAATTCTAACCTAGCAACTAACATTTTATTGTGAGACAGAGCTGGCATGAGGGTTTGAAGCATAAATAAAGGCGTGGGGCACAAATGAAAACTCTGCTATATGAAGGTTTCGTGACACTAACCACCGATCTATGGCCCTTCCCTTGTGATGCTTCAATATGCGGCCCCCATGAAAAAAAGTTTGGACACCCCTGCTTTAAAGGATTCTCTTCTATCAAAAGATTTTTTGTCCCATTCCAAATTGATCACATTGACTGAAACAGCAGTTTCACTTTGTGTTGATTTCTCCTACGTTTAAAATCTGGACAGTCGGAATGACTCCTTGTGTCCTGTGTCTGGCAAAAACGATGTAGATTGTTCACATTTGTCCACCGCCAAAATACGCCACATGCGTCATATCCAGCTTTTCTCTGATTGGTTAATACGCTTGTCAATCACACCCAGCAGGAATCTTAAGGAATCAGCCCTGATCCTGTTTTAGTGGTAGGGGAAACCGGAGTACCCAGAGGAAACCTTTGCAGACTCAGAGAGAACATGCAAACTCCACACAGAAAGGCCTCGTCCAGGTGGGAATCAAACCTGTGACCTTCTAGCGGTGAAGCACAAGGGCTAACCAGTGCGCCACCATGCAGCCCTATTGTCCAATAGTAATTATAATTGCTAGGGGGAAAATGTTTTGGTTAGGGTTTTGCTAAGGGACAAGAGGCTTATTCTGTGCTTATTATTATACATCGCCTGCAATCCCTAAACCATCCACTGGGGACATTTGTATGAACTTGTGTTGGTCTTCTCTCTCCGCAGGCTGCTTCCTGTTCTGCTGGACGCCCTTCTTCGTGGTCCACACCACCCGGGCGCTGTGCGAGTCGTGCCGCGTGCCGCCGCAGCTCATCAGCACCACCACCTGGCTGGGCTACGTCAACAGCGCCCTCAACCCGCTCATCTACACCGTGTTCAACCAGGAGTTCAAGAAGTTCTTCAGCAAGTGCCTCCACAGAGCGCTGCAGAAGGTCACCGGCTGCTTCCCCCTCACACGGACAGACGAGGGATAAAAAACTGCTTTTGTGGACTGGACTTTTATTGGAAACTATGAGAGAATGGACTTTTCTTACAGACATTTTTCACACTTTTTACATGTTAACGCTTTTAAAGGAGATCATGCACAATTCGCTTCTTTTAACGTTGTTCCTTCATAATAAACAGACCTGGACTATAGTATTTTGCTTCATTTACGCAGTTTTGAGTTAATCCTCTTCACTTTGGTCGTTTCTTCTTCTACTGCGATCTGTATTTTCTGGATTGCGTTGCTTAGATCAGAGGGTCACAATCTTATATGGCTATGATTTTGTTGCGTTTTCACAAATGCAACGATAAAGTGACAAAGAAAGCAACAAAAAGGCAACAAAAAAGTAATGATAAAAAATAGTCAAAAAGTGCCGAGGAGAAACGCGAGGAAAAAGTTTAGATCAGTTCTGTAGTTTGCAAATGAGGCGTCACTCTGGCCTACAGGCTGTAAGCTCCACTCAAGAAGTTTTTAGATTTGGCTAAAGCTCAGCACACAATATACAAGTTTTATGACAGATTTTGCTCTAATTCTCTTCCCGAGTCGTGGCTAGTCGAAGGCAGTTGCACAGAGTCGTGTCTCGTAGTGTGGGGGGGTCACGACTGGACTGGCGTTCACATTGTGTAATGTGGGCGGCAGAAAGACGCCACTAAACTCCAGTTCTAATCCCAGTAGGAGTGTGAGTGATTATAGCGTCCCCAAAGCAAACACACAATACAGCGGCCGATGCCAGACAGAAAAACACCACAGCCCTCCCTTTTCATTTCTCTGTCATAACAGTGGCACAAACAACTCATTTCATGGCCACAGCGAGCCCCACGTGAAACATCACCAAAGGTTCACGAGAAGCACCTTTTCCAGCTACACTTCAACTGCAAACAGAGTTTAACAGCGGCATCAAAAAGATCAATGCAAAATATTTTCTTTTGACAGTTAAAAAGATCCAAATGATATCAAATATGCTCACGTTTCTAAACTAATCTCTGTCACACCTGCCCCTGCACCTGCCCCTGCTGACCAGCCCTCACACCTGCCCCTGCTGACCAGCCCTCACACCTGCCCCCTGCTGGCCAGCCCTCACACCTGCCCCCTGCTGGCCAGCCCTCACACCTGCCCCCTGCTGACCAGCCCTCACACCTGCCCCCTGCTGACCAGCCCTCACACCTGCCCCCTGCTGACCAGCCCTCACACCTGCCCCCTGCTGGCCAGCCCTCACACCTGCCCCCTGCTGGCCAGCCCTCACACCTGCCCCCTGCTGACCAGCCCTCACACCTGCCCCCTGCTGACCAGCCCTCACACCTGCCCCCTGCTGACCAGCCCTCACACCTGCCCCTGCTGGCCAGCCCTCACACCTGCCCCCTGCTGGTGCTGCTGCGTGACCCATGGAGGAGGCGTAGGAGTCCAGATGACCCACGATGGTGGAGACTGAATGACTAGTGGAGGATATTGAGGCTGCTGCTGCTGGGTGACCTGGGGAGGGGCAGGATGACACAAGGAGGCTGTAGGACAAGAGGAGGGGGCTGTGAGGGGTACGTGGGGTTTGACCGTACTGGGGCATGTGATGGTACTTGAGGTACCTGTGGGACTGGACTGTACTGATTGTGGTGACTTATTGCACTGTTGCTTCTATGTGGACATGTGGAGTCTCACATGTGTTCACTATAGGCGGAGCCACTGCTGTGCAATTCTGTAAAAAAAAAACTCTGTGCTGTTGCTGCTGAGCACTAAGATATGAAAGAAAGCAGGTTTCCTGATTCTTTGTTTGTGCTTTAGTGACAGTGGAATAGTTTTACCAGCCTACATTTCTCTGACACTTGAGGCAAACCTCGCCTCTTTCTTCTCTGCCTCGCCTGGATATTATTTCAATACGTGTGGGTTTGAGTGTGCAGCAGTGCTTCATTTGATCCCCCGTTTGGGGGAACGCATTCCCCCTATTTTCAGTTTTTCAGGGTAAAGGATCCGGGAAATATTAGGAGGATCCGGCACTTTAATGAGTGTTCCGGCAAATGTTTTGGCCTGTTCCCCGAGTCCATCACATCAAACCAAAAGTGTTCCTGAAACTACTCATTTACAGATTCAGCACTGGTGTGCAGTACCTGTCTGTCCAGCCTCATGTCATGATGAAATCCCCTTTAAAACATAAAAGAAAAACAAAAAACCAAGGCACTCCTCCCACATCATAATTCTCTTTTTACATTTAAAAAGCCTTTATTGTGCTGGGCTGATGAATTGTAAAATTCTTTAAAACATAATGCTAGTTTTCTTCCACGCGTTTCAGCTCTAAACAAGCCTTTGTCAAGAAGGCTTCTTGAGTTGAGTTTTTGTTTCACCAGTTTGACATTTTATCTTTGGATTATTTTGGATTGTGAACACTTTCAGTTATTAAGTATCATCAGTTTTTTTGTAGCTGTTCTGCCTTTTGGGTTTATTTTCCTCATTCCACCATCAACCATGACACACAAATCGCTGTGTTTATTTTTTGTTTGTGGAGAACGTAGCACCCAACATACAACCGTTAAGTCTAACGTGCGTCACACGGAGGCGCTCGGACGTGCGGCTGTCACTTCATTCATACAGACAACGCACGGAAGTTGTAAGACCAACCTGCGTACAGAGGCGTTGCTTGCCATTAGCCAAGCCAGCAGGGGCCCCAGAGGGCCAACAGATTTGACAGAAACGACCAAGAGAAAACAGTCACTGCAGCAGCAGTGACAAGGTGCAACAACAATTGGCTGTCGCATACTCCCTGAAAAGGCCCATGAGCCCAGCCCCTCCCAATATAGCCGCAAAGTGTCCCTCGCCAACCGCCCTGCCCAAAGCAAGGGGCACATCGCGCCCTTTTGTCTCCCTCAATCTAAAATGACGGTATTGCTACTGCCTTTATGTTTGTTTGTTTTTAACTTTGAATGACAGTGTGAATGAGAGTGAATGGGTGACTGGTTCCTTGATGTAAAGTGCTTTGAGTGCTTAAAAACCGGTAGAAAGGCGCTATATAAATGTGATTTATTTTTATTTTTATTACTTGTACATAAAGACGCACATACACTCTGGCTGTGCATGTGCATACAGAGAACTGAACAGTGTTTTATACCTGGATAACTGAAGGAATTGCATGAACACGAGATGCTGCTTTTACCATTATTATTATTTCCTGCAGCTGTAGCTGAACATACGTTTCAGTCCATTTCCTCAGTGCTACAGAGCCTTTTCAGGACTCTTTTCTATTGCAAAGATATACTACTATGTTTTTATATCCACTTGCTTTATTCTGTGATGCATGAAAGTATGAATATAAAAAAGAGCTCAGATATACTACAGTACCAGCATACAGCGCCCTCTAGTGTGGCTGTAAAAAGCAACGTGACAGGTTTTTCCGATTTTATTTTGAAACGGAATAACCAATGATCGATTCCATTTTAACATTCCATTCAAATTAAACACATATCACAAGCTTTTCAGCAGCAGAAGTCATGAAAAACACACAATCATTATCAAAACAAGGGTAAAACTGAACTAAGTAAATGTTTTACTAAAACTGAACTTATACACATTTTAAAGTTCGGTTCATTGTTTGTTTTTGGGAGAAAAATGTGTGGCTCTCAGTCAGATGAAGACTTAAGTGATGTTTCTTGCAATACTGATATTACATCACCTAATTGTGATACAATATCTTGTGCAGCGGAGCTACTGAGATGGAGAAATCTTTGGAGTTATATTGAATGAGTGCAATAATTAAACATGTTATTTGTGACGATTAGGTTCTTTTTTGTTTTGATTCCACGTGAACGTGTTTACATTAACGCTGGGGTACCATTTTTTTCCGGTTCAAAATGTGAATTTTGTAGTTTTGGTCCCAACACGTTTCTTAGATGTGAAAGAGGCACTACAGAGTAAAAGTCTTTGTAGTTCAGTCCCTTTGTGGGCAGCGTAATAAGAAAAGCCTCTTTACCTCTTTCTTTACCTGTGTCACTATGAGTCTATTTTCCAGCACTAAACAGTCATGTGACCTGCTGTAGTTGAGTTCACATGTGAGATAATCAGGAAGTCCCTTATAAATAAATCAAATGCAGTGCTGCTCTCTCCTGTTTGACAGGGAAGACCAGCCGACTCAGTCATATAATAAACATTGATGAGTTCTGTATTTGTCTCCAGTTAAATCGAATAGCAGAATGATGAACTGCATCGAGAGGTTTAAGAACGGAAGGTGTGCAAATAAATTGTCTTTTAAAAGTCAATTTCTCATCCAGCCAGAAACCTAAGTACTTATAAGAGGACACTCTTTCTATAGCTGTGCCTTCAAATGTATGGTTATTTATTTCCTTCTGAAAAATAGCATATACTTGTGTATTTAGTGAGAGTTGAAGTTTCCCACCCCCATCTCCATCATGGACTCCTTCCGTTTCCTGGGCACCATCACCGTGTGGTCCATCCTCACCTCCTCCATCACCGTATGGTCCATCCTCACGTCCTCCATCACCGTGTGGTCCATCCTCACCTCCTCCATCACCGTGCGGTCCATCCTCACCTCCTCCATCACCGTGCGGTCCATCCTCACCTCCTCCATCACCGTGTGGTCCATCCTCACCTCCTCCATCACCGTGTGGTACCCCGGCGCTACAGAACAGGACAGACATCGACTGCAGCGCATTGTGCGTGCTGCTGAGAAGGTGATTGGCTGTGAGCTCCATCTCTCTAGGACCTGTTCACCTCCAGGACCCGGAGGCGTGTGGGTCGGATCACAGCTGACCCTTCTCACCCTGGACACGGACTATTCACCCCTCTCCCTCAGGCAGGAGGCTACGGTCTATCCAGACCCATAAATCCGCCACTTGAACAGTTTTTTCCCCTCCGCCATCAGACTCATGAACAATAACAAGACCCAGTAACTGAAGGTGCGTTCAGACCGAACGTGCGTCCACGCTCCGTCAGCCTCTAGTTGCCGCTTCACACTCGCGAGAAACGCCTGTCTGCTGGCGCGTGAAGTTTTGCAAGCGTCATAATTAGGAGGCGTGTCATACAACTCAGGCCGAGCGCAAACCGCCATGATCAACTTGTCCTCCATGCTCCAGGTCAGGGGCGCAACTACCCCCCCTCCCACACACAAACACACACATGGCTCTTTGATGGTTGTTTCTTTTTTTTAAATAAAATAAATACCCTCTGAATTGACTTTATTTTAACGAAAATGTCACTATTTCACACAATATAACATCGATATTTCCCTCTATGGAGTTTGTTATCACAAAAAAACAATCACACGGCCCGATTAAAAGCTTCTGTTGCTTCATTCACGTAACTTTTCCTCCTCTCCCTCTCTCTCCCTCGCGCAAGAGGGGAGAAAACAACGCAAGCTTCAACGCGATCTCCTCTGTAACCGTGTTTATTATTTCATTAGGACTTTTATTTCTCAAACTTGTTGCCTTATGCTCACTTTGAGCTCCTCGTGGGGCTGCAGGCTGCAGCAGCAGCGGTGGAGATGACAGTCCCTCTGCACTCCTCTCTGCCCCACTCCAGCAGTGACTTTTGTTTCGCAAAATAAGCATGCACAACTAAAGTGACGCCCGTCCCCCAAAGAGGAATTAAAAAAAAAACACTTCACCACCGCGAACCTGTTCATATCGTTCACTGTAAAGACTCGTTCAAAAGAGCCGGATAGTTCACGACCGACACATCACTATTGGCGCCCCTATGAAAGGCATATATTGCGTATGCCCTTTTTGCACCACTGCTGCAGGTAACAGGTGACGCTTGTGCTCACTATTTGAGCCGAGTCCCGGATTGGTTAACAAGGCGTAAATGAACGCACGTGTAGATTGTGATTACTTGAGTGCATGAAGCAGTGGGCGGGGCATCGCTGCTCTGTACCGCGCTGTTCTCACTGGTTTTGACGCGCGTTAATCCTCATCTGCTCGCATTTGGAACGCTTCATACGCGCGGACATCTTTGCTTACATTTCCACGCGCGTCGAAGCACGTCTACATAGGGTTAACATTTGCCTGGCCTGCCAAACGACATGCCTTTTCATAGATATTTCAAAGACATATAGTCTGGGAGCGAGCGTGATCTCAACAATTTCCCGGTGGGCGTGATTGACAGACGGCATCAACCAATTAGAGCAACGCTAGATACGTTGCAGTAACAAGCGGCAGAAAGCCTTTCCAAAAACGTACTTTTTTACGAGGAACGCTTCGAACGCTGTTTCTTGCTCCGGTTTTAGGGATTTCATATTTTCCAAATGATTTAAAACAGACGAAAGAGCCGAAGAAACAGTGTATCCGCCGCCATCTTTAATGTTTTGGAAGAGTGCGTGGTGGTGACAGGTGACGGCTTCCGTCTCTTGGTGCGTGATTGGACCGATGTGGGTCAAATCGTGAAATGATTGGCTGCGAGCAGCCGCCCAGACGGTTCTTCTTTTGAACAGAAAGGAGGAGTGTCTGGCAGGCCAGGCAAGGTTAACATGGAAGTTGGTGGCGTGTCAGCGTTTGGTCTGTACGCACATCAGTTACAGACTCATGGATGTATCTGCACTTGCACTGTGTGGTGTGTCCACACTTAGACCTGCTGCTATCACTTAATACACATGCAACATACAATGCAGGTGTATTGTGTTGTGTAGGTGTATTGTGTTGTCGTCTTATCATATTTACCTTTTTTTTAAATTTATTTTAATATTCTGTATGCATGCCCTTATAGCCGTATAGTTTTAAAGTTTTGATAGCTTATTTTTATCTAAATTCTGTGTTATATGTTTTATATGTTTTATGTTGCACGATTGTACAGAGAAAAATTCCTAGTTTGTGAAGCTGTTCTCAAACCATGGCAATAAAAACTATTCTGATTCTTATTTAATATTGCATGCAATACACTAACTATCCACCAGGGGTGCTCCAGCACGGCCTCGCCTGGATCTGTTTGAAATGTGCAAAAAAACTCTGTTGGTTTGTCGCTGCATAAAGTATTTAATGTCCAACACCTTTCGCACAAAAAAAGGAACATATACAGATCGATTTTGGTGAACACTGAATCAACCACAGCTGCTACGATTTCACTACAGAAACTCTCAATAAACTCTTGCTCTCACACTTTGGTGCCAAGTTACAACAAATGATTCAAGCTTCGAAATCTCATTTAAAAAAACAAACAAACCTATCATTTCTTTACACTTAATCATCATAAAGCACTATTTAGCAGGACAAACAAGCGACTCTGGGACAGATCGAGCCAAAGAGAAGCAGAAAAAAAGCAGTTCCCGTTTTTGATCCTCAGACAAACACACAAATAAATGACAAATCAAAGTCAAAATCTCTGATCTGTAGAAGGTTTTTCAAATGAAGAGAAAGGAAGATGATAGGAGGAGGTTCAAATCTGCAGACTGGGTAAAGGTGCAGACAGGAGAGGGCGCTATTCTCTAAGGCACTGGTTACTAGTCATGGAAAAACTCCAGTAGAAAGACTACGTTTTCATTATTCATTTCATGGATATGTAGAATCGTATCAGGCTCGTTCGAGAAGAGGCTGTGAACAAGAGCAGACGGGCGCAAGTGAGAGTCTGGAGTCAGGCCGATACCGATACTTTAGCGATACTTGGTTTACGATACCTATACTACAATATGTGTCGTCTAGAACCAGAAAACAGAACAATAATAATGTGATGAAGATCTGCAAATTTACAAATAGTGCGTTCAGGTTCATCTTCAGTGTCAAGAAAAATTCAGAATAATTTTGGAAAAAATAAGGAAAGATTATGTGAAATAACCCCCCAAAAAATGAGGAATAACGGGGCAAAAAAATTCAGAAAAAGATGTGAAGGAAATTGGGGAAACAAAACAAAAAAAATTGCAAAAATAAGGAAAACATTTGGGAAAATTGGGCAACAATTCAGAAAAAAAGGAACATTTGGGGAAACACTGGCAAAAAACAAACAAAAAAAAGTGTGGAAAAAAAGTGGAAAAAATTGGGCAGAAATTCTGAAAAAAATGGGGGGGGGGGGATTGGGGGAACAAAACAAAAAAAAGTTTTCCTCAATGGACGTCGAGTCAAATGAGAGAAGTGAAATGAGAAGAAATTAGTCTGAATGATGTTTTTCAGTAAAAGGTTTGATTTCGAGAGTAACTGAGCTTCATTTTGAACACGACACACAATTTAATACCGAATAATCTCAGTTTAGTTGGTCACTTTGTAACAGATCCATCTCCAACGGGCCTGATGCTTCCAACGCCACAGAACAAGTAAAAAAAAAAACATGGAATAGGACTTAAAAAACTTCTGCCAACTTACTCAAATGATTAAAGTAACATGTTTGTTTTGTACATCGAGTCGGTAAAAGTTCCCAAGTCATCATCCGTACTCTGTAGTTAAAGCGCTGGACGTTTCAGTCCAGTAAAAACCTACGAGACAGAACTAACCACCGGATTTTCTTACATTTAGATCCATAATCTGCAGGGAAACATTTATGATTTCTCTAAGTATTTTCCCCCTAAATCAACCTAAATCTGATAAAAACTCATTCAGTAAAAACAAAAATTTTAGGAAGATGCAATTGAAGTGTCTGGTGGGGGTCACGTGTCCAAACCCGCAGCTCCTGATTGGTCCAGTAACAGAGTGGAGAAACAAATCATATTCCAGTCCTGTGCGTCTTTGCAGAAGTGAGGAGGTGTGGGGGGTTTTGGTGATGGTTTTGGCGGGGTGTTGGGGGCGTAGCGCTGTGGGCGGGGCGATGGGGGGCGGGGCGCGGGCTCAGGAGTCCAGTGTCTGGACGTAGTTGGCGGGATACAGGCCGATCTGTCCGGAGCTGAGCTGCCCTTTACACCAGCCCTGCTCGTCCTCCTCCCCGAGCTTCAGCAGCTGCTCACCTGCAGAAGCACAAAGAAAACATTAAAAACAGCGTCTGCCCACCAACCAGAGAGCAGCTGGTTCAAACCACGCCTGGACTCCAATGGGTCACTGTGGCCCGATGAAGGTAAATCCAATGAAGGTAAATCCGGGATACTTGAGAAATGGGACAAAATGCGTCCTCTTCAACCCATTTGCAGTGTTGTAATACGTTTGTATTACATATTAATGTTTCAGAAATGTAACCGAGTTAAACTAATTTGAGTTCGTTTTAGCTAAATATAAACTGAAAATAGTAAAAATGCCACTGAGCAAAAGATTTTCCCCATTCTCTTGTGTTTTGTTTTGACGACATTAACTTAACAATGCAAATCTTATTCACCAACTTCCAACTCGATTTGGTGCTGCATTTTATTTCGGGGGAGTTTGGCATGGTTTCATTTGTACATTTAATTACACGTTACTTTTGTAATACATTACCCCCAACACTGCTCACTTGCATAAAGGTGAGGTAAAACCATCATCGCTGAAGATCATGGAAAGTCAAATCTAAAAGATTTCTCTATTTGCCTTATTCAGGCACAGGCGGTGGCCGTCGCCATCTTGGCCAGACTGCAGGTCAAACTTAACAATGGCTGCATCCGAAACCACTAAATTGTAGCCTCTAAGTCCTAACACTAGCAACTAATCCTTAACCTTTCATGGGGTCAGCTGTTAGATCTCTATGCAGTTAGTGAACTTCTGCTTCAGCAGCATCTGCCCAATTCCACCGTCCTTACCCAGGGGAAGGGGAAGTGACATCACCAACAGCTGTTCTTCTTCTTCTTTAAAGTTCAGTGCAGGCCAAACAAAAGCGCATACCGCCACCTACTGTATATTGTCCAACAACAACATAGTGTCCAAATAAAGACATTTAAGGCGAAAAAAAACAAAAAATATCCAAATGATCCTTCACATTTCCCTTTATTTTATCTCAACAGCTGTTTCATAAAGCTACAGTTTGCAAATTAGCCATGTGGCTTAAGTTTCTACTAAATGAAGCAAAAGCACAAACTACTTCATTTAAGCCATTTACTGAGGAGGCTCTTTAAAACCATGTGACTGAGCTGTGGTGACGACAACATGTATTTTATCACTTTTATAAAGTTTGGCTTGTGCAGAATCTTTTTAATTTTTTTTATTATTATTAAATCTGCACCTGTCAATCAACAGTGGTTGCACATAAATCACTCGAGGGTGGGGGCGAGAGGGGTGGGGAGATTGGCGCAGTGGCTTATGGGATGGCACATAGCTCCTAATCGCCAGTGAGTTAGCATCAGAGGTCCCTATGCTAAAGTGGCTATGATAGTTAGCATCAGAGGTCCCTATGCTAAAGTGGCTATGATAGTTAGCATCAGAGGTCCCTATGCTAAAGTGGCTATGATAGTTAGCATCAGAGGTCCCTATGCTAAAGTGGCTATGATAGTTAGCATACAGGCTCCTTTCCCTAACTCCTTCCTAACTGAAAGCCCAATTCGGACGCTTCTTATCATGGCGGACGCTGACGCACATCCAGTTTGGCGTTAGACCTCTTACCAATTTACTGGTTTCAGATGGAGCCAAGAGCTCCCAGAGCAGTCATTTCGACTGCTCCCTGATGTGTAAATCCTCAGGTTATATACAGTAGATGTTTGTCGTTCTTCTCCTCCTGACGTTTCTTGTATATGAGCGGAGGCCTGGGGTTTGAGTCAGAGCCTTCAGTACCAGCCTGGGTTCACTCACTCAAACACATACATAGCTATAGATCAATAATAGAAAGGCGTGTGGATAAGACTGCTTTAGGATTCGCCAAAGGATGTATCAACAAAGCAAACCAAAGCAGTGGCGCCTCTGCCCCCAAACTAAACCTTGGGGAGCACAGAGGAGGTCAGAAAGAATACTGTACTTAGAGTTTAAGGATCTGTACTTTACTCGAGTAGTATTTGCATTGAGAACTTCTTACTTTTAACTCCACTACATTTGAAATATGAAATAAATTCACTGAATATTAATAATACTTTACACTACATTTCTATAAAAGCTCCAAAGTCGAAAGTCCATTTGTCCATGTGTTTGGTTCATGTTAAAAGCCTAATAACACACACTCCAGAACAGTAGGTGGCGCTGTGTAGATGTTACTGTCAACACCACTGACTCATGACAAGGAAGAAGGTTTGTCCCCGTTGTGTTGCCGTACAGAGAGGAATTAGGGCAAAATTATTGTTTTTGAAGCTGCAATGTTATTTTTCTTTACACTTATCTAAACAGATTGGTACCTTTGTACTTTGAATACTTTAGTATTTTCTACAGCAAATACTTCAGCAGAGCAGCTTTTATTGGCAAAATATTTTACCAGTAGTTTCAGAAGACAAGTAATCAAGTAGTTAACAAAACCGAGTACTTTGACCAGCACTGACAATAATAAATGTAGGAATTTTAAAACCTGGTTTTAAACTAATAAACCCACTTTTCAAGTCCAAATTTGTACCACAAATAAGATGTAACTAATACACAAACACTGTATCGACTTGAACAAAGATGCAGCCGGTCGTTTTTAAAATGTTTGTGAAAAAGAATCGGCCAAAGAAAACCTTTCTTTGTGTAATGTCAGTGCACACATTTTTAGTTTACAGGTCGCTAAAGTCCAGACTCATTTGTTCAATCCTATTAGAACAGGCCTGTACTTTTAGCCATGACACACATCATTCCTTATGTGTGCTTTATGTTACGGCAGTAACAGTTAAAAAGAGCAGGAAAAGAGCCTGAAATACCCATGTATCGCAGCAACATGACGCTAACAGAGAGATGCTGTGTCATAGAAATGTGTGTTTTCTAACACTTTACAATGTTGTTCCAGCGCTGAAAACAGAATCTCTCGTGCCAAGAGTTAGGGACATTGTATTATTCACAAACAAATTGGACATGATGGGAAACTTTTGAGCCAAAAAAATAGGTACAATTTCTGCCCTAACTGCAGTTCAAAGTGTTTTAGGCCATGATTTAAGTGTTTTTGAACTTTTGCAGTTAAACTAGTTGAGCAATGTCATTATTTTTGAAAAGACAATGCTTTTTAATGACATTTCAGATCTTTATTTAGGCACAGTTCATTCAGTGACTCTCAGCTGGGTTAGGAGCAGGTGCCAGGTCGGCTGTATATGAGAGTGGAGAGTAGGGCTGGGACGATACACTTCGGTCAAGATCCAAAACGTATCACGATACTTACGGCCCGATACGATTTGTATTGTGGTACAATATATTCTGTTGAAAAAAGCGTTACATTTATGATGTTTCATCATAACAAATTGTAATATTTTACCCTAAATGAATTGATTGAGAAAGCACAAGTTGAGTTTATAATATTCATAAATTAAACTCAGTCTGACATTGATTAAAACATTTTGAAAAGTACAAATGGCAGAAGCATTTTAAAAGTCTTTTGTTTAAACCAATCGGCACCAAATCTGGTCAAGACAAAACCATCTTTGAGTCAAAAAACATCTGTATGTATTTTTTTCTAAAACTGAGTTGAGTATCGAAGTATGGCGATACATGGTTTCCGATACGAAACACGTATCACAACAAAGACGGATTGCGATACATTGCACAACGATATTTTGTCCCAGACCCAGTGGGTCAATTTATATATTACTCTTTTTTTTTAAATAAATCTACCAAATCAGAAAACAAAGCCAAATCAGAACAAAAAAACCCCCCACAACTTTCGCATTGTGCTACTCTTTCTATAGTCCGTGATAGGGTGATACCATTTCAAGCTGAACACCCTTCAGGCAGGTTCATGTTGGGAGAGTCCAATGTAGTGGCTTCAACATGCCATTTCTCTACTCTCCACACAGAGCAGAGGCCGTGTGTGGGAAAATGGATTTGAAAAAAGGTGTGTGGGGCAGAAGAAGCTAGATTACAAAAAGTAAGACATTGACGACCCATGTGTTGAATTTGAGCGATGTATCAATGGGAAGTAGAACAAGAATAAGCCGTTTTAGATCAATGGAGCGTTTTCTAAATGTAAGATAAAGATGTAGGTGTTTTTGAAATGATCACCAAACTCTGAAACAACATTACGACCCCATTAGAAGCTCATAAGCGTGCGTAATAAAGCTGTGTTAGTGAGTTAGGGTGTTAATACCTGCTTTGAAGCTGAGCTCGTCTCCCTCCTGCCCCGTGTAATCGTACAGCGCCTTCACGTGCACTGCCCTCACGTGCGCGCCCTCTACCTGCTCGTGCGCGTCGCCCTCGTGCACGCCGTTCACCGCCAGCGCCTTCTTGGGGCTCTCCTCGTCCGACCAATCAGACGAGTCCTCCTTCAGCCTGGAACAGGAAGTGAACCGCCAGGTCAGACAGACACACAAAGATGGAGCTGATTTCACAGCACAGTGGTTTACTAAAGGTAACGGCAACGACGACTGAACCTGGAACAAAAGGTTACCACAGACCTTACCTTTCACTTTAATTCAGGGGTAAATGCTCTTTTCACCAAACTACAAGGCACTTACGTAACGCTGGGTCAAAGCACGTTTGTCTTTGCAAACAGTTTCCACCGGTGACTTAAAACCAATAGCAAGAGGTATGTCACATTGAAGGCAATCTGTGGGCTGAAAAGCTAGGGTCGAGTTATGTGAATGTATATCAGAGTTTATACAGGTAAGAGCATGTCCAATTTAATGCCCAAATACTCTATTTTCCTACCAAAAACGCATATTGTATTTCTCGGCTTGAATAATACTCTTTTTGATTCCAGGACAATAAGCCCCTATGAGAGACCAACAGGCCCGGTTAGAACCATTAGGCCGTCCTTCTGTGGACCCACCACCTGCAGGAGGAGCCATAGGGGCTGGTGCAATGTGACTTGGGTAGCTCCAATGGCTGCCCCACGACCCGGCAACGGACAAGTGGAAGAAAATGGATGGATGGATGGAGGACAATAATGTTCATTTATTCCATAAAGACTTTCTTTTTATCTGAGCTAAAACAATCACTTCTTTTAATTCTGCACCCAACAGGCATCAAAACTTGGTCTCTAAAGAGAATAGCATCACATTTGGACCATTGAGCGCACCTGAATATAAGCCACACCAACAAAATGTATAAAGATAGAATGTTTTATACATATATAGTCCACACTGGTCTATAAGCTGCAGATGTCCACGCCGTTATAAAGCGCAGTTGAACAAGCACAAGTACACTGGTAATACAGGACTTTTCTCTCAAATTTTCCAAGAGAATGGAGGCCTATAGGTACATTTATTTTACAAAAGGGTGTTAATAAATTGGACTCTATTATTCTTTAGAGGAATAGGGTTGCATAAGCTGCAAGATTCAAAGCGTGTGAAAAAAGTAGCGGCTTGTAGTCCTGAAATTACGGTAATCTTTTGTCGGTAGCAGCTTTAGATACTTTGATTTTTATTTATACCATTAGTACCTCAACTTTTAGACACCATACTGGTATGGTTCAGCGGTACCCAGCCTAGTCAGGACCCACTTTAATCCTAGGATTGAAAACCGCAACCCAAATAAGAACGTTGTTGCTTGTACAGTAAATCATGAAAATACTGAATTCCCCTCAAATTAATGTTGAACAAACAATAAAACAAGTGAAATGATAAACAAACAGTCACTTTTAAATATTCAGATGTTTCTATACTTTTATACAAGAGAATTATTGAGAGAAATGTACAGTGGAAAAGGCTCAAAGACTCACAGAAATGGTTCCACGACCCACCCGTTGAGAATCGCTGTTTTAGACCACAATTTTACTATTTTAGTTTAATTTAAACAGTAGATATTGTTGAGCAGCGGCATAATTTTCTAAGACATGTAGATTTAATGCCAGTTCTAATGCAATACCATTCTTTTTCATAACATTTAAGGCCACAATCCATTTAATAACTTGAGAACCTGGTATATAGACTTATACAGACTACAGACATAGATGGTTTAATACTTTATGCTCCTGAAAATGTAGAAATGCTAATAACTCCTGAAGCCTGATTTTCCAGCTCGACTGAAGCACAGACTAAACACAAAGGCCTTGAACTGGGACACAGAGCGGCTGTTTAGTCTGCGCCTCCTCCACACACTCCCACTGTCAAACTGCTCCTCCTGCACTCCAGCTACTGAAACTTATTATTATTGCATCGGCACGCCCAAGTATTTTCATTTAAGATCATTTTCCCATTCATTTCGTCAAATTAATGTTTTAAAAGAGCTGTTCATATGTTATTTATAAAGTCTGGGCATTAATGTTAGTTTGACATAGTAAGGAAATGCCAAAAATGTATACATTAATAAAGAATTTTTCTGAAGAATAAGTCATATGAAACACAAACTACATCACATGAAGCTTTTGCCACTTAAAAGGAACAGGCCACTGTTTTTCCATACTGAGATATGTTCTTACCTGAGCTTAGACGAGTTGATGCGAACCTGGTCTTTACGTGTGCGCTCAGTCACGCAAAAAGACCAAAGATGTTGTTAGCATTTAGCCTCGCGTAGCATATTCCTATGGACCCAAACGGGGTGAACTTAGAAGCGTCAAAGCTCCTCCACATTTTCGCAGTAATATCTTCACTCCTAAAGAATTCTGAAGTGGACGTCGAAGTGCTCCTAAGGTGTTGTGACGCCTCACAGTATAGTAACACTTTTTATTCGCTTAGAAAATCAATATGTAAGGAAGGAAGGTTTTCACTGCTGATGGACCCTCTCACCAGAAAACCTACAAAACTATTGATCCTGGAGCGTTGTAGAGGCCACCGTGATCGAATGTAAAGGCACCATGCTGACCACTCATACAGCCACAAGGTCAAATACGCACTTGTGCGTAAAAACAATACTTTGTTTTTCACATAAAAAGTTGCAAAATGCACTTTTAACGATGAAAGGCTCATTGATGCTCCCATTTTGCACGTCAATAGATCCAAGCGTAGTTAATGTCACCGCGTTTGTGCTTCCACACATTCCTAATGGCCAGTATGTGTTATCGAAAGTTACCACCAGATGGCCTGCGATGGTTTATACACCACATTTACTGACGAAGAGACAAGAAAATGACGTAAAGCAGTGATGGTTTGTTTGCTAATAAGCCAAATCAGCATTATCAGTACGCATGCGTGGTAATGTTCCGGTCAAAGTTCACAACTACCCACGGTGTCAACAAAGCCCATTAAAACCATACTATCATAGTGGAACAACGGCTATTTAGTGACTATTATGGCATAAAAGTGGTTTTACGGCGATATGCCAGGTTTGCATTCATTCTCCATTGCAGTGCGACTGTCCTCATGGGCTTAATCAGTGTATGGAAGAGTTTTGCCCTATTCACGAGTGCAATAAAGGAACCTCACAGCGTTTTATGCGAATGGATTAAATGTGTAAGTTTGACATAGAGCTAACTAGTAATGCTATTTGTAACCAATATGTCCATTTAATTATTTCTCGAAGACCTCACAGTCACTGATTACTATGACAACGGACAGCGCCATTTTAGCGTGGTTTCCAGTTGCCTGACATAGCCATGGATCAATCATGAAATACCTACATCTGGCAGGGAAAGCCGTGCCAATTTTAGCTACTAAACGAAGCAAAGCTATAACTAGCTAAACTAAATCACTGCTTAAATGGAAATTCCTCTCAAAACATGAAGTTACAAGTGACACTGCTGCCTGTTGCCTTCTGTTGTGCCAAAACCACGCTTAACTGGTGTTGCTATGTCAGACTGCACAATGTCATACCTGATTTCGGCCATTTGTCATGTTGTTTTCCATGCCAAATGTAGGGTCATTCTTGATTTATCCATTGCGATGTCAAGGCAAGGGGAAACACGCTAAAATGGCGCTGTCCGTTGTCATAGTAATCAGTGACTGAGTGAGTACACGCCGTCTTCGAGAATACAAACTGTTCTTTTTTATTTATTGGTTTAGCAAGGGCCACAAGTTCTTTTTTCTCTCCCAGTAACACTGTGTCCCCGTTTGCTTCAAAATTCTTTTAAACATCGATTTTCAACGCTCAAATAATCAATATCTGTGTCACACTCAGTCATGTACACAGTTTGGGATACGAGCTGTGTAGTCCTGACCTTTAACCTGGACCAGCATGCTTTGCGCTCGGTGAAATGCTGAATCCGCTTATTGTTTTACTCACTTTTTAGAAGTTTAGCCGGTTGTTCTGCTTCACCTGTTGAGCTGTGTGCAGTAGTTGCTATGCCTCTGGGTAAACAAAGTGGTTGGATCTGTGGAGCGTTGCTGTGGTTACCTTTGAGGGGTGTCTGGGGCGGGGCTGGGCGGGTCGTCTGGAGATGACACGATGTTGGTCAGGGTCACCACGTTCTCCTCGGAGCCGCCTCTCTCCCTGCGACTGATGGAACGGTTCAGCTCCGGGCTCCACTCCTGGAACAAACAAACAAAACGCACGGGCCGTCACTTGACCTGGACGGTACAAAAATATGACCTCGGCTAAAATTGTGCCAAAAAATCCTAGATAATGATTTAACGCGGGTTCACGGTTGATAAAAAGGTTTTAGAATTAGCTGCACAGCATAGAGGCCTGCTTTTACAATACACTTAAGGACAAACATTTCATTTCGCAATTACAAAAATATGTACGAAAGTCTGTACTGTAAGTTCCTATATAGATTCAGACGGCAACGTGTCTTACAAGCATGGGCCAAGCTGAGGTGGAAGAAACCTCTCATGGGAATCATTTTAGCCGTTTTCTGGCGGACCATAAACATATTTATCACACACAAATAACGTCACGTCACAATCAGGTCCATGTGGATGTTTTTTCACAGCAAGTTGTTCAGTAGCAGCAAAAACATAGAAGCCATAGCTAATGTTAGCATATGTAGCATGAAGCTAACGTTAACTTCATGGTTAGAATTGTCAATGTTTTAAGTATTTATGGGCTGTTGAACCACTTTGCTCCTTTCCATGTCTCTATCTTTATTTTGTAGAAAATATATTCATAATTCAGCACCTGTGAAAGTAATGATGGAAAAACGGGGGAAAGTTATTTTTCCCCCTTCTTTTCCCTCTGGCTGCTTTCAACATGACCATAGCCTATATAGTGACATGCAGTGAGGTTTGTTGATGGTGAGGCACAGGTTGTATGGTCTCTGGTAATAACTTCTTGTTACTTCTTAAAGAGGGGTATTATGCTTTTTTCAATCACATAGCACCAGTCTATAGCATACTACAATGATGACGTAACCTTCTGTTGGTCTGTATATGCAGTAAATTAAAATAACTGCCTTGAATAAAATTGCTCTCTCAAAATGGCTGTATTGAACGTCTTGAAATAGGCCTCTGTCTCTTTAAGAAGCTTTCCGACACGCCCCCTTCAGCACACTGCTGTGGCATTTAAACAACACTACTGTGCGGGGAGGGGGCTCTGCTGAGCTGAGGAGCAGTGGTTGGTGGCTTGGCTGGTGACGAAAGGTCCAGAGGCGTCTCCAGGAGGTGGGGGCGTTCCTAGGAGGACTGAGGCATAGCTACACCTAAAATGGCTGCCGTCTAAGTTTTTACTGATTACTCAAAAATATGTGAATGAGCCAAGGCAACACTCCAGGCATGTGTTTAATGAGGGAATGACATAATAACATGATATAAAGCTTGAAAAAGTCAATTTTACATAATACCCCCCTTTAACAAAATGTAATGTGTTTTAATAAGTGCTGTAGGGAATAAGAAAGGACTGATGCAAAGTAGAATGAGGTAAATGGGTAAGTGTTGTGTGAGGTTGATGAATGGTAGTTGTGAAACTGACTGACGGATGTGACTGTGGGTTTAATGCAGGGGGAAGTTTAGAGCACGGTTGTTCTTCTGTTTATTGTTTATTTTGTATCCAGGAACTAGATGCAAACTAGCTACTGCTGCAGTACATCTCTGTACTATGTCCCTTAAATAAAGATTAAAGTAAACTAAATAAAACTTTGAAATAACAATAGAATTTTTCCAATAACAAGCTGATTTTCAACATAAAATATATTCTCACGATATTGCAAATCAAAATGTAAAGACATCATAGAGTTCATGGCCGGGCCGCTACATTGTTTTTCCTAGGATGGGAAAGGGCGTTTTCCATTAACTTGTGTTTTTAAGGTTAGGGTTAGGTTTAGGTCTACAGTACGGGTAGTTTGGATCGGTTTAAACTAGCGTTGTTCTGAATGTGGCCTTTCCCATCCTAGGAAAAAAAATGTTGCGGCCGGGCCTAATACCACGGTTGTCCAAGTAGTAGGTTGTTGACAATCCTGATGCATTATACTGTATATGCTCGTCTAAAGCATTCCATCCATAAAAGGCCGGTCTAGTCAATGACGTTTTCACTTTTAAACATCCCCTAGTGTCGAAAACGCCTCCTAAACCATGTAGAGTAATAAAACAGACTGGTTTTCACTTGTAGTCCTCATTTTTGTAGAAATACGTAGCGCAGACACAGTGCCCCCTCATGTCGTCAGGGGTAGTGCAGTAGAGGCAGGTCTTTCTAAATGTGCTTTAAAGTCAAACAAACAAGTGTCGTTCTTGTGCCAGATTCTTTCTCCAGAAGATAGAAAACCAAGCGCCCAACAATGACCCATTTACAAATGTTTTTTAATTACTTTAGGGGGCAAAAAAGCGCAGCGTGCTGAGTGAATGAGGAAAGTCAGAGGTCAGTGTGTGCGGGACACCGGAGGCTCACCGCAGCACCGCAACTGATAAAACATTTGGGCAGTTTTTAACCGCAAAACTGATTAAAATCATAGGAAATATCAATCATCAGAAAAAAACTACTTGTTTAATAAAGTTTATTGTATTTTTTAAATTATAAACATTATTTTATTTCTTTTTAAATGTGTGTTTATTTTATTTATTTTCATGATGACTGGTGAGGCACTACCCCATTTGCCTCCCCTGACCCTGTATCTATACACAAAGTAAGCAGCTCTGCCTGTGCTAAACGTAACAGTAAACATGTAAAGATCTGCAGCTCGTTTAGTGCTTTGTGAGAACCCTGCTTCAGTCCCTGATATTCCCGTCTTCCTGTTGTGTTTCTCTCTCAGACAAAAGCCTCTTGTTGGTCTGGGAACTGCAGATTCCTGTGAGGACACTGGGCCGGCTCCGTTTTCACCAAACCCGAGTCACTCAGGCTCTGTGTTTGTGCGTCTCAGCGTAAGGATCGGCTAAAACATTACGACCAGGATGATGGATGTACACATGAACATCTTTGTGAGTTTTTGTCCTCACAGTCGGGATTAAAGACAGAAGCAAAACATGGAACTTGGCGGAATGTAGCTAAACAAATGCCTCCTGACTCTGAGCAGGTTAAGTAAAAAAAAAGAAAAAAGAAAAGAAAAAGACCAAAACCACACATTTAGATGTTGATTTCACTACATTTTGTCGACATGATCCTTCAGATTCTGTCGTGAAACAGTGGTCTCCATTCACAAAAAAGTGACGCATAAAACACTTTTTTTTAGTAAAACTGGCAAGACATAAATACAGTGGGAGAAAAAAGTGAGTACACTCTTTGGAATTTCTCACATTTCTGCCTAAATTGGTCATAAAACAGTGTCTGCTTTAACTAATACCACCCAAACAATTACATGTCATCATATTTTATAGGCCATAACATGTAAACATTTACAGGACAGGGAGGAATAAGTAAGTGAACCCTGGCTAAGGATGCTCCAAGAGCTAATTTAACTTTTTTTTGCAGACATTAAGAATCAGGTGTCTGATCTTTATTAAAATCACAAGAATGAGTAGTGTCAGTGTCTGCTTAAACTAATCCCACCCAAACAATTACATATCATATTTTTATAGGCCATAACATGTAAACATTCACAGGACAGTGTGGGATAAGTAAGTACACCGTTAGATTCCATAGCTGGCTGACCCTCCTTTGGTGATAAGTGATAACTTCATCCAGACGTTTCCTGTAGTTGCAGATTAGACATGCACAACGATCAGGATGAATCTTGGACCATTAGCTTTCTTGTGGTCATGCCACAAGATGGGGATTAGGTCAGAATTTTGACTGGGCCATTCCAGAACATGTATTTTATTCTTCTGAAACCATTCTGAAGTGGATTTGCTTTTGTGCTTTGGGTCATTGTCTTGTTGCAGCACCTATCCTCTTTTGAGCTTCATCTGTTGGACAGATGAAGGCCTCAAGCTTTTCTGCAAAATATCTTGATAAACTTGTGAATTCATTTCTCCATTGATGATAGCAAGTTGTCCAGGCCCTGAGGCAACAAAACAGCCCCACACCATGATTCTCCTGCTCCAGACTTCACAGTGAGGATAGGGTTTTGATGTTTGTGTGCTGTTCCATTTTTCCTCCACACATGACGTTGTGTGTTCCTCCCAAACTATTCAACCTTGGTTTCATCAGTCGACAGAATATTTTCCCAGTAGTGCTGGGAGCATCCAGTGCTCTTTCGCAAACTTCAAACTTCAAAACTTCAATGTTTTTTAAAACAGCAGTGGCTTCCTCCGTGGCGTTCACACATGAACCCATTCTTGTTCAATGTTTTACGTATTGTAGATGTGTCAACAGAGATGTTGGCATGTGCCAGTGATTTCTGTAATTAGCTGACCCTCTAGGGTTCTTTCTACCCCATTAAGTATTCTGCGCTGTGCTCTTGGAGTCATCTTTACAGGATGGCCACTCCTTGGAAGTGAAGCAACAGTGCCAAAGGCTGGCTCACACCCGATTCTTAATGTCTACAAAAAAAAAGTCTAATTAGCTCTTGGAGCATCCTTAGCCACGGGTCACTTACTTATTCCTCCCTGTCCTGTGAATGTTTACATGTTATGGCAATCAAAATCTGATAACATGTAATTTTTGGGCGGTATTAGTTAAAGCAGACACTGTTTTACGAGCAATTTAGGCAGAAATGTGAGAAATTCCAAAGGGTTCACAAACATTTTCCTCCCACTGTACTTTATTCTCACCTGCCCACTACCTCAATTTAAAACTACAGACTGTTGTGACGTCACATGAACAAAAGCTATTGAAACCATCAATTTAAACCTGGCTCTATCCATTATTGTTGTAAAAAAAAAAGAAAAAAGAAGAAAAAGAAATCTGATATTTTGACCATTTTTACACAGTATAATGAAAAAGTGTGTGTTCAAAATCAAAAGTTTCACGATAAGCTGAAACCTCTAATCTACTTCCTGATTCACATGCAGCGTCTGCAGAATTCCAACATGTAATTCTGTAATGACTGAGCCAGGCCTTAGCTAAGGTTTCAGTCCGGCCTCGCCTCAGCTCCAGGTTTTTGGGGATATGCTTGTGTTGGTGACCTTTCATGTTTTTTATGGCGCAGTAAAGGCCTTTGTGAGAGAATAATGCAGATGTAATCGGGGCTTTTATTGTGAAGGCAACAGAGACGGGACGGTCCAAGTTCAGGACAAAAGGCCTGAAACTTAACTCCCTCAAAACTATTCCGCAACATTGTTCTCTCAAACAGCAGCGGTAAATAAATACAGAATGCAACGCCACGTCAGGCTCCGCCGGTTTGAGCAACGAGTTAATGTTTACACGGCTTAGTCTGGGCTCAGTGGGATTGACTATTCGTTTAAAACTATTGCTGACTACAGTGCCTTGTGAAAGTACTAATACACTTGAACTTTTGCACATTTTGTCATGTTTACAACATGACAAGATTTATTTTGAATTTTTTTCTGAAAGTTCACAGACAAGTAACAGACAACTGTGAAGTGAAAGCAAAATGATACATGATTGTTATTTTTCAAAAAATAGAAAGTGAAAAGTGGGGCGTGCATAAATATTCATACAGCATTTTCGGAGTGCATTAAATTGCCTTTATAACATTCCTAATGACTGCAGAAAGTTCACACCTTGCCCTAACCATTAAATAGAGTCTACCTGTGCGTAATCTACTTCTGTGAGGGCCTCAGAGATATGGTCAGAGTGTATTGGTCACTAAACGACATCATGAAGGCCAAGGAGCACACCAGAGAGGTCAGGGATAAAGCTGTGGAGAAGTTTAAAGCAGCGTTAAGTTATACAAAGATTTCCCAAGATTTGAACATCTCACGGAGCACTGTTCAATCCATCATTCAGAAATGGAAACAGTATAGCACCACTGCAAACTTACCAAGACACGGCCGTCCACCTAAACTAACAGACTGAACAAGGAGAGCACTGGTCAGAAATGCAACCAAGTGCCCTAGATAACTCTGGAGGAGCTGCGACGTACTGCCGCTGAGCTGGGGGAATCTGTACATGGGACAACTATAAGTCGTACTCTACACAAATCTGGCCTTCATGGACGAGTGGCAAGAAGAAAGCCATTATTGAAAGGAGGCCATAAGAAATCCCGTTTGAAGTTTGCTAGAAGTCATATGGAGGACACAGCTACCATGTGGAAGAAGGTGCTTTGGTCAGATGAGACAAAAATTGAACTTTTGGCCCAAATGCAAAACGTTATGTTTGGAGCAAACCTAACACTGCTCATCGTCCTGAGTGCACCATCCCCACTGTCAAATATGGTGGGGGGAGCATCATGCTATGGGGCTGCTTTTCCTCAGCGGGGACTGAGAAGATTGTAAGAATAGTTGGGAAGATGGATGGAGCCAAATACAGGGACATTTTGGAGGAAAACCTGCTGGAGTCAGCAAGAGAATTGAGGCTGGGGCGGAGATTCACCTTCCAGCAGGACAATGACCCTAAACACAAAGCTAATCTACAATGGAATGGTTTAAAAACAAACATATTAATGTGTTAGAATGGCCCAGTCAAAGTCCTGACCTAAATCCTATTGAAAATCTGTGGAAAGACCTGAAAACTGCTGTTCACAAACGCTCTCCTTCTAATTTGACAGAGCTTGAGTTGTTTTGTAAAGAGGAATGGGCTCAAATGTCAGTCTCTAGATGTGCAAAGCTTGTAGTCATACCCCAGAAGACTTGCTGCTGTTATTGCAGGAAAAGGGGGTTCCACAAAGTATTAAGTCATGCTGTATGAATACTTATGCACGCCCCACTTTTTCGGTTTTCTATTTTTTGAAAAATAAAAGAATCATGTATCATTTTGCTTTCACTTCACAGTTGTCGGTTACTTGTGTGTGAACTTTCAGTAAAAAATTCTAAATAAAATCTTTATGTTCATGACAAAATGTGCAAAAGTTTAAGGTGTATTAGTACTTTCGAGAGGCACTGTATTTCTCTCTTTTTTTTGCTATACCTTGATTATTTTTATTCAAGATTATTTTATTTTTTGCATGCCTTTACAGACTTTGTCATGTTGCACAATTACACAGAAAATAAATCCTAGTTTGTGACTGTGCCTTCACTGACAATGGTAATAAACCTTTTCTGATTTCATTATGTGATAATTATATTGATTGGTTTACAGCTTCAGCACGGCCTGATGAACGGCTCAGAACAGATATAATGTGTGATTGTGAGCTTTAAAAATGTGGGGGACAGTTTTAAGGCTAGTTTATAGTCGAGTGGTCAGTCCCGCCCCCGTTACCCCCGGTGTCTGGACAAAAGGCAAAATCGTTCGAACTTCCGCATTTACATTGTGATGTATTTTCTTTCTTTTTTTGTTTTTTTAAGAAAATGAATGGCATAAAAACTGAAAACACAACACTATCAAAACATAGGAACATTGTCTTAATTGAAAATAGCTTGGAAGAGGGAGCCCAAAAGGAGTTTGCCACCAGTTTCCTCATGTTGCGTTTGGATCGACCAATCACAGCCCTCGTGCTTGACGTCTCAGTGTAGGTTTGACACTGAAGTATAAAATCAGCCTTTAGATTTGAGCTGTATTCAGTAAGTACAGAACGAAGTGCTGACACAGTAGTAGAAGAAGAAACAGCTAAATTAAACAGGATCACTCAAACCTGTCTGGAAGGAAGAATGTCTAAAGCTCAAAAAAAGGTGAATTTGCACGACATGTCCACTTTTAGCCGAGGCCTGTGCTTCATTATAAATCCACATGGACAATTCTTCAGCTAAATTTACACCAAGCAACACTTTGCTTGGGTCTATGCTAGGGCTGGGTATCGATTCGGATTTCCCAAAGTGATTTGATTCTCTTCACAAGGGCCCAATTCGATTCACGATTCAATTTGATTTATTTTCGATTCAGTTAAGTATTTCACGCAGTATCACTTCGGGCGTTCTGCTCTCCCCAAAATCTCGACTGATTTTTGCATTGTATTATGGGTAATGGTCAATATCACAACTTCTGGATTTGTCTGCCGGCGCGCTTTCGTTTGCTCTGCTCGCTGTCATCTTCTTCTAAAGTAAAACAGTTGTGTAGCTGATATTTATGATGCAGACTTTGACTGTTCCGACTCCCTACACTTGTGTCTCCCCGCTTCCCCTCCTGCCTTTAGCGGACACTCAGCCACACACTGCCCCGCTCTACAGTCTCTCACCCAGCTCGGAGCCTCGAAGGCAGCCCGGGATGGCTAACCGCTGCCCCGGTGTCTGTGAGCTCTCCGTGGGAGACTACAGTAAAAAGCAGCCCTAAGCACTGACAGCCCTCTGATCAGCTCTCTCTGCCCAATACAGCTTTATCGTGTCTGTATTTTCAACGTGAGAACATCCAGCCATGTCAATAATAAGTCCGTAGCCGAACGGTTAGCACCCGGGGTAAGCTGCTAACTAAACTAGCTACTAGCTCGCGTCGATCCTGTGAAAACAAGTAGCCTTTTAAGCACCAATAAAGTCAATAAAGCCGGTAACTACTGTACATAAAACAGCCTTTATGATGATCACACACTGAGCCGGGCTTGACACATTTGTGGTTTATTGCGGACTTTTCATCAACAATGAGCTGTAGGTGATTGTAGCAAGCTAACGGGGATAACCTGGAATAACTATTGTCCACCGGCACAAATAATCGCCCTTTTTCCAAGCGTATGGGCTGGATATCGGCTTAAATACTGGGGAGATCCTGGTGTAGACCATGGGGGTATAGTTAAAGATCTATAGGTCCGGACCTCGGTGACCTCAATGGTAGATACGGCCATGCTTGTGAGTGTAACAGTGAGTGCAGCTTTTTAAAGACAGTTTGAGTTTGCCAAATGACTCAGTTCAGGGCGCACAAGTGCTCATTATTTTACCTGCTGTGTTCGCATCTACTCAAAATGAACTGTCCTCCTGCCGCGCCCATGACAGGACGGAAGGATTTTAGGCATTTGTTGTTCTTGTTTCTTGGAGCGAGTCCAGAAACATGATGCGATTCATTTGTGTTAAGCCATGATCAATCCGTTATTTGTTTTCGATCAATTTCATGCGTTCACACGATTTAAAACCTAATTTACTGTTCTCCATGTTTTGGTCCAAGAGATCCAGAGTCGCAGCTGAATCATCAGAGTCAGACGTAAATATTAATGTGTCGGGTCCAGCTGCACATTCCACTCCCACACAACCCCACAAGAAGAGCATTGACACCAGACCAGAGGCTGTTTCAGAAAACCGTCTCCGAAAAGAGTAGCTTCTCTTTGAGCGTAAACACACGAGGCAAACACTCGCTCAAGCTTTTCCCGCCACGCTCCGCCACGACTGGCCGAATGAGCAGGAGGAGTGGTCAAATATCGAAATACAGGGCCCAATATTCTGCCTGGGCTGAGCTCAAGATATCGCTTACAGAAAAAAAGGGGTGGTGTGCTACAAACAGCACTGATTAGAATGAGTGCTTACTTCCTCTTCGCTCTCCTCTTTACATTAACATTGCGCGCAGCCTACAAAGTATTTCTCCCACTGTCCAGCTACTGAATATATCAATGGTCCCGCTCTAGTGTCAGTATTAAAGAGCACCATAGACTGTAACATTAGGAATGGACTGAGGTATGTTCTGCCACCAAGTACATTTCTCATCCAATCAGAGATGTATTAAGATTAGGCACCAGCCCACTATCCTTAAGGTTAGTGGCTAGGGCAGGGTCAGGGTTAAGCTGATTGGTTGATATATGGATGACGATTCACATTGATGACTTGTGATTGGTTATTGTCAGCACATACCTACGGAAAATATATTCGCTTCCCCCTTTGTGTTCAGCACGGGTTAGCTGTCGCTCGTTAAAGCTAGCAATTTGACTGGGTTTTTGGAGCCAGCTCCATGGTCTAGAACAGTGGTTCCCAAAGTGGGGTCGGGACGCGAGGCCTTGGCTGGGGGTCCCCAGATGATTTCAATATGAAATAAAAAGAACAATGCTACTGTTTTTAGTATATTTTTGAGTGTAAAACAGCCTATAATTAGTGGAATCCATTCAAATAAACAGTTTAAATATATATTAACTTGATTTTAAAATGTTATTCTGCCCCAAAGTAGCATAAGAGGCAATAACTTTATACAGTGGGGGTCCTGCATTGTTTACGTGTCAGTTTTTGGGGCCCCAGTCATAAAGGTTTGGGAACCCCTGGTCTAGAATACGGCAAAAATGAAAATGTTTCGTTTATGAAACTGAAATGAAATAAGAAAGACTTGGCCGAGCTTACGGAGTGAGACCATTGGACTGAGCCTAAACTCACCTCAAACTGGGGCCAGTTCATGTTCATCCCGGGGCCGTGGGTGTTCCTCCACCAGCGGAGGTCGTCAGAGTCGCTGGCCGCGCTGATGCTCTGCCCCAGGTCTCGGTACAGCGCCGAGAAACTGACCACAGGAATAACACACGGTTAAAGAAACTTGACTCATGAAGCACCTTTCACAGATGAAATCAAAAAGGCAAAAACAACAAAGTATGCACAAGCAAAACAGAAATCAATCACAAAGCCTTGTCTGAATAGCACTGAACTGGCCTTTGATATAGCTGCCAGCAGGGGAGCACTAAGAATTAAGGAAATGAAAAAAATAACTACAAACTGCGAGAGATCAGGAGTCCGACCCACGTCACCTCAGGTAAAATTCCAATCTCTCTCAGAGTCGCATTCCTCTTGTGTTTGCTCTGGAGCCACCGCTTATCCACAATCCCGAGTTACAACATTCACAGATACAGCTCTAACCTGCAGGTCACTGAGCACAGGGCAGGGAGCTCAACACGGACTTTAAAGTCACAATTTGGACACAACGGGAAACCTTTGAGCAAAGCACAGTGCACATTTTCAGCCAAAACTTTTTAGACCATCATTGTGTTTTTGAAACGAATTTGGACAGTAAAAATAATCAAACAATATTAATATTTTCCAAAATTTTTTAGATTTAATGCAAGTTTTAAACACTTTAAAGCTTTTTATTGACATTTAAGGCCTTAACTTTGGTACTTACTTGAAAGTCCAGCGTTCGCTATAGCTGTTGCTATAGGCGGATTTTACATCGCCCACAACAACAAGCACTTTTATCCATACTAATGCCAGAAATATCACAAAAATATCAAAATCGTGTAGGGCTGGCACAGTGGTTAGCGCTGGTGCTTCACAGCTAGAAGGTCCTGGGTTTGATCCCCGGGCGGGCGGGGCTTTTCTGTGGAGTTTGCATGTTCTCTGTGTAGGTTTCCTCCGGTTCCCTCTACCACTAAACAGATATACCGTAGGTTAATCCTCAAGTCAGGTGTTCCTGGACATTAGCCTGGCTTCACATCTGCCCACTGCTCCTACACAGTTTGGCCCAGTCGCATTAAGGATAGACAAGCTGAGCCCCACTTTAGGAACCACTGCCCAATGGGAATCAAGAAGATTGCCTTAACCTTAAAGGTGCATTATGCAACTTTTTATGGTGAAAAAAAAGTTGATATTTGTGCGTTTTTGACCTTGTAGTGACCCAGCGGCTGCATGAGAGGTCAACATGGAGCCTTTACTTTCCATCACAGTGGCCCCCAGGACGCTCCAGGATCAATTGTTTAAAAGGTTTTCACTGCTGCACTCTCCAGAAAACCTACAAAATAATTGACCCTGGAGCGTTGTAGAGACCACTGTGATGGAAAGTAAAAACAGCCGCTGGGTCACTACGAGGTCAAATACACACAAATCAACTTTTTTCCCACATAAAAAGTTGCATAATACACCTTTAACCCTACAAAGCGCCACACTGTAGTCATTTATTCATTCACACCACTTCGTGGTGGCATTTTTCCTTCTGGCCTATTGTACATGTTTTAGTGGTAGGGGAAACCTACGCAGACATGGGGAGAACATGCAAACTCCACACAGAAAGGCCCCCTCTGGCCGGGGATCGAACCCAGGACCTTCTAGCCCTAACCACGGTGTTGCGCAATGTACACTTTCAGAGTCATTGAATTAACTGTACTGTATGAAAATATGGCCTTAAATGTCATTAAAAAGCATTCAAATAGATTCAAATTGGCATAAAATCTACATTTCTTGAAGAGTAATGACATTGCTCAGCTAATTTCACTCAATACTTTCATCAAAAATCCAAATATTTAAGCCTAAAACAGTTTCCTGAATACTAACACTTCCCTCATTCCTCTGTTTGATCATGGAGTGAATGTAAATATTAAAAATGTAGTAATAAATAATAAATTTGACTTGCTGCTTCCTGTATAAACACCATCTGAATTAAGGACTGAATTACATGTATTTATTTCCACACATTTGCATTGATTACATTTATAAGGCATGAAATGTCGATACGAACACATCCAAAAGTATGTCAAACCCCCGGAGTGTAAACACGAAGTGATATTTGCAGACTGCGTGGTTCTTAAACAGAGGAAAAGTTTCAGCCTGAAGCACAAGGTCATTGAGTGAGTTAATATTAATGAAGCGGCTACAGAGGGTGGAGCATTAACTCTAGAGCAAACACAGACCACTCCAAACCCTGGCCCAACATGTCTGACCACTGGTGAACACTTAACACAGGCGGACGTGAGCGGAAGTGTCAGGCCAAAGGACACAACTTTAGGGCTGGTTTTCTCCAAATGAGGTTTTCATTCCACTCTTGCAACAACATCTCCACTTTAGTCGCTCCTACAGACTCCACACTTTACAGGCTCCAAGTTTGTTTCAGAGGAATTTCAAAATGTCTAATTCCCAGCATGATTTATTCAGCTTTGATCCCCCAAAAAACAAGGCATGGGTTTTTACAGATTCTGATTTTTACAGATTTCACTTCACATGATTATCATCTTTGTTACTATTATGTCAACCAAATAAAACCATATATTTGAATCTGGATCTTCCCATTATTTAGATTTTGTTGCTGAAAATATTTTTATGTATAAAAAGGTATTATTTTGATATGAAAACATAAAATTACAGATAACTTGCGATACATTTTTGTCTCATATTTATATCAGTAATATTCAGTAGAGGTTTCAAATTGATATCTCTGAATTTACATTTTTCCCCTATTTACCCTGCAGCGTGAACAGGGAAAAGATGTACATTTATGCTGTAGATTACAGACATAAATGTGAGAAAAGATTTACTGCGAATTTTCTTTTATCAATTGTTTTATATATTAAAAATAGGCATTTTGTACGTAAAAATAAAATAGTTTAATTTTGTGACATAATGCTAACTTTATGAGAGAGTTTTGGATCTCGTTTAGATTTTGAATAAGCTAACTATTCAAATTCAAATCTTGCACTGCTTTTAGGTCCAGAGCTCAATAAATCAGGCATTACATATTGAAAAATCTCTCAGAATTTTTTTGAAAATCTTGTCCTGTAAAGTGTGGAGTCTGTAGTTTAGTCCCTTTGTCTGCACATGCACCCTGTGTATATTTCTCTCGTCTTTAGTCGCTGCTGTCTTCCACAAAGGCCACAGCCTTTCGTGCTACACCTGGATACACATGTCAGTATTTGTGAATGGGTAAGCGTGGGAAAGACCAGGGAGCGCCGCAGTTTTCCCCTGCAGTGTTTCGCCTTAAGCTCTGGAGAGACTGAATGTTCTCACACAGCTCCCGCTCCAGGCTCTTGTCTCTGCCCTCTCTGTTCACTCACCTTTCCTTGGAGCTGAGGTCCAGATGCTGGTGGATCTCCAGGAGAACGTCCCTGAAGAAGCGCAGCCTGTTCCTCTCGATCTCCTGCGTCTGCTCGAACACCGTCTCCATGTCCTCCATGTAGCGCGGGTTACAGCGGTTCAGCTCCTCCAGGGCCTTGCTGTAGCGCTCCTGAGCCTGCCATGACAGACAACAGAGCATTAGGCTAAACACACACTTACCCTCTTAACCCCCGCCTTAACCAAGCGCAATTTCTCCAAATCTAAAAGGTTACAGCCTATAGGCCAGTGCAACACCTCATTTGAAAGCTAAGACCCACAAAACTGATAGAAATTGATCTTTTTCCTTGCGTTGTTGCCGTCAATTTTTGAGTTTTTTTCCCCATTGCTTTTTTGTCACTTTTTTGTTGCGTCTTTGTCACATTATACAGTTGACATTGTTATACTTTCATTTTGTTGAGAATTTTTAGGAGAAAAAAACGGCTTAATATCCAATGCTAACTGATACATGTAAACCAATGGATGCCGCTAAGCTAACGCTAGCTACAATCGCAAATTCAACATTTTCTATAAAAAAACGCTGCTCTTTTTCACCTGGCACGGCAACAGTAATCAGATCCTACACTTCGACAACGGATACAATTAGTTTTAGAATTTTATTCAGAGTTTAAGTGAGCACCTTTAACTCTAGTTTAAGTTTTGAGCGCAGCCATAGTTTCCTTCCTGCGCTCTGGCAGTGGAGCAGGAAGAGGAGGGACGCCTCAAGGCACAATACCTGCTCAAATTAATATCTTGCTTGGATACCACTTTTAGTATCGAGGAATAGATTTTTTTGACAACCCCTACAACCTTCAGGTGTGTTGGCTAAAACTTCAACATTGCAAACTGAGTGGCAAATCAATGAATAACAATGCAAACGGTCCAATCAACTTTGCTGCTGTTGCCGTGTTGAAATGCTTACTGCTGCTATATTAGGACATCACATGTATAACCTCTATAGTTCAGAAATGGCAGCACTAATTTCACATGATTTCCCGCGTTTAGTGGCTCAGGTGTACCTGGCTCCGGGTAGAGCACTGGGACAGGCCCGGTCATGTCTGTTTTCATAAGAGCACTCCTCAAACGGCCTGCTCTCACACAGACACAGGTGCATAGAGAAGGAGCACTAAGACCAAAAACAGTTTCCTCTGCAGAGAACTACCCGTGTGTCTCTCTGTGGGGTCGTATCCTGGAGAAAACCTGCTAGGCCCTGTAGTTCAGAGCTCCACAAACATGCCCAGGTGCGGTACCTTCTCCGCCTCCTGCGTGCTTTTCTCCACCCGGGACGTGAACTTGCGGACCTCCTCCTGGGATTTACTGGAGTCCGCTTTGGCGTGAGTCTCTCGGTTCATGGCGCTCCACTCCTCCTTCCGCGCCACGTGGTACAACTTCTTACTCGCCTCAACCTGCCAAACAGAGGAGCAAAAAAAAGATCTGCTTCAGTTCTAGTTTAGTCACAATTCAGCCTGAGTTATTACCAAGTAGAGATCGACCGATATATTGAGCCTACTGTATATTTGGGTATTTTTCAACGTCAGCTGATGCAATGCCGATAACAGTCATTATCTCTGGAACCTAAAGTGATAAAGAGACAGTCAGAGCTTTCAAATGAGCCCTCCCGCGACTTCCGAGGCCCCAGGGGAACTGAGAAATATCATTATGAAAATCGGTTACAATCGTTTTTATATTTGCTTATAATAATTTCGGAACCTTAAGAAATAAAGATTTTTGTCTTTCAAACAACTCCCTCTAAAGTATCTACTAAACATGTATGTTCTGAATGCATCAGACTTATGCCCCTAATAAAGCGCCCCCTGCTGTCACAGTTCAACACAGACACATTTTAAAGTTTAGTAGCATCATTCCACAATATTCACCTTATTCCGCCCCGCTCACTTTTGTCTCTTTTTGCAACAGATCGGCACTTCCATTGCACTGACCGTTCCAGTCAAGCACGAAGCCCGTTCATTAAGTAGAGAACGAGGGAAAATGTTCGCCGCTAAAATCTGATGTTTAGTAGACTGATTTGTGTAAAATGTCCAATGTTCATTTGCACCAACAAGTCAACACTGCACCGTTTCTCTGGCTTTGTGTCCATGTAGAACTGATTTTCTCTGGACTTCTCCAGTCCCATTTAAACTAATAGGAGTGAAGGGGCGAACACAATGAATGGCAGCGCCCACGCAAACTTCGGGAATAAGGTGAATGGCAACTCCTTAGCCTGGACTGAACTAGGGCCCAGACGTGGCCCTCAGACTAACTTTTGTTGGCTCACAGCAAATGTAGCATTCCAGAGATAATACTTTTTACTAGGGCTAGGTCATTTCATAATCATGCACTGTTACGCCGATGTAATGTTTGGACACCAGTGTAATATGCGTGCGCACTATAGCTGACTTTGACTAGGGTCAGGATGTAGCAGCATGAAATAAAATAAACTTTTAATTAATTTACCCCAGATTGTGTCAATTGTACAGCCAAATATTACTGTTTTTTGTTTTGTTTTATAAATCCATCTCCTGCATGAGAGACTGTCAGAGATGTAGCTTGTTGCTACATCTCTGTGTTGGGAAGTAACTGAATACATGTATTTAGAATACTGTATTCAGCTAGTTACTCTTTCATGTGATGATATTTAGAATACAAGGGAATACATTGCAGTACTCAATCCTTACATTTCAGTTCCATTACATTAATAAGAAAGAAAAGCAAAGCAGCGTTTGTTTTTCATTTCTAAATCAATAGTAAATAAGTTCCAAACAGACGATGTAGCAAGTTTAGCCAACATGTTACTTATAATATCCCGCATTTATGCAGGAATATTATGCAAATCAATGTGAAAGTATTCTAAGCATTCAGAATACAGTACTCTGCCTGAACAAACCAACAGAATACGTTACTAAATACATTTCAAGGCGAGTATTCAGTATTCTGTAACTAAATACAATTCCAAAGTATTCTCCCCAACACTGCCTGATTGTGAAACTGCAACAGCGCTTCTCTAAGCTTAGACCACTCATATGTAGATACATGTCGCCGTCCCTTTAAGAAGGTGGAATTGTGGGTAGTTTGCGTGATGTTTTTTGTGCGGTCTCGTTTTACATACAGCGATGACACAGACTGACGCTCAGCCCTGTGATAGAGTTCTTTCTCCTGTAATTAAACACACTAAAACAGGTCTAATCAGTTTCCCAGACCTCTCGGAGCTTGCGGACCCAGGGCTTCTGCGCCTTGTGGAACCCGTCCTGGGCGTCCTTGGTCTCCTTGAAGCCTCCCATCAGCTGCTTGTGGAAGGAGTCTCTCTGCCACAGTCGGACCCGCTCGGCGTCCTCGCTGACCAGCCGCTCCCTCAGCTCCAGGTGCAGCTCGCTCAGGTGCTCCGCCGCCGACATGAACGCGTGCCACGCCTTCTCCAGCGTCCCGTACTGAGGCCCTGCGGAGAGACGAGCGCGTTAAAACCCTCAGCGCTTTTCGCTCCGGCCCGGCTCCGGGGGCGGTGTGAGACCTTTCTCGATGTTGCTCCTCCAGCGCTTGGCCCAGTCGCTGAGCTGAAGCGCGTAGTTCTTCTCGATCTTGGCTCGCTCCTGGAAGCAGCCCGTCAGGTCGTTGCACAGTCTGTGTCCGTCGTCGATGCGCTTCACTGTGCGCTTGTAGTTACCGGGCTGAGGACCACAGGCAAAGGCAAAATCACACATCAAGGTTTCATTTCGCTTCATATGAGAAAACGCCGTATTCCCATGATTGCATTCCAGTCCAAGTATAGTATGCAATCAGTTTGTTTTGCTCATCAAATTGTGTCAAAACAAGACTTAAAGAGCAACTAAACATCAAATCCAGTTTGTTTTACTGATAAACTGTCTCAATGGGTGTCTCATAGTGTTGTCCACTGGTCCCTGACATTATTCTGACATTATAGCGCAAACATGTGTAAAATCCCAACTTTGGCCTGAAAACGAATGGGTTGCGCCCCCTTCAGGGTTAACTCTGCTACTAAATTAGAATTTCCTGATTGGCTGGAGACGTGTCCACGGCCTCCACAGAACGTCATAAGCCGCACCAGCTCCACACATCGTCATCAGGTGCTGCTCATTGTCCTGCCCATTGTCCTGCCCATTGTCCTGCCCATTGTCCTGCCCATTGTCCTGCCCATTGTCCTGCCCATTGTCCTGCCCATTGTCCTCAATGGCCGCTGACTGCTCTGCTTTGTGACTACGACACTGGAGGCCGCCATTGCTCCGCTATTGCTGTAGTACCTCCATATGGCCGCTATTCCCCCATTGGAATGCATTGGACTTGAGACACGTTAAAAACAACTTTAATGCCCGGTGCCTAATGTTTTAGAAGTGGCTAGAGCTAGATATTCCTCCTGTGATTACGCTGGGTTAAAAACAATCTGGGGCACCGGGCTGGTTATGGTAGCATAAATTTTAGAAATCTCCTACTTAACGGGGGTCTGACTGTTGGCATTGGAGCTGCGCGAGCTACACGTCACACAAGGGCCGAGTCTACAGTGAAGATCCCGCCCTTATGCCCTTATTAGGAACATGCTTCATCAGAGCTGGGAGGAGGAGCCTGTAAATCTGCCATGATTTCCCCCTCGAACGTGGTCATTGTGGTAAACGGGGAGGAGTGAGGAATGAAGGTCTATTAATATGTCTATGATTGTCCTGCCCATTGTCCTGCCCCTGTACCTGTGGTTTATAACCAAGTCCCTCCCACGTAATCTGTCTGCTGTGATTGTGCCAATGCAAAGGCCCACAGACTCACCCCCTGCATGTTAAACTTCAGAGACCGCCTCTTTCACGGCAATTTTTGACTTTTGTTTGTGGGTGGGGAAAGGCTTTGGCACCCCCGTTTAGGTACTCTTTAAAAAAAAAAAAAAGAAGCTAAATCAGGACCAAAATAAAATTGAACTAAATGTTGACACATTTTCAAGTACCCGTTTGATTTTGTTTGAAGCTATTTTTGCAACAAATGTGTAAATGTCGATCAGATGATTGAAAGACCTCAGTGACTGTATGATGTAGCTAGAGATGCATCGATCCTGCTTTGTTTTTTTTGCTTCAGATACAGATACTGGGGGTTGAGGATCTGCCGATATCCAACATTAACCGATACTAAGAACTCTCTTAAAAATGGCTGCTGTGAGTGAAAAAGTGAATGGTTCTCTTTTCTCCATTGTCAGATCAATAAAGTCTAATATGCGTCTTCTCTTCTTTCTTATTGTAGCTATTGTTCCTATAGACAGACCTTAATGTTAATGTTAGTTTTTTCGTACCTGACGGTTTCGGCTACAACTGTGGCCTTCCTCAGAGGTTGTCACGTGATGTTGCTGTGACGTGTCTGGTCAGCTGATTTATACAGTTTTTGGCAGACTGTGAACCGGGTCGAGGGGGCATACCAACTTTCCCACATCTGGGACACAGTTCTGAAGAAGTCGGACTGCAGATGGCGCTGTCAGCCTGCTACCACAAGCAGGAAGACAGTGCCAAAAACTGTATAAATCAGCTGACCAGACACGTCACAGCAACATCACGTGACAACCTCTGAGGAAGGCCACAGTTGTAGCCGAAACCGTCAGGTACGAAAAAACTAACATTAACATTAAGGTCTGTCTATAGGAACAATAGCTACAATATTAATTTTGAAGACCTAATGAACCTAATCGGACTATTCTCTTCTTTCTTTTGTTGTGTAATGCTTTTTACTGATTTTCCTGATGTATGTATTTGACAGGGACATTGCACAACAAATGTGTTGCACAGACCAGAGATAGCTACAAGCTTATTTTCATCTGTAATCCCTGGGCTACTAAACATATAAATTAAATGAATAGAAAATAATAATAAAATATTTTCTTATAAACAAGATGTACATCAATGATCAATAAACTAATGGGGAAACATTAAACAAGGATCCGTGGACTTTTCTACATGAAAATAAATAACTCGCATTAAGTGATCTGATCATTACAAATATGTTAGATCAGTTGTTCAGCATTTCATAAACTATAAATACAAACACTTGGCCACAGTGGTCAAAAGTATTTAATCACTTTAGGCGATCCAATCATAGTTTGCTCGGTGATGGGGAATTATAGAGTTAATTCGGCCCTCGGGTTAAGACGAACTCAGCGATTGGATTCTTCAAAATGAGGTTCAGCATGTTCATATTCACTGAGATTTAGTCTGTGAAAGTTGGGTTTAAAAACGGTGGAATTGATGCTCCGATATTGTATTTTTACAGTGTATCCCTAGATGTGGCTTCTGTTCAAATATTGTTATAAGATGATAGTCCTAATAATGAGAATGGATCAGTTTATAACCTTACCAATAGGACAGCTTAGTAAAAAGATGGTTTGGACTTGGTCAAAGCCTAAAACTGGGCACTTAAAAATGTGCAAAAAGTGGAAAAAAATGTGACAAACGCAACAAAAAAGCAATGGAAAAAAACACACAAGGAAAAAGATCCGTTTAGATGAGTTTTGTAAGTCTTAGCTTTGAAATGAGGTGTTACACTGGACTATAGGCTGTAACCTTTTAGATTTGGGTAAAGCTGAACTGCAGAAAATGCACAGGCGGGGGTTAATAAAACATAGAAATAAAATTGTAAAAAACAAACACAATTTGGATGGTTCGAGCCGTAAAGAAACAGAGGAAGAGCAGACTGATGGATGCAGTGTAAGAGAATATGAAGTTAGTTTAAGTGCAGAATAAGTGCAGTTGCCGTTACCTCCCAGAAGCTCCCGGAGCTGGGGCTCAGGTCTCCGGCTGAAGACATGTTTGAGTCTCCCACGCAGCACAGAATGATGGCGGCTCACGCTCTCACTGTCCACACACAAACAGAAAAACAGAACGTCAAACTCCTGCTGAAGTTCTTCATCAGGCTTTACTTGGGTTCAGTCGTTAATATTTTGGTTTTCCTTAAAAGAAACATTAAAATCCAGTAACTCAGCCCTAACTTCTGAGCACATAAAACGCCTGAACTCTTTGTGCGTTCAGAAGGGAGTGAGGACGTTTAAATTAAGATAAACAACAGTTGCTGGCCATTTTACTAGAACATGGTTAAAAGAGAGAAAAAGTCAGAACAGCAGAATATGATGATAGCCTCTTGAAATTTGATGACTAAGAGCAGTTTAAAAACGATTTTGTTGTAGAGAAACACAGCTCTTCTACTGTTTATGGCACATTATCAACATGAGCCTCAGATTAGGGCTTGTTTCTGTCCTTGAATGTGTCTGTTAATTTCCCAGAGAGGGTTTTCCAGCAGGGCCAGGTCTGCGGTGGAGCGGGTTTAGACTTGTTGGAACGCAGCACCTGTTTTTGGAGCAGAACCACATGGAGCTAAAAACTACAGCGCGAAAAACCACATGAATAGAGCTGCGTTCACTGGCTAGTTCACACAGAGATATACAAAATCAGAATAGTTCAAGTGCATTTATTAAGTATGCACTTTATTTGTAGAGGAGTAAAAGTAATACATTCTCAACAAAACCACCACTCAAGGTGAAAAGAGCAAAACATAAAAATACAAAGACACATTTTTACACACAAATTTGTTCTTAAAGGTTTTGGCATTCACAAAACTTGTTCTTAGCTGAAAACGTTCCTCTGTAAGAATAAATCCTTAAAAAAGTCACTTATTGACTTATTGTACTTATTAAATCTTAATTCATTCCAGAAAAGATGTAAGTATACTTATAATTACAGATAACTTGTTCATTCAGAAATAAGTAGGTATTATCACTTGTACTTATATTAAAGTACACCGTGTTACAAATTATTATCCACATTGTAAGTCATAAGGTTAGCTGGAGACCACAAATAGATAACATTCGTGGGAAAATGGCGAAAAACGTGGCCATAATGGGCAAGTGTAGATTTTTTCTGGACCACAAGGCTCTCTTTACCCTGTACTGTTCCTTAATCCTACCGTACATAAATTATTGCTCTGAGGTCTGGGGAAAACCTTCAATAGTTTTATATAGACTACAAAACAAGGCTATTAGAATTGTTCACAATGTCGAATATAGGGACCATACAAATATGTTGTTCTTAAAATCTAACACCATGAAACTTGATGACCTCATAAAATATAATACTTTGTTACAGATATATAAAGCAGTAAACAATCAGCTCCCAAACAATATACAATAAATGTTTGGTAAACGAGTGGGAAGACACGATCTAAGGGGCACTCACAATCTGAAAGTACAATGTATTCATTCTACCCTAAAAAGTCACTGTATCACCCGGAGAGGTGTAAATCTGTGGAATAATCTAGAGGAATCCTTAAAAAGCGATGATAGTCTACAACAATTTAAAAACAGTATAAGAGAAGTGTGTTTGAGAAATATGCTAAAGACATGTGACCTTGTTCGTATTATTTACAAGTAATTTTGTATTACTGTGAACCTGTTTAACCACATCATTGTTGATAGATCCAATGTCACCAACTCCTAAGTTTAAGTTGTTATGAATTATAGGAACTGAGGTTGTTACAATGCTGTAACAACCTGTTTCCACTGGTCACTATTAAACATTATAGAACGAGGGCAGGCGAGGGATGGACCTGGTGGAGGGCCCCCCCCCCCCCTTTCAACGGGTTCATGAATCTTGTCTTTTTAAATGCACCACCCAGTATAGGGCTCAGAACTGCCTCACAACAACAACTAGTTAGGGCAGCAGGGTGAGGGCCTGCTGGTGGGGGGCTACTGCCCTCTACCTACTGGCCATATTACACCCTGGCTTTTTAAAGGCACCTCACTAAATAAGAAACAACAAAAATAATAAAACAATCACAACCAATATTTTTACTGTGGAAATGGGAATGACTGCAAGGGGACAAATAATAATAATGTGTAGTGTTGATTATAAAAACTATGACAAATGTAATACTTATATAATAACTAAATCAATGGTCAATTAATAGAATGGTGACTGGTGTTTATAAGTAATGATTGGATATGGTTATTATGTGGATGGGAAAGAGTAAAAAGTAAAAAGAAAATAAATAAATAAATTAAATTAAATATAAAAATGAATGTTTATATTTACTGGTAAACGGTATACATTTCTATTTTCGCGCTGTGTCTTCTTACTTTGGAAGTCTTGTAAATCTCATGTGATTTTCTTCTTGTAAAACACGAATGCTTTTCTTTATCAAGGCTGCTATACGTAAGGTTATTGCAGTCAATTGTAATTGTTGAAAGGACATAATTTTGATTCATGGATGGGCACACCCACAGGGCTGTGTGTGTGCCTGTGTATGGAAAATGAAACTTGTCATTCACTAATTGCTTGTACGTCAACATGTACGCCTCTGTTGCACATGTGCCTGGATAACTCTGGAATTTGTAATGTGAAGTGTTATATTGTATGAAAATACGAGATGCTGCTTGTATCACCATTATTATTTCCGTTATCATTTACCTGCAGCTGGACACATGTGTTTCAGTTATGTATCTCAGTGTTATGATGGGCCTTTTCTTTTGAAAAGGACTTACAATTATGTTTTGTATTTCTAGAATTAATCTGAAATGCAAGTACTTACTTTGAATGGGTGGTAGGCATTTATAAGCTTTCTTCAGCCTACTCCTTTTGAGTTTTATTTTATTGCAATGATGATGATGTCAATCATGCAATTAATGTTTTTTATAATGTGTTCAAATAAACAAACTAAACTATTTCCCTGTTATAGAGGTAAAATAAGTTTTTCAA
Source organism: Neogobius melanostomus (assembly GCA_007210695.1). Lineage (NCBI taxonomy): Eukaryota > Metazoa > Chordata > Actinopteri > Gobiiformes > Gobiidae > Neogobius > Neogobius melanostomus. Next base: position 141,055 of record VHKM01000306.1, read on the forward strand.
TGAAACTCATGGATGGTATTGTGTCTCAGGGCTCTTTGAATCACTGACATCAATCTCAGACTCCTGGGATGATTAGTTAAACCCAGTTAAGGGAAAAACTACTGAAAAAGGACATTAACCATTATTAAGCATGCCAACATTTTCAAGCAATAAGGGAAAGAAAAAGGATCTCTGCTGATGAAAAGCGTGAAATAGTTGAATGCCTTGGACTAGGTATGAGAACCTTCAATATTTCATGAAAGATGAAGCGTAATCATCGTACTGTTAAGAGATTTGTGGCTGATTCAGAGCACACACGGGTTTGTGCAGATTAACGCACAATGAGGACGGTTTCTGCCAGACAAACACATCAGATTAATAGAACAGCTGCTACAAAGCAGCAAACAGGTATTTGAAGCTGCTGGTGCCTCTGGAGTCTCCCAAACATCAAGGTGTAGGACCCTCCAGAGGCTGCAGTTGTGCAGCCTCTGGAGGGTCCGGCCTCCCCTAAACTGTTCATTGAAGCTGACGAACTGAAACGTCTGCAGTGGCCCAGAAATACACGAAGACTCATTTTCAAACAGTCTTGTTCACTGATGAGTGCCGTGTAACCCTGGATGGTCAGGTGTATGGAGTAGTGGATGGTTGGTGAATGGCCCCCATGTCCCAACAAGGCTGTGATGTCAGCAAGTAGGGGGCGGAGTTATGTTATGGGCCAGAATTAAGGGGAGAGAGCTGGTCGGCCCCTTTAGGTGTGAAAATGGTACTTTGGTACTTTCTTCCCTAACAAAATCATCTTCATACATGAACATGCACCATGTCATACTGTAAAGAACACCTCTGCATCATTGGCTGCTATGGGCATAAAAGCAGAGAAACTCATGATGTGGACCCCGTCTTACCCTGACCTCAACCCTGTTGAGAACCTTCGGAGCCTCAAGCAAAACATCTATGAGGTGGGAGGCAGTTTTTATCCAAACAGCAGCTCTATGAAGCTATTCTAACATCCTGCAAAGAAATCCAAGCAGAAACTCTCCAAAAACTCTCAAGTTTAATGGATTTCCAAATGTTGAAGCTGTTATCAAATAAGGGTCCACTGTTAAAATGTTTTTGATTGAAATACAACCTACAAATTGTGTTGAAACGCTGCTGTGATTAATCATTTGGAGTCGTTTATTATATTTATTTTTGAAAAAAATATTGTTATCATTGGGAGGTTTTTTCAATCACATTTAAATAAACCTCTTTAAAGTTAAAGACTTTAAAATTATGCTGACTGTCATTTTAGTTGACAATTTAGAAAATCTGTACCAATCTATTACTGCTAAAACTTTTGAAAGATGCCGTTCACAAATAGCATTGAATGTGCTGCATTAACGTTATTTGATGAAGTAAGTAAGCAAGTAATATTTATTTATATAGCACTTTTCACAGACAGAAGTCAAAGTGTTTCACAAAAATACATACAATACAAATTGCAGTTACAGTCACAGAATATGATGGTCATAAAACAACCCTTTATCACTGAAATTTAAAATGCTTTCTGAAACAAATAGGTTTTCAGTTGGCTCTTAAAAGCATCAACAGAATCAAGCAAACGTAAGGAAAGCGGAAGATCGTTCCAGAGCGTTGGCGCGATGGCCTGGAAGCAGCGATCTCCTCTGGTCTTGAAACGAGTACGAGGGACCATGAGCAGGTTCTGATCCTGAGCCCTTAGCCTCCGAGAGGGGGTATAAGGATAAGTCTCTAATGTAGGAGGGAGCCTGACCATGTAAGGCTCTTAAGGTCAGCACCAGAATTTTAAAATTTAAAACGAAAAGTGACTGGGAGCCAATGAAGGGCTTTTAGAATGTAATATGAGCCCTTCTGTTTGTGCTAGTCAGTAACTTCACCGCAGAGTTTTGTACCTGCTGAAGACGAGACAGCGCCTTTTTGTTTAGACAAGAGAATAAGCTGTCACAATAGTCCAAACGGGAAGACACAAAGGCGTGGATAATCAACTCCCAGCTCACGTTAAAGAAGCAGACATAGTCCCTACATTTAAGAAAACGTACCTCTTTGAATTAGCTTATGATCAGGTCAGTTACTGTAGGTAAAGCTCTAACCCACAGCCTGAAGTAAAGCTGCCTTAGAAGAAACACTGCTGTGGGAAGTACGGTACACTGAGCTCTGTCCTCTTCTTCTTCTTACTGCAAACTTTGTCTTATTTTAATACAATATTTCTTTTATCTGTAGTCTGTTCATTACTATTCACATGGTGTCTCCTGTCCCACTCCCCCTCGGGAGTGCCTGTCTAGATCGAACGGAGGAACCCGGCTGAACGGAGGATCCCGGCTAAACGGAGGAACCCGGCTGAACGGAGGAACCCGGCTGAACGGATGAACCCTGCCTACTTGATTGACAACAAGGACTGGACGGTCTGTGATCTTGGCCCGTTCACTGAAGGGACTCCATCGGCCCTGGGTCTCTATAGCCTGTCTGTATGAGGCAACTCCTGTTGTGATATTGGGCTATACAAAACCATTGATTGATTGATCATTTCAAGATTATCTCTGGACACAATTGATCTAAGTTTAGAGATTTTCCTCAGTTGGTAAAAACAGTTCCTTGTCAGCAGTTTAGAGTGATGCTCTAATGACATTGCTTTGTCAAAGATAATGCCTAGATTTCTAAGGCTTGAGCATAAGGGTCTAAGGCATGGTTTAAACTTGTCTTAAATGCACCCTAATTAATGTTTGACAGCACTGACCACTGATATATATGGCCCACCACACTGAGTATAGCTTGGAAAATAATCAGACAGAACCCCCGCAAAATGCCGGTTTTGTGTGGATGATACACGGCATGGATCAAACATCTTGTGCTTGAGTCCGTGTGGATGGGGCTGAAGGAAAGCGGTGCAACACAAACGCTCATCATGGTAAGCGGACCTGGGGCTGACTGACAAAAGCGAGGCTGCCAATCTGCGCCATCGGCCTCTCCAACTATCACAACAGGAAAGGTTGGCGAAGTGTCTTGTCCAAGGACAGAAGACACTCGATGGAGCTTAGACATAGAGCAAACTTCTTTTGACTGGCCAATTCAAGTGATCAGGAGTCCCACTTAGATTTCAGAACCCTCTTTACTGTCCTGCACCCAGAGAAAACCACATTATGTTTTAGTGGTAGGAAACTGGAGCACCAAGAGGAAACACGCAGACATGAGGAGAACATCCAATTACATTTCTCTCATAAATGAATAAAACATGTAAATAACAGGAGCTGGTTCAATGGAAGACCTTGATCATCAAACCTAAGCTCGTAGAAAACACTCAAAACAGAGAGGATTATTCCGAACACAGCTCATGCAGGAGTTTTTTTTTTCTTTTTTTTGTGGCGCAGAAGTTTATTGGAAGTTTCCGCGGCGTCTCCAGGTCCGAGCGACACGTGAGAGCAGTTACAGCTCCGGCTTCAGCAGACGATTTTCCACTGAACCCAACGACCCATAAAACGCAGACAGAGACAGAGAGACGGAGATCTTACCCACAACCTGCGTCTGAGGAAGAGAACCCCAACACGAGGGGGAAACAAACGCACCATTACAGAACTGAACTGAGGGGTGAGCAACGTGTTTGAGCGGAGGTTCATCTTAAAAGGTCTGGTTCATGAATCAGCCGTTTGAATTGTGAAACTACTGCGGTCAGTCGATCAAAAACATCAGATTAATCGCATGCCGTTTTTTTTATTTAAGTAATTATTATATCCACTATTTACCCTAGGCCAACATGAACGCTCTTGGTTCATTAACAAACTAATAACTTTCATACATCTATGTGGAAGTCCAACAGCTGCAGTTTGTAATTTATTTCCCCGATACCGGTTTTAACAATACTTGGTTTACAATACTGATACCTGACCAATACGTTTTCTGATATCTATACTAAAATATTTGTCATATAGAACCAGAAAACAGAACAATAATGTTCATTTATTCCCTAGACTATTTCTTTTAAATTTGTATCATTTACTTTAGGGCCGGGACATTTTGCGATGAATTACGATTACTTAACTGCATAAGGTTTAGTGCGCTGAAAAAATATGAATGGAAATGAATCACACTTTACTTACACTTTACTCAGACACTTTCAGTTTCACTTTCTCCTGCAAACGTTGCCTAGGGATGAACATGGTGCAAAGCCAAAAACTATTTTACTGTCAAACTTGTTTGTTCACACAGTTATTTAGAAAGATCATTCTCAAATCAAACTGTGTCTGTGTTTGAACAAAGGCCTCACATCTCCACCAAAATAAGTTCAAATGGAGGGAAATACAAAGAAGCATCGAAAATATACCTCTAACTAAGAAATTACGCTTAACCTCTTATCAAAGTGCATTTTCTCCAGTTCAGCTTTACCCAAATCCATAAGGTTACAGCCTTTAGGCCTCCTCATTTGAAAGCCAAGACCTACAAAACTCATCTAAATGGATCATTTTCCTCACGTTGTTTTCACATTGTCGTCACTTTTTTGACTTTTTTTCATTGCATTTTTATTGTGTTTTCGTCACATTTTAGCCACATTGTCAGCACTTTTTTTTCACTTTTCGGTTGGTCTTTTGTGGCTTTTTTGTGTTTGTCACATATTTGTGTTACTTTCTGTTACTCTTTTGAAACTTTTTTTGTTGCATTTTTGTCACATTATTGTCACTTTTCTGTTTTGTTTTTGTCACTTTTCCTCTGTTACTTTTTTATTGCTCTTTTGTGGCTATTTTGTTGCATTTTCATCACCTTTTTGTCACTTCAATCAATCGATCAATCAATGGTTTTGTATAGCCCAATATCACAATCTGTTGCATTTTCATCCAAGCTCGTCTCATTTGTGTTACTATTTTGATGCTTTTTAAGAAGCTTTTAGATTTGGGTAATGCCAAACTGGAGAAAATAAGCTCGGTTCAGGTGGAGGTTAAATGCAATTAATGATTTATTTACAAAGGCCATAATTAACTTTATTCGAGTCTCACCATTAATGTTACTCACAAGCGACTTCCTTTAATGCTGTCTCTGCATCAAAACTTGGTCTCTAAAGAAAATATTTTTTTTGATACTTATATTTTTTCGATACCAGTAGGACACAAACTTTTATTTTTCAATAACATACTGGTATCGTTTAACAGTACCAAGCCCTAGCCCTGCGTGATGGGGAATGAGTTAATTCGGCCCTCACACATTGCCCTTATCACATCGTACTGCTAAATCAGTACATTCGGCCTTCTACATGACTTGTGGCCTAAATACACGTGGCACACTGTCAGTGCATAGATTCACGTGGCACACTGCCAGTGGTAGATGCTTAGTGCCTACGTGTCACCAAGATTACTTAACTCTCTTGATGTGGAAGTATAGACAGGCTTGAATGTTAGGACTGCAATGTCTTGAGTTCATGTCTCCGGGTCCCGCAACAATGGCAAAATAAACTTCTCCTGCAGAAGACATCCTGACTGCTGCCTATTCTTCATCAATCTCTCGATCATCGTTTGTTAGATTTCTCCAACATGCGTAGGGGCAGGAAAATTCCAAATACATTTCCGGACATTTTCCAGAAACCGTTAGTGGGAACTCTTGATTGAAAATGTTGAGAATTTTCACAAACTGTCCAAATGCTTAAATAAATATGAAATGTTTGTATTATTGGTTGAATAAACTATTAGTGAACTATTAGTTTCTGTTTTTGAACAATAAAACATGCATGATACTGTCATAGACCGTAAAAATAATAGATGACTCCTCCTCACTCCTCCCCGTTTACCACAATGACTCCTCCCCAGCTGTGGCGAAGCATGTTCCTAATAAGGGCATAAGGGCGGGATCTTCACTGTAGACTCGGCCCTTGCGTGACGTGTAGCTCGTGCAGCCCCAATGCTAACAGTCCGACCCTCATTAGTATACGAGATTTCTACTGTTTTTCTTTTCTTTCTTTTTACTAAAACCAGCCTGGTTTCTTTAATTGTAACTAACCCAGCGTTATCACAGGAGGAATATCTAGCTGTAGAAAGTTTAAGAAAATAGGAAAACCAGGCGTTAAAGGATCTGTATCATGCTATTTTAGCCATTCCAAAGTAAAGTATAGGCATATATATGATATATTGTACCTCTATCACTATGGAGTACTCATTTTTGAGAGAAATATAAGTATTTTTGGGGGGTATTTTCCCTACCCGGAAGACGAGACGCTTCGATTCAGTTAACTCCGCCCCTCTCTCCGCTCATTCCACATTTGCAGTATTATAAATATAAATATTGCTGCAAAAAGTGAAGTTACTTCACATAATGCAGTTATAAGGAGTTGACACGTGCAACACAGTTTCATAAATGGCTAACACACACGCTAACACACACGCTAACACGCGTTTTGATTGACTCACCGCTCAGCATGGCCTCCCCATCGTCGGGTGTTTACGTTATGGCCCTCGTGTTGGTTATAAAAGTTAATCCACTTTGATTCTGGCCAAGGTTCACCAAGCATCCATCAGGTTGGTTGATATAGTAGCTAGCTTAATCCCGGAAAGAAATTCCAACTTCTGGCGAGTGCACTCTTCTTTAGGAAGGTTGAATAATCCTGTTCCTCTCGTAGCCAAACGCGCATCCGTGACATTATCGGTAAGAAAAAAGAACAGGCGGTGTCCAGAGTAGGTTAGAAAGAGCTCAGTCTTCAAAAACAACACTTATGCTCAGATCCATGGCTCCTCCAGCCGTGGGTGCGCTTGATTAGCGTCGTGGGACAGCACAGACGCGTCGGAGAGTTGCTTTTTTTTTTTTTTTTTTTTTTTTTTTTTTTCAAAAAAAAAAAAAAAAAAAAAAAGTTTTATAAATAAAAATCATGCCGTAAGGCATTACATTACAGACGTAGAGCACTTCCGTTCCGCTGTGACGACACAACTGAACAGCTCAGTGGTTTACCAGGAGAGGGTGGAGCAGCTGCTCAGAGAGCAGGATTCAGGAGGATTACTTAGAACTGCGTGAATGAAGCCAAAAACCGCTCTGGGGGTGTTTTTGATAAGGAAATAGCATAACAACATGGCTAAAAACTCAAAAAAGTCGATTTTGCATGATATAGGACCTTTAAAGTTGTTTTTAACGTCTCTAAAGTGCAATGCATTCCACTGGGGGACTAGTGGCTATATGGAGGTACTACAGCAATGGCGGCCCCTAGTGTTGTCATCACAAAGCAGAACAGCCAGCGGCCATTGGATACTGTCCGAGGAGTGGGCAGGGCCAGTGTCTGACAGAGAGCTGCATTAAAGGCCCTATACCTGATTTTCTTTTTTCTTTAATCACAAACAATGAAAGAGGACGCCACAAAATTACAATGTTAGTCGAGGTCCAAACTCATTCCTAACTTATTTGTGGCATAATTCTTCACAGGGACGAGTTTAGAGGCACATTTCACTTTTTCAGTTCACTTTTCTGGGTCACTTTCACCGAAATACTAGAAAACTTGCCTGCAAGTTTATAAAATTGTTCCAAATGCTTTATAATTAGATGCACGGTGTTTTTCGCACAAATGTCTGAGTTTACAACATGCTAAAGTAGAACAAAGCAAATGCTGTTCCATTACTATTAAAAAAAAAAAAAAAAAAAAAAAAAATCAGGTATAGTGCCTTTAAACAGAACGGACCCAAACTGTAGAAAAACCTGTACAGAATGACATACGGCACAGACTCCGAAAACTATATAATGGTAATACTGCATAAGCTTGGTGAATATACAGCAGACGGACACAAACACGGAATAGATACAGACGGCATCTCTGGAATCACCCCTATTTATGGTCATGTTTGATACAGTTGGGGGGGAAACAAAGACAATTTTCTCCAATTACTCCAAAACTACTTAAACAAATGCTGAATTATGAAAACAGGTTTCTACTAAATAAAGATTAGTAGAATCATTATATCCCTGGACTATCAAAGGTTCGAAGAGGAGCAGAGTAGTTCAACAGCCCATGAATACTTAAAAAACGGACAATGCTAACATAATGCCCCATGTTAGCATCATGCTACATGCCAACGCTAGTTACGACTGCCGGTTTTTCGCTTCTACTGAATAATCTGCTGTGAAACACACATCTATTTGGGCCCGATTTTTATCCGCCAGAAAACGGATAAAAAGAGTGAAAAAATGTATTATTTACCACAACTTAATTCAGTTATATTCATTCCCATTAATTCCCATATATTCCTGTTAATTCCCATGGAAAAAAATCTGTTCAGTCAAAACAAATGATGCAATTCATTCTTGATTAATTAGTTCTATCTTTTGATTAACTTTGACGGCCCTGGTCTAAACAAGACTCATAAAAAAAATAAAAATACATTAAAAATCGTGACTAAAACTGAGCTGTTGCACGTGTTTTAAGCGTCCATGCGTTTGTGTTTTAGGCTCGGACTCTGAATAAAAATGTCTGAATCTCAGTCAGTGATTTTGCGATACATCGTGGCGTATCGCGATATTGATACAGCGATAATAATGATTTGTCGATACATTGTGCTGCTCTGATAACCTCACATCCGCAGAGACAGGGAGGATGTGTGTGTATCCTGTGATCCGGTGGGAGCAGGGCATGATGGGAGCCGCAGTTTAAACAGAAGTGGGTCAAAGGGGCGGAGTCAGACTAATCTGATTAATGTACAGCTCCGTGTGGTCTGGACTTAAGCCTCTGCACACACGGCTCAGTCACACCACGACCGGGCCCAGGCCACGCTAAACTTAAACCAACTTTACCTCTTTTTATTCCCCTGCGGGTTTATCGTCTGTAGCTCGTGTGTCCGGCTCCAGTGGTGAAACTCCTGGACGTGTGGGAGAGCAGAGGATGTGTTTATCTCCGTAATGAGACAGTGCGGCTCAGGGCAGTAGTTACACAGACTGTACAGCGGGAGTGTCCAAACTTTTTTTTTTTTTTTACATTATCCAAATGTGTGTACGGTGGGGAGGGAACACAGATCGGTATAGCCAATGCAGAGTGACATTCAGAATCAGCTGGGGGCATTAGGACAGGTTTAAACCATGCCTCAGACCTTTAATTAGGCTAGGAACCTTAAAGTAGGGTGGACCAGACGTCCCCGTTAACCCGGGACAGTCCCAGTTTGGAAGCCTCCGTCCCATGTCCCTGTGGATTTCTCCAAAACCACTGATTTGTCCTGTAGTTTTTTGCCAGTAAAATGCCAGAAGCAGTGTTTTTGACTTGAAACGTAGCGACTTTTGGCCCTGTGTGCATCAGACATGAAGTTTCTGTAGCGAATGAACCAATAATTTAAAAAAAAAGCTCAAAAGTCTATGGTTCATTGAATTGATATTAGACTATTAGTCTCTAAACAGCTAAGCACGAGCTAACATGCAACTCTGCTACATTTCAATAAAAATACATTTGAAAGATAAATATTAACTTTATTCTACTCCGCTACATTTTTATAAAGGCTCCAGGGTGAAAAGTCCATTTTGTCCATGTGTGTGAAAAGCCCAATAACGCACACTCTATGAAGCTGCAAAGTTATTAAAAAGAAGTGTGATTTCTACTTGGAAAATGTAAGTATTTTCAACACAAATACTTGACTTTGAGAGCCCTGTAGGAACCGATAATAATGGCCGATAACGTAATAAATTTGTTGAGCCAATAACGTAATCACGATTTACCGGCCGATAATGTAAACGTTAGTGGCTGTTTTTTACATTATTGGCCTGACAAGATGTAAATCGTTTACGAACGTAATACATTCTGTCAATAACACATTAAAGATTGTTTTTGTGCTGGTTTTTCATCAGATTTTGTATTTTACTGCTTTTTGTTTGTTTTGATCATAATCCTTTTTCACTTGAAATAACTTGCTCATATGCTCCTAAATCTGTATCCTGGATGTGAGGACTTCTTCCATGGTCGACTAAAACACAGCTTGGTACAATGATAATAATTATAAAAACTATATGATGATGCTAGTTCTCTTGACAAAACCTCCCCCTTTCTGCTACAGACTACTATTGTAGCCACAGCTGCCCTGGGTATGCTTCCAAACTGTGCCATTGGCCTCTTCGACCACCACCAAGCACTCACTCTTGCACACATGCACCACATTCATACATTAGCAATGTGAGTGAAGTGCCTTGCCCAAGGACACGGCGACGTCATGCACTTGTCGAAGGAGGGACTCGAATCAGCGATCTTTCCGTCATAAGAACCCGCTTTACACTCTGGGCCACCATCGTAGGAAAAAGCATGCGAGATACGACAAGGTACCAGAAGTGATCAAATAAAACAGTAAAAACAATAACATACAAAAGCTGATGAAAAAGCCACAAAATAACAGGTCATCTAACAATTTAGAGAAAACAGCACCCTAAAGACATTGAATTGGCTGAATTTATTACATTTGTAAATGATTTTCATCGCCAATAATGTAATAACCAGCCAATAACGTAATAATGATCACACTATCACACTAATGATCACACTATCATTAAATTGTTATTACGTTATTGGCTCAACAGAGTTATTACGTTATCGGTTCTTACAAGCCCCTTATATTGGAGTCAAAACTGATTGGTAATAATATCTGCACTTTTAATGGTAAATGGTCTCAACTTATAAAGCGCTTTTCCACCTTCATTAGGCACTCAAAGCGCTTTACAGCAAGGATCCACTCACCCATTCACACTCTCATTCATACACCAGTGTACGCAGACACTGGAGGCAAGGAGGGTGAAGTGTCTTGCCCAAGGACACAACGACAATGTGCACCTTCAGGAGGCGGGATTCGAACCCCCAACCTTCCGATCGTGAGACGACCAGCTCTACCATCTGCACCACTGTGCCATTATGCCTCTTCGACCACCACCAAGTAATATCTGCACTTTTACTCAAGTAAAAGTGCAGATATTACCTCTACATCCACCAGTGGCTAATAGTGACCTTCACATAGTGACGTTTCTCGCGGGGCTGGCCTGTATCATTTTCAGAAAACTGTTTAAGTCGAGCTCCCAGATAAATAACACCATTGTAGGCACAGTTTTACCTCACAGAAACTCTTCATTTGGAGGATGATGCCAGATTAATCTGAAGCTTTCGGTTCCAAATCTATCTCTGTTGATTTCAAAACTTCACCTGAACCTGATCCTGCAGTACGCAGAGAGGAATGCAGCGTCACGCCCAGACTCACCCACACAGGCACGCTTACACACACACACGGGCACGCTTACACACACACACGGGCACGCTTACACACACACACGGGCACGCTTACACATACAGATGGGCATGCACACACACACACACACACACGGGCACGCTCCTGTTCACACGCTGCTGTCAGATTGAGAGCGAGACAATCCTCCGCTTCAACATGCCTCACTGCGGCTCTAATGAGAGACTAACTCAGAGCTACTTCACAAAACAGAGAGACCCCGGTAGATGAGGCCGACCCACCGATACGAGTACTTTACCATTACATTTTGGGTTTAGTTTAGTTTATTAGTTTATTTGAGCAGTAAACATTCTGCTCAAAAGGAGTGGGCTGAACCAAGAGCTCATAAGCCCCACCCCCAAAATCAATACAATATAGAATCTACATAAAGACATTACATGACAGAACTATAATAACGACTTTATCCTATTGCAATTACATTATCAATCATACAATTAGCAGCATCATATTTTGATTTTCATCAATGTCAAAGGAGAACCAGTTACACTTCAAAGCGGCTTTTTTTAACACAGACCAAATTACAAAGCATTGTTTGAAATGTTCATATAGAAAACAGAAACAAAGCACAACGACAACCACGATCTCGTTTCATGTACGATGTTTAGTACAAAGCAAGTAACAAAAGGCAACCCTTAATATAATATATTTCAGCATGTTACCAATGCCAACCCTTGGCACGTTACTATGCAGTACAGATTATACTTCATGATCTTGCTACTTCCCAGTTGTCATTACCATCCTCAGTATAATATCAATTTGTGTACAATTTCCTCTTTTTTTATTTATTTATTCATTCATGTATAATGTATTATGAAAGCCCTACATAGTGTAAAGCATTAAAAAACATTAATACTTCTAATATTCTGAGATCTTGCTACTTCCCAGCTGTCATTACCATCACTCAATATAATTTTAATTTGAGTTTAATTATTATTATTATCATTATTATTTATTTATTTGAGTTATTTTCCATACCTATACTAAAATTGAGACCAGAACCAGATAACAGATAATAATATTGATTCATTCCATCAAAGACTCTCTTTTTTTTTTAAATTGGTATAATTTATTTGACCTAAAACAACCAAGCCACTTCCTTTAATGCTGTCCCTGGACCCAATAGGTGTCAAAACCTGGATCTAAAGATATATTTTTATTAGGGCTGGGACTTGTTTTTGTGGACTTTATTGCAATAAAAAAATGTTTTTGAAATGAATCCCACTTTACTTTAACGGCATAGACACCTTTTTCAGTTTCCTTCCTCCTGCAGAAGTTGCTTATTTTACTGTCAAACATGTGTATTTACTCAGTTAAGCTGACTTATAAACTTTAAAAAGATCATTCTCCAAAATAAATCAAACTGCGTCTGCCTTTGAAGTGTTTGAAATGATCGCACAGGCCTCAGCTCTCCACCAAAATGGAGGATTTGAATCGAATTAATTATGTACAACCACTACTTTTTATCGGTACCTGCTTTCGATACTTAAAGAGTTACTAACCCCCCCCCCCCTTCCAGAGCCTCGGGCTGATTCCGAAACCCTTAAATTGTAGCCTCTAAGTCAGGGGTCACAAATTAAATTTCACCAAGGTCCGAATTGAAAAAAATTGTCAAGCAAAGGTCCGGAACATACGGGGTTAATTCAACGTTATATGGGGAGTTTTAAGCCTTTATTAAATCTATTACTGTGATTAGAAATAATGCAATTAATTGAATCCTGTTATTGTTTTTTTTGCTCTAAAAATAAGTATTGGCTCCTAAATAGCAGAATATAGGCAACTGTAGCCTCTATTATACACAATGTGCACAGAATATCTGACAGTGATGTGTTTCTGCTCTTTGCTCAGTTCAACACACTGAGCCCTGCTTAGTCCAAGTCTGACCTGCTCGCTGCCGAGCGGAAGCAGCCGCGCTATTTGCGCATTACGCGCGTGCATATTTAATTAGGGCGTCCTCCGCTCTTTTTTTTTAGCTAGCCATATTTCAGTCATTCCGAAACCGTTTCTAAAAATTAACCTGTGTCATGGAGCTAAGATGTAGGACTTTCTCTTCATCTGGGCTGTAGTTTACCACTCTGCAGTCAGAGAGAGAGAGGAGAGAGAGAGAGCGCGCACACGCAGCCGCTCGTGTGAGGGGATTCATGGTCGGGTCCAAAGTTCGGATCCAAGGTTCGGGTCCGGACAGGCTGGCGCATGGGTCCGGATCCGGACCGAGGTCCGCCGTTTAGTGACCTCTGCTCTAAGTCCTAACACTAGCCACTAATCCTTAACCTTTCATGGGGTCAACTGTTAGATCTCTATGCAGTTAGTGAACTTCTGCTTCAGCAGCATTTGCCCAATTCGACCGTCCTTACCCAGGGGAAGTGACACCACCAACAGCTTTTCTTCTTCTTCTTTAACGCCCCTTAGTCCTGGAGGACTAAAGGGCGCGCGGGAGGGGGGAGGGGTCTGGGTCTGTGATTGACAGGCCTGAATCATCTGACTTTGACGCAGCACCTGCAGCGCTACTCGTAAACAAAGTCTGAGCATGGAGTTCCTGCGAGCTAACTTGTTTAGCAACATGTTTCACAGGGACAACTTTACAGCTCTCTCTACACAGGAGAAGCATCGTGACAGACAGAGGCCTTGTACCGGAGACTGCTCTGAGGCGCTGGGTTATTTTATTAGAGTGATTCCTCTGTAATTTACAAAGCTAGCTGCTTAGCATTGAGCAACATCGATGTTAGCATCGCAGCTAAGGGACCCAACGTGACTGTCCTGGCTGGCTACTTTCATAATTTACCGATCTATTTTAATGTAGACTTTTTGCCGTAGTCTACATAAGCAAGGGAGATGTATCTGTGTCCTCAGCAGAGCATGTGTGAGACATGACTATATGTATTACAAAGCTTTATTTTTCTTACAGCAAAGTGCACAAAACATGTCGCATAAACAAAAAAATAAATATATAATATTTTGCAGGAACACAGTCCTTTTGAAATTGTTTTCGGTTTGTCATTGAAGATAAAACAGAATCATCCATGTTTATCTAAAGGCTTGACTAACGGTCTGTAACATTGTGGACTCGAGCCAAAAGTAATTTCTATTGCTAAATTTTGTGAATTAAAGGTTTAACCAATGTAACACATGCACTAAACTACCACTAAATGACTCTGTAAAAACTATATTGAAGTCTTTATCTTTCAATGTATGCTTATTTAGTTGAATGATGAAATAATGAAAATTATGGTGCCAGTTTTATTACTTGACTTTATTACTGTTCTGTAACTAATGACTAAAACTACAATATTCAACAACAACAACGCTATTAACACTACACAATTATCTATAATACAAAAAGCTATGCTAAAAAAATCTACCTAAATGCTATAACTAATCGCAAACCTGACAATTTGTTTATTGTTTATTGGTTTATTGGTAGGACAGTGCAAGTTAATGAATGGACACTTGACAGCTATGCTTTTTTTCCCTTCAGCAAGTCATTAATGAACACAGGTTTGTCATTCTTACCTCCACGTGTTTGTCTTAAAGGGGGGTATTATGTAAAATCGACTTTTTCAAGCTTTATATCATGTTATTATGCCATTCCCTCATTAAACACATGCCTGGAGTGTTGCCTTGGCTCATTCACATATTTTTGAGTAATCAGTAAAAACTTAGATGGCAGCCATTTTAGGTGTAGCTATGCCTCAGTCCTCCTAGGAATGCCCCCACCTCCTGGAGACGCCTCTGGACCTTTTGTCACCAGCCAAGCCACCAACCACTGCTCCTCAGCTCAGCAGAGCCCCTCCCCGCACAGTAGTGTTGTTTAAATGTCACAGCAGTGTGCTGAAGGGGGTGTGTCGGAAAGCTTCTTAAAGAGACAGAGGCCTATTTCAAGACGTTCAGTACAGCCATTTTGAGAGAGCAATTTTATTCAAGGCAGTTATTTTAATTTACTGCATATACAGACCAACAGAAGGTTACGTCATCATTGTAGTATGCTATAGACTGGTGCTATGTGATTGAAAAAAGCATAATACCCCCTCTTTAACATGCGCGACATCGTCCTCATTTTGTTTTTTCAATATTTTTAGGGATGTCCGTGATTATTCAGTTAATCGATTAATTGTCATTAATCGTTGAATAAAAAGCATGTTAACAATTAATCATTATGCTGTGTATTTTAGTGGAAAATACAGTATAATCGAAGTGCAAATAAGCATAAAATGTGGCATCTGTTGAAGTTTACAGAACTATTATTTGTATTTTGGCTGAGAATTTAACTTTTTTATGAGGTTTCACAAGTATAACAGGGATTTTTTTTGTTCCAATCTTGTTGATATATATCCTGTGCAACGATGCTAAGCTGGTTAACGGTTAATCGATAATCATTTGATAAATTGAGCAGAATGTGTATCCCTAAATATTTCTACCCTATTTTAAACATTTGAGCTGGCTCCATAAAACCCGGCCAAATTGCTAGCATGAATGAGCTTCAGCTAGCTCTTGCTCAACGCTATGGGGAATGCCTCGCTCCCTCAGTCCATTCTTAACTTACAGTCAAAGGTTTAGGCCGACAATCGGACTAAACACATGTCTGTTCATTGCGCTGCACATTGCAATATAGATTAAAAGCTTTAATTTTGTGATAGTACAGTGTTATAGCAGTATTTTACAATTGGGTTTTTTGTTTCCTACAAAATAATGATCAAAACGAGACGAAAATGGAAGTACTGTATATTTGGAAAGTGTTTAAAGATGTTTTGCACATCTTTAGGCGCATTGAGTTGCCTTGTGTATGAAATGCGCGGTATAAATAAAATTGCCTTGCCTTGCCTTTAAGTTACAGTGAATTGTTTCTTTAAAAACTGTGTTCGCGAGAAATGCGTAAATCTGAGTAAGACAGAAGAATTTGCGATATATCGTGGCTAATTACAATACGGATATTGCATCACCAGGTAGGCTACTGCGATAACGATAATTTCCCGATAAATTGTGCAGAGCTAATCGGAATGATACAATATTTCTCACAATAACTATGATGAAGGTCAAACTGTCTCCATCCATCAAAAATACTCTAAAAGTGAAGAAAATTGGCATACAATAGAAGGAAACTGGAGTCTCCTGTTAGTGGTTAATATGTTAGCGTTAGCTGTGTTAGCATCAGACTTACCCTTCAGCCGAGAAAAGGATGGACCAGCGAAGTCCAGTTCAGACGAGGCAAATCCAAGTCCCGGAGTCCGGGTCTGATGATCCGGGAAGAGAGGGCACCAAAAAGAGACAGACACGGGGAGAAAGAGACATGGAGGAGTGGTGTTAGCGTTAGCAGTTAGCGTTAGTTTTAAAGCCCGCTTGCAAAAGCACGACACATTCTGCACATTGAGGCGAAATACCACACAGCTGGACGAAGGAAAACCCCACCAACGTTAGTTTATGGTTATTTAGATGGAGGCAAATGCTAAAAAATAAAAATAAAAACAACATTACAGAATGGTTTAATTAGCTTGGGTACATTAGGACCACCATCATGCAGGTTAATGCAGGGGTAGGAGTTCATACATTTAAGACTTTGGGCTGCATATTAGTGTACCGAGGTGCAGGTCTATCGCGTGAAACATAGACCCCAGTTGACCTTCTATCTTATCAAAGGTTTTCATTAAGTAACCTATATTTAACTTCTGAGCCTTAAAAGGTGCATTATGCAACTTTTTATGTGGGGGAAAAAAAAAGTTGAAATTTGTGTGGATTTGACCTCGTAGTGACACAGCGGCGGTATGAGTGGTCAGTATGGTGCCTTTACTTTCCATCACAGTGGTCTCTAGGACGTCCCAGGATCAATTGTTTGGAAGGTTTTCACTGCTGATGGAGCCTCCCACCAGAAAACCTACAAAACAATTGATCCTGGAGCGTTGTAGTGATGTAGTAAAAGTAAAGGCGCCATGCTGACTACTCAAACAGCCACTGGGTAACTACAAGGTCAAATATGCACAACTATAATTTTCTTTTTTTTTTTGCATAAAATGTTGCATAATGCACCTTTAAGGAAACAATCTATTGGGCCAATATATTGGGTATTTTACATTATCGAATATAATGCTGCTACCTCCAAAACGGAAAGTGATAAAAGACTTGTTGCATTTTGTTGCAAAGTGGTCATAGAATCTGCTGTAGTAGTACCTACTAAACATGAATGTCCTGAATGAATCAGACCTATACCCCCAATAAAGCGCCCCTGCTGTCACAGTTCAATGCCGACACATTTTATAGTTTAGAAGCATCATACACAGGATTACAGACAATTCTTTTCTTTTGATAGTCACATGAAGCAGTCAAGGTTTCACTCACTGTGGAAATAGTCACCATCAGACAAAACTGCAAACGATCAATAAAAATCACAGCAGAACTTTATGAGCAGACACTGCCAAATGATATTCCTCATGTAAGTAAAAAGTATTGTACAAAACAAACAGTTCAGAGCCAGCCTACGGGTTCAGGCCTCGTTCTGGTCTAAAGTTTGCATACCCAAAATAGAAAAGTAAATGACAGAGTGGTGCTTTCCCCCCATTTTAGCCCGAGCCCTGAACGCCTCACAGCTGCAGCGCTCTACAGGCGACAGGACCACATCAAAAACAAACTACACGCCGCACAAAAGAGTTCAGAATATAGCTTCACAATTATTAGCGGAGATTAGAATACTCTGTGATATTACAAATGATGCTTATATCATTCTAAAAACACCAGGCTGGATTTGACCAATAGAACTCTACAGATTCTTTATCCCAAAGTCAACTCCAGTTTGTAATCTATGGACTCGACTGGCGGCAGATTGTATCTCTTTTACTTTTGTGACAGTTTTATCAGTGGCTTTGTAGATTTTTGATTGAAGCCCTTTCCTCCAGTTTCATTTAATACACAAATATCTTCCAAATGCTAAAACCAAGTGCCAGTCCAAAGTCCAATGACGAATGTTGACATTGGCCAAAGTAGAGTTTGCAAATGTTCGATTCAATTCAGCCCTGACCTGCAGCGTCTTGCCTTAAATCCAACGCAATCTGCCCGGAGTCCGTTTATTCCCCGTAGATGGAAAGTGGAATCTCGAGTCTGAATTCACACTACACTCCCAAGTGTCAGGCTCCTCTCAACTTTCCACATCGGACCACGGAGCGGACGAGGGGAGCGGAGGAGAACGGCAATTAACAAACAACTTTGATACTCCACTACATTTGAAAGATAAATAGTGTTGATCAAAGTCATTGGTTTCGTTGCTTGAGTAAAAGTACGGATACTACTGGTCAAACATTACTCCGAGAGGCTCAGGCAAATCATCGCTCAGGTGAAAGTATTTGCTGGAGAAAATACTTAAAGTGCATAATGACAACATTTCGGCTAAAGCATCGTTAACACAATCATACTCAAGATATTGCACAAATTGTACCCAGTTTTCTTTAGCTTGCTATTTTTTGTGATGTTTATAGTTTCACTTCCTTATTGGACACCGACAGGAAGTGACATAGATAGAGGCAAACAATGTTAACCTCCGAAACCTGAACAGAGTACATTTTTCCAGTTCGGCTTCACCCAAAATAGTGACAGAAACGAGTAGAAAACGGGGATCAAAGCGCAACAAAAAAAGTGATGAAAGTGCAACATAAAAAAGACAAAAACACAACAACAAAAAGGCAAAACGTGAGGGGAAAACGCAATTAAAAAAAAGCCACAAAAGTGCAAAAAAAAAAAGTGGTAAAAATGAGATGGAAAAAGAATGTGACCAAAGTGACGACAACACGGCCACAACGCAAGGAAAAAAGATCCGTTAAGATCAGTTTTGTAGGCCTTAGCTTTCAAATGTGGCATTACACTGCAAACTAAAATCTGTAAATTCCAGGCGAGAATACTCGTTTAAGGTGGGTGGTAAGGAGTTAAACAGTTGCCGTGCCGACCATGTTATACAAATGAGAAATGAGTGAGTCAGAATTCTCTTGAACTTTCCTCTATCTATGTCATTAACTTATAACTTTTCTACATTTAAAGCAGTACTAAGTAACTCATGCCCTAGAGGCCATAAGCGCCACTGCAGGTGTCATAGCATGTGGCGTTATTTTACTCATTAATTGTCCGTGAGAGTAAATACTACACTGACAGAAAAGACAAAGGGACAGAGGGATATTGTACATCCAATTACACAATGGAGATTTTTTTTTTCACTCAAACTTGGCTGTAAATACTGTTTAAGTGGCGCTAGCCCGCAGTTACCTTTGCCCGTTAGCCTGTTAGCTTCTTCTTCGTGATTCCATTAGTGTGTAATGGTGACTCTGACCCAGTGGCAGTCAAGTTGCTATTGTAGTTTTCTGGCCAGAGACACCAGGGGAGATGAAAGACCCCCCAACCATCCCATTAACACTTGTATTACCCCCAGAGGGACTACGGAAAGGATTTATTAAGGTTAGCAAGTTACTTAGTACTTCTTTAATGGCTGCTTACATGAACAAATGGACGTTTGACTTTGGAGCCTGTATAGAAATGTAGCGGAGTAGAACGTGTTATATTTATCTTTCAAATGTAGTAAAAGTAATATGTGCTCAACAAAAATACAACTCAAGTAATTAAGTAAATTTACTTTGTGACTCATCACCTCAGTTGCCTTGATGAGGTCACGTTTCCAGTTTGAAGTTAGCTTAAACGAAGAGAAGGAAGAGACATTAGTCTTTATGAGCTCATGTAAATCAAAAGAAGTTTTTCTGCAAGACATTGAATGAATTGTGCCAAAATTAAGGCCTCCGGCCTGACAGAATGTTCAGTGAACTTCGGTGACACAGTTTGAAAGAGACTCATACAGTATCATGTATTTTAGATTTAGTTAGGGCAGCAAAGTCACAGATAGATGAATCATATTGGTAACAGCGTAACAATATTCCTAGAGGGAGTAGGTTGAAGATAACTTATAAATGCTCTCATTACATTTATTATCTAATATATGTTTTACTTTACCTATATTAATGCAATGCTCTTAGCTGATTTTAATTTATTATTAGTTATGTGGAATCTCCCACTAAGTTTTTGATCCAGGACAACTCACAAAAAAATATGTATCTACTCGTTTGATAATTACTTTATTTATCAAAATGTGTACTTTTATATAAAATTTCTTATTTACAAATCATACATTTTTGTTTTCTTTAAGTCCAGAGGTCATTTATTTTTGTCAAACTAGTGTTTTAGCCGATCAAGTTTTATGGTTATGGTCATAGGCGGTCTCCAGCCCCGCAGCACACACAGGATCGGCGCCTATGGTTATGGTTACTTCCCATAAATCATTTACGTACAGCAAAAACAACTTCGGCCCAAGTACTGAGCCCTGAGACACTCCGCAGGTAATATGTCTCAGAGTAGATTTGTACTCCCCGATCTGAACAAATTGTTGGTTATCACTTGAATAACATTTTAACCACTGCAAGGGATTTCCTCTTAAATCGTTCCGTTCCAACCTGTGAAATAAAATATGGTCTACTGTCTCGAATGTTTTTTGAAAATCAATTAAAAAAATGGTAATGAATGGTCCTTATTGTTAATGCCATTAGTGACTTTAGGGTTTCTGCAGGGCATTAAATTATTCCAAAATGAAGGCCTTAAAGCATCAAATATGATTCAAACTAGCATTAAATCTACATTTCTTAAAAAATATACTTCTTCCTTGGAGACAGAACCCACTCAATGACGTTGCACAACTATTTTGACTGCATACATTTGTCAGAAACACAAAAACTATGGTCAAACAAATTCAGCAGCAGTTCTGACTGAAATTTGACACAATCATTTCCTCCAAAGTTGCCTGTGGTGTCCAATTTACTTTTGAATATCAACATTTCCCCTCATTCCCCTGTTTGATCGAATGTTTACAAATGTTACATAATGAAATATGCCAAGATTTTTTGCATTTGTGGCATTAAAAATATAGTATTTAGGCTTTACACTTGACTTGTTGCTGCCTGTAGAAACTCTGGACTTAAGTCATTCAATGCAAGGGTTGCAGATTTGGACTCAAACTAAAGAGTCAACTAAATCTGTGTCAACTAAAACTGCAAGAAACTTGACTAAAATCAATGCCATTATCGTTATGGGACAAACGTCTGTCAAATCCATGTCTAAACCAGGCCAAACGTAGCGTGGGTGTCCTGTCAGACCTCATCATTTCATATTTGTTTTTTCCACGGCCCTGGTCTGCTCTGGTCTCTAACTCCTCTGTGGGATTAAACCACGATCTCCGCGTGCTCAGGTGTGTGTGTTCCTTTTTACCTGGTTACCTCCGCCGAGCGCGAGGAGCTGCCACGACGTGCGTCAGTTCCCACGCGCCTTCTGCCTCCCTTTTTCCTCGAGTCACTCTCCCAAAAAAAAAAAAAAAAAAAATACCTCCTCTGGACTCGTCCGATCCCCTCTGTGCGGCGTATTCCTCCTGTAAGCTGTCCTTATTTAAAAACCTCAACGGGGGCGCACGGACTCCGCCAGTTTTTCATCAGCCGTAAATCCACCCGAGGAGACGCCACCGATGGCGCGCGGAGATCCCCCAGAGTTTCGCGGGGATACTTTCCCGTTTGAACCCGCTTTTTGTGGCTTTAAAGAAGTGACTTGCGTCCTTGTGTTTATGAGCAGCAGCAGCAGCTCTCGCGGACCACGTCTGTCCTACCCTCCGCCGTGCGCGCTCCCGTGGGCCGCTTGTGCGCGCGCACGTGTGTAATCAGACGCTGCTCCGTCACAATCTACTCATCATCCTATTTACCCCGTTAACCCCTCAGACCCCAGACACACCGGAGGAGCGCGTTCAAACGATAAACATTAGGTCTAATGAACCAAAACATATGACGGGAAAGTAAAGTGAAAAGGAATGATCATGTTAGATGGATATTGCAGGATTTTTGACATAGGGCTTCATTTCCTAGATCCAGAGTTTTTTTTTTTTTTTTTTTTTTAATTCATGCAGTCCTTATATTTGAAGAGTTTAGTGGTGCTAGGCTAGCGCATGTCTATGGTAACTAGTAGCCTGCATTACCTAGCAGATCACTCCGCAGCTGCGTATCTTACAACTAGGAAGCTGATGTTGCTCAAATATAAGTTATTTTAAATGAAAAATATGGTTATATTAAAAAAATATTCAGTCAACGCCAGTGGTGTGCCATCAGGGCCTTCTCTGCTAGCCCTGGCCAAATGAGTAAAAAAAGTGTAAAATGTTTTAACAGTATATTTAATTTCTAATGTATTTATATAATGTACAGTTGAGTCGCTTATATTGATTTTGTTGATGTGTAACTGTAACTTTCCTACTCAAACAGTGCCTTAAACACCTCTGGCGAGCTGCTCCTCCTCAGGGCAGGCCCTGTGTTGTCAGGCCGCACAGCACCTGTAATAGATCCATGGGCCGCACACATGATTGACAGCCAGCGTGACTGACAGAATTATCAGCCAATCAGAATTCGATGTACATTGACAGTACGTCCCCCCCAGGGCCTTCAGTATCTCAGTAGCTTCCTGTATGTTTTGTTCGCCAGGGAAAACCGCTAATGTAGCCGCGCATGGACAAGACGTTCCAGGAAATCAGACGTAAACCGGATAAACAGATATTCCTCTTGGAAATATCCCAATGAAGTGGATTTATTGATCACGGATATTTTGCGTCCTTTCCTGATGAAGAGCTTCAAGAGCAAAGGAGCGGGAACGACAGCGGGACGTAGATGCTTGGCTCCCCGGACAGGAGAAGAGTTTCCCCTCGTCAGCTGCGCTGGGACTCGGGCAGGAACAGTTACGAGACAACGAGCACTAAAAAAACATCTCACATAGCACCAAACTGTAAGTTTAGTATCTTTTTAGTACAGTGGATTTTGCGTTTGAGTTGATCTCTGGATGTCTCGCTCTCTCAACAAAACATCTCCTAAAATTTCCACATTAAAACGCACTCGACACCGCCTGTCATGTGTCGTGTGTTTCTGTATTCTAGTACAAGTGTTCCTGAAGGTGTTTGCTTTTGTTGCTGCTTTGGTTTGCGTTGTTGACACATCCTTTAGCGAACAAGTGCCACGCAAAAAGGCAGTTTTATCCATACGCCTATTGTCGATCAGTTTATATGGTAGTCTGGTGTGATAAGTGATTTCAGGTGCACTGTGCTTGGGTCAGACTGTTTTTAATGCAGGCTACTAGTTACCATAGACATGCACTAGCCTAGCACCACTAAATTCTTCAAATATAAGAACTGCATGAATAAAAAAAATATATCTCCAGAAATCAACAACACTCTGGATAACTAGGAAATGAGGCCCTATGTAAAAAACCTGAAATATCCCTTTAAAATTATATTACACGGGCGATCTGGGAAAAATTAGGTAAATAAATAAAAATATGAAGGGAAAGTAAAGTGAATAGGAATAATATTAAAAGTGACGAGGTAACCCTCACCTGAACTGAGCACATTTTCGCCAGTTTGGCATTACCCAAATCTAAAAGCTTCCTGAACAAAGCATCAAAATAGCGACGAAAACGAGCAACTAAAACGTGTAAGAAAAGCAACTATGACACAACAAAAAAAACTACATAAACAACAAGACAAAAAAAAAAAACTATGAAAACTGCAGACAAAAAAAGATACGAAAACATGACAAAGCCATAAGATCCAGTCAAGAAGCTTTTAGATTTGAATAAGGCCGGACTGGAGAAAATGCGTTCAGTTAAAAGTCAAATAAATACATTTATAAATCCTCTCTAACATATGCTGAATGTCTCTCTCTCTGTTCTTCATCCTCTTTCACCTTGTGCTGTCCTGTGTAACAAAGTCTATGGGAAATTTGAAAAAGAAACAAATATGAGAATACATCAGCAGTTTCAAGAAATACAACAGATTATTTAAAGGTCCTTGTTTTTGGCTTACAAACTCAATCGCAACTTCCCCAATTTATTGCGAATTCACCATTGATTCAAAAGGCTATAGTATCGTCGTATAAAATCAGTCTGATTTTACAATAAACTTAAGGAGAATTTGAAGAGCTCAATTATTTATTTATTTTCTTACACATAAACAGCCGTATTCACTTATTCACAGTGCAATTGTGTGACATACAAGATGTCTCTCTTCAGTGTGTTATTATAACATGACAAACAGCGCCCCCCTCAGGCAGAGAGTGCAAATACAATTCACATTCCTTGTATAGACGACACAGTTTGGCAACAAGATAAGTCTTATCTGGTTTAAAGTCATGACATTTTCAAGTATCTGTCTTTCACAGTTGCATCAGGGTCAAATGAAATCAACCAGGTCACAAAATACAGTGTAAATCAATACGTTAGATTAGATTACAGACACTTTAAGACGCACAAAGAGGACATTTTAGCACTTAACACTTTTTGTCCTATAGAACAGGGCAATGTTAGATCAATTTCAAACTTTTTCTGTAGATTATTGACATAATAAGGGGAAAAATGTATTGCAAGTTTTCTGTCATTTTATGTTTTCATATTTAAAAAAGGCATTTTATACATAAAAACCACCAACATCGACAAAAACTAAATAATGGATGGAGTCAGGTTTAAATGTATGGATTTGGTTTGGTGATATATATGTAACGTAAGATTTGGATCTTATTTAGCTTTTGCATAAAATCTGTAGATTTCTCCTTGTTTTTGCTTCAAAACTCAATCAGGCCGAGAATTGGATATTAAAAAATCCCTCCCTTCCAAATGTATTTGAGTGGAGCCTGTGAAGTGTGGAGTGTTATGGAGCGACTAAAGTGCAGATGTTGTTAAAGAGTGGAATGAAAACGGCCCTAAAGTTTAGTCCCTATGTCTGCACATGCACCCTGTGTATATTTCTCCCGTCTTTAGCCGCTGCTGTCTCCACAAAGGAAATGACCATGTTTGGATTACAGCGTCATCTCGGTCACAGCCTTTCGTGCTACACGTGGATACCAAACATGTCAGTATTTGTGAATGAATAAGCGTGGGAAAGACCAGGGAGCGACACAGCCATGTTGGAGTTACTTCCTGGATACATTTCCGGCTCAAAGCGACAAAACATCTTAAAATAAACATTGTAAAGGGAGATTTTGGTCTATTTTTTACTAAAACTAGGATGTTAAAGTGATAGTCTGTAAGTTTAAATGTTTTACTAATTGAATAGACTGTGACCTGGGGCCTGCAGTTTTACATAATGGAAGTAATAGGAAATCATATTTTTTCCCTCAGCAACAAATCTGAATCCCCGGGATATCACTTCCACCAATGAGACGGCTTCTGTCTCATTCTGTCAGGTCCAATCAGGAGGGGAGGTGAGGGAGCTAGATTGTGTACTTTAGAAAAAGTTTTGTTCTGCCCTCATTTTGCAAACTAGGGGCGGGAATGGGAAGGAAACTTGATCGTTTTCTTTAGAAAATTTCCTCTCTCTCTCCTCAAACTTACAGACTATAACTTTAAAGGAGAAAACTTGCTAAACTCTTTGAAATATCTTTCTCCCTCTGAAAATGACAACTTACAACCTCAGAGCGTTCCAGATGATTGAACTTGTATGTAAACAAAACGGCTAATGCTCATACGATGCTATTCTCCAAACCAGATATAATTCAAAAACATAGCGTTATGTTGAAAGCGTACCCTTAGTTTCCAAAATTAGCAGGAACAACATTTTTTTAGAGGTAAACGATCAAGCTCCTCCCCCTCCCTTCATGATTGGACTTGACAGGCTGGTTCAAAGGCAAAGCTCGTCTCATTGGTCGACGCGGGAGGATACTAGACTCTGATTAGTTGCTGAGATCCAGGAAGGAGGGACTTATATAATAAAATAATATACACTCCCGCTCAAAAGTTTGGGGTCACTTAAAATATCCCTATTTTTGAAATAAAAGCACTGATTTTTTAACAAGGGTAACATTAAATTAATTATAAATACAGTCTAGACAGTATTAATGTGAATATCTATTCTAGCTGGAAACGGGTGATTTTTAATGGAATACCTACATAGGTGTGCAGAGTGTTCTAATGGTACATAGTGTTAGCTCATCGTGTTAGAGGGTAATTGATGATTAGAAAACCCCCGTGCAATTATGCTAGCACTGCTGAAACTGTTGATTAGAAAAGCTATAGAACTGGCCTGGGTGACCCCAAACTTTTGAGCAGTAGTGTATATACTATTACTTATATGTATATTATTACTTACTTTATATGATGGACATTTTATAAAATTTGTAAAACATTTAGACTTCCAGAATATCACTTTAAAGTCGGATTATGCGACTTTTCATGTGGAAAAAAAAAGTTGATATTTGTTCATATTTGACCTTGAAGTGAGCTCATACAGCCACTGGGTCAAATATGCAGGAATATCAACTTTTTTTTTCACATAAAAAGTTGCCTAATGCACATTTAAAAGCTCAAAAATGTTCAAGTGGATTGTGTAGGAAATGTGTAAATGCACTTTAGACACATACATTCATAAAGCTGATAAAAAGGGAGTCTTTACAGTGGAGTTGGTCGTCATGTGTCTTCAGCCAACAACTCTCTGAAATTCTGTAACTCTTTAATGCTGGTGGAGATCCTGCAAAACATATAACAGACGATATAAAAAAATATTTAAAAAAGAATAAAATTGAAATCATTAATTCTCACTTAGGATGTACGATAGATTGCAAATGAGTTGACAGACGCTAACATAATGTCTTATTGTGTCTAAAAGCTGCCAACGCTGTAGTTTGGAAATGTGGGGGTCAGTACCGTCCGATGGCGTTGACGAGGGCGACCAGCTCCTGACGGTTGAGCGTGAGGCGGGACGAGGGGGGAGAGGAGGGAAGCTCAGAGAACAGGATCTTCAGCGCCGTACCCAAACCCTGAGTCTGAGCAGCACAGAGAGATTATGTTATGAAGAAGGTAAAAGGAGGAAACACCTTTGTTCACTGGGTTTGTAATATACTTATACACAAGTTAAACAATATTACAGCTCACATCACTAACAGTTTATCGTGTAATTATGACACAAAAGTGTTTGCGTGGCTTTGTTCAAAAGGGAGTTCTCGCCCTTAAAAAAAAAAAAAAAAAAAAAAAACTTCACATACTACACAATTGTTTTAATCTTTGATACTTTTTATTATTATTAGAATAGTCGAGTCAGCAGCATGTTGGTTTATTATTTCAGAAAAAAGCAATACAGTAGAGTCATAGGGTGCTACTAGCTAGCATCACATTAATCAACTTTGAGAAAGCTTCTGACTGAAGCAAGTGTTTTTTTTTTTCCCCAACACAAAAATTACAACAAATCACACACAAATCAAATAAATTATACAAAAAGGTACAATTCAATTTAAATTAGCTCAAAATATAATTTTCAATTAACAGCCATTAGTCCATAAACAGGTCAGTTTTCATTTGCAGTCGTGCTGTTGTTTGTTCTATATGATACACTTCTTTCCGTTTTTATTTTTCCATTGTGTAATTGTGGGACTCGAGGTTTGAGCCCAGAGACCGTAATCATTTCTTTGCAATTAATATCGATATCGGCCGATAGCCGATATCTTCTGCCTTTTATCGGCAGTTATCTCCTGAACCAAAAGTGATAGAAACTTCCCGTTATCTGCCCTGGAAAGGGCTTTAAATTGAGCCTTCTCTCAACTTCCTAGGCCTCAGGGGCAGCGGAGAAATTTCACAGTGAATATCGGTCACCAGTTTGTTCACCTATTTCACGTACTTTCTGTTGTAGACCTTTGTGTATAATTTCGGAACCATAAGAGATAGACTTACCGTTTTTTGTTTTGGAATCTACTGTTTTTTGTCTTTGAAACGTCACTAAACATGAATATACAGCGCCCCTGCTGTCACAGTTCAACACTGACACATTTAGAAGCTTCATACACATGATAATAGAAGGGACATTATAAAAAATATTAGCCAAAAATATCAGTGGTGCATACTGGCATCGGCCAATCAAAATCTCCCAAAAATTGGCATTGGCCTCAGAAAAACCCTCCTCGGTTGACCTCTATTAGATATATTGTTATGATTTAAACCTTTGAAATAATAATAAATGTATGCATTTGATTTTCCCTGCACTTTCCCGACCTGATCAAGTGGGGCCTTTTGCATGTGGAGAAACAAGTGTGGCTTGTGTAGAAGAAACACACCAGAGGAACCGAAAACCAGGCGGAGGCGACATCTTTACCTGCAACTTCCCCCACAGGCGACACTTGAAACACTCCACGCAGTCCATGATCCGGGAGATGTTCATGAACGCCAGACGCACGTCCTCCTGAAAACCACGTCCCGGAGCTCAAATATGAACCACTGTAGAGACTTTAGAGTGCCGACTCCTGCGGCTGGTCACATGTTAAACACGACTCTCACCTTGAGCTTTGCCGCCTCAGTCTCGTCTCCGGCGAACAGTGAAGTCTCATTGAAATGCAGCGGGAACGACCTGGAAACATGAGTAGTGAGTGACAACAGGTCCATCTCAGTTCAAATTAAAGGGATACTTCGGGATTTTTGACATAGGGCCTCATTTCCTAGTTATCCAGAGTGTTGTTGATGTCTGGAGATATTTTTTTCTTAAATTCATGCAGTTCTTATATTTGAAGAGTCTAGTTGCGCTAACCTAGAGCAAGGCTAAAGCAGTTCTATGGTAAACACTAGCCTGCATTAAAAACAGTCTGGCGCACTCCACAGTGCACCTGAGGTAAATCACATATAACACCAGACTAACCATATAAATGTCTGTGTTAATAGAATCATTTTTAAAATAAAACTGACCTTGTATCACATGAATTACCGCATTTTGAGGGACTATTTTCTCGCAGATCACTCCGCCGCTGCCTTAGCTTACAGCCACGAAGCTGATGCTGCTCAAATATAAGTTATTTTAAACGCAAAATGGTTAAAATTAACCTATCGACACAGACATTTATATGGTTAGTCTGGCGTTATAAGTGATTTACCTCAGGTGCACTGTGGAGTGCGCCAGACTGTTTTTTAATGCGGGCTAGCGTTTACCATAGAAATGCTTTAGCCTTGCTCTAGCCTAGCGCAACTAGACTCTTCAAATATAAGAACTGCATGAATTTAAGAAAAAAATATCTCCAGACATCAACAACACTCTGGATAACTAGGAAATTAGGCCCTATGTCAAAAATCCCGAAGTATCCCTTTAATGTGTTCAACTACACTTTCTGCTACTTCTTGACTTCCTCTTCTGTCGCCCTCTGGTGGTGGTAGATATTACTGCGCCTCAGCTGCCCTGGGGCTGATTGAGTCCTGAGGTAAATCACTTATAACAGCAGACTAACCATATAAATGTCTGTGTTAATAGAATCATTTTAACCATTTTGCGTTTAAAATAACTTATATTTGAGCAGCATCAGCTTCGTGGCTGTAAGCTAACGCAGCGGTGGAGTGATCTGCTAGAAAATAGTCCCTCAGAATGCGGTAATTCATGTGATACAAGGTCAGTTATATTTCAAAAATGATTCTATTAACACAGACATTTATATGGTTAGTCTGGTGTTATAAGTGATTTACCTCAGGTGCACTGTGGAGTGGGTCAGACTGTTTTTAATGCAGGCTAGACTTTACCATAGAACTGCTTTAGCCTTGCTCTAGGCTAGCGCAACTAGACTCTTCAAATATAAGAACTGCACGAATTTAAGAAAAAAATATCTCCAGACATCAACAACACTCTGGATAACTAGGAAATGAGGCCCAATGTCAAAAATCCCGAAGTATCCCTTTAAAGGTGCATTATGCAATTTTTTATGCAAAAAAGTTGATATCTGTGCATTTGACCTTGTAGCGACCCAGTGGCTGTATGAGTGGTCAGCATGGCGCCTTTACTTTCCAATTTCCATCACAGTGGTCTCTAGGACGCTCCAGGATCAACTGTTTGGAAGGTTTTCACCGCTGACGTCTCACCAGAAAACCTACAAAACTATTGATCCTGGATTTTTTCCCCCTCTGCCATCAGACTCATGAACAAAAAAAAGATCCAACAACTCTGTATCAGACTCATGAACATTATAACCTGTTTCAGCCATTTGCACTGCTCTAAGTCACTGTGTGCTCTGTCCATACTCAGATCTGCTGCTAACACATCTGTAAAGTCATCCACACTGTTGTTCTGTGTTGAATTGTTGTTGTTTTACATCATGCATGCCCTTGTAGTCTTATAGTCTTCAAGTTTTTATAGTTTATCATTTATCTACTTTTATGTTTTATCTTTCATGTTGCACGATTGCTCCAAAGAAAATTCCTAGTTTGTGAACCTTTTCACTATAATGGGCAATAAAACACATGTTTTACATTTTAGATGTAAAACTTTTTTTAAAGTAGGCTCAAGACCCACCTTTTTAGTTTAGCTTTTAACTAATATTTATTTATATTAACTTTATTTATCTGTTTAGTTCTATACAATTATTTCTTTAGTTTCACTCTTTTTATCTTAGCCGAGTTTTAGCTGTTTTTAATTGATCTTTTATGTTCTCCCAGTGGTTCCTCTGAGGGAGCCCTCTGCCCCGGGAGTGCTGGTTGGCTGTGGTCCACAGCTTTATGTCCATTTTTATTTAAGACTTAACTGCTGGGCTGTCTGTGTGTATATGTGTGTCTGTGTGTGCGGGTGGGGTGGGGGGAGGTAGGGGTTGTTGTTATTTATGTATATTTGCTGGTGGGGACGATTTTAATGATTTTTTAAGCACTGTAAAGCACTTTGTGTTACATCATTGTATAAAAAGCGCTTTATAAATAAAGTTTGATTTGATTTGATTTGATGTCTGTCCTGTTACTGTTCTGCTTCACCTGTGGAGAGGTAACCTGCAGCGCCCCCCAGTGATTTGCTCATGTACTGTTCCTTTGCTTTGACTTCTTCTGTGAGCTCACCAGGGCCTGGAACAGGTCCCCCCTCACCATAAGAACCACACAGTCACCTGGACTTTTCAAAAAGCCTGTGGTGAAATGTAGGGCTGCACCATATGGACAAAAAGTCACCTCTCGATATTCTGGGGCTGAATCCCAGTATAGGCTATATCTCGATAATTTTTTCCAGTGAATTAATACCAATAAGCCATGTTCTTGGTCAAAACCACAGGTGACAAAAAGGCTCTTTGAGCAGCAGAAGAACATGTGCATAAATTGCTTTCATTAAACAACATTCTCTTAACTCAAAATAAATAAAAAATCAATATATTTTCCTTTACTGTGCAACAGCATAGTAAATGCAATTGATGCAAAGTGCAAAATGTGAACAGAAATGATACTACTGACCAAAAATAACAGGTCAGCTTACTATTTAGGAAAGCTTCAATCTACTGAGGGAGACAAACAATATACTTAAATGCAATTCAAGTATTTGTGCAAATGTCCAAACATGTAACCAAGCAAACAATGTAAGTTCTTGGAACAATTCTTAACTAATCATTGAACTATTAAAAGATGAAAATAAGAGGTAATGGTGTGCCAGAAAAAAGGAGCCCGTCAACACTGTCAGGCTTCAGGGATGCCCTGTGGCAGGTTACAATGTTTCCACTCCAGGGGGCAGTGTTCACCTGCCTTCACATAACCCAGAGGGAGAAGAAGCAAGGGCGATGCAGATAAAAACAAAAGGTAAAACGGTGAGGAGCAGAAGCGGCGCTTACAGGGAAGATGAGAACGAGTCCGAGCTAAACCTACGCATCATGGCAGCACCACAGTTACGCACAAGCACCCGAAACACAAGCACTTGGAGCACTCTTCCCCAAAAATACGAGGCAACATGTTGACGCGGGAGTTTTCACACATGTGCGGGCCGACGTGAGATCGCTCTAGTTTTAATTGTATTTACTGAGAAGTGCACGTACTGTATATCGGCACATGGAGACAAAGGCTTTATTGCGCTCCAGGCAGGAGATGGGGCACGAGAGACTGTACACCTCAGCAGTGCCACAGGCTGAGAGCATCCATGCCACGCAACCACATTAAGGCAGTCATTCAAGTAAAAGGCCCAAACCAAGTACTAAGTACATATGCATCATTATAGTTTGAGGACCCACATTTCTTTGTTTTAAAATCATTTTTTTATTGATTTCATGTATTCTAATTTTCTGAAATGTTCATTTTGGGGTTTTTACAAGCTGTAAGCCATAATCTTCAAAATTAAAACAAATAAAGGCTTGACATGTCACTTTACATGTCATGAGTCTATATCATATATTAGTTTCACATTTTAAGTTGGATTACAGAAATATTAACTTTTTCACGATATTCAAATTTTTCCGAGTTTCACCTGTACCATGATAGAATAAAGTAGATCCAATTTGCCTTGTCATAGTAGTAGGCTAATCCAAACACCTTAAAACTTAAGACTTCAAAATAAGTCTTCTGCTAATTTCTGCGAGGGATGGCCGTGGGATATCGTTAATATCGTTTTTAACGATATTGTCTGATTCTCTATCGTTGTGCGGCACAACAATCCTCTAGCGATATAACGATAAAATCAATATATTATGCAGCCCTAGTGAAACATCTGGCCGACAGCTATTGTTGCGACAACCAGTGACAGACACTGTAGCCTCACATCAGTGTGTTCCTCCTTTTGTCTGTGACACAATGTTTTTGTGTTTATGTGTGATGATGTTGAATGCTGTGTTTGTACTGAGCCAGGCCTGATTTTGTTTTAAATCTTCCCTGCTTCATAAATAAAATGAAATGAACCATGCGTTTCAATGATTGGTGGATCCGCCTGTCTGTCACGGCCATCAGACTCACGGAGATAACACTGGGGCCGTTTCTCAATCTGTGTACTTGTGTGTACTTGTGTGCTCGTGGACTCGTGAAACGTCATCACGCGCGGCTCAAGTCCTGTTCCAATTCAAAGTTCGCTTCTCAGCAAGTCCGCTGTAAATCCCCGGATGAGAACTTGCTCCGCCCGTTTTACCGAGGATGCATCAGAGGAGATTTGTGCGTACTCCGCCAGCTATATTTCCCACAATCCGTTTGGCTTTGACCACGTGGATCACCGCGAGCCTCCGCCTGCGGCGGCCCCTCCTCCTCACGCACCGAGCCGCTTCAGCTGAACAACAGCTGATCGTGCTCATGTAAATAAATGTGGAGATGTGACCGGTTTAAGAGTCTTTAGAAGTGTCTCCCAGCTCAAGATGGTTTTCTGAGCAGAAGTGTTAAAACAACTTGGTCATGCTTTCATTTTCTCATAATGATCAGCAATATTAAATCGTATCGTCATGAACAGGTTATTGAGGACAAATGCATTTTATGTTTACATGTATAATTGTATAATTAAGGGGGCACTTCAGACAAATCTTTATGTGGGAACTTCCAAAACAGTTTCATATTTTAAAGTTTAAATTGTTTGTTCGTTTTTTTTTCAGAATAATTTGCAACCCCCAAACAAATTAATAAATCATATTTGACCTATTTTTTTAAATTATTGTTTCAGTTTGCACATAAGATATGTTTAATTACTTTACACATAATGCCTTATCTATGTAGGCTATAATTGTATAAATAATGTGAAATTGACTAAAATGTAAAATGTTATTTTTGTTTACAGCAAAAGTTGTAAAAGGTGTAATTGATGTCTTTAAAAACATCTTTCCACTTCCTGCAGTGTGTCACCCTTTTAAGTTCATATGAGGTTGTTTAATGTTATAAAAGCTCACAGCCCCATGTTCATGAGCTACTTCCTGTGATGTCATCGAGTTCACTCGTTCCAAACGCTGAAATAGCCGAGTCCACACTTGTGAGCTCCTCAAGTCCGTTCTCCGAGTCTGCACCCGCAAGTCCGTACCCCGGAGTTCACAAGTACAGAGTACGCATACTGGGGATTGAGAAACGGCCTGGGTCCCTGACTGCACACTGTTCCTCACGCGAGGCCACGCTTGGAAAAGTCTCGATGCGCCTTAGATTTAAACCCATATAGCAGTGAGTGCCCCCGGTGGCCCGGCTGTGGTACTGACCGTGCGGTGTGTAGTAGGTCCAGCAGTCGCTCCTTGTTCCTGCAGTCCTCTTGGGGCTGCCCCGTGAACAGTTTGAAGGACCCCTCCTTAACGACAGGCAGAGCTTTGACCAGCGCTCGCAGCTCAATCAGGAACAGGAAGTACAGGTTCCTCAGGCGCTTAGGCCCCTCCCCCTGCGTCAGCTCCGAGTCAAACCGTGAACGAAACTCCGACACGTTCGGACCCCAGCGCTTCTCGAACCACTCATCTGCAAGGAGACCAGGAGGTTACAGGAGTTTCACCAGAGCAGGAGGAGACACACGGTGACGGGAGGAGACCTGCACTTTTTTATCTTAATGTGTTTTTGCCAAATTGTCCAATTTACAGATTTTTTGATCACTCCAAGAACAGCATCTTCACCAAACTTTAATTTGTACTGCATTATGTATTTATATATTCCATCTTTTATTGTAAAGATGCCATTTAATAATCACCATTAGAGATGCATAGGGCTGGGCACCGTTTTCTTTTTTTCTTTTCTTTTTTTCCTCGATACCAGTACTTTACCGATACCTATACTAAAATATTTGGCATTTAGAAGTAGGAAACAGAACAATATTTTTTGGAAGATCTGCAAATGTTCAATATCAGGTTCATCTCAAATGTCTAGAAATGTGTGAAAAATGGGGACTAGTTTGGGGGAAATAGGGAAAATATCAATCATTTATTTAGCAAAAACAAGTCCAGGACCAACGACAACATTTAGGTATAAAGATAGACGTACCTACTTTTGATACTTTCATATTTTCAACACCAGTAGTGTCTAAACTTTTTTTCTGATACCATTCTGGTATTGTTTAACGGTTTACTGGTTTAACGGTATCCAGCCCTGAGATGCACCGATCCAGCTCTTTTGCTTCATACCAATACTGGTGGTTTGAGTATCTACCCATACTCAACTGATACCACAAAGTACTACTTTCTTATAAGTGGCGCACTGTGAGTGAAAAAGTGAATCGCAGCAATGAACATGTATGTAAAACCAACTCAGCAACTGAATTCCCCATTACATGTTCTAATTGAAATTAGAGCGCTCCAACATGTGTAAAAGTTGAGTATCGAAGTTTTGGAATAAATGTTTTCTGCTACGATATGCTTATCACAACACAGACGTATTGTGATATTCCTCCAGCCCTACTAAGTTTCATACAAACATATGACCAGATTTGGGAGAGTACCACTGAGCAGGTATCTGGCGCTCAGGTGGATGCTGATGGAGGCGTGGAGTCCAGAGATGAGTCGATAGAACGCTCTCTTCTCCACACACTGTCCTGAAAAACACACACAGCCACATCAGACCACAGTGATGGTCATTCGCGTCGTGTTCAAATCTTTGCCTGGTACACTACAGGCCAGTACTTCGAAAGTTACAGTGGTCATTAAAGCTAGCTCTGCTTAAGGCGAGACGCTGCAGGTGAATAGGGGAAAATTTTAATGTAAAAGATATCAATTTAATTTGCTGTAGATTACTGACATAAAAATGAGGAATATCGCAGGTTTTATGCTAATGTTTCTGCATTTTATAAGTTAAAAAAATGTATGGTTTTATTTGGTTGAACAAAGATTTGCTCACAGGGGATTATGTACTTGATGTTGAGGGAGAAAACTAGACAATAAAGTGACCACTGCCCAAGAAAATGTATTTAAAAAATCGATGTTTCACTCTCACCTTCCAGCCAGGTGTAAAAAGCCCTTGCTGCAAAACAAAAGTGCACGTTAATCTTACACAGTGGCATTAATGATCAACAATAAGTGACTTAAAAGCAGAGACATCCCTCACCCTCACTGCGGCCGCTGCTGTAGAGCGGACTCAAAGGTCTTTTCACAGTGAAAGGTCTGTGGGAGAGGATAATCATCAGAAATATACTGTATCTATGCTAAAGCTGGATCAAAGAATCAAATCCTGCTCTGCTTCCAATGCCTAGATCTGTGAATGCAACTGGACCAGAGTAGAACAAAACCAGAAAGTAGCCGCGGGGGTGATGTCATGTGACCGTCCAAATCATTACAAACGACGTTTCTTGGTGTCTACCGAAAACAAGAAGCAGCAGCTATACAAGTCAACGTAGTCATGCCATACACGTCAATGCCAGTTTAACCCAGACACCAGAGGTTTATCGATATCTGGGCTGTGATCTAAATTATAACCTTAGTGGATTCCGCCCTTCTCATGCTTGTCTAGTTTCTGAGAGTAAAACAACACGATCCAAGCTCTTCTGCTGCTCCAGTGGAGGCCTGAGTAATGTACAAGGCACAATCCAAAACAGAAATCCAAACCCCGCTCCATCATGTGGCAAATCAGGAACATCTCCACTTAGGCTGCATCTAAAGAGTGTAAATACGCTTATTTAAGTCCTCATCGTTGACCTGTGACAAGGAGCACCAAAAAGTCAGTGCAGTTAGGAGGGAGTTAGGAAAGGAGCTGCATGGTTCCTTTGATACCTCCTAAGGGTCCTCCACCCTATGCAATCATATTATACAATTTTATAAATGTGTATATAGTTTATATTATAAGCTAATGATACTATTGACTATATTATGTATTAGTTTCTTGTTTTTTTATTGTCATCTGTTTGAGGTACTCACCTTATGATTTGTTTCACATGATTTATTATTTCAATCACTTATGATATTTTTTCCCCCTCATCCATATCCATTTCCTTTGTCTATGTTCTGTGTGATAGCTTTGTTTTGTGCATCAATAAATCAATCAATAACTAGATGAAAAACAATACCTCCTTTAGCAGAGAACATCATCAGGAGCAGAGAACAATCCCACAAACCACTGCTGCCTCCCAAAGGGTTCTGAACTCTCCGACCTCCGCACAAGTGTGAAATGATGGACAGTTTTGCTGCATGATGTTTAATTAAAAACATAAAAACATGAGCTTTGTCCTAAATATATGAAAGTATAAAGCAGGTCACGCAGCGTTATAGCCACAGCAGCATCTAGAGGTTTATTATAGGAAACCTATAAACTTATGGCAACATTAAGCACTTTTATATTTTACAAGAACCAAACTGAAGCCACATGGATCATTTGCATAAGAGCCGCTGTCTGCTCAGAACTAAAGGACAGGATTTGGTGAATATTAGTAATAATTGAACAATGATGTTTATAAAGAATTGTTTATGTAGCACATCACATGGAATTTGTGCAGTTGCTCAGATTATATTTGTACTGTTGGTATTTTATTTAATTCATATGTAGTGTTTAATGTAGGACGTAACTTCCTGGTTGTTCCTCCGTCAGGTCCTGACGCAGAAGGAGCAGCTGAAGCTCCTGTTCCTAACTGAAAAATGTTCTTCAAGGTCAACCTCATGACGTCGCCTCAAATGTTAAGGAAAAGGAGAGAGAAAGGAGCTACTGTATCTTTCCACTTTTTAGATGAAGCCTCGTTCTGTCATTTCTTTGCCCAAATCCCACCGTAGCGCCTCTACTGGTGAGGTGGGAGAATACGTTATTAACCTTGCAATGAAAATGAATGAAACAATGTTGCAACTTTGGTCCCCTATCGAATGGAGTCCACTTAACACATTGAGTGCTGCGCTGTTTTTGGGATTTAGCTGTAGAGTGCCAACAATCCAGACCATTTTTCATGATATTTATAGCACCACAGCGTATTCTATGTTATAGCTATAGGACACATAGTATACCCCATGGTTTGAAAGGTGAGACTCTAAGCTCTCAGTCGGTGAAAACAGTTTAATTCTACGTGCCTCGGTTCCTGAGAAATTCTAAGCTAAACAGAGGCTAGTTTTGATCAAAATCAGATTTTTTCCTAGAAACGGAGATATTGCGTGTTAACTCCCTCCTCTCTGGACAGGCACTAACGTTATGGGAAGAGTCTGTTTCAAGTCAATTTTCAAGGACAACATTGTTGACACATTTTGAAACACTGTGTTATCCATCGCTTTCGCTCATTATCGCGTGTGCATTTCAACAGACTGGTTCTAGGACTGAAGACTTTAACAGGATGTTTCTCAGTTGTCCTTGGATCAATTTAAACCATTTAAAAACTCAGAGAAACATTAAAATCTCAACAGTTTCGATCTTGGGAGGTTGCTCTGCATTGTCAAACATGCTCCAGAGAGCGAGAGAGACGTGTCGGCTTTACAGCTGTTTGCTGCGCAACACCACGCCCCCTCGGACTAAAAAAAAAAAGAAAGAAAAGAAATAATATATATGATGTCCAGATTTTGATCGTCATCTATTTCAGTTCTTTTCATCACAGAGCTACCAAAATCACACATAAGGCGTATTAGAGTGTCTAGTTTCGTAATTATGAAAAGAAAAAAACCCAATGCAAATCCGAGTTTTTACGTTTTTGGCACTCAATGTGTTAACTACCAGGTGTGAGTGTGACCTAAAACTCAAAGCATTCAGTATTTGGTCCACGGTCCGACAGAAGTATTTACTTGAAGCAGTTCTCCTCGTAGATGCTGGTCCAGATCTTCCAGGCTTCTGGTCCTTTGTAGCCGGTGAAACGCTCCGGGTTCAGCAGCAGGTCCACGTACTGTGAGTCTGGACACCACTCATCTGAAGAGACCGGGAGGACCAGAGCGGAAGACATGGGGACAATACGCAAATCAGTGACATTTATAACATATAGAAGCATTTATTAATAGTATTAATGGTAAAAAGAGTAATGAACGCAAGGATTCTTGTTCATGTTTGATTGTGTTTAAACGACTAGTCTATTCTCTCATAGACCTACTGAGAGTCAGATGTACATTAACCAAGAATTCTCCGTAATTTACTAAATTAAAATTCGATTTGATGGAACATTTTCAAGGACAGACTGAAAATCAAGGCGTAATGACAATCTAAACGCAGCACTGCTCTGTCTCTCTAAAGTGCAGCTACATGAACGCTGAGTGGTTTCGCTTTGCATTTCACACGCCAAATAAACAATCTCTTAGTGCCGTGATGGTTCCAACATGATACACGCTCACATCGGAGCTGAGAGCATTGACTTTGCCAAATCTCCTCCTTTGTGGATTTATCTGTTATTTGAATGCCTTATAGCGTTGGGTAGCAATGCTAACCGTTAGCGTAAATGATCTTTTTGCCTATTTTTGGCTTATACACTGTAGATGCATAAATATCAATTACAAAATAGGTCTTGTGTTTCCCATATATGGAACTTCCGGGCAGATCGTGCAGACAGGACAGTGAGGGTAACCACAGCGGTCTTGCCTGGCTCTGCCATACTATTCCCTGTCCATTCCACACAGGGAAGTTAGTCTGGTAATGGAGCAATTGGAGCAGTTTGAATGGGCGGGCCTAACGCGCACAGATTGTCAGTGAAATAAACCAATTATCAAATAGCGGACGTCACGTCAGCTGTAGACCAACTCACAAAATATGAACTGAATATAAACTGACAAGAACGCAGAGGCAAAATCCTCCACTACTTCATCCATGATTACCTTTGGCTAATAACTTCTGCACGCGTCACTGTTTATAGACCTACAACATAGTGGTGCAGTGAGTGATGTAACCGTGTCAATTCTCTGTGACGGCCGTGATTGGTTCGGTTTGGCCTTAGCCGCCAATCAGCCACTTGTTTACCGTGTATGTCCAGACCCGCCTTCTTTCGCACAGAAAAGAAGTGGGTGTGGTTTACCAGGCTAACAGCGGTCGGCAGTCCGTGAAAAACCCAGCTTACAATGACGTTCTTTGTGAAATAAAAAAAAAAACAATCCTGCAGTTGCTTACCGTCCAGGAGGCAGAAGCGCTGGGCCTCGTCGTCGTGTTTGGTCCAGTTCTTCAGGGCCTCCCTCGTCTCATCGCTGCAGCACAGAAAACACAATCAGGTGCTTTGGTGAGAAAATATCAAATTTACAAAACTATATTTCAATGTCTGAACACTGGAGGCAGACACTGACCTCAGAGACACGTCCACCGCGCCGAGCGCCTCCGATTTCTCACATTTGTCCAGCTCGCTGTTGACTTCGGCTGAATACTGCACACACAGTACATTTCAAACAAGGAGCACATTTGAAGGAGTACATATAAACATGACAGTATTTTAGCGTCACCTTGTTACGGGCCTCAGTTCTGATCCCCTCCGGCACCTCGTTCTGCAGCAGACAAGTCACATTATACTTTCAAACACATGATTCATCTCAAACTAAACCAGGACTTCAGGATCTTACGGGAGAGCAGGGCTTCACAGTGCAGTCCCTGAGGCCGCAGTGGCTGCCCGAGGTCCAGAACGGACACGGCTTGTTCAGATTCACCTTCAGAACAACAGACATGAATACAAACTTCATTACCAGATTCTTGTCAATACATGTGTGTTTATAGTACTTTGAGGAAATGCAGGCTCAAATATTGTGAGAAACACCTAATGAAGTCATAGGACATTACTTCCGCACGATTAATCTGCATCAAACAGATTTGAATTACTATGAGGTTTCAGCAATAAACGACTTGGGCGGCACGGTGGCGCAGCGGTTAGCCGGACGGGGCCTTTTCATGGAGTTTGCATGTTCTCCCCGTGTCTGTGTGTCTTGTTGCCTGTTTGTCAAACCGCTGCAGCATTTCTTTCTTGGCTTTTGAACAGTGCGGAACAGTAACATGTAGGCCTCAGTACTGAGTAATGTTATCAGGAATATCGCGCTTGTATTTGGATAGTAAAGCGGCCAGGCTCCTCTCGCTAACAGTAGCTGATCAGCTCTGATAGACTGACTGGGCGGTGGTTTCGTTTGGTTCTGACAGTTCTCACTCACGTTGGACAAACCTGCAGTGCACATTAATGTTGTTATTCTCTCCGTGATGGTCCTGATAGAAAGACCCCCAATGATCAAATGGTAAAAGGTCTCAACTTATGGTCTCAACCTTCATTATGCCTAAGCGCTTTACAGCAGTCAGTCACCCATTCACACTCTCATTCATCCACCAGTGTACGCAGACACTGGAGGCAACGTGGGTGAAGTGTCTTTCCCAAGGACACGACAACAGCGTGCATCTTCAGGCGCTAGGATTCGAACCCTCGACCTTCCGATCATGAGCTCTACCAACTGCGCCCCTGTCATCCCACATGTCCTTGGTGCTCTGTTGCCTGGCCTGCCAAACGACATGCCTTTTCATAGATATTTCAAAGACATATAGTCTGGGAGCGAGCGTGATCTCAACAATTTCCCGGTGGGCGTGATTGACAGACGGCATCAACCAATTAGAGCAATGCTAGATACGTTGCAGTAACAAGCGGCAGAAAGCCTTTCCAAAAACGTCCTTTTTTATGAGGAACGCTTCGAACTCTGTTTCTTGCTCCGGTTTTAGGGATTTCATATTTTCCAAATGATTTAAAACCGACGAAAGAGCAGAAGAAAACGCTGTATCGGCCGCCATCTTTAATGTTTTGGAAGAGTGCGTGGTGGTGACAGGTGACGGCTTCCGTCTCTTGGTGCGTGATTGGACCGATGTGGGTCAAATCGTGAAATGATTGGCTGCGAGCAGCTGCCCAGACGGTTCTTCTTTTGAACAGAAAGGAGGAGTGTCTGGCAGGCCAGGCAAGGTGCTCTGGGCTCGTCTGTGAAAACCTCGGGGTTGTTTGGTTCGTCTATGTCTTTGGAGGGTCACTCTCATCAGTTGACCAAAAACTGTTCTTATCCATAGACTGCTCCTCCTCACTCCTCCCCGTTTGCCATAATAACTATGTTTGACGGGGAAGTCATGGCAGATTTACAGACTCCTCCCACCCTGCTGTGACGGAACATGTTCCTAACAAGGGCAGAAGGGCGGGATCTTTACTGTAGACTTGGTTCTCGCGTGACGTGTAGTTCGGTCGTAGCCACGCCCACGCTCTAATGCTAACAGCCTGACAATCAAAGTCCGGCCCTCATTAGTATTGAGAATGAGGAGTTGTCGTCACAGCACAGAGCCCCCCGCCGATCCCCCCCTCGCCGCCATGATGGTAGCAGTCCGGCGGCAATACACATTGTTTACGTGTGTTGTTAACGTGGTAGTAGCAGAGGTTCTTGCTATTACAGACTGTTTTACCGCCTGGAAGTCACTGCTGCGTTAAAAACTGCTCCAATACCTCACACGATAGACATGGAAAACGTAGGAACAATGGAACACAGTTTTTTAGGTTACAGAAATGGACACAGCATCGAGGAGCGCAAGTCTCACTCTGACCTGTCAAAACATGTTGGAAACGTTTGTGTACATTGAACATCTCGTAACAATGTAGTGTTTACGAAACACGCACTTTATTACCGCTAAATGCAATGTAATTACAACACACTAAAACGCATGTGAAGAAAGTTAGTTTTGCCAGTACAACGCCGTTCTCACCAGCTGGAGGCTTGTAGAGCCAAGTCCTGGACCCAGCCTCAGCAGAAAGTCTCATAACTTTCCAAAGACTTTTAAACTCCTGCATCGTGTAATAACTTACACCAAATACAAGGTAGTATGTCCATGTATGTGCACGGAGGTAAATGGTCCAGGTCTCCGCTGCAGGGAGCTTGTATGGGTTGATGTTTTGGATGTCAAGCTTCTCCAAATACCACTGTTTTGTGCTTGGTATGAGCTTGTTCCTGTAAGGTCCCTTTTCTTTGGCCTTATCTCTTTGCATTGCTTTACTTTCTTCCTTTTCTTTGTCGTATTCGTAGATCCGTCTCTGTCTCGCCGAAAACGTAAATGCGCAAAATTGAAAGTGCTCTGGAATATGAGGAATGCGTGAAATTCTGGGAGTGTGCCCCTAATTGGCTTCCAACATGGCCGACAGGTTCAGAGCCCCGCCTCCCCCGAAATCACCCCAACCCGGCACGTGACTCCTCACTCTCAATACAAGATTTCTAAAATGTTCCTTACGAAACCCGCCTGGTCCCTGTAATTGTGCCTAACCCAGCGTTATCACAGGAGCAATATCTAGCTGTAGAAAGTTTAAGGAAATTAGGCACCAGGCTTTAAAGATGTTTTCAACGCGTCTAAAGTGCAATGGTAGCTTATGGAAAACTAGCTTGTTTTGCCGCCCCTGTATTGGAAGTTTCGCAGCAATGGAGGGCAATGGCGACACCCAACGTCGTCGTCTTGAAACTCTGCTACAAGCGGCCATTGTTCTTATCCCCTGAGAAATATCTCTAAAGTGAGGGAAAGTGAAATGAGCTTGAAATGATCGTCCACGCCTCTGTCAGTCTGCCCCGGGGCGGAGTGTTACCTTGTAGAAGCGGAAGTAGTCGGTCTGCAGCAGGGCCTGGAGTTTGGGGAAAAGCAGCTCGTTGTTGAAGCGATCGATGGACTCTACGTCACAGTGGCAATCGTCCAGCTCGCCCGAAACCTGTGGACAAACCAGAAACCTATGAATATATACACACACACACGCACGCACACACACGCGCATCACTACACTCTCTCTCTCACCACATTCACAAACCTCCTGTTTCCGGTTTCCTGCAGATCTAACCTCAGCATTTCCATTGTTTATGCTGAGACATTTCAATATTGCAAAGCTATATTTCCATTCTGAATGATCAACGACATCATTCAAGGCCTTTTATAACAGCATTGAAACTAACTGTTACAGTGACAGGAATTAGTCTATGGAATAAACTTCAGAAAGAAGTGAAAGAGTCAGGAACTCTCATGGAGTTCAAAAAACAGCTGCAATGTTAAAGAAGTATGGAAATTAGACTTGTACATGAATAATGTGAGATATTTGATTTGAACAAACATGAATATGGTTTGTTTCTTTTTTGACCATTTGTAAACATTTAG
The DNA here is from genome assembly GCA_007210695.1 of Neogobius melanostomus. Lineage (NCBI taxonomy): Eukaryota > Metazoa > Chordata > Actinopteri > Gobiiformes > Gobiidae > Neogobius > Neogobius melanostomus. The sequence goes on from VHKM01000306.1 coordinate 184,959, forward strand.
GAATATGACAGTTCGGTATTGTATTGTATATAATGTAAATAATTAAATATACAATACAAAACAAAAGGGGCAGATATTATAAGACTTGTTCTTCTCCTCTGCGCCGTTTCATTCATGCTATGTTGGATTGGCGGCCTTGTGGTGATTGCATGATGTCACTTTGAATGAAATAAATAAAAAAAATGGGAAAAAAATAAAAAATGAAATGAACTCTAAAGTTGAACATGACAGTAAAGCTTTGTTTGAAAATGTCCCACAAAGAAAATCCAACTTAGTTTAAACTCAGCTATTTAGTTTCAAATTCCAATTTCTCTAGCAGCTGCTGACATCTACTAAAGTGAGGTGTTTTATCATGTTAACCTCTTAACCCCCACCTTAACCGAGTGCATGTTCTCCAGTTTGGCTTTACCCAAATCTAAACAGAGATGAGACGAAAACGAGGATGAAAATGCAACAAAAGAGTGACAAAAACGCAACTAAAAAAACAACAACCAGTTTTCCAGAAAAGTGACAAAAATGTGTGACGACAAAGCAGCGAAAACGCCACATAAGAGCAACAGAAAAGTGACAAAGAGTGATGAATATGCGACAACAAAGCCACAAAAGAGCAAAGCAATGAAAGGAAATGTCAAAAAAGTGAGGACAACACGGCAACAACGATGAGTTTTATAGTCAAATGAGGCGTTACACTGGCTGTGACCTTTTAGATTTGGATAAAGCTGAACTGGAGAAAATGCACCAGGTTAAAGCCGAGTTTGTTTGTTTATTTATTTTTACCTTTTTTTTTTTTAAAAGGACAGCGACCCAAACCCCACGTTATCCTTACAGTACGTGACCCGCTACTCGTGCCACCCACCTGACAGAAGCACCTGGCGCTCGCGGTGCCCACCTGGAGGAGGAAGAGGAAGACGATCACCGCTGGATTCATGATGAAGAACAAAAACCCAAAGAAAGTGATGAAAATGTTCTCCACGGCTTCCCCGCGGAACGAGCGGCGGCTGGAGAGACAGAGGGAGTCAGTTCCGTGTTTACCTACGTGAGGAACGTGACTGCAGACGTGACAGTGTTACGCCGAGTTCTGCTCCCTGTTCGAAATCTGACCTGGCATAGACCGCCTCGCCACGACTCGGAGCTAGTCCAAACATTCTCTTCCATTAAGTGCATATGACCCATTAGACACAGTTTTTGCTAAAACATGGTTAACACGATTATATTAAAGATTTTCTAAAGATTATACCCAGCTTTCTTTCGTTTCTTTCGTTTTGTGATGTTTATAGTTTCACTTCCTTATTGGACACTGACAGGAAGTGACATAGAAGAAGGTAAACAATTTTAAACTAAACTATGGAACATTACCTTCTTCTATGTCACTTCCTATAAATAAAAATGTTCTGCCCAACATTTCTTCACCTATGCACTTTAATGGAATTCAAAGTTAATTAATTAATTAATTAATTAATTAAAAAGGCTATAATAGAGCTTAACAGTCCCCCTTCAACGTGTTTATTTTCTGCTGTGAAAACTCCAGTTTAATGATCTTGTCAACCAGCAGAGGTCACCAAAGTGTAATAAAGAGTAGCTTCTAATGGCATCATCATTACAGTGTTATTTACTGATTCTAGACAGAATTATGTATTGCAAGTTTTTTGTCATTTTATGTTTTCATATAAAAAAAATAAAGTGTTTTATGCCTTAAAAAAAAGCCCAAAATGTCCAATATTTTTGTTGACGAAATCTGAACAATTGATCGAGGCAGATTTTAATCTATGGGGTTATTTTGTTACATATTAGTTACAAAGACTTTTTCAGTGGGGATTTTGGATCTTATTTAATTCTGAAATAAGCAGTTTATTAGTGGAAAAATGTGGAAAATGTAAATTTCATTGTTTTTGAAATTCAAACTCAATAAATCTGGCTAGGAATTAGATATTAACCCCCCCTAAAAAAAACTTCAAAATAGTCTGTTGGCGCTACTGACGATTGTCGCACCAATGTGAGACAAATGCATTTTGAGAAAATGGCCATTGACATTACATTTTTTTCAAATACATCTATGGAGAAACATTGGATAAGTGCAATAATTAAACACGTTATTGTGAAGATTCTGTATTTTGTTGTTTCCAGATGAACGTTTATATGTTAAGAGACCAAATTAGCCCAAAGCCTGAACATTGAAAAAAGGTGTTGCCTTTCTTTTAATTTCCTCATTCATACAGTGCCTTGCGAAAGTACTAATACACCTTGAATCTTTGCACATTTTGTCATGTTTACAACCCTAAACATAAAGATTTTATTTTGAATGTTTTACTGAAAGTTCACACACAAGTAACAGACAACTGTGAAGTGAAAGCAAAATGATACATGATTCTGTTATTTTACAAAAATAGAAAACCAAAAAGTCGGGCGTGCATAAGTATTCATACAGCATGACTTAATACTTTGTGGAACCTCCTTCTGCTGCAATAACAGCAGCAAGTCTTCTGGGGTATGACTTTACAAGGTTTGCACATGTAGAGACTGACATTTTAGCCCATTCCTCTTTACAAACAACTCAAGCTCTGTCAAATTAGAAGGAGAGCGTTTGTGAACAGCAGTTTTCAGGTCTTTCCACAGATTTTCAATAGGATTTAGGTCAGGACTTTGACTGGGCCATTCTAACACATTAATATGTTTGTTTTTAAACCATTCCATTGTAGATTTAGCTTTGTGTTTAGGGTCATTGTCCTGCTGGAAGGTGAATCTCCGCCCCAGCCTCAATTCTCTTGCTGACTCCAGCAGGTTTTCCTCCAAAATGTCCCTGTATTTGGCTCCATCCATCTTCCCAACTATTCTTACAATCTTCCCAGTCCCCACTGAGGAAAAGCAGCCCCATAGCATGATGCTCCCCCACCATATTTGACACTGGGGATGGTGCACTCAGGACGATGAGCAGTGTTAGGTTTGCTCCATACATAACGTTTTGCATTTGGGTCAAAAAGTTCAATTTTTGTCTCATCTGAGCAAAGCACCTTCTTCCACATGGTAGCTGTGTCCTCCATATGACTTCTAGCAAACTTCAAACAGGATTTCTTATGGCCTCCTTTCAATAATGACTTTCTTCTTGCCACTCGTCCATGAAGGCCAGATATGTGTAGAGTATGACTTATAGTTGTCCCATGTACAGATTCCCCCAGCTCAGCGGCAGTACGTCGCAGCTCCTCCAGAGTTATCTTGGGGCACTTGGTTACATTTCTGACCAGTGCTCTCCTTGTTCAGTCTGTTAGTTTAGGTGGACGGCCGTGTCTTGGTAAGTTCGCAGTGGTGCTATACTCTTTCCATTTCTGAATGATGGATTGAACAGTGCTCCGTGAGATGTTCAAATCTTGGGAAATCTTTGTATAACTTAACGTTGCTTTAAACTTCTCCACAGCTTTATCCCTGACCTCTCTGGTGTGCTCCTTGGCCTTCATGATGTTGTTTAGTGACCAATACACTCTGACCATAGCTCTGAGGCCCTCACAGAACAGCTGGAATTATACTGAGAGTAGATTACACACAGGTGGCCTCTATTTAATGGTTAGGGCAAGGTGTGAACATTCTGCAGTCATTAGGAATGTTATAAAGGCAATTTATTGCACTCCGAAAATGCTGTATGAATACTTATGCACGCCGCACTTTTTACTTTTCTATTTTTTGAAAAATAACAGAATCATGTATCATTTTGCTTTCACTTCACAGTTGTCTGTTACTTGTGTGTGAACTTTCAGTAAAAAAATCAAAATAAAATCTTTATGTTTATGGTTGTAAACATGACAAAATGTGAAAAAGTTCAAGGTGTATTAGTACTTTTGAGAGGCACTGTATATGAGCTAAGTTCAAAGCCTAAAGCCTGTTTTGGTTAAGTTCCCTTTTGACCTTGGTTTATTCCTATCGTTTATTCCTGGTTTTGTGCCCATCAGAGGGAGCTCTGATCTATTTCTACGTCAGAGTGTAGTTCTTAGCTTAGTTCGGGTGGTTTAGTCCTGTCCCAGGTCAGGGCCTCAGTCCGAAGCAGTGCAGGAACAGGCGTTTCACTTTTGTTTGGAGCAGATCCAGCAGCAGTGAGCCCCTCCTCTGCCCCTCAATCTGTACCAGAGTCCACCAGACACAGACGGGAGCAGCCACAGCAACTCTGCCTCTAAACACGTAAGGCTTGACCTTTTCATACTTCCTGACCTACTTTATTGTTGTGAAAGTACATGTTTGGATGGATTTGTTCACTCTCGGTCGATGCCAGCAGACAGCCATGACTTTGCTACAAACTTGTGAGATTTTTACATCCGTAACGACATATTTTAGCGTGCGACAGCAGTGTTTGGCAGTGCAGTCAGATATCAGCAGTGAGTTCACTTGAGGGTCATGTCTCCAGCAGCACAGACTAAACCGCTGACACTTTTACAACATCATTTCATTTCTTCTGAACTGGATCTTCATGTTTAAGTTTAAAAATGTTTCGGACTCTAACGTTTCCCTTCACCACCAAGTCAGTCTATGAATCACATTATTTATTCATAACTTTATGCATTACTTCTTGACTCCTGGTCAGAGGAGGACAGTAACAAAGTAAATGTACTACTTTGCTGTACGTAAGTAAGCTTTATTCGAGTAGTATGTAGTGAGAATTATCTACTTTTACTCCACTACATTTGAAAGGTAACACTACATTTCTATAAAGGCTCCAAAGGCAAAAGTCCATTTTCCATGTGTTTGGTTCATGTTAAAAGCCTCATAATGCACACTCCATGTACAGCAGGAGGTGCTGTGCAGTTGTTACATTTACTCAAGTAGTACTTCTTCGAGTAGTTTTATTATATGGTACGTTTTACTTCTACTTGAGTAATATTAAAATGAAATATCGGTACTCTTACTTGAGTAAAAAAAAAAGTTACTCGTGAGACCCTCTTTAAGCGGCAAAAGCTTCATGTGACGCATAAAACAGATTTAGTTCATGGCCGTATCTACCACTGAGGTCACCGAGACCGAGAGCGCGGCTGAGGCTGTGCGTCTCACTGATCGGAGACTTTGATTTACAACAGTTTTCCTCTCATTCTGATCCGAGGAGCGAGAGGAAGGAGAAGTGTCTGCGGCCGTGTCATTGCCCTCCTCTGCCGCTCGACCCGTGACTTTATCTGACACGTACATTTTATTTACGAGTTGGTGAGTGGCCGCCGCTGCATGTGCAAAGATAGTAATGTCCTGCGTATACATGATCTTCGCTTTAATAAGAGCTTAAACCAGCGCATTCACATTTGTACCGGTGGTTTAACAGTACTGAGGGAAATGAGGAGGGGGCGGGATCAGAGCGCAGAGTCTAAACCAGAGTCTGATGTAATGACCTGTCACTGGGACAAACACTCAGCTTTACCCATTCACACTAACAGCCTCGATTTCAAAATAATTAAAAACCGACATTTTCATGTAATATTTTTGTATTTATTTAGAACAACATATTAATAGTCTATCACCCATATGAGCAAAAATGGTTTAAATGTGGAAAACCTGCTGAGTTCACAGTAATAATGGATGAAATAGATATTTTATTATATGTGATATTCATAGCGTCAAAATAGAGTGTGCACGACTCGTCACCCAAAGCTTCAGGGGTACTGTTGGATATTTCTATATATGTTTTTGTTATAATAGGCTTTAATGATTGTGTGTGTTGATTGTAATCTGTGCTTTTGGGGTGATTTGAATTGAATTGCTGTGTATTGTTGTCCTTACTCTTGGAATCCACTGGGGGCAGTGTGTTTTAATGCGGAGTCAGATCGCGCAGCAGAAGAAGCATTCCAAGGACAGTGTCTGTTTCCCAATTGCGAGGATCCTCGGCGTCTCGACCACTTCGGACGTAATTCACGTCATCACAGCGCTGCCAAGTGGTGTTCCAGTTCACTCAGACCACTCGCCTCCTCGCAGCTCAACTCCTCTGTTTGGCTCATTTATGAAGGATGCACCGGTGGATCCTCCGCAGCCTCGGAGAGCTGAAATTACCCATGATGCAATGCAACACTGTTTTTTCCCCCAAAACTTGATTAGTTTGAAGCTTTGTTCCACATTTGTGCAAAAAAATAATTGTAATAATAAAATCATTAGTAGACGTGTTGTAAGCAAGTAAAGATGTAAAAAAAGAGGTTTATATAAAGTTAATGAAAAGCCTAATAAATAGGCCTATTTATTGATAAATCAGGCCTATGGTTGTTGTGCAATTGAAGGCGATTAGTGATAAACTGGACCTGCTAAATATATTTGATATTTTAATTGAATTTCTTACAAATCCTTGCAGAAGTTTTGTTATTTTATTCAGGCCAAAATGTTCAAACAGTCAGACATCCAACCAAAACCAGTTTATAAACAGCTTTTATTCATAAAACAGTAGATTTTGTAAGCATAGATTGACATTTTATTATATGATTTGACACGTGACATGACGCAGCCGCTCCGGAGGCCGTTCCAATTGAGCTGAAATGCGGCGGTACGAGGACACTCACCTCCGTTTGGGAGGAGCCCACCACCGAGGACGTCAACGAAGTGGACAAACGAAGGACGGATCCTCGCAATTGGGAAACAGCCATTGATTGGTTCTTCAACAAGTAGCCGCCTACTTCCTATGTTCATAAAAGGTCAATCCACGGGGCTCCTCCATCTCTTTGCCCTCTCCTCCTGGACAGACATGCTGTGCCCAAGATGACTTTTGTTTTAGATTGTAAATTCAGGGAATAAAATAATGATTTTGATTTTAATAGATCGAGCCTACAAATTCTTTTTCATACATTTTTGAACACAACAGTACACAGCTCCGAAACGTGTAGGAACCACTGGCCTGGGCTATTTTTTGTGACACAGTCTATCTGGTCCTAACATTACCTCCTCACTGAAACAGAAAGAGATGAAGAGGTTCAAGCAAAGCAAGTTGGTCTTCAGGGCCATGGGAAAAGAGATGCAGATGCCCCGCCTCAAGCGAGAGAGAATCACCAAGAAGACAGGGAGAGAGAACGTGCGGGTCGCGTCTCACTAAAGTTTCTTTAGTTTTTAGCGTAACAGGTGAGAGTTGATGAAGCTGTTTTGTGAATTGTTTTGCTAAGGTTTGTTGTTTGACTAAACTGTTCCAAAGCTGGGAAGTGCTGTTTGTTAGTAAAGAATCATGCATTAGTCTTATATAGCGCTTTTTCAGACACTCAAAGTCGCTTTACAATTTCGTGCATTATTCATTCACTCCATACTCGGTGATGGTAAGCTACTATTGTAGCCACAGCTGCCCTGGGGTAACAACGCAACCAGCCTGCGCCATCGGCCCCTCCGACCACCACCAACCACTCACTACTTTCACCCAGGCTTCCTGATGTTTCCAAACGGTCTCCAAAAGTGCAATAAAAATCGATATTTGAAAACAGCTAAAGGGTGAGCTGAAAGTGTTTTAGATAACCTAAAATACGGGAAAATTACATCTGAATCTTTTAAAAAAATTCCTGGGGGAGGACCGCCCGGTTAATAGAATTACCTGGACCTCACTAGTTTTAAAATCCTGGCTACGGCCCTAATTTAGTTTGTAATCTTTCTGGCTTTTCCTTTGAAAATAAGCTACTAGGACTTTTCAGTAGCATATTCCCCAGGTACTTTTTATTTATTATTTAACTTTTTTTAACTTCTTCTTGAGTAAAATGATCTCAAAGTAAAGTTACTTTTGAGTAAATATTTCATCAACTCTAACCACCTCTGCTTATATCTGACCAGTAGTATCTGTTTTATACTGAAGTAATGAAATCAAGTACTTTGACCTCCTCTACTCCTGGTTCAGTTGCAGCCTCAGTCCAGAGCCATTTATTGTAAAAGCGGGGCTTGGCTGAATCTTGTCTTCAAACAAGACAAGATCAGCCACAGCAACAGCAACTCTGCCTCTGCAATCATTTCCTCTAGCCACAAAGCCCAAAGGGAGTAGGCTAAAGTAAGAGCTATTTCAACATAAACACGGATCTGGCCTATCTGAGCTTTAAATACCAGTATGAATTGCTTAGAAGTTCGGGGACTGGAGATCCCATTCTGGATATTTGGGACACATGGGACCCAACCACACCTCGCTGTACCAATCATGTGTGTCGATAGGCTAAGACTTGGAATGGCAATGGCAACCTTCAGTAATCACATGTCTCCATTTGAGCGATATTAAAGGGGAGAGAGGACAGCCCTGGTGAGTTCCTCTTTCCATGGACAACAGATCAACAGAAAGTTGCTTTGTTCACTATCTGAGCTCTGTCACGGCGGTGTCATGTCTTCACTCATCATTTTCAGAACCTTTTCGAAAGTTTCACCCCTTATGAATGCTGTGTCGATTTTTAGGTTGTGTGGTGGCACTGGCCCTGTCTCTTTCTGAAGCCATAGACAGTGGGAACAAAGCCATTAAGGACAAACACCAGACCACAAGCCAGCGAATCCCTGAGAGAGACAGCTCAGATGATCAACAAGGCCACAGAAAATGTCTGACTTCAGGTGCGTCCACACAAATGAGCAATCAACGCTTCTAATTGGCTGCTTTAACACTCACTAGAGTCTCTCCATTCAGGAAAAGAATGCACCTCAAGGACTCTTAGGCAATATGGGAAAAAAATCCCAGTGCTGCTAACCTTCCACTCGTTTAGGGTGACCAGATTTTCCATCTTAAAAACTGGGACACATATCGGCAATTTATCTTGACTGCCTTGTGAATGGTGAATGGCAAAAATATCTTAAAACCAATCAGCATTGAGGAGATACTCAATGCTGAGCTGAGATTTTTAATTGGTTGAATTTTACTTCGTAAAGGATATCAACATGGCCCAAAAACATTCATTTTACATGTGTTATTTTCGACTGTGTAAAACTGGGACAAATCAATGGCTTTGGAGAAATCTATTAAGACATTAGATAAAACACTCAAAACTGGGACTGTCCGGGTAAACCGGAACATGACCCTACTCTTGTTACCCTGCATAGGTTTTTAAAATGCTCAGCCAATAAGAACCAATGGTCCTTTGAGCGTTCATGAATGACTTTTAACGGGAGCTCCTTCACACAATTCCTCAGACTCCATGTCTAAAACCAAGAGTCATGGAGCCACACAACTTCAGTCAATGCACAACCGAAGCTACACAATTAGCATTACCTCCAAAAGCCCAACGAATTCTCCCAAACACACAAAGGACTCCACAAAAAGGACTTCAAATTATGCCATAAAACACAAAATGACACAACCTAAATTTAAAAACATAAGGGTCATTTAATTTGACGAGCTCCAAACTCTATATTACAATCAGTCTAATTGTGCTGACTTTAGGAGCGGAAAAAAGCAAAGTAGAGATTAAGTAAAATGTGCTATTTATTGCCCAAGTATTATAGGGATGGTATTATGCACAAAGGACTTTTCAGAGATTTTATTTTATTTTTTTCTCATCAAAAACAGACCTGAAGCTGTGTTTGGAGCCACTCGCTAATCACTGAGTAATCTTTGAACCAGTGGCTGTTCCTATTTGGAGGATTGAGCATGGAGGATCAGGACGTGAAACTAGTGGATATTTAGTTTTAGCTGTTTTAGATTAATATTGCATTTTCTAACCAACAAAGTGTACGATAGTGATAAGGATGTGTTTGAGATAATTACCTAATACCTGGAAAAATGCGTAATACCTGTTCTTTATTTATAAAAAAGCCAAGATGAAAAATCATCCAATCCAAGGCCATCAGAACTGCTTGCTTTATACTAGTAAATAAAGCATTTAAAAAATAAATGTTTTGTTGTGTGTCCACGTGTTACACAGCTCTTGCTTTCTTCTCTAGGAAAATGAAAAGCAATGGCGGTGAAGAAAAGGAGCTGAAGATGGCGCTACTCAATGCTCGCTCGATCAATAAATTCATCAGACGATCACGTTACTCACGGGCAACACTAAGTCACTTCATTGAGGCTAACCTTCTGGACGTGCTCCTCATCACAGAAACCTGGTTACCGTTGGACAGTCTGACCAACGACGGTTTCAGAAGCATCCTGCCTCGGAATTACAATTTCATCAATGATCCACGTTTCCACGGTCGAGGAGGCGGCGTCGCTATAGTCCACTCTGATGAGTTCATCAGCCAGCAGGTTTATTTCAACTTTACCTTCTACTTTGAATATGTGGCTGCCACCTTGAGCCGCCCGGGATCCACAGAGTCCATTCTTATCGTGAACATCTACCGCCCGCCGCGGCACAGCACAGCTGATTTTCTTCACGAGTTCCGCACACTTCTGTCCAACGTCTTTTCCCGTCACAGGAATGTCCTGATTGCTGGAGACTTCAATATTCCACTTAATCAGTCTGCCAGGGCCACGCGGGAGCTTCTCAGAGTCCTGCGAGAGTTTGGCCTGGTCCAGAGAGTGTCCGATCCGACTCGCGAAGGCAACATCTTAGACCTGGTCATCGCTCATCCTGATGTCCGAATCGCAGACCTCTCCGTGCAACCCAACAGTTTTTCTGACCACGATACAGTGTTTTTCTCAGTCCGTAGCCAGGTCAGGCGTGCGCCCGACTCGCCTCTTGACAGCTTCATGTTAGGCCTGGTCACGGCTCTTCCCGACATGAGAATCAGCCGCCGCTCTGAGCGGGTTTCTGACCACGATACCGAGCATGTCTCAGTCCGCTGTCCGAGATGCGGTGGACTCAGATCAGTGCTAAGAAGATAGTGTTACCCAGAGAAGAAAAGAAAGGCCAAAGAAATTTAAAAAACTGAGTCAGGCGTTGCAGTCCTGAATTTGAATTGCTGCAACAGTTCCAGCAGAGTGATTGTGTAATTTTCTCCAAATAAAAACTGTGGATACCACAGTCCTTTCCACATCTGCTATGGGCCACCATGACTCAGAGGAACTGGGACATACATGAGCCTACAATTAATTATCATTATTTTTTACAGTTTCTTTCATTCTTTTAGTAATGTGACGTTCATGACCGAACGGTTCTTTTGAACGGCTCTTTAAGGTGAATGGTTAGAACCAGATCTTGAGTGCCTTGAGCGGCGAGGCACTAAACAACAGATGTTTTCTTGTAGTGATGTAAATCATTAGTGATAAATAAATGTGCTGTATTTCCCCCATTTCCCATTTAACCATGTTCATGTGGTGCCAGAATAAGTTTTATATATTAGGCCTATATATTAGTCTTTACAATGTCCTGCTTTTGAAGAGATAAAAAAAGCAGGTGTGGCATTACCAGTTATTATTAAATGTATTTTTATAAATTTATATAAACTTGTGTATTTTAAATATGGAAACGGTCAGCAGATGGCGCCACCACTCACATACTGGTAGGATATAAGCCCACCCTCGTTCACCCGTACTTCCTCTGTCTCCTCACTGGTGTCTTCTGGCCTGGCAGGGCTGAGGTCAGGGCGTACGCTGTGTTCGATGGGTCCAGGTAGCTATCGCTCGCTTATTCCACATGCTTCGATTTTGTTGATCACTAACACAGGGTTTATTTTAGCGTCTCGGGTGGTAGAGAGCCTCAACGCGCGCCACTCCATGGCGTCCATTGCTCTCTCTCGGCCTGTGGTGGTTTGTGGTCTGCTGGGGCCCTCATGTAACTGGGTGCTATCGAAGCACCAAGCCGGCCAAGAAGGGCTAGATGTGGGCGTGTGACGGTAGGATAGACCTTGCCCCCTGGTTAGCTGTCTTTCAGTCCCCTGCTAAACTAACCTCTTTATATACATTCAGGTGGGCCTGATGCTGCTGTCTTGTTTCCTCCCTCCTTTGTTTTGTACAAACTGAAAAGCTAATGAAAAACTAACAAATGTGAACAACTGTGAACCAACTGAAAGCTTATATGAACCAAATGTTACTAACGCTGTGTGAAATGAACTGAAACGTGTGTCAACTAAAGTACAAACAGAAAGATAAAAGTAAAACATAGAAATAAACTATATGTTAAAGGAACATGCTGCCTCTGTCCTTATGGGTCGAACCTGTGTGCCTTAAAGCACATTCATTTTTCAGTTAACTGGATGGCATTGTCCTGGCTTTTTATTTCGTTTAATGCTACCAATACCAGGCGACGGAAACGTAACGCCATCTACAGCAAATAGTGCCAAAATTAGTTCTGAATGAAGACTGAATGAAGTAAAAACATCGCGCATTGATGTCCTGCCTTCAGCAGCAGAGCCATACTCTGCCAATTACTCTTATTTATCGGCCTATGATTGATTTGATCATTCAAACATCAATATCAGGCTGCAAATAATGAAACTTTTCTTGCACACATGATTGTGTTGGTGCTTCAGTCGTGTTTATGAGAAGTCGCGTTAATAAAGTTTGTCCACAAGAGGTCAGTGTTAAAAGAATGAAACAGCTCAGAGACTTTGCAGCATACAACACTTTTATGCCAGGAAAGCCTCAAAGTGTTACTATTGCTGCATCCGAAACCATTAAATTGTAGCCTCTAAGTCCTAACACTAGCAACTAATCCTTAACCTTTCATGGGGTCAACTGTTAGATCTCTATGCAGTTAGTGAACTTCTGCTTCAGCAGCATTTGCCCAATTCCACCGTCCTTATCCAGGGGAAGGGGAAGTGACATCACCAACAGCTGTTCTTCTTCTTTAAAGTTCACAACATTCTAGAGCCTATAGACCCTTTAGTTGTTTGTAAACATTCCGGGCTTAGCTGGAGGCAGGAAGCTAGATTCCTATCTATTTCCATTGTAGCTGTTGTCATAGTAACGATAAACAAATGTGTAACTGTTTTTGGAAATATCGGATAAACCTTATTTTATCATCTCAAATGTCATTCCTCTTGTTCTGACACCTTAAGCCACAACAGGACCACATTTTTCAGTTGTAGTTTTACACTTAAAATCGCTAGTTTTAATTTAATCTTATTTATCTTGATCACTTCCTGCCTCCAGCTGATGTCACTGATGATGTCAGCAGATAAAGGGTCTATAGATGGGAGCAACGCCCCTTTTCGGGGGAAAACAGAAGCTCCGTACATTGGAATGAATGAGGAAAGAGCATCTGAAAAGTTTTAATTTACACATGAAAAACGTTTTCTTTGTTTATTTCATTATGGAACGTGAAAAGGAAGCCATGGAAGTGACCTGTTGTTTCAGATAATTCACAGAGAAGACGGTTAACGTTTTAAAACTGAGCTGCTAAACCCACTGTGATCATGACTTGTCTGTGACATTTGCCTGTGTAACTTTTTCGATGGATGCTTTATAATGTCACTACAACAGCTTAAGCTTTTAGTCTGTTGCTTTTATATTATCATTAAATTAAAATCATACAGCCTACGATGTAGTTTTGTAGCTTATGAGAGGAAATGGTATGGTTCATTCAGCAGCTAACCTACTAGCTGCTAATGCTAACGTTAATGTGCGTTTTAAAACCGAGAGAATCATTAATTAGGCCTAATTCTGAACAGGTTTGATGAGTTTGAATATTTACCTATTAAAGACGTTACACAAAGTGCATAATACACGGCCACAATGTGGAGCTGTTTCCTCAGTAATGAGCTCTGACATGGACATAACAGATGCTAGTGATTGATAAACTCGCTCATATAAGTGTCCACAAAAAATAAAAAATCTTCCAATCGTCTTCTGACAGTGACTTGATGTGTCTGTAATCAAGAACAGACATTGTCCTGTAGTTCTGATCACTGGTTTGGAATATTTTATCCTCCGAACGAGAAATAGTCCCTTTGCCACATACACACTAATGCAATTTTTAACTCTCGATTCCCCCAAACGGGGGCATTTATTTATTTATTTTTATCTGTTTGAGCAGTTAACCTGCTCAAAGGGAGTGGGCTGAAGCCAAAGGCTTATAAGCGCCCACCCCAAAATAAAAATAGTAACATTACATTTCATATTTACAAGGTAGCAAATCATAAACAAAGGAACATAGGGCAAAGTAACAATAAATGATGAAGAAGAATAAGACAAAAACAACAGCAAAATAAAGAACAAAGAATGTGCTACTTTTATGTTATAAAGGTGCATTAATACTGTACATATTATACTCTGGGGGTGACAATGGCGCAGATGGTAGGGCGGGTCGTCTCATGATCGGAAGGTCGTGGGTTCGAATCCCGCCTCCTGAAGGTGCACATTGTCGTTGTGTCCTTGGGCAAGACACTTCACCCACATTGCCTCCAGTGTCCGCGTACACTGGTAGCCCCCTAGGAGAGACCAACAGGCCCGGTTTGCACCGTGAGGCCGTCCTTCCGTGGACCCACCACCTGCAGAAGGAGCCATGGGGGCCGGTGCTATGTGACCTGGGCAGCTCCAACGGCTGCCCCCACGACCCGGCAACGGACAAGTGGAAAGAAAATGAATGAATGAATATTATACTCTGAGATCTTGCTACTTCCCAGTTGTCATTACTATCCTCAATATAATTTAATTTGGGTTTAATTATCATTAATTATCATTATTAAAGGTGCATTAATACATATTATATTCTGAGATCTTGCTACTTCCCAGTTGTCAATACCATCCTTAATATAATTTAATTTGGGTTTAATTATCATTATTATTATATTTGTTTAATTGAGTTATATGAGAAGTATGATGTAAGCCCTGCATAGTGAGGTGCATTAAAAAGCCAGGGTGTAGAGCAGGCCAGTTGAAGAGGGCAGTAACTCCCCCTCAACAAACCCCCACCCAGCTGCCCTAACAGCTGATTTTGTAGATGATGTTCCTATGCTGAGTGGTGCATTAAAAGACAAGGTTTTGAGCCCGTTGGGAGGGTCCCTCTCAACAGATTCATAACTTGCCTACCCTAATTCTCAATTTGTAAATTTGAGCAATAGAATGACAACCGTTCCAAGCAGCAACACTCTTCCTTGATTATAGAGGAAACACACATAATTGATCCTACTGCGCCTCCTAGTGGCAACACATTTCTTGTTCTCTGTATATTTCAAAAGTCTTTTGTTTGTATTTATATTTGAACAGGTTGATATTTGGACTTCGTTTTAACTCCATTTCCAGTTTATTCCACAATTGTACACCATTAACTGTTGGGCTAAAACTTTTCAAAGTTGAGCTATGTTTCTGAGTCCTAAAGTTTAATTCGTCACGTAATTCATAACAACCAGTACGTTCTTGGAACCTTCTTTGTATTTGGCCTGGTAACAGTTTGTATCTTGCTTTGTATAACATCTGTACAGTTTGGAACTCAACAATGTCACAAAACTTCATGATCTTTGATTTTAAAAATAATGAGTTTGTGTGGTCCAAAAACCCAACTTTATGAATTACTCGGATAGCTCTTTTTTGCAACAATACTATTGGTTTTAATGTGTTTTTGTAAGTACTACCCCAAACCACAGTACAATAATATAAATATGGCAAAATCAGAGAACAGGATAAGATATGTAGAGCTTTGATGTTTAAAATGTGCTTTGCTTTTGCTATTACTGAAATGCTTCTAGAAATTTTCGTAGATATATATTTAATATGAGCTTTCCAAGTAATTCTGTCATCTATAATAACACCAAGGAATTTGATTTCATGCACTCGCTCTATGACAACACCCTCTATCTGAATTGCTTCCTGAGCATTGGAATTACAGTTGCCAAATATCATCATTTTGCTTTTACTCAGATTTAGAGATAATTTATTTAGTTTGAACCACTTATTGACACTTTTGAGTTCCAAGTTAACAATCCGACACAGTTGCTGTAAGTCGTCACCTGATGCAAAATATTTGTATCGTCAGCAAACAAGATAAATTTAAGTACTTGAGACGTTTTACAAATGTCGTTGATGTACATATTAAACAATTTTGGGCCCAGAATGGAACCTTGAGGTAAACCACACACAATTTGTCGACAACTCGACTGATAATCACCTATTTTCACACATTGTTTTCTATTTTTAAATAACTGGTAACCCACTGTAGAGCTACCCCCTAATCCCATAATGTTCTAGTTTATTAATTAGTATATCATAGTTTATTTTATCAAACGCTTTACTCAGGTCAATAAATAATCCCATCTATAGTTTAAAATTGAGGTGGAGGGCAACTGAAATGCCATGGCGGTAACCAGTGGTGGACTTTGGGAGATGGTGGAACTCTAATCTAGAAGACTCAGAATACTACATTAGGGTCCATATATGAAAGGCTGTGTATAGATTACATGCAACAGAAGGTGTTTTATATTTCTTTGAATTGATTTATTAACAACCCCGTGAACTGCTACCTTAACGTGGTAGGGTTGTTTGAGTGCCCGAATGATCCAAGGAGCTATGTTGTCTGGGGCTTCATGCCCCTGGTAGGGTCTCCCATGGCAAACAGGTCTTAGGTGACGGGTCAGACGAAATGCAGTTCGAAGACTCCTATGGACAGTATAATAGCAAGGACCATGACGTCGCCCGGTATGGCGCAGCCGGGGCCCCACCCTGGAGCCAGGCCTGGGGTTGGGGCTCGAATGCGAGCGTCTGGTGGTCGGGCCTCTGCCCACGGGGCCCGGCCGGGCACAGCCCGAAGGGACGACATGGGCCCGCCCTCCTGTGGACCCACCACCCGCAGAGGGATCCGTAGGGGTCGGGTGCAGAGAGGACTAGGTGGCAGTCAAAGGCGGGTGCCTCGACGACCTGGTCCGCGTGCGCAGCTTCTGGCGTTCGGGACATGGAACGTCACTTCGCTGGGGGGGAAGGAGCCTGAGCTTGTGCGGGAGGTTGAGAGATACCGGCTAGATATAGTCGGGCTCACCTCCACGCACAGCCTGGGTTCCGGATCCCAACTCCTGGAGAGAGGCTGGACTCTCCATTTTTCTGGAGTTGCCCGCGGGGAGAGACGGCGGGCTGGGGTGGGTTTGCTCATAGCCCCCTAGCTCAGCCGCCACGTGTTGGAGTTCACCCCGGTGAACGAGAGGGTCGCGTCCCTACGCCTTCGGGTTGGGGACAGGTCTCTCACCGTTGTCTCGGCCTACGGGCCCAACATCGGTGCAGAGTACCCGGCCTTGTTGGAGTCCCTGGGAGGGGTACTAGATAGTGCTCCGACTGGGGACTCCATTGTTCTACTGGGGGACTTCAACGCCCACGTGGGTAACGACAGTGAGACCTGGACGGGGGTGATGGGGAAGAACGGCCTCCCCGATCTGAACCCGAGTGGTGTTCTGTTATTGGACTTCTGTGCTAGTTACAGTTTGTCCATAACGAACACCATGTTCGAGCACAAGGGTGTCCATAAGTGCACGTGGCACCAGGACACCCTAGGCAGGAGGTCGATGATCGACTTTGTAGTTGTGTCATCTGATCTCCGGCCGCGTGTCTCGGACACTCGGGTGAAGAGAGGGGCTGAGCTGTCAACCGATCACCACCTGGTGGTGAGCTGGATCCGCTGGCAGGGGAGGAAGCCGGTCAGACCTGGCAGGCCCAAACGTGTTGTGAGGGTCTGTTGGGAACGTTTGGTGGATCCCTCTGTCAGTAGGGTCTTCAACTCCCACCTCCGGAAGAGCTTCACCCAGATTCCGAGGGAGGTTGGAGACATGGAGTCCGAGTGGACCATGTTCTCCTCCTCCATTGTCGATGCGGCTGCTCGCAGTTGTGGCCGTAAGGTCTCTGGTGCCTGTCGCGGCGGCAATCCCCGAACCCGGTGGTGGCGCCCGGAAGTAATGGATGCTGTCAAGCTGAAGCAGGAGTCCTACCTGGCCTTGTTGGCTTGTGGGACTCCGGAGGCAGCTGAGAGGTACCGGCAGGCCAAGCGTGCTGCAGCTCGTGCGGTCACAGAGGCAAAAACTCGGGTCTGGGAGGAGTTCGGAGAAGCCATGGAGGAGGACTATCGGTCGGCCTCGAAGAGATTCTGGCAAACCATCCGGCGCCTCAGGAGGGGAAGCAGTGCTTCACCAACACTGTTTACAGTGCGGGCGGGGAGCTGCTGACCTCGACTGGGGATGTGGTCGGGCGGTGGAAGGAGTACTTCGAGGATCTCCTCAATCCCACTGTCACGTCTTCCGATGAGGAGGCAGAGGCTGGGGACTCGGAGGGGGTTCGTCCATCACCCAGGCTGAAGTCACCGAGGTGGTTAGAAAGCTCCTCGGTGGCAAGGCCCCGGGGGTGGATGAGATTCGTCCCGAGTACCTTAAGTCTCTGGATGTTGTAGGGCTGTCTTGGCTGACACGTCTCTGCAACATCGCGTGGCAGTCGGGGACAGTGCCTCTGGATTGGCAGACCGGGGTGGTGGTCCCTCTCTTTAAGAAGGGGGATCGGAGGGTGTGCTCCAATTACAGAGGGATCACACTTCTCAGCCTCCCCGGTAAGGTCTACTCCAGGGTGCTGGAGAGGAGGATCCGGCCGATAGTCGAACCTCGGATTCAGGAGGAACAATGCGGTTTTCGTCCCGGTCGTGGCACACTGGCCCAGCTCTATACCCTACATCGGGTGCTCGAGGGTTCGTGGGAGTTCGCCCAACCAGTCCACATGTGCTTTGTGGATCTGGAGAAAGCGTTCGACCGTGTCCCTCGTGGTGCCCTGTGGGGGGTGCTCCGGGAGTATGGGGTCCGGGGCCCTCTGCTAAGGGCTGTCCGTTCCCTGTATGACCGTAGCAGGAGCTTGGTTCGCATTGCCGGCAGTAAGTCAGACTTGTTTCCGGTGCGTGTTGGTCTCCGCCAGGGCTGCCCTATGTCACCGGTTCTGTTCATTACCTTTATGGACAGAATTTCTAGGCGCAGCCAGGGGCCGGAGGGTGTCCGGTTTGGGAACCTCAGGATCTCATCTCTGCTGTTTGCAGACGATGTTGTTCTGTTGGCTTCCTCAAATCAGGACCTCCAGCGCGCACTGGGGCGGTTTGCAGCCGAGTGTGAAGCGGCCGGGATGAGGATCAGCACCTCCAAATCCGAGGCCATGGTTCTCCACCGGAAAAAGGTGGTTTCCCCGCTTCAGGTCGGTGGGGAGTCCTTACCTCAAGTGGAGGAGTTCAAGTATCTCGGGGTCTTGTTCACGAGTGAGGGACGGATGGAGCGTGAGATCGATAGACGGATCGGTGCAGCGTCAGCAGTGATGCGGTCGCTGTATCGGACTGTTGTGGTGAAGAGGGAGCTGAGTCAGGGGGCAAAGCTCTCGATTTACCGATCGATCTACGTTCCCACCCTCACCTATGGTCATGAGATCTGGGTAATGACCGAAAGGACAAGATCGCGAATACAAGCGGCCGAAATGAGTTTCCTTCGCAGGGTGGCTGGGCGCACCCTCCGAGATCGGGTGAGGAGCTCAGTTACCCGGGAGGAGCTCGGGGTAGAGTCGCTGCTCCTTCACGTCGAAAGGAGCCAGCTGAGGTGGCTAGGGCATCTGTTCCGGATGCCTCCTGGTCGCCTCCCTCGGGAGGTGCTCCAGGCATGTCCTATTGGGAGGAGGCCTCGTGGAAGGCCCAGGACACGCTGGTGGGACTATGTCTCCGAGCTGGCCTGGTGTCGCCTCGGGGTCCCCCCAGAACAGCTGGAGGAGGTGTGCCTGGATCGGGAAGTCTGGGCATCTCTGCTGAGACTGCTGCCTCCGCGACCCGGCCCCGGATAAAGCGGAAGAAAATGGATGGATGGATTGATTTATTAAAAAAAAAAAGTATTAAACCATTTTACAGAATAACTCTTCTTTATGTGTGCTCTTGTTTGAAATACTCTCCGAAGATTAGAGCAACAGTCAGTCCTCCCCAGGAAAATGTTTGTTTAATCAGATAAAAATTGGTGCAATCTGGTGTATTTTAGGCAGGAATATGCTGTTTAAATTAGCTTTATACACTGATGAAAAACAGAACTGTCTACACTATGATTACTTTCCTAAAAAAAAAGAAAAGCAACACTGATTTTTATAGCTGCAATTAAGCTACTTTTATTATTTATTCTATTTATTTATAGTTTTTTATGTACAGTCAAAATCCAGTGCTAGTGTTTCCCTGAGGGGCCCCTCAGCTGTGGGGCCCCTCAGCCTCTCTGCTGCCTGTGTCAGCTCCGCTCCTGTTCCTGCTCCGTCTGTAGCTGCTCATCGCGCTGAGCTGAGGAGGAGACACAGGCTCAGACGAGTCTAAAGACTAAACTTTAGCCTGGAATCCTGACTTTTTGTTGCTTTAAACCGGGCAGATTCAGAGGATCAGATCAGAGGAAAGATTGCATCATAACCGCACACTGTAACATCATCTCGTCATTATGCATCCTAAATTGCTCTCTGAAACTGAAATATCAGGCCAAAAGCTTGGGAAGAGTAGACTCTGTTCATGGATTAGTTAGTTTATGTCTGTAAAGTTGATGATTTCATAATAAATGCTGTATTGAGGTACGGGGAGTGGACTGAGCTGCTGCTGATCTTACGTGATTATTCTCCAGTTTCTTTCTGAAGAGTGGACCTCTGTCCAGCACAGCTTCAACAAATTAATAATAATCTCCATACGCTCTTCTTTTCTTTGTTTATTTGGTGTTGGTGATTGTCTGTCAGATGCGATTTTTATTTTTTCCCCCCCACTACCCAAGGTGCTGGAACACCGTACCGGACCGTTCCGGCCCACTTTAAGCCCTGGCGGTAACTATGGTAACTGTGGTAACTATGGTAACTGTGGTAACTGGCGAGCGGCAGATGTTTTTCCCTACCGTCTTTGGCAAATATCGCAGTCATTAATGGAAGAATCCACATGAATCAAAAACTGCATCAGAGTTCATTGTCTTCTCTGTCAGCACATATAAACTAATGTCCAATTTTTTTCTCTGAAAGGTGTCCGAAGTGGTGACAATATGTTGGTTAGTAGAAAGGACTTTCAGACATAAAAATAATACGGCAGATTTGTGAATCCAATCACTGTCGAATACTGACGAGGAAAAACATTTGTCAATTTTCGTTTTGGAGATTCTTACGAAAACTGTTTCTCCTATAGAGTTGTATTGGCCCCTGCCCTCCAGCTGACATTATGATATTATCACATTCTAAAAGGTGAACGCCACCTATTGTGAAAAGAGCCACATCTTGATTTCAGTTAATTTGAAACTCCCCTGAATGAACAGAATCAGCCCAACAACAGAGCAGGCCACACAAGGGAACGCTTTTTGCAGAAAAGTCAAAGATAAATGCATTAAAATGATTTGTCAGACAAATCTGCCAAGGTACAGTATGTAAACTTTTGAGCACAACTGCATTTAACAAGTAAAGAGAATTATGATCTAATATTGATCACAATTGAACTACTATTTCATTATTCTTTGCTGATTTGAACTTGAGGACATTTTTTTGTGGCTTCCAACCCAGTTTTTCATCAACAGTAATTCCTAGAAATCTATTTGCATGCACTTGTTCAATTAGTATTTATTTCAGTATTTAATTTGTACTTCCTGCTAGATTCCTAAGAATTAGGTTAGTCAAATTCACCTTCTTCACATGTCTGTCTGTGACAGACTGAGGCCTCATTGAAATAAAGAACACACTGTATTGAGTGTCATGTTACTGTCACTCCTGGTGTCTGATTGTCTATCCTTACATTTCACTCTGAAGAGAGTTAACTCACAGTTACTCACACACTCACTCCTATGGACAAGTGTTGCAAATTAGCAGTTTTGCTATAACACTAAAACAATGTATCTGTTTGTCCAATGCAGTTGTTATGTCCATATCAAATAAACTAATAATAATAATAATAATAATAATAATACTGTGTAGACTGGGACCATGTGTGATCTGAACAGAGTGAACTTTACTCTAGAACATTTCCTGTGAGGGAGCTCTTATCTATTTTTATCACAGAGTCTAAATCATAGCTTAGTTTAGTTTCCTTAATCAGTCCAGGCCCAGGTCAAGGCCTCAGTCCGCAGCAGTTTCCAGGAAAAGAGCTGCTTGTTGAGAAATAGTTTCACTTTTGTTTGGAGCAGATCCAGCAGCAGTGAGCAGTTCCTCTTTTCCCCTCAGTCTGTATCAGAGTCCACCAGACACAGACGGGAGCAGCCACAGCCACAGCAACTCTGCCTCTAAACACGTGAGATTTGATCTTTTCTTTTCACCTGCTTTTTACCACATCACTCTAGAACTCATTGTCCTCATTTTAGATAGCAGTCGTTGGGACATTTATGCTCTGACGAAATATTTGAAAGCAATCTCCAAACTTCACGAATGTTATCTTTTAGGGGTAGAATGTAACTGGACTTTGTTTTGGACCGATGTCAAGGAATTTGCAGTTTGTTTTGATCAGGCAGCATGTGGTTTAAAAGTGATCTGACCAGCCCTTCTGAATCCAGAGACGGTTGTTCTCGTGCTTTATCTGTAGGACGTACTGACATCTGTGATGTTTCCTGTAGATCTCAGTTCATTCATTCAAGCTCAGCAATGACGGACTTGAAGTGTGCTCTAATGTAGAATCTCCATGACTTCCTTCTTCACATGTGGGTCTGTCACAGACTGGAGTGTAATGAGGCCTCAGCCTTTTTATTGACAACAAAGAGCACACTGTATTTAGTGTCATGTTACTGTCACTGGTCTAAAGAGGAACGAGCAAATACTAAGTTGGTTTTCTGTTCTTATTAACCTCTTAACTCCCATCTGAACCACTCACATTTCCTCCTGTTTGGCATTGCCCAAATCTACAAGTTTCTTGGAAAAAGCACAAGAATAGCGACAATGGCGAAGTTGAAAATGCAACAAAAAGTGACAAAAAGCGGCAAAAGAGCGACAAAAACGTGACTAAAGAGTGATGCAAAAGCAAAATAAAAGCCATAAAAGAGCGACACAAAGTCACACAAATGTGATGAAACACAGACGGAAACACAACAAAAAAGTGTTACAAAATCAATGGAGATGTTTTAGCTTTCAAATGAGGCGTTTACACCGGCCAAGCTCTCCAGTTGAGAAGCTTTTAGATTTGGGTAAAGCCCAACCGAAGAAAATGCGCTCGGTTAAAGTGGGGGGTAGAGGTTAAGAGTAAAGCAGCCAATTGGATTAAATAAAAGTTATTTGTTTTTGTTTTTTTAAATTAAAGTTAACTTTAAAATATCAGTCTGTTAAACATTAAAAGATAAGTTCAGTGAACTTAATTTAATTTGGTGTTACCAATTGATGTTTTTTTTTAGGTTATTAAAACAAAAAAGTCAGTGTACAGGACCAGTTGTATTTAATTTTTTTTAGGGTTTCTGGTTGGTTTTCTTCATATGCGTAACCAGGGACACAGATCCATCAGCAATGAAAACCTACCAGTAACCCTAAAAAACACTTGGTCCTGGAGAGTCCTATCCACCTTATTCCTACGCCCCATGAGCCTTTGCGTGAAAGATGGGGGGGGTTTCTGGTATGACCGGGGCTGCTGTTTGTTTGCATGGAGACCGTTGGCTCGAATCCACTTTGTATGAGCTTTAGAGGTGTGGACTATGTGGAAACACGAGCTGTCACAGCTGAGACCAAACTACGAGCCCTGATTAGCTGCTTACAATAAACTTATGACTGAAAATCACTCTGTCGAAGAGTTTTCTGACCCGTGGACGTGTTGGCCAAGTCGTCTCCACTTAACCTCTGTGGATATCTTCTAATTCTGCAATCTTTCACAAAGACTTTGCTCAGATGTGGTACTTTAGGCTTAGAGAATGGATTGTCAGCATAAAAACAGTCTTTTTGTTTCTTGTTGATTGGTCTAATATCCATGGAGATCTTCACATTTTCAGATTAAACGAGCTACAGAGCTAGAACTACAGTCTGTTTACGAAGCCTTGTTACACACGCCGCATTTACGTGGAAAAAGGCCATGTCTGTAGTTTAAGTAGGTCTAAGGTCAAAAAACGACCAGAAAATGCTCTTTACATAACTAAGTATTTAAAATGCAATGTATTCAGACCCAGTTCAGCTTGTGTGGCCTCACGGGGCTCGGTTCATATCATTCTGTGAGCAGGTCAGTCAGTCGTGTGTTAACAGTGTTTGTTTACCTCTGTGGGCTAAGGCTTTCTTCATACATTTATGTGAGTCAGTAGCATTTAGCATGTTCAAAATCGCCCCAAACATGTCAGTTTTAGCATGTCCCAAACACGGCATGTTCCAGAGCCACAAATGCCACTTTCTCTATATTTTTAATTAAACCACGAACAGCGTAACGTGTTCCAGAGCTGCGCGAGGACATCTTTTCAAATGTTACGGAGGCTGATCGTTTGGAAAATCATCTTAAAATGTGGAAATAAACCGCTATGTGAAACGAAAACTCGCCCTGGAAACCAATGTAAACCAATGGCTCCGAGCGACTTCCGGCATCTCACCGGAAATTCCCCCATCCTCGTTTCTACATGAGCCGCCTCAGGAATAAGGTGGATAGGTGACCGTGAGTGAGGCCATGTTACAGACGCTGGGCCACTGAAAGGTCAATACGCATTAATGTCAACTTTTATTTCCCTTAAAAAAAATAAACAAAACACAAAATACATCTTTTATACGCGTGAACAATAGGATTTGTCACTTTAAGATGTAGTGGTACAAGTTACTTTTTTGTACTCGAGTAAGAGCACAGACACTTCATTATAAGATGACTGAAGGAGAAGTAAAAAAGCACTGAATGAAAAAAATACACAGTAAATGTTCTAGATCGGTGGTTCCTGAAGTGGGGGTCAGGACCACCTGGGGCATCGCAGGACACTGAAGTCGGGGTCGCAAGATGATTTAAAGACAGCATTTTCTACATTTCTGTCATTGAATATGATGTGTTTTTGATTGAAAACAGCATCTTTTTCATGAAATTAAGCCAAATATCAAAACATAGTTGTTAGAGAAATAACAATGGTGTTCGAGAGGATTGATGAAGAATAGGCAGCAGTCAGGATGTCTTATACAGGAGAAGTTTATTTACCATCGGTACAGGACCCGGAGACATGAACTCGAGACATTGTGCTAGTCCTACCATTCAAGTCTGTCCATGCTTTCACAGAAGAGGGATAAATACCGTCTAAGAGCGTCATACTGACACACAAGCAAAACATTCAGTGGCTGAGAGTCTGAGCACCACAGTCAAGGCTATGACAGAGATAGTACGACTGTACAGCTTGACCCAGTATTATAAAGAGCGATTTAATGTTATCCTTTAACAATAGTAATTAAACTAACATCATTAAACCAGATTTGAAAGGTTATGTGCCTTAAATTATTATAAATGCTGATTACATTTTACAGAAGGGGGTCCCTAATTGATTGTTGAGTGATTTTGGGGGTCGCTCACTCTGTTCATAAGGTCCCACTCAACAGGATTTGTACTTTTGATTGATTGATTGATTGATTGATTATTCCTAGTTCAATTTACATTACATATACGTGTGACTTTTTTTGCTTTATAATGCAGTTTTTACAACATTACAGGATTACATCTGTAATACTGTTCATAATTTAACTCGAAAGGAATTCAATTAGCAAGTACTTCAGTACTTTAACTTAAGCAATAATTTGAGTGAGCAACATTTAAAAAAGTACTTTGACCACCACTGCTCAGGTCCAGTCAGTGTGCAGAGTGCAGTTTTGCAGTGCATTTGTCAGCTGTAAACGAATCAGAGTTCACACCGGGGTCCAGTCCTTATTAGTCCCAGTATAGTCCTGGTTCAGCCACTTTTTGGTGGAAAGAGTTGGAGCGGCCACAACTCTGGGACTGAGCTGGTACGAGGCCTTCAGTGTGAACTCTTTTTTTATACTGAATACTAGCCTCGTAGTTTAAAGCCCGTCTCTTTAGTTCTGTCCCTGTCTGAGAATGATGATGATGAACGCCTTACACTTTTCAAGTCTGTGTCACGAGGTTCTCAAAGTGCTACACTGGAGTCATCATTATTCACTCCACACTCGGAGACGGTAAACTGTTGAAGCCACAGCTGCCCAGGGACATAATGACCATCTGAGCCACTGGTCTAGACCACAGTACAAAGCGGTTTCAGGGAAAAAGGGGCTGGTTATGAGAAACCCCCTGGCCGTGTTTAGTCCGGGTTTTGTTTTATTCTGCTTTCTCCTCTGGAACATTTCCTGAAAAACACTTCTGACTCTGTTTCCTTCCCGTGTTCGTGCAGCAGCGTCTGTGTTTACATCTGCTGCAGATAACCGCCGAGGCTGAAGGGCGAAAGCATCATTCCACTGACTTCACACACACACACAAGCAAACGGTTCATTCATTCACTGGTATTTGACTCAATTATAATTACTGCACACCAAGTACCAACTACCTCAGATAATATTTGACCTTCTCAAGTGCCCACATGCCTGCGGCGCAGATTGACAGCCTCACTTCCGCCAGTCAGACCTTGCACCAGAGCCTCAGTTTGCTGGGATTGTGTGTTCCCAAAATTCAAAAGATCTTTGTGCAGCCTCTCCTTCAAGGGGGCTGCACTGTGGAACTCGCTAGAAATATAGATAATGAAATGAGGCAATTGTCTATGTCATGGGTCGGCAACGTCAGGCCTTGGGTCCTGCATAGCACCTTTGGCCCCAAGACGATTTTGATAATTTTTTAATACACAAATCATGGATCAAATACCTGTGAAAGTGCCCTTAAAATGCTGAAAATACTGTCAATTACTTCTGAATTTCCTTTCCTCCAGAGTCTAACCCTTTTCCTGTCTGGGGCCAAACCCTTCTCCTGTCCAGGGGAGCCAAGTGTGTGTCCTGCAGTCTAACTATTGTCATTGTGATCTGCTTTTAGGATTCTGGAGTGAGTGACCATGTCGGGGCCCGCGGACCGCCTGTTGAATCTCATGTACGAGTGGATGAGGAAGGCCGATGAGTGCAGCTCTAACCTGAGGGGTCTGGCCAACGAGCTGGAGTCTCTGAGGGAGGACTGTAACGCATGGGAGACCGTAGGAAACACTGTGGCTGTGCTCGGGTCGCTGGCATCCATCATCGCGGCGCCGTTCACAGGAGGAGGCTCTATTGTTCTGGCCGGAGCTGTGGCAGGAGGGATTGGAGCAGGGGTCAGTGTGGTCACCAAAATCACAGAGAGCTTCATGTCCAGCAGCAAACTGGAGCGAGTGAAGGAGATAGACAAGAGATGCAACGAGATTGCAGACGAAATTAAAGACCTCTTTGATTAACTGAGAGAGGAGTGTCCATCCAGCGGCGCAGATGAGAGGGACAAGCATGTTGTGAATGAGTTTCTAAAAGCCATTTCGAGACGGAGCGGACTGGACATACGTTTGAAAGATCTGGATGATTTGATCAAAGTTATGATGGAGAAAGCACTGGTCACAACTGTCACCGCAGGTCTGGCCACTTCGGTCATCTTTGAGGTCATAGCTGTCCTGTCTGTGTTCTCCCTGGAGCTGGGGGGGACACTGCTCTCTTTGGTCCTCTCACGAGGAGGAAAAAAGATTGTAAAAGCTGTTTTCACACAAGGAGCAGCTAAGGTCGGGATTCACAGCTCTACACACAGTAAATCCATTCATGATGATTCCATTATTTTACATAGAAGACAGTCTGACCTAAAAACACCCGGTTGAGTGATTCTCATTCGATTTTTGGATGGAGTTTAACTATTGATGTGTGCCAACAGGACCTGAGGAAAAAGCGAGACTATTCCATAAGAATCATTTAATTAAGACAAAAGCAATTCAAAATACTCTATTTGTGACAGTAACATGACACTAAATACTGTGTGCTCTGTTTTCAGTAAAAAGGCTTAGGCCTCATTGCTCTTCAGTCACAGACTGAGACGTAAAAAAGAAAGTCATGGAGATTCTGCTTTAGTCTGAACTTCAGACTTCTGCTGGAAGGAAGACTAAAGCCAAAACTTCCGGAAGAGAAAGTATGATTGTGAAAATAAGAGCATCATAATTATATGTTAGTGCTGTCCAAAATGTCGCGTTATGAATGTGTTAATACAAATCACTTTTAATGGCGTAATTTTTTTTAATCGCTCGATAAAAAAAAAAAAAAAAAAAAAAAAAATACACTCACGCTGACCTCAAGAGTAACTCTGATCACTTCACAGTAACAGTGGTTGGTTGAAAACACAGGCAGCCAACAGATTAACTCTGGGGCATTTTCTGTGTAGGAACATTTCCTGTTTTTTGCCCCAGATTTTCTAAAACACAATTTACTATTGTGTGTGCTATGGCTCTGACAACCTCCTTAGGTTGTTTAGTCCAGTGGTTCCCAAAGTGGTGGTTATGACATGGTTATGAGATTCATGGTTGACCTAAATGTTAATTGATCAACTTGGCACATGCACGTTTTGCACCACTCATTTGTATGTAATATCTGAGCTCTGTATCTGAGGTCCTCAAAGTTCTGTCCGTTCTCTCCTCTAGCTGGAGAGGAAACTGCTCTCTGCTGCCATCGCCACAGGAGCAAAGCAGATTGGAAAATCTGCTGCCATTAAAGGAGCGTCCAGGGTCAGTATTGATTGCATGGGTTTGTTTCAAGTGTAGATTTTATGTTTGTTGTCACTGCCTTTTCTGATTTGCTCTTCTTGTCTGGTTTAGTTTTTAGGTGGGGTGGTTGGACTGGCCTTTTCTCTTCCTGAAGCCATAGACAGCTGGACAGAGGCCATTAAAGACGAACATGAGACAGCTGCCAGCAAATCCCTGAGAGACACAGCTCAGACGATCGACGAGGCCTCAAGGAATCTGTCAAACAAACTTAAAGAAATACAGTAAGGGTCTGATTTACTAATCCAGGTGCAAAATTACAAATCCTACTTGTGGGCGAGTTGCACCTGATTTATCATTATAAACAGGGTGGATTATTAGCACTGCAAATCAGATCTATTTGATTGATTGATTTCATTTATTTAAGTGTCATGCTGCACAGCCCTTCTCTTTGGTCTTCAACCCTTCTCTTTGGTCTTCAAGGCGGAGAGCTGGCATTGCTGTAATACCACCCCCTAGTGGCCAAGGGCAACTCCTAATGACACTTGGTAGACAGGGCTCCAATGTAGCCTTGTTTAAACTACTTAAAAGCCTGGCTCCAAAGAGTTTTTCTTTTTCTAAAAGACCCATGTGACGACGCAGGGCTAGATGTCATTTTTTTAACCATGCTGATTTTTGTATATGAGAATTAAGAAGAGGAAGCCTAAATCTATGATTGACAGGCTCTAGCGCTCTGTGGAGAGTCTGCCCGCCTTTTTGCCCTTTTAAGGAACAGGCTTAGGAGGAGAT
The DNA here is from genome assembly GCA_007210695.1 of Neogobius melanostomus. Lineage (NCBI taxonomy): Eukaryota > Metazoa > Chordata > Actinopteri > Gobiiformes > Gobiidae > Neogobius > Neogobius melanostomus. Next base: position 214,038 of record VHKM01000306.1, read on the forward strand.
TGGGCAGCCACGTTAATTTCACAGACCACTCGGGATCATTACTATGAATGGGGCTGAATGGGACACTGGCTATCTCTATTATTTAGATCTATGCATATAGCACAGGTGGCTATAGACCTCTTGATTCTTTCAATTAAATATACAACAAAAACCTCATACGGGATATAAAGTGTTGCGACTGGCTCAAAGCCACAACAAAATGACTGAGACTGGGTAAAAGTGCGCAAAGAATGATTTATTTACAGAAGGAGGAAAGGACATAAATGAACAAAGATTAAGGCTAACAAAAAAAAAAAACTCGAGTCAATGAGCCCATGTGTCCAGCTGCTGAGCGTGGTGAAGCCGGCCAGAGGAGCGAGGAGCAAGAGAGCGAGCACCTGCACACAGCCCAACATTTATCTGCACCACGCATTATAAATAAAACACCAAGGGAAAGATATGATTCATAAAGAGGAAACTTAAAATCTGATCATCAGATAATCAAAACACTTGAGGTTTAGTGGAATGTAACAAAAAATTTTGCAAATCAAAATGAAGTGGACAATATAAAACAAAATGAAACTCATCCTCCACCTCATTCAAGTCACACAGAGAACAAAGGGAGGCCTTTGAACCGTCCCACCTCCACTGCCTGAGCTAAGGGGCCACAGAGACACCTTTATGTTTAAATAAACATATGGTTCTGTTTGACTTTGATTTTTGGAAAATTTCATATTTCTATTGTTTTTCTTTCTTTCTACTATTTAACTATTTAAGAACTTGTGTATGCTTAAGGAGAGAGACCATACATGAAAATTAAACTTTTTAATTCATTACGTTTTCTAAAATGCATTATTTGTTTTTCATCATTATTTATAGCCACTTTCAATTTCTCCCACCATGCACTTAGAATATCTAACATCATTTGTAAGTTTGTTTCTGTTTCTGCCAGAAGAATGTCATCAGCATACAATAAGATACATACATTTATATCATCAATATAAATACCAAGGTTGGCCTCTTTGATTTCATTCACCAGATTGTTTATATTAAGAGAGAATAAGGTAGGCGATAGCACATGTCCCTGCTGTACCCCAAAAGGAGCCTTATACAGTGATTGCATTGTAAAATTCATTTATTAATAAATGCATTTATTATGTATTTATTCAATTATACCATATGTAAGTAGGTGTAGTAGTAGTTTACATTCTTAATTTACATCATCACATCATTACACAGTAATCACAGCTCAAAAGGAGTAACTTGGACAGTAAAAGATCCCTGTTCACCCAATTAAAAGCCTTTTGAAAATCGACAAAGCAGGCAAAAGTAGTTTTTTTTAATTTTTATCAAGAATAATTTGGCACTTTCTGAGGACAGCGCCATGTTACCATGTTACCGACAGGAGGGTCCGGATGAATGAGTGTGTTTGAGTGTGCGAGTGTGGGACAACGGATGCAAATTAGCCCATGGCTACAATCTGGTGTGGTGTGTTTATTAACATGCACTGTCCCTACCAAAGAAACAAATAAATAAATAAAAATATGCGTACGTGTGCTTTTATCATGCGCATTTATTATGTACATTTTACAAAGATGCACAATGAATGAACTCCATGAACTTTTGATAGGTTTTATGAAGTATCCTATATGAATTTGCATTAATTGAACTAAACCTGCATTGTTTGTTTTACATCGCTTGTCTGTCATGTCTATTTGAATGGCCATTCCTGTCCATGTTTGTCCGAATGTCTGTTTTCTGTCCACTGTAAATATTTAAATAACATCAGCACCATTTATAAGAAATTATTGGTCTCGGTCCTATCTCTTCGAGAGTCGTACTCTAGACTTCTGATTAGCCCAACACTAACAAGAACGACTATACTAGCTAAAGTACCTGCTACATTTTGCTTGATCGAAAAGGTAATTGATGCGACTGAAACTAAATGGTAAACAGATCCCTCCACTAACACATCTTCTTCTCTTCCCTAGGAAAATGTTGAGTGAAGCCGTAAAATGTCATCGGCCTGACGCCCCTCCACAACCACCTGCTCCGCTCCAGCCTCCAGTCCATACCTACTTTCAACCACCTGCTCCGCTCCAGCCTCCAGTCCATCCCTACTTCAAGAACAAAAACACAAATTCTCAGAAAAATCTGGCATCGGCAGATAGTACCATAATTCAGGCCATTAGGGAACTGAGTTTAAATGATAGTGATAGTCTTTTTGTACTACCAACTTATTCTGCCGTTCGATCTTCTCACAACAACTCAAAGCAACAAAGCAGCGTTAATATCGACTCAAGTTCAGACGGAAATGAGGATACTTGCCAGACCAACTTGTTCAGACCCAGATCATGGAGGAACCGTAGTAGATCCGCCCAGGCCCCTGCTCCTCCCGACCCGCCACGGGACAACAACAATAGCCGACGCTCGGAAAGCAGCGATTCAGAAAGCAGCAGTGAATCCCTAAGCAGTGGTGAAGAAGAAGAAAAGGAGCTGAGGATGGCTATACTCAATTCTCGCTCTGTTTGTAAATTCATCAGAAGAACTCAACACTCACCGACAGCTCTCATTGATCTCATTCGCGAGAATCTTCTGGACGTGCTCCTCATCACAGAGACCTGGTTACCGTTGGACAGTCTGACCAACGACGGTTTCAGAAGCATCCTGCCTCGGAATTACAATTTCATCAATGATCCACGTTTCCACGGTCGAGGAGGCGGCGTCGCTATAGTCCACTCTGATGAGTTCATCAGCCAGCAGGTTTATTTCAACTTTACCTTCTACTTTAAATATGTGGCTGCCACCTTGAGCCGCCCGGGATCCACAGAGTCCATTCTTATCGTGAACATCTACCGCCCGCCGCGGAACAGCCCAGCTGATTTTCTTCACGAGTTCCGCACACTTCTGTCCAACGTCTTTTCCCGTCACAGGAATGTCCTGATTGCTGGAGACTTCAATATTCCACTTAATCAGTCTGCCAGGGCCACGCGGGAGCTTCTCAGAGTCCTGCGAGAGTTTGGCCAGGTCCAGAGAGTGTCCGATCCGACTCGCGAAGGCAACATCTTAGACCTGGTCATCGCTCGTCCTGATGTCCGAATCGCAGACCTCTCCGTGCAACCCAACAGTTTTTCTGACCACGATACAGTGTTTTTCTCAACCCGCTTCCCAAATCGCAGTGCGCACAGATCGTTGCAGAGAAAGGAAAAGAAGAAAGACAAAAGAGATAACAAGAGAGTCAGGCGTTATAAGTAGTAAGTGTCTTTGCTAGGGCTTCAAAAGAAAGTGCAGTTTTAAATACGGCTGGGTATCGTAACATTGTTTTCAATAACAGTACTTTAACAATACTTTTTCAATGCTTATACTAAAATATTTGTCATATAGAACCATAAAACAGATTTATTAAGTTTATTTATTCTTTTTCCGTCCATTTTATTTCTAATGCATTTGTATCATTTGTTTGAAGTGAAACAACCAAGAAACTTATGTATTTACCTCCTTGTTCCAGCCATGTCCTAATGTGCAGAATGAGCCCAGACCTGTTCACCACAACTGCCTCTAAAATCCTGCACTCAAGAAGGTGTTAATTCAGGTCCGAAGTGCCGTCATCCACGAGCTTAATATAGAGACTGCAGTTACACTTAAGACCTGAGGTGGCAGTATCGAGTATAAAAATGTCATCTTCCATCTAGTCCCTTTAACTACAAAAGGGCAGAAAAAAAACTTTCCAAGTTTTTCAAGTTTTTCCCCCCAAAATGTTCTGAAGTTTTCTTCCCGAAATTTCCCAATCTAAAATTCCCATTTACCTTGGAAGCTAAAGCTTGCGCACCGCTATGTCAGGATGGACTCGCAGTTTGTTGATGGAGGACAGGGAGTCCGCGACAGGCTTTTGGAAGTAATGTTCACAGCGACTCGTCTCTGTGGTTTAGCCTGAAGCTACTGCTGCTTTAACAGAGAACTCTTTTAATTATAGCAGCCTGATACTAAAATATACATTTATTTACTGTTGGCTGAGAAAAAAAAAACTACACTAAATTGCCTTTCTATATTAAAACTGTAAATGTGAAATGTTAGAATATGTGAAAAAAGATAACATTTGGTAGTGACATTAGAATTCAGATCTAATGCATTAACTGTACAGCTATTGCTCTCAAATACAGCTGTGCTTCATTTACAATGCACCAGAATGCCTGAAATCTGCTGCCTTTCAAGTTTAGAGAGTAAGTAGTGATTGTAAACCTCTAAATCAATGAATGAATGAATGAATCAATCATATTTGCTCGTGGTTAGCAGTACACCACGGGCAAGCTAAGCTAATGCTTAATGTATTCTTCAATGTAGAATGAATGTTAAGATGTTAAAACCTTATTAAAATAAGAATACACTGTAAACGGTTCTGCAGGTTTTTCTTTAAGAAAAGAAAAGAAAAAAACATCTCCATACCAGTTCAATAATACCCACATTTAACCAGACAGAGGCACCCCTTTTCCATTCTGTTACATTTATAAAATTCACTTATAATAATACTATAACCAAGAGAGACACCCAAAAATGCACCAGATTAAAAGCAAATGATGTTTATAATACTAAAAATCTTCTGGTGGTGCACTCCCAGACCAGCCCCTCAATATAAAGGTTCAATTTGTTCCCTTTTCACCTCGTGTCTTTTCACCACTTTTTCAGGGGCACATGCCCCATTATAATTCAGCTGTGCCCCAGTGTAATGAGGTATACTTTAGTTTGTGTATTTGACTTAAAGTGCAGCAGAATCAGATGAGTCTATTCTGGAGCCTAAGCGATCTAAACACACACGCAGCGTTTATTAGATAAAGCCTATATCGGAGCACACAGCAGCGCTCACTGTAAAGACCCAGGCGAGCGAGAGGAGGCGGAGCAGACTCAGCAGTACTCGGTTCAGTCTGAATGACTTAACCCGCTGAGGCGCTGGGCATGACTTCCCACATGCAAACATAACAAGTCAGATGGATTTCACTGATCAGGAAACTCACTTTAGTTGCACATCAGTTGCAAAATTAAGGAACAGTTGGGAAATCACAAATTATTGGAATAGTTGCGGGAAAGTTGCGGGCTTTTGGAAAAGTTGCGATGACGCATTGTTTCTGCAGAGTTTGCTTGATTTTGTGTTAATACAGTATGGACTGATTAACATGACACAACTGGTCACTTGTGTCTGGAAGCCAGGCTACATTTTATTTTACTTGCTCGTCCTGTAGTTCCACTTTAAACTAATACTGCAGAGAAACTCCAAACCTACACATACACGCTACATCATACTCAGCCACACACAACAATGCAGTCAGTGGGTTATGAAAATAAAACATGATCATATGAAATGTTTTGTTTGCTTTTGGCAGACAGTCCAGTAGCTAATCTGATTTGATTTACTGTAATTCATACATTTTTATGTTGATGTTTTATGGAGTGATTTTATCTACTTTCTTGTAATTTTCTGCAACTGTGAAGCACTTTGAATTGCCTTGTGTATGAATTGTGCTCTACAAATAAACTTGCCTTGCCATTGAGATGCAGTTTTCAGTCCTGCCTCTGTCAGTGCCACAGTCCAAAGCTGCTTCTGGGAAAAAATAAATAAAAAAATGGGGTGAGTAAGCAGTTTCACTTTCGTTTCCAAAGACAGTGGCAGTTCTCCTCTCAGCCTGACTCACAGTCCGACACACCCAGTCTTTGTTTACTCCTCCACATCTCTCCAGTCCAGACGTGCACGGCATCGTCCCGAAGAGCCACGGCGAAACAGGTACGACTTTAACGCCTAGCTCCACTCCTGGTTCAGTCTTTATTTAGTACATCTGCCTGTTTTTTTCCTGTCAAGTCTTTTCTACTTCTACTGATCCACAAAAAGTGAAGGCTCTTTGGGGAAGGTTACAGTGAGAGGGGAGAAAAAGGTATTCACTCGATAACTGTGTGTATTATTGAAATCTTTGTATTGCTCCAACCGGGTCAGTACTTAATAACTCTACAAAAGTACAGTTACTTAAGGACCTGTACTTTGTACACAGTCGTATTGTTTAGAACTCATTACTTTTAGATAAATACAAAACGTAACATTCCACCATATTTCTAAGAAGGCTCTAAAGTAAAAAGTCCATTTGTCCTTGTGTTTTTGTTCATTTTAAAAACCTAATGCACACTCCTTGAACAAGTAACAAAATCAAGTATGGTATGATTTTTATTTAAACAGGGACAGAGCAAAAGGAAAGACTGTACCAGGTTATAGCAAAAATGCTAATTTCCACCTGTAGTGTGCTCGGTTCAATCTGAACTCAACACATTTTCTTCAGCTTTACCCAAATCTTAAAGCTTCTTGAACAAAGGGTCAAAATAGCGATTAAAAACCAGAATGAAAATAAAACAAAAACATGACAAAAACTGTCAAAAAGCAAGGGAAATGAAAGCCACAAGCGGCATCAGACGGCCCTTGCAGGCCGTGCCTCCATTGCTGCACCTCTGTAACCCCACTGAGGGCGCTAACACGTCTACTACATGTTATTGTCCTGATGTGCCATTAAGATCTTTGTCCGTAAACATCAAAACTACATTTTTAGCCTCTCCATGTGAATAATGGATGACGAGCGCACCTCTGTATGACAGTTGGCCATAGAGCCCCATTCATTTTGCTGCAATAATAATACAGTTTACGGTTGACTGGGAGACAGCGCTTCGCACCTATGTACAGTGCACTTCACGCACTGTGTTGCGATAACAATAGGCCCTTGCGACGGCAGGCCGCTCAGGCCTAAAAAGCAATGAAGAAAGCAACAATAATGACAAAAACATGTAAAAAAACTACGAAAACAAGACAAAAAAGAGACAAAACAGGACAAAAATGTGACAAAAACGCACCGACAATGCAACAAAAAAAGTCACAATCAGGCCGTACAGTAAATGTGCTAAAACGTCCACAACAAAAGCCCATGTTCACCCCCCACTCCCCCACAACCGCTCCCCTCCCACGTACTTCCCTAAATACGCCAAGTCCAGGAGCTGCAAGACCTCAAAGTGCGCTCCTAAGCTAATATGTGTTTGTGATCAAAGCAGATACAAAGTAGTTACAAAGATACAAAGACGACTTTCTCACATGAGATTATTTGTTTACAGTTGTTTTTTTTATTGTTTATGTTTCACTTTGCTACGACACAAAAGCACTTGAACACAATGCACTCGTAATTTCCACTGCAGCCTCGCTTCTGTCAGTCTGCCCCAGGGGAAACTGTGGCTACAAATGTAGCTTACCACCATCAGCATGGACTGAATGAAGCCCCCTCCCTTTCATGTGAAGCGCCTTGGGTGTGACTAGTGTCATATAAAAAGCGCTATACAAATAAGATTCCCTTCCCTTCCCTACATTTCTTTGTGTCAAATGGTCATATTGTGAAAAAAACACCATACCATAAAAAAAACACAAACTCTCCTGTGCATGAAGCTCTACAAACACTTATTACAGTCCTGCCATGTCAAAGACGTGTAATCATGACCCAGAGTTTAGTCTTGCAGGCACTGAGCAGCAGACACAATGGCCCTCATTTCTCAAACTTGCGTACGGTGAAATCAGAGCGTATGTGGGGTGTACGAAAAATCACCGCCTGTTTTGGCATTTATCAATCTGAGCGCACCGTACACCTGGCGTACGGTGCGCTCAAATCCTACACCAAGTCAGGAGGTGGTGGACATGATACACCAATTTTAACTAAACACTAAACAGCTCTGGAAAACAGTTTTTAACAGCATGAATTGCACTGCCACATCGCATATTATCCTCATTAGTGATTTAAACATGAAACAAGGCTACAGCGTTAGTGTTTATGGGCAGACTTGATTCAATGTTGCGCTGCATCGACACGGGTCTGAGCGCAGAAGCTCATGAGCCCGGACCAGAGACACTAGAACCTGGACTGCAGCCACAGAGGCGCTTATGGTGTTTTTTATATTTATGTTTCGCTGCATGCGCAAACTTTGTGTGGATTCCCCGCCTCACACCCGCGGCCGCTGCCGTGTACCGGGACACCCGGACTCACCTGGGTCTGCGCGAGGCCATGCTCCGTGTTCTGGCTGGTTTGAGCGCTGAGTCGGTGGACCGTATTCCGTGCTCGCGAGTAGCCCGGGCGTCAAACAAATCCTCCGACAGCTCCACAGCTTTCGTCGGTCCGGACGGGTTCATATGGTCCGGGTTTGAGCGGCGTGCACAGGGTCTGGTGACGCGCGCTCTCCTCTTGTCAGGGGAATAAAGCACGTCTCGTAGGGCTGTCTTTGGTCCGGACGGGTTCGTTGAGCTTGAGCCCCTGCCCCTTTTGCTCCATGCCCCTGAAGTGCCCTTTTCCCTCCATACATTTTATTTATTTGTATTATAGTTTGTTTATCCAAAGCTTTGCCACAGTCCTTACCATTGGTTTTGTCCCAATAAGCCTTATTAGCTTATATTAATAAATCAAATCCGAAATGAACACGCCCCTCGTTAGTTCATCGTGTTTCCAATACCCCGCCCACCGGAAGTCAGAGCAGAGGCCTCTCCTGCACTAGCCTGGTGAGACCAGAATGATTCCCCTCTGTATTTTTTTTATCCAGCGGGGGATCAGTCTGGTCACCCCGTCCTCGTTCGCGGCTTCCGCAAAATCAATCCGTTCACGATCAATCAGATTCGTTTATTTGCTGTGACGTGTTGTTAGCGAGCAGCGTCACTCTTGTGCGGCGGAAGTCCCCTCAATAACAATAGAGATGGCACACGAGAGAGACGAAAGTTTGTTCAACTCAGCGGTAAATTCGGTTTTAAATGACCAAAATCACATTAAGTCATTAAAACCCCAACAGTTAACAGCACTGGAAGCCTTTCTTTCAAAAGAAGATGTTTTCGCATTGCTTCCTACTGGCTTTGGGAAGAGTTTAATATATCAGTTAGCTCCGCTTGTTGCAAAAAAGATGTTATACAAAAATCCAGTTGTGGTCGTGGTGTCTCCTCTGCTTGCACTCATGGAGCAACAAGTAACCGAGGCCTCGAAAGTCGGAGTTACCGCAATGCAGATCGGAGTAAATACTGACGAGGAGATTTTCAGCGGCAAAGCGGAGTTGTTGTTTGGTAGCCCAGAAGCATGGCTCCTGAACGAGAAATGGAGACGCCTGTTGTCTAACCAGCAGGAGCTGGTCGGGATTGTGGTCGATGAAGTACACCTCACTTACAAATGGTAAGCTTTTCTTTTGTAACAGTGCGTAACTAAAACATCAATAAGTGTTAAGAGTGTGATGTTGTTATAATTTACTTTTTGCTCCAACTCATTCACCACAATATGCTCATGCTTTATTCGGCGTGTGTTTTTCCTATAGGGGACTTGCCGAGAAAGGACAAAGTGCCTTCAGAGAGTGTTTTGCTAGACTTGGAGAATTGCGGTCCATTGTCAAAGCAGGTTTGTTATGTAATCACTGCCTATTTGAGATGTTGTTTATTTATTTTTGGGTGCAAAAATATGACATACTAAGCATACACAATTGTTTTTTCAATTAACTATTGCAGTTTATTAATGTCAATATAAATTTGTGTTACAGGGACACCTATTATGGCCCTAACCGCTTCTGCAGATGTCCAGTCAAGAGCCAGAGTGATAAAGCAGCTTCATCTAGAAAAGGCAGTGACTCTGATAGAAAGCCCGAACAGGTCCAACATTAGACTTGGATTGACCCATATTCGTGGACCTCACCTGGACTGCATGGACTGGATAGTACAGGAAGTCAAAGAAATGGGAATTACCATGTCCCCTGTTCTTATTTACTGTCGGACTATAAAAGAGGTTGGAAGAGTCTTTTGCTACCTAAAAGCTGAACTGGATGAAGATTGCTGGGTGGGGAGAGATCCTATGCACCAAGCAGACAATATGATTATTAGGATGTTTCACAGCAAAACACTACCACAAAATAAGACCCGAGTGCTGTCTTCTTTGAGCGGAGAAGGCAACTGTAAAGTTGTAGTTGCAACTACGGCCCTTGGAATGGGTTTGAATTTTCCTAATATTTCCCATGTGGTTATGTATGGTGTTCCAGAGGACATTGAAGCCATTGTGCAGGAAATAGGCAGGGCAGGCAGGAATGGAGAACAGTCACATGCAGTTATTTATTGCATTAAACAGTACACTAAGGTGGATCAAGTTGTCAAGGAGCTGCTAAATTCAAAAAGACATGGTTGCTTTAGGAAGGCTTTGTACAGCCATTTTGACGAACAAGCCACTGCAGTCATGCCAGGTCATCAGTGTTGCACCTACTGTCACTCACTATGCCAATGTAACCCAGAAGGTTGCCAAGAGACTACTCCTGTTTATGAACTGCCCCAAACGGTTGTTCCGGCACATCATGTTAGTAGAGAGGTGGCAGATGACGACAAGGTGCTCTTAAGGGACCTCTTGGTGCAATATCAAATGACTTTAGTTAAGAACAAAGTTTTATACACAAATATAACTGCTTGTACTGGATTTGGCTCTGAACTGATTGATGCTGTCATAGAGCACAGTAAATACATCTTTGATATACAATATATTGCCAAGCACCTACCAGTATTTAATCAGAGTCACGCACACGCTATTCTCCAAATTATTAATGACGTTTTTGAAGACATTACAAATTGCCCAGGTCCTACTTCTGCACTACCTGAAACCGTTAACTTCCCAGACATATATTACACAGGATATTTTGATGAGCCAGACATGGCGCAACACACATCAGCAAGTAGTTCAGAGTCTGGAGTCAATGTTCTTGAAGGTTCAGATTAATTTTGGATCATGTCAGCAGTATTTAAAGTTACACTGTTAGTGCTATGAAGGAATTTAAAAGGAACTTCTGTATTTTATTTTGTGTGACACCAAAAATAAACGATTTCTAAAGAAAAATACTGTTTACAGCTTTTTTTATTTAATTACACAACAGAAATGTATTTTAATATAACATATAGCTCTCGTCGGACACAATTTAAACATGCAAATGTTCTAAATAGCAGTGCTAGTTTTTAACAAGTAGTGCAAGTAAAATATGCATTGTCAGTTGCAAGTTCCAAGACAAACATCTACAATGTATTTGATTAAACGGCAACTTTTCTCCAGTCTTTAATTTTTGTTTGCATCCACAGGTAAAGGTCAGCGTAATTCAATCTTTCAAGCAAGTCTTTCCCAAAAGAAGGAAATGACTGGTATTCTCTCCCTGGCTGCTCTTTGAAAATTTGTCTGTCCTTGAAAATGGCCACTAGAGTTGCAATGTCTTGCTCCTCTCCTGTTGTATGGTGCACACCACTTGGTTTGGTGACCTCCAGCTCCCTGTCAGTGTTGTCCATCATTTCTTTGAGGATGCCAATGGATTTACTGATTCGGTTTGCAGAGTTCTCAGTAAGATTTGGGCCAAGACCTTTCAGAAAAGACTTAAGGTAATTGTTCATGTGCTCCAAGTGCAAGTCAAGTGGTATGTTTTTTCCTTGCCCACCTCTTCCATTCCAGAATCTGTTCCATTTTAGACTGTGGGCCATTCTCGGAGACAGTGTGACATTAAGTTGCAAAGTTAATAGTAGAGTGCTATATGCATATTGGGTGTGACCGTACGCCTTATAGAAAAGGAGAGCAACCTGGTATAGTCGCATCAGCCGTTCTCCATCACCCTCTTTTACAGCATCCATCATGTTCAGCAAGACAAAGCTGAAGCCTAACCTTGCTTCCGAGTGCTCTTTGATGGAGTCTGGCTTTATTGTTGTAGTTGTAGAGGGTGATGGTGGGGAAGAGAGCACTAGATTGTGTTTCTTCTTTTCATGTATTTCCCTTGCATTCGAAGATGTGTATGCTGTATTACAGTTGAGGTCACGACACTGGAATTGAGCAGTAGGTTGGCCATCTGCTTTGCAGAAGATTTCCGGCATCATGACATACTTTTCTATCAACTCAGACATTTTATCATGAAGCCACGTCCTCTGGTCTGCTGGGGATCCAGATTCTATGTCAGCTGGAATGAAATTGTCTGGCGTATCTGTGTACACAAAAACATAAAGAAATAAGTTATTATTCTTTCACATCCATTATATTCAACATGGAAAGCAGAAATGTACTTTTACTTCACTTAATCACCATAAAATGTAATTAATTATTTTTACTTTTCTTCACTTTATTTTTGAGCCTGTATCTATACTTTGTACACTGCTGCATTTTTAACCATATTAAAAGCATCAATTAAAAGTAGAGTAAAAGTATTCTGAGTAGTAGTTTTAAAGCATGTATTTTTATGTTGACCTCTTTGTGATCTCATTTGGTGACTCTAAACCGCAGTAAAGTCATTACGATCAGAAGAAGATATGCTTCATGGCTCGCTTGATATCAGCCCAATTGTTCATAAAAATACCACTCATGTAACTCTCAAGTTTAAATAATCTGTGAAAAATACTTTTAGTATTGTATTTCGAAAGTAAAGACTTTGAGATATACAAACAAAAAGACATGACATGCCTGACAAATCCTTCAGCCCAAAGTGCTCCAGAGCTGCAGCCAGGAAAAGTGCGGTAGTGTCTTTCCTCAAAAACTTTTTATAGGCATCGTAAGCCGCTGTTGGGCCTTGTTTTGCATTGGAACACCTGCACACACACACACACAACAATTAAGCAAAAGCCTGTTTTTCTGCATTTTTTTACTATTTTCTTTTTGTGAACAATTCATGTGTCATAAAATACAATAAAATGAGAGTACAACACCGTGCCTTATTCATGGTGGCAGGACAGATCATTTCATTTCATGGGGCATCCAGACAATTCATGTTGTCTTGGAAGCACTGGAAGAGACTGTACACAAAGAAAAGCAGCACAAACGTCAAGTTCAACATGCTTTGACCAACATGCACAAACACTCTCATTCTGAATAGCACACTCGAAGAATGCATCTGTAGTTTAAAATGTACCTCAACACATTCATGTTTGAAAAAAGTGTTCCATGATCTTTTGATGAGGTCTTATTAAAAAATAATTTGTAATGGATCTGTGAAATTAAAGTAAATGTCAAAGTACTGCTCGTGATTTTAAAGTATTTAGACACCTCACAGACCTGAAACAGATTTCTGATGGCATGCCAATCTTCAAACTTAAATGCCAATCCTTCGAGTCGTTCTTCTTCTGTAGCTCCGTCCGCAAAACCCCACTGAAGATTACGACAGTTACCCTCAGTTAGGCGGTCACCACCTACAAACACCTTTTCCAAGCCACTTGGTCCCTTTGGTACATACCTGGACAGAGAGAAGATGAAAATATGTAAAACATTGTGGTGCAGAGGTAATATTATGGTAATTTAATATTCCTTTACTCTTTTGAAGATACAACAGTACATCGGACAAATCTCCAGTTATGTTTTCATTCTTGAAAATCAGTCCAAGGGGGTACTGTAAAAGTAAAGTCAGTAATTACCATCCCTGCAACACATGTTTCTGCAGTAAAACACTGTGTTAAGTTCTACTTACGTCTGTGGAGTGTAATGACATTTCTTCAGAATAGTCATGCGGAATGTGATGCAAAACACCTTGTGAAGTGGCTTTAAAACATCAAGATGTTGAGTGAGAAGTCTGCTACCCAACACTATAAACTCTCTTTGTACGTGAGCTTGTGTTTCTGATCCTGGGAGAGAGCGACTAAGATTGTAAGTGGTGAAGTCAATATCTGGCCTTACATCACTTAGGTGGCTTGTTTGAATTCGATCTTCAACAGCAATGTGATGTATCCAGTGGAGGGATTTATTGCTGGCGAGTAGTGACTGCTGGTGAGTCTTCATGAAGAAGTCTAAGTTGTCCATTATTACAGAGTATGTGGGTGGCAGCTCTGGCTGTGTGGTATAAGGTGGTGGAGAGTTCACTTCTGCAGTCTCTGAAGCTGGTAGTTGGCTGAAGAACTCTCTTCTTTCTGTATTGTCATCTGTAGAAATTGTCAAATGAACAACATTAGAAATTAACGATTACAAACTAAATACCACAAAAAAAAAAAAAATTTAAATTATATTTAAGTGTAGTGGTATTGCACCTGATAATGTGAGGTCCTCCATGTTATCATTCACACTTGTCATGTCCACAGGGTGCCCATCTGCTTTAGAGGTCAAGTAAAGTTCAGTAGAAACTTTTAGCTCCTGCAGTCTTTCACCGCAGGTGGCAGCCAACTCCTTTTGTTTGCCTATTGCATGCTGGTATGATGTGGTGATTGCCATTTTGCTTAACCTTTTGAAGGCTGCTTTTTTCGCACCTCCATGCTGAAGTATACTGTTTATATAGTACGCAAAGGCTGACATCCGCGGTTCTCTCCCCCGTAGTGCAATGCAAAGTGCAGCACAAGCAGCTGGTACACTTTTGCAGCTAATGGTTTGGAAAATGGACAATAAAAAAGGAGACCTGTTCTCAAGATCCACACGGAGCTTATCAAATGAAAAAGACTTTAGGTCTTCTGGCATAGTTTTCCACAGCATACAGTTGTTGTTTAGGTTGGTTAGGCACAGACTTTCTTCACTGATGGTGTTGAGAAACATTGATTTCAACTCCCTATAAAGTTCTTTATGAGTTGAAATCAAGTTAGCAGCAGTCTTCCAGTTTTTATTAGTGATGTGTTGAATGATCCCAGCTTCGGAAGGGGAGGAAACCTTAACAACTGTTTTACTTGGGTACTCAGTAATGACCTGTGAAATAGAAAGCAAACCAAAAGAACACAAGATGTGTCACTTACTATTCATGACCATTTGTTAAGAAACCCCCCCACTGATGCACAAATGGAATGGGGGGAGAAGATACATTTTTCAGCTCATATTAAATACTAATATTATCTTTCATTTTATACATAATCTTTCAAAGATAATCTTCATGATTGTGTTGCACACCTCAAATAAAAACTTTGTATCTTATACATCTTATAGTAGTAAACCAATGGACGCCATCTCAGACAAGGCCACTCAGTCTGACATGGTGTAACAAAACAGAGGTATAATAGAGTTTCTTCTACTCATGTACTAATTAATTCAGGATGTCTGGGGCATTTCAGTGAGGGCCATGAATCTTTGATTAAGTAACAAAAGGCAGAGGTGTGAGAAACGGCTGTGAGTGACCCTGCTGGTTCCAGCCTGATTAGACTTTGGTATATAGAATATATTAAACTATTTGTATAACAATACTACAGTGTGATAATTGATCTGAAGTAACCAAGCAGTTAATGGGGATGTAGAGGTGTATTTGGTTTACTTGTTTTAGTAAATGATTTACTTGCTTTAGCAAATGATTGCATATACTGTTAAGATGGCAGATTTCATTTATTTATTACCTTACGCTAAAATAATCAATGTTTGGTGGTTATTTGGAAAATGGTATTAGGCTTTAATACGCACACTACAGTGTATAAAATAAAACATGTTTACCTGTGTGATACTTCGCCTTGCTGCAGTCTGAGTGGTAGGACTCCGGCGAATCTTCTTCACTGCTCTTGGTGTTTTAGATGGAGTACAACGTTCTCGTTTGTCACCTGATTCAGATCATAATTAGAATGATGGTCAGCGAAAGGTCTCACAATATAGGAATTTTCATCTGTGCAGTACTAGTGTTGGGGAGTAAGTAGAATACTCATTTCGTGTAACTGTAATTTTGTAAAGTTACACTATAATTTGTAAATAAATATGCGCCATATTTACACATAAATATAATGACAATCAACGTGAAAGTATTCTAAAAACCCACTCTTGAAGTATTCAAAGTATTAATACAGAACTCTGATTAGCATTTTTTTTCAAAGTACTCTCCCCAACAAGTGATAAATAATAAAACTGTAAGGGCACGCAATAAAAAAACAAATGAATAAATTAAAAATTACTCTCAATATACAAAATATATACATGTACCCTGTCCGGCAGAAGATGACCCTTCGGCTGGTGGTAGTTCGGTTGTCAGAGTGTCCTCCTCTTGTTGCCATTTCCGAAAAATAGACAAGTCCCGTTCCAAGCGTCCGATAAGAGTTACACAAAGTTTGCACAGTCTTTTTGATCTATTTTTGTCTGGCGTTAACGCAAGACCCAAGCCAGCAAGTCGCTGCAAAATAGATGAGTCTCGTGATTGATTACCCCGTTCAAAAATCAAAGCGGAGCCGCTAATAACTCCGTGTATCCTCAAGTTTTTTCCGCAACAACGACACAAGTCATCGACAACACTCTCTCTTGAGCTAGCCATGTTGAATTAACTTCTTCGGTCATCTCAACTCCGTTTATTTTCTTCCTCACTGTAGAGTGTGTGTCGCTTTACTGACGTCATGTCCGCCCTTCGCTGATTGGCTCACTCCGCTGTCTGTTAGCTCAGGTTTGCTCCGCCTTGGAAATTTGTTTGATGCCACGGTGACCAGACTCACTCGCTGGTACAGCGGTGAGTCTGGATTTTTCCAGGCTACTCCTGCACAGGACAACGATCTCCACACCTTGTGCTTCAGATCGCTCTTTATTTTTTTATCAGTCGGCCTCATAATCACGGACCAATGAGGTCAACAAGCCGACAGTTTTGTACGATCTAAAAATAAACCTTGTGTTAGACGCGAGCGCCGTTTATCGCGGCTCAGCGCCGCATCCTCGCACCGTATTTTTGTCAAAATAGTTCAGCTCTATGTTCTCTTAAAACAACGTGAACGAGTTTATGTCCTTTTCTTAAGCCCCTGTTTTCAGCCACAGCCCAGTGAAGAGAGTGACATGAGGGAGACAGTTGTGAAAGTCTGTGTTTCTGTAGGGGCGCTGCTAAGACACTTGTGGCCTGGGGCAGATGCCCCCTGAAAAGTACCCCACTAGCAAAATATACTGGCAAAAAAATAGTATTAATAAACTGAAATAATAAAAATAATAATAGCTGTTGGCTTTCCCCAAATCTATATTTTTAGCTCCTATACAGCTCCTTTTACTTTTGTAAAAGGGGGGGGGGGGGGGTGTAGTGCCCTTTTGAGTTTAGAGCCCCTGCCCCTTTGTAGCTCTCTGCCCGGCCCTGCCACCAAGTATGGAGTGAATGAATAATGCAATGTAAAGCAGAGTGTCCAGAAAAGCGCTATATAAAAACAATGCATTGTTATTATTATTATTATTATTATTAATGCATACAATATACAGAATAAATGTATACACAATGGCCCTCATTTATCAACATTGCGTAAAAAAATGGTGTATGCGTAGTTGTATTTGCGATATACGTCAGAGGGCGCGTGACATTTATGAACCTGTGCTTTCCACTCAGATCTTATCGTACGCAAGAGCAGCTGATAGTAAATGTCACGGAGAAATCCTAGCGTCATTTGAATGAAACGCCCAAAAATATTCATGTATGAGGAGGCCTCACCCACGGTTTTACGGCACGCACGCACGAAACACGGCAAAAAAAAGGACATTTCTCCAACCAGGAAATGATAAATAGTTGTTTTTAGCATAACAAATATGATATTTTTGCACATGAGGAAGATTAAAAAATCTGTCAGTAACCCACGTTAATCTTATAGCCAATCCAAGATCACATTTACTAAAGAAAAAAAGAGGGGGAATAAAAGAAATAGGCTAATAATAAAAAGTGACCTTTATTAAATAAGCTGTAGGCCTAAATAGCTTATAAAAAAGGGTATAAAATTAGACCACATTAAAAACAAAACAAAAAGCGTGGATATAACGCTGCAGTACAGACTCTGGACCATGATCTGAACCAGCGAAAAGCAGCTGTCGGCTCCGTGGACTCGAGTCCGCGCTGGAGCCGGGCAGGACTACCCGTCTTTCGGCCTGAGCAGAGCCTTTCTCCTGGAGGAAACAGGTGCGCGGAGAGCTGACATCCGACCAGAACCTAACGAACCCGTCCGGACCAAAGACAGCCCTACGAGACGTGCTTTATTCCCCTGACAAGAGGAGAGCGCGCGGTCACCAGACCCTGTGCACGCCGCTCAAACCCGGACCATATGAACCCGTCCGGACCGACGAAAGCTGTGGAGCTGTCGGAGGATTTGTTTGACGCCCGGGCTACTCGCGAGCACGGAATATGGTCCACCGACTCAGCGCTCAAACCAGCCAGAACACGGAGCATGGCCTCGCGCAGACCCAGGTGAGTCCGGGTGTCCCAGTACACGGCAGCGGCCGCGGGTGTGAGGCGGGGATGAGGATTATATGTGATGTGGCAGTGCAATTCATGCTGTTAAAAACTGTTTTCCAGCGCTGTTTAGTGTTTAGTTAAAATTGGTGTATCATGTACACCACCTCCTGACTTGGTGTAGGATTTGAGCGGCGTACGGTGCGCTCAGATTGATAAATGCCAAACAGGCGGTGATTTTTCGTACACCCCACATACGCTCTGATTTCACCGTACGCAAGTTTGAGAAATGAGGGCCACTAAGAGTACAGTACAGTGTCTCAGGTGTACACCTCCATGTAATCATGTGATACAGCAAAACAAACCTCTTAGTAAAGTTATGGCACTATACCTGATTATATTTCTTGAAATGGAACGAAATTAGTTTAGTCCTCCTTCAATATTTTGTAAACTCAGACATTTGTAGGACAAACAGTGTGCATCTAATTATAAAACATTTTTATACATTTCATGAACGTTTTCATGAACATTTCTGTGACAGTGACCCTGCAAGTTGTGAAATGTGCCTATACACCCGTCCCTCTAAAGAATTAGGATGCTACAAATATATTAGGAAAGTTAGGAATGTTTAGACCACAACTAACATTTCATTTTGTGGCTTCCTTTTTTGTTGTTTGCAATAAATAAAATCAGGTATTGGACTTTTAGGATTAGTCCCACAGGATCCCACAGCATAACAAGTATTTACAAAATCTATGAACAGAATATACAATGAGGATGTTACAAAATTAAAAAAATCACCATCAAAGTTCAATATGGTTCTATTCCTCGTTTTTGAATTTTGTACACATCCACTTTGTATACAGGTGGAACTCAAAAAATTAGATTATCGTGAAAAAGTCCATTTATTTCTGTAATTCAACTTAAAATGTGAAACTAATATATGATATAGACTCATGGCATGCATAGTGAGATATGTCTTGCCTTTATTTGTTATAATTTTGATGATTCTGGCTTACAGCTTGTAAAACCCTAAAATCTCAAACAATTTGAATATTGTGAAAAGTGACTATATTGTAGCTCAAAGTGTCACCCTGACGTTAGCTAATGAATCCAAAACACGTGCAAAGGGTCCCTGAGACTTTAAATGGTTCCTCAGTGGTTCAGCAGAATTCACCATCTCAAAGCTCTCAAGCTGTAAAAAAAACAAATTATAATAATCAAAATTATAACAAACAAAGGCTTGCCATAGCTCACTTAGCATGCAGTGAGTCTATATCATATATTAGTTTCACATTTTAAGTTGTTTTACAGAAATAAATGAACTTTTCACAATATTCTAATTTTTCAAGTTTCACCTGTATATTCTGTACATTTTGTATATATTGTAAATACTTGTTTATGCTGAATTTTTGTCATCACCTTTCAGAGTGGCTAATCTTAAACAGTACCTCAACGGGCGTGCCAAAGCCTTTCTCCACCCACAAACAAAAGTCAAAAATTGCAGTGAAAGAGGCGGTCTCTGAAGTTTGGGGTGACACGGTAGTACAGCGGTTAGCGCTCGTGCTTCACAGCTAGAAGGTCCGGGTTTGATTTCCACCAGGGACCAGGCCTTTCTGTGTGGAGTTTGCATGTTCTCCTCGTGTCTGCGTAGGTTTCCTCCGGGTACTCCGGTTTCCCCTACCACTAAAAACATGTACAATAGGCCAGGATGAATGAGAGTGTGTTTGAGAGTGCGCATGGGGGACGACGGATGGAAATTAGCCCAAGGCTACAATCCGGTGTGGGTTGTTCATTAACTTGCACTGTCCCTACCAAATAAACCAATAAACAAACAAACAAACATGCGAGGGGTGAGTGTGTGGGCGGTGTGTGGGCCTTTGCATTGGCACAATCACAGCAGACAGATTACGTGGGGGGGACTTGGTTATATACTGTACCACAGGTGCAGGGGCAGGACAATGGGCAGGATAATGGGCAGCACCTGATGACGATGTGTGGAGCTGGTGCGGCTTATGACGTTCTGTGGAGGCCGTGGACATGTCTCCAGTCAATCAGGAAATTCTAATTTAGTAGCAGAGTTTACCCTGAAGGGGGCGCAACCCATTCGTTTTCAGGCCAAAGTTAGGATTTAACACATGTTTGCGCTATAATGTCAGAATAATGTCAGGGACCAGTGGACAACACTATGAGACACCCATTGAGACAGTTTATCAGTAAAAAAAACTTGATTTGGGCCCAATCTCAATTCTCTTTTCTACCCCTACCCCTTCCCCTAGCCCTAGCCCTTGTCCTTTCCCTACACCCTGAAACCAAGGGCTAAGGGCGAGGGTTGAAAATACCACCCTAAGAAATGGGACAGCCCTCCATTTGACTGCATTTACTATTAACACAGATGATTAAGGTTATGTAAAAAAATAAATAATAATAAACAAAATAAAAACACTACTTGTCTATAGAGCATGTTTCTACTGAACCAGTTTATCACTTGACTGATGCTGTTTTGTAACACCTAAACAGCAGGACTCGGTCTCAGCCCAAACCCTACAGATTTTCATCTATTTCTGCTACATTCTCCTTCCCCCTGTCCGTGTGTTGCTGCTTATACCGCGGGTCGCTGTGGCTGCAGCCAGAGCTGCGAGAGATCAGCCCATCCTCCTGTAGCGCACTCAGCGGGGACAGTCAGAGGTAGACCCGCTCGCATTGTGCACAGGGGAGCGGAGGCTGCCGAGGTGCGCTCAGACCGGGGACAGACCGCCTCGGACCCGGCTCAGAGCACAACGGTGCGGGGAGAAATCGGGCGCAGCAGCGAGGCACTGAACCCCCTGTGTCATGTCAATAGCGACGTATCGAAAGTTTGGGAGCGTTCGCAGCAGCAAAGCGAAAACGTAGAACTGACACGTTTAAAGCAATGGACTGTTCTAATTGTTGCACAAAGCGAATAAAGTCATGAACAAAGTGTTCTGCAGCTTTATAAATGTTGTAAGAGTGCTTATTGATGATATTCGTGAATTCATTTCGCAGCTTATTTCCGTGTTTTGTCAAACTCCTCCTACCCCTTCGTCTGAAGTGTGCATCTGAAAAACCCTCGCTGGAAGGGCTATGTGGCCCTCTCCCTCACCCCTACCCCTCACCGCAAAATAGAATTGGGACACCCCTTCGTCTCTCGTGAACGCGCACAACGAAGGGAAAGGGCTAAGCGGAGGGCTAAGGGGGAGAATTGAGATTGGGCCTTGGTGTTTAGTTGCTCTTTAAGTAGACACATTTAATTACAAATGCACAAAGGGGGTCATTTATCAGAAAAGTTGTTCAGCAACGAGTAATTTAATCATTTTTAACTAACATAGCATTCTCTCATTTACAAATCAGATTCGGGGCCCTTAAACCGTCCTACAGGCAATTTCAAGTGATAAATAAATGAACATGCCCACAAAATAACTGTATGCTATTTTCCAGCTTGTATTCAATATTGATAAATGACCCCCAAAATTGTACAATAATTGCTCCACACTGGAGCAGCTAACTCAATCACATAATCCCCTTTAGCCCGATGTAAGAATGACTTATGACTAACACATGTGAGAGTGACTGAGAAGGACTGGGTACCATTTACGATAGGCTACCGATACCAGAACGATACCTTTTCTGATACCTATACTCAATTATTTGTCGTCTAGAAACAGAAACATATTGCTCATTTATTCCATAAAAGGCAATGGGCCAGATCTTGCAATTCTTAATGCAAGCTGTAGAGCGGACGTTTGCGCAGATGGGTGGCGCTCTTTGCAATCTTCGGAGTCATACCTGCCGCAGAAAGTGGGCAGACTCCCATGACGATGTTGTGGCCTCCCATACTTTTGCCAAATTAGGGTCCAGTTAAGCAGAGAAATAAGATGCAGACAAATTTCAATGGAAGGCGTGCACACCGCTCGCAGCAAAGTCCGATCCGAGATGAGTGTGAGGCAGGCGGGGAGAGAGAGGCAGCAGCCCTCGGCGTTGGACACCGCTCGAATGAAGAATTCTGCAGTAGTTCAAGGTTGCAAGGTTCAGATGGACCAGTGTGAGTGCGCCCTTAAACGACATTTTCCCACTACAACACCTCTAACTGTTGCTGCCAATATTGAGCTGGCAGCCAAACCGCCAAAGTTCCGCTTGCAAATCTGACATGTCAGGACTGTGTCTTTTGGCCACGGCAATAGCTGCAAAGTATTAACTCGGTGCTTGTTCTCATTATAGGAGCATCATGTGGAGGAGAGGTGCGAAAAAGCAGCCGCCTAATTATCTGCAAAGAAGTCTGAAATTCAACTACAAACCGTACAGAAGACCTAAGACATTACAAAACACGATCAGATCTTTGAATTACTCACTGTTTGAAGAAGAGCAGTATGAGGAAAAGTCTGGAGAAGAAGGGTCTGAAGAGGATTACGAAGAAGATTACGCAGAACAAGAGGAGTTTGATGAAGAAGAGTTTGAAGACGAGTATCGAGAAGCGTCTGAAGAAGAAGAGCAATCTGAAGAAGATGGGTTCGAAGTAGAGGAGTTTGAAGACAAAGAAGAGGATCGAGAAGAGGATTTGGAAGAAGAGGACGAGTTTGAAGAACAGTCTGAACAAGAGTTTGATGAAGAAGAATCTGATGAAGAGTCTGATGAAGGTATGGTTTTCTTTATTGGGAACTTGGAGCTTCTTCAAAGAAGGCATAGAGAGTAAAACATTAAGTCATTAAGATAAGAACAATGGAAAGTCAGGGGGGCGTGGTTAGCTAGCAATGGAGTAGGATGTGTTTTGAAGGAGCTCCGCACCAGCATTTGAATTTTCAGACAATATGCCGTACCTTTGAAACTATTTTTGTTAATTTTTCTCCTAACACTGCCGGACACTGGGTAAATGCCGTCCAGGAGGTCAAGACCACGTAACACTCGTTTAAAGTCTAATCAAGTTGAAGTTACCAACTGTGGTTTGACTACTATGGAGACTGAGCATGAGCTAGCTCAGGAGCTAACTCCGGAGGACACAAATGCAGTTGCTAACCCTCTTCGGCTGACCTTATGCAAGCTATCGTGAACTTGCAGTCTTTGGTGGACAACAAATTTACTGTCATCTCAACGAAGATTACCACCATGCAATCTACCCTCTCATCAATAACCGGGAAGATAAACGTTATTGAAGAGGCTGTTGACGACCACGATGTTCTGAACCACGGGGTTCAGAACATTAGAATACTTGGTATAAGAGAGGGGGCAGAAAAGGGAAAACCATCGGAGTTTGTAGCGGAGCTCATCCCCAATCTTCTGGGGAACGAAAATTTACTGGTAAAATTCTTGTGGACAGAGCGCATCATGCTCCGGGTCCTAAACCAGCGGATGGTAGCAGGCCTCGACCTTTCATCACACGGCTGCATTATTACCAAACACGTGAGCGTATTGTGAAGCTAGCAGCACAGAAGGGCCCTCTACAATACGACGGAGTGAAAGTTTTCATCTTTCCTGATTTGTCTCCGGATGTAGTTACTCGACGAAAGGAGTTTGAAAAAGTCCGCAAACGCTGCAGAGAAGCCAACCTACGCTACGTTTTTTTTATCCGTCTCGATTTGTGGTGACTGTGGACGGGGAAACGCTCACTTTCGACAACCCTGATTTGGCAATGACTGTCATCGATCAAAAGCTCTCTGTCATGGACAAGACTGAGTAAAGGCCTTCTTTTCTTCATCGGTCAGAAGTTCTCTGGACATGGACGTTACTGAGTAATGGTTTTCCCCTTTTTTAATTATTATTAATATTATATTATTATTATTAATTTTATTTTTGTATTTCTTTTCCGTTTATGTCCGATATCAATGTTGTCATGTATGGTACATGCAAGGTTAGGTGAACAACATATACATTTTATATTACTATATCTTTCAGGACATTTTCATTATTATTTCTGTCAATCACGGTTTATAGCTCAATTGCAATATTGGTATAGAAGTGCTATCGAAGGTTCGTGGGATATCTGATTTGAGTCTGCTGGTGCGGGGTGGTGGGAGGGGTTTTAGGAGGATGGTGGCTACAACAGGGCTCTCATTGGGATGGGTAAGGGTAGAGTTGGGTGTGTTTTGCTTTATGTCCGTTAATGTTGGTGGTTACATAATGTGCCAAATATTTTTATTTTTTTTGTACAGAGTCTGTGATACTGTTTGCCAGTTAAATTAAATCATCAGAACTAATGTCTTCTAAAGCTAGAAGTAGTAATATGTTGAGGTTTGTCAGTTGGAATGTGAAAGGCCAAGGGAACCCTGTTAAAAGAGCCAAAGTGCTTTCCCATTTAAAACGGTTGCAGCCTGATTTGATTTTTCTACAGGAGACACATGCCAAGCGCTCGGTTCAATTAGTACTTCGCGCTAATTGGCTTGGGCAAGCATACAATGCTAATTTTGGATCTAAAGCAAGAGGGTGGCAATACTATTTAGAAAAAACATTCCTTTTTGTCAGAGTGCAGTAATAGTGGATCCAGAGTGAAGGTTCTTAATACTGACAGGTCGTTTGAATTCTATACCAGTCACTTTTATTAACATATATGATCCTAATTTTGACTGCCCTGATTTTTTCCGAAAGATTTTTAAAATGATACCGAATTTGGATGGCACTAGTATAGGAGGTGATATGAATTTGGTGTTAGATTCTCATCTGGATAAAAGTTCAAGTTATTCTCCGCTAAATCCAGTCAGGTTCTAAAAAATACTTTGAGCAGTATGAATATCTTGGATGCATGGCGACTATTATATCCCACTGGCAGAGCTTACTCTTTTTTTCCGCCTGTTCACAGGTCGTATTCTCACATTGATTATATATTCTTAGATTCAAAGTTGATTCCGGTCATGAGAGACATACTGTAACCTATCATCCAATTTTGGTTTCTGACCACAGCCCAGTTTCTGTGGATCTGGACTTTGCTAATTTGGCCAATGCTGGTCGGAGAAACTGGCGATTTGATCCAACCCTACTGAAAGATGAATCCTTTCTTGAAAAGTTTGAAAATCACATTTTAACTTATATACAAGAAAATGATAAAGGAGATGTGAATGATGCAATTCTATGGGAGGGATTGAAGGCGGTAATTCGGGGTCACGTCATATCTTTCTCAGCAGCGAAACGTAAATCCCAAGAAGCGATATTTAGGGATATTGAATCAAGTCTACAACAATCAGAACATACTTATCAATCATCCCCATCAACAGAATTGCTGGGTAAAATTACAAAACTTAAGTGTGATTATAACTTCTTACTTAATAAACAGGTATGTTTACAGATAACTAAATGTAAACAAACATTTTTCGAATTGAGTGATAAACCCCATAAGTTACTTGCTAGGTTGCTTCGGAAAACACAAGCCTCACAATCTGTTCTTTCAATCAATGACAGTGTTGGACAAACGGTGAGGGATCCAATTGAGATTAATAAGTGCTTTAAGGATTTTTATTGTGATTTGTACAGTTCAAAATGCTCATCTAGCCAGTCAGTAATTGAGGATTTTTTTAGAGAAATGCAACCTACCCAAATTGGATGATGAAGCTGTTGCAGAATTGGAGGCTGATATTACATTGAATGAGGTTAAGGCAGCTATCACTCAGCTCCCGAACAATAAGGCCCCTGGACCGGATGGTTTTGGGGCAGAGTTCTACAAAGTGTATTGTTCATTGTTAGCTCCTCTCATTCTTCGCATGTTTAATTACTCCAAATTGTCTGGTTCGTTACCAGGTTCATTATATCATGGAGTTATTTAACTGATTCTTAAAAAGGACCGTGATCCTCTATCTGTTTCATCTTATCGGCCAATTTCTCTTGTCTCGGTTGAGACTAAAATACTGACAAAGATATTATCAAATCGCCTCAAGAACCACATAACAAAACTGATACATGCGGATCAGACTGGATTTATCCCCAAACGACATATTTACTTTAATATGTGCAGGTTGTTTAATTTAATTTACTGTCCTGATAGAACCTCTGATGATTCTGTGGTTATAGCTTTAGATGCTGAGAAAGCTTTTGACCAGGTTGAATGGCCATATATATTTTCGGTGCTATCCAGGTTCGGTTCCGGTAACACTTTCATTACCTGGATTAGAATTTTGTATAAGGAACCTACAGCTTCGGTCTTGACCAATAATAATTTATCAACACCTTTTCGACTACACCGCGGGACCCGCCAGGGCAATCCTATTTCTCCTTTCATTTTTGCCCTGGTTCTTGAACCTCTTGCTGCCCGGATTCGCTTAAGTCCCAATATTTTACCTATAACACATGAGAGCCATCCTCATAAAATTTCAGCTTACGCGGATGATGTTGTTTTATTCATATCAAAACCGAAAACCTCTATTGATCCTCTATTATAGTTGATTAATGATTTTGGCCTTTTTTCTGGGTATAAGATAAATTGCACAAAAAGTGAGCTTATGCCCCTGTCAGTGCAGTCAGATCTTGATTACCTGAGTAGAACTCCTTTTAGAATTGTAACAGATAAATTTGAATGCCTCGGTATCACAGTTACACGCAAATTATCACAGTTGTTAAAACTTAATTGGAATAAAAAAATTAGTCAACTGGAGAAAAATATAGAATTTTGGAATACTTTGCCCATTTCGATGGTAGGGCGAGTTAATGCGATCAAGATGATTGTGCTTCCCAGATTTTTATATATATTTCAATCAATTCCGGTGTGCATTCCTCAGTCATATTTTCAAAGGTTAGATTCCATTCTGTCTTCATTTATATGGTCAGCCAAGGTGCCTAGGATATCTAAAAAGCATCTTATGAAAAGTAAGGTCAATGGTGGCCTCGGCCTTCCTCATTTCAAATTATATTATATGGCCGCCCATTTAAATATTTTTCCTATTGGCGAAAATGCATTCCTGGAGCGGACTTGACAGGACAGCCAGCGTGGCTAAACATAGATTACTTGTCTTGCAGGAAATCTTGCCTTCCGGCTCTATTGAACAGTCCAGTTAAGGTTAAAAACATATTATATGTCAAAAATCCAATAATTCAGAATTCTTTGAAAGTGTGGAATCAGCTCTTGAGAACAGTCAAGGCTCCTAAAATGTACTTAGATACTCCAATATGCAATAATCACGCTTTTAAACCTGGGCTGGAGGATATGACCTTTCTTCACATGGAGAGAACAGGGCATTTCTTCTCTTAAAGTTCTTTATATTGATCGGCGTCTTGCATCTTTTCAACAGTTGCGAGCAAATACAATCTTCCAAATTCCCTTTTTTTTTAGATTTTTACAGTTACGACATTTTCTCAGGGCTGGTGTTCCACAGTATGAGTCTGCTCCTCAGAACTCTGCTCTTGACAGCTTTATGTCTATAGAACCATATGCTAAAGGTGCTGTTTCTCGCTTCTACAAGGTTTTATTAAATATACTAAGTCCTCCCTCTGATATCTTCAGGGATCAATGGCAGGAAGAATTGGGGATAGAAATTTCGGACGAAATCTGGCAGGATTGTATTGATAATACTGTATATTAGCTCTATAAATGCCAGACATGCTCTTATACAGTTTAAGGTTGTTCATAGATTGCACTTCTCTCCCACCAAATTAAAAAAGATTTATCCGAACGTTTCAGATATATGTGTCAAATGTCTATTGGTTCAGTTCTCTGTTGTATTACTTGTATCTTGAAAAAAGCATGTCAAACAGTCGGATTGTTTACAATTTTCTGAGCCTCTCTGGTCAGACTTCTCACAGAGGGAGGGCAGGGCATAGGCAAGGCAAGGCAAGTTTATTTGTAGAGCACAATTCATACACAAGGCAATTCAAAGTGCTTCACAGTTGCAGAAAAAAATTACAAGAAAACAGATAAAATCAATCAATAAAACATCAACATAAAGTTAATCAGTTACAGTAAAGGGAAGAGTGCAGATAAAATACTTTCAGTTTTCATATGCACGGGTAAAAAGAGCTGTTTTCAGCCTGGATTTGAACATTGTCAAAGTTGAGGTCTGTCTCACATCCTCATGAAGACTGTTCCAGATTTTAGCTGCATTAAACTGAAGCGCCGCCTCACCGTGTTTATTATTGACTCTGGGAACCACCAGGAGACCCCTCCCTGAAGTTCTCAGGGCCTGAGATGGTTCATACGGCTCTAAGATGTCAGAGATGTACTTTGGTGCTAAACCATGAAAAGACTTGTACACAAGCAGAGCTGTTTTAAATTCTATTCTCTGAGTGACAGGAAGCCAGTGCAGAGACCGGAGCACTGGACTAATGTGGTCGTATTTCCTGGTTCTTGTCAGGACACGAGCAGCAGCGTTCTGGATGTTCTGCAGCTCTAACAGCTCGTTTAGAAAGGCCAGTGAGCAGCCGTTACTGTAGTCTAACCTGCTGGAGACAAATGCATGGATGAGTCTCTCTAAGTCTGGTTTTGACACTATTCCTCTGATCTTAATGTTTTTCAGATGGTAAAAAGCTGATGATGTTATTGCTTTGATGTGGCTGTTTAAGTTCAGGTCTGAGTCCATGATTACTCCTAGATTTCTAACCTGATTTTTTGGTTTCAGAGCGAGAGACTCAAGGTGACTAAATAAATAAATAAATACAAAAATAAATAAATAAAAACAAAAATAAATGCATAAATAAATAGAAAAATAAATAAATACATACATAAATAAATAAAAACAAAATATATCAATAAATACAAAAATACATAAATAAATATATAAATAAATAAATACATAAATAAATACATAAATAAATACATAAATATTACAATAAATGCATTTATTTCTTTGCAAATGTGATCTTTATTTTATTTATGTATTTATATATTTATTTATTGTTTTGGCAGCCACGGTCCTCCATAGATCACACCCACTGTCGTCAGTGCAGTTCTCACCAGATTTCAAGGTTTTGTTTCAGACTGCATCGATAGATTTCCAAACCAAAACTAAGGTACCATGCTCTCTGAAATAGCAGGATAGAATACCAGCATTATTCAGAGGCGCAACTGCCTTAATAAATACATCTGCTGTTGTGTCCTCAAGCACAAACTGTCCACATGAAGCTCCCAAGTGAGGCTGATGGCAACATAAATACTGTGAACTGTGAATATGACACTGAAAGTATTTTATATGCACCCTTTTAATGTATTTAATTAATGATTTTATTGATGTTTTATGGATTGATTTCATCTGCCTTCTTTTGTGTTTGTTTGTGCACCCATCCACTTGATGGATGCCTGGTCAATAACAGAGCTTCTTTGTTTTGCTCTTTTTTGTGTTGACTACAAGGTGGTGGAGGAGATGAAGATGAGTCCGAAGAAGATTCTGAAGAGCAATCTGAACAAGGGTCCGAAGAAGAGTCTGAAGAGCAATCTGAAGAAGGGTTCAAAGAAGAGCATTATGCAGAAGAAGAGGAGGAGCTGAAGATGGCGCTGGTCAATGCTCGCTCGGTTATTAAATTCATCAGCCGAAGAGACAGGGAGCTCATTGATCTTATTGAGAACAACGATCTGGACCTGCTCCTGATCACAGAGACCTGGCTCCCAACAGAGAGTCTGACCAACAGCGACTTCAGAAGAATCCTGCCTCGAAATTACTACATCATCGACGAACCGCGGTACTATGGTCGAGGCGGCGGAGTGGCCATAGTCCACCACAAAAGCCTAATCGGTGAACAAGTTCCGTTCCATTTCCCATCAACGTTTGAGTTCGTAGCAGCCGCAGTGAGACAACCAGGTTTCAAGGAGACTGTTCTTATTCTATGCATTTACCGTCCACCAGGGGGCAGCGTCACAGAGTTATCAAACGACTTTCTCTCCGAGTTGCAACGGCTTCTGTCCGAAGTTTATGCCAGATATGATAACGTCATAATCGGTGGGGATTTCAACATCTGGTTTGACTGTCCAGAAATGACTGTAACGCAAGAGTTTGAGGGATTTATGCACGACAACGGTTTAGTCCAACACGTGTCGAAGCCCACGCACCAGGGAGGGCATGTCTTGGATTTAGTTCTTTCGAGGCCCAAGGTTAGAATCACTAATGTTTCAGTTCAGAACAATGGATTTTCAGACCACAGCACTGTCCTCTTCAGAGCCAGGTTTTAATGGCGACGTATTATACAAAATCTACTTTTTTTTTTAGCTTTAAACCATGGAATAACATTGTTCCATTGTCAAGACAGATCTGGAGTAGTAATTCACTACGTTTATGTAACCCACGTTGTAAATCGAAACAAGTTAGTTTTTCAAAGTTATTAGACTTTGACTGACTGGGGCTCCCCCTGCTGGCAGCAGTGGAAGCCCTGGTCAAAGTCTTCACCAGCTCTAGCGCCTGTATATCATTGTTACCGTTTAATTCTTACAGATACATCATTCAAAATCAAAAAATGCGAAATAACCAAAACAATATTTTCAAACCCCATATGCATGATATGTCTACTGTAAAGCTGTACTACCTGAATCAAACCGTGGAAGTCGGAGGTAATTGATTAAAATCTCTCAGCTACTGTACTGTAATGGCAGTTTTAGAGTTAATTAAATTGAAGCCAGTAATACACTAAGTGTGAAGTACCGTCTGGCCCGCTTAATCAATGCCCGGACCCGTCTCCTGTGCTTTATCCCAGCCAAAGCACATGTTGAGTTTCTGCTTCACACCTAAGACAATGGCCAAAGACGTGTCCTGGCTCAAAGGCCTTCCTTCCTGTGGCCCCTCCCATCTTGGTGCTGGGACGGCCTCTCATGTGTACCTATATAACCAGGGGAGAGACTTCGGCTCCCCAGAGCTAACCATGAGTTTTACCTGTGTGTTGGCCCTCTGCGCGTGTGTTAAATTAAACTGACACTTTTGATAAGACAAATACTTTCAAGTTTTCCTTTATAGTGGTGAGAAATTGCCATGACATTACATAAATGTGTTTATAGCTCTCACAGACCTTTCCGCACATCCCTAGAGGAGGAGCAAAACCTGAGGTGCCCACACTACAGAGCAGTGTAAGCTGGTCAGAGAGATGGGCCACAGCGGACACCCACTACACCAACTGCTGCCAAAAACTAGAGGTCAAAGTTCTTAAAGAAATCTGCACAGTGGAAATAACATCTCGGAGTACAAATACTGCACTGAAAGATTGGACAATCTATGCTGCCAACAGCGGTGAGGTTGTACAATAAGGACTTGAAAGGGTGATCTCATCATGAATTTTACCAAAGTGTTTTTACTAATAATGTTTTCATTATAATTTCTTGCTGATATTCAGTCTTTGACTGCAAGCATGCATTTTTTAAATAAACTTGAAACTTATCCCTATTGTTCACTTTCATTAGAAGCACATCTCAGTCGGAGTTCATAGCGAGACACAGTTGAAATGTGAACACGAGGGGATCGCTGATGCTAATTCTGGCCTCTGACTTTCTGGTTCATGCTGGAGGAAAATACGCTATATATTGACACACAACAGCGCACACGGTCTGTTTGTAAATGGCATTTCTTTGGCGCGTCTCGCATCTCTGCTGAGACTGCTGCCTCCGCAACCCGGACAACAATTACCACAGCAACCAGATGCTTGGGATCACCAAGTCTTCTCTGTGGACTGTCCGTTATGAAACCCGGGTAGAACTCAAGCGCAGAACCAAGCCAAAGGTTTAAGAATATTTATTTTAAACAGGACAGGGGAGCAGGTAGATATCAGGCCGGAGAAGCAGGTATCAGGCCGAGGTCCAGGGAGACGCAGGTAGGTATCAGGCTGGAGGTCCAGGGAGACACAGGTAGGTATCAGGCCAGAGGTCCAGGGAGACACAGGTAGGTATCAGGCCAGAGGTCCAGGGAGAAGCAGGTAGGCAAGGGTTGGGGCTGGTGGAGCAGAGACGTCTGACTGGGCTGGAGTCCTTGGCTGAATGACCTCACTGTAGTTGTTATAACGAACTGGCGAGGTGTGGAAGGAGGACCGGAGTATAAGAAGACTGTTTGATTGTAGATGGCCCGCAGGTGCGTGATGATCAGCCAGCAGCTGGGAGGACTCCGCCCAGGAAACTCCACCCACACACACACACACACACACACACACACACACACACACACACACACACACACACACACACACACACACACACACACACACACACACACACACACACACACACACACACCACACACACACACCACACACACACAAGGGGGAGAGGAGGACAGTCAGGATATAACACTGTTAGACTGTTACTCTGTATTGATGTGTTTTTGCACCTGCGTTTTTTTTTGGTTAAAATGATTTTTGATTAATGTGCTTTCCATGTGATAGATTTGAAAATAAAGGAATTTGTTTCCATTTGTCCCATATTTAGTGGAGAATTCTTTCTACAAATGTAAGGACCGGACTTTTTCCTGGGATGTTGAATGTGTGTAGTTTGGGGGATCTGTTTAAATAGAGAAACTGTTTCATTTGGAGTTTGAACTTTTTACTTTTGCATATTCATTTGGTTCCGTTTTTACAGTTGGAATGTGAACTCGTCTCTTTTTTTTAAAGTTTGGCTGGTGCTCCTGGCCTGTCTTTATTTGTTTTGTTTTATGAATCTTTTATGTGATTTTGGTGATAAAGGTTCTTGTTTTACCTTTGTCAAAATACCAACTAAAACAGTTTTTTTTAACAGAACAATGAAAAAACTGAATGAAAAGATGAAAGAAAAACATGAACATAAGTGAAAATTAAATAATGGTTGTTGAACAATTATGTGTTCTTCACAAATATTTTTTAATTCTTTTGAGTCATAACATTAAATCAAGTCAAATTAAATAGCGGTAGGACTCGATTAAAATGTTTAATTATGGCCTTTGTAACTAATTAATCACTATTAATTGCATTGTATGTATTTATTTTTTAGAGGTATATTTTCGATGCTTCTTTGTATTTTCCTCTGTTTGGACTTATTTTGGTGCAGATGTGAGGCCTGTGTGATCAGACGCAGTTTGATTTATTTTGGAGAATGATCTTTTTAAATAAGTCTATGTGGCTAAACTGTGTGAATAAACAAGTTTGTGTTCGTCCCGTTCCTGAAATGTCGCGGCGAAAATCGGTCACAAGTTTGTACAGCTATTTTATATATGTTATGTTGCAGCCTTTTGCTTCATAGGCTTTCATGTTATAACAAGTGAGAATGGGACTTTGAACAGTAATTTAGATTACGCACTCGGAGGGACTGGACTCTCAGCTGTTTATGGGATTATGGAGTGATAACGTGAAACACCGTCTCTTTTATCTGGAGCAGAGCCAATGGCAGAGGGTTCCTCCCTCCTCTCACAGTCCTGCACGTTTTAGAGTTCGACCTCAGTCTGTCTCATCATCAGTCAGAGAAACCACAGCCCTGAACAGGTAAGACTTCAACTTCTTCAACTCTTTCAGGTTTGGTGAGGAGTCCGGTCCGAGGAGATGCGTGTGTCTGTGAGGGCCAAGTTGTGTTTTCCATTCAGATTAAGCCACATTTACCTCAATCTAAATTCAAAATCAGAGTTTATTAGATTTATTTTTTAGCCTTTTAACCCACACCTGAACTTGAGCACATTTTTCCCAGTTTGTCATTACCCAGATCTAAAAAGCGACAAAATAGCGACGAAAACGAGGATGAAAACGCAACAAAAACGTGACAAAAATGTGACAAAAGAGCGACAAAACATTACGCAGCAACAACATCACAAAAAGATGACATCACTTTTGTAGATCTTAGCTTTCAGATGAGCCATGACACTGTTACTTTCCAGTTGAGAAGCTTTTCTCAACTTAATTTGGGTTAAGTTGAACTTCACGGCCCCTTCGCTCCTCCGGCAGGTGTCTCCTAGTTATTCCTAAAGTCAACAGAAAGACTCACGGCGAGGCGTCTTTCCAATATTACGCCCTCGCCTCTGGAACGACCTGAGGAGGAGCTCAGGACCACAGAGAACGTTCATGTCTTTAAGAGCAGGCTCAAGACCCACCTTTTTAGCTTAGCTTTTAGCTGATATCTATTTATTTAGTCCTAATGATATATTGTATGTATGTGTATATATTTATGTCTGTGTGTGTGTGTGTGTGTGTATATATGGATGTATTGTATATATGCGTATTGTTTTAAATGTTGTAATCTGTAAAGCACTTTGTGATACCTTTCGGTATGAAAAGCGCTTTATAAATAAAGTTTTGATTGATTGATTGATAGAGAAAATGCGCTCAGTTTAGGGGGGTAATGAGAGGTTAAGTGTATCTTAGTTTCTCTTGCAGGACATACTATGATGATCTTTTAATGGCATAGCTGAACATTTGACTTGGGTGGCGCAGCGGTTAGCTCTTGTGCTTCACAACAAAAAGGTCCCGGGTTTGATTCCCACCCAGACCGGGCTTTTCTGTGTGGAGTTTGAATGTTCTCCCCGGGTACTCCGGTTTCCCCTACCGCTGAAAACATGTACAGGTGCTCGTCATATAATTAGAATATTGTTCAAAAGTTCATTTATTTCTGTAATACATTATATACTGTACTTGAATCCGGGTCCTCCTGGACCAGAGTCTAGCGCCTTATCATCGAGCTATATAGCCACAGAAAAGTTGGCCGGTGAAGAGAGAAGAAAGAGCGGTGAGAGGCCAATGTTCCTAACCCTGCTCACAAGTGCCACCTGGTGGTTGTTTGGGTCATTGCAGCGTCACTGGGGGAAAAAATAAAAGATGCGTATTTCACACGTGATGTCTCGTGTAAATCACGCGTGAAAGGCGACAAACCTAACAGGTACCTACTGTAGTCTCTCTACAATGAGCACTGGGCAACAGTAAATGTGTTTTCAAGGGACTTTATTCATGATTGGCTGTTTCCACAGCGAGTATACAACCAGCCTTGTTGGTTACAAGCCTATTCTAAAGAGTCACAAAGATTAGCATGTGACAATAATCGTCTCAATAGCGCTAAAGTGTGCTCTCAGATTTAAGCCTATGCTAAAAGAGGCATAAAAGTTAGCATGTGACAAAATTGTCTCAATAGCGCTAACATATGCTCTCAGACCTATTTTAAATGAGGAACAAAGATTAGCATCTGACAATAATCGTCTCAATAGCGCTAAAGTGTGCTCTTAGTTCGTGCTCTAGTAGAAGATTCTACCAAAGATGCAAAGAGCAAACACAAGCTTATAGGCCGTTCAAAGTAGGAACTGCCTGTAAGCCCTCCCACTCTTAGGAATTATTTGCATATTCATTAATTTCCGAAGAAATGCTTACATTATATTATATTTATTAATTGCTCAGCTGGTCTTAACCGGTTTTCAGACAGCATGTATGGAACCAGGAGCGAAAGTCAAAAACCCCGTCCCCAGCGCTAGACTACAAAACCACTTCCCCCTTTGAAAGGCTTACAATGCAACTCCACACTTTCATAAGGTCGTAAGTTCAAACAAGGAGGCGGAGTTTAAGATCATTAACTTTTACTCATATTACAAAATTATAAGTATTTTATAAAATCATAGCATTGGCTTAGCATAATATAAATTTGCAAACACATTATTATTTATCACATACAACAATTGACTTTGTCAAAGTACTTATAAATGACTTCTATGATTTCTCATATGTCTATAATGTACTTTAGCATCCACATATTGATTCTTATAGCATGTAAAACACAAAGCATATGAAAAATAACTAGGATAATAAAAATAAAAGCTACTATTCTATGAGTACTTATAAGTGGCTGCTACGGTTTCCCATAGGCCTATAATGTACTCAGTATCTAAACAAACAATATAACATTGATGTTATATAATTTATGCAAATCCTGCAAAGCATATTTTATTTAAATCAAAACATTTCTCATATTTTCATAACGCCATGACCAAAGCCCACTTAGACTGGTTCAGTCTTGTCCCAGGTCAAGGCCTCAGTCCGCAGCAGTTTCCCAGAAAAGGGGGTGATTGAGAAATCGTTTCACTTTTGTTTGGAGCAGATCCTCTTTTCCCCTCAGTCTGTATCAGAGTCCACCAGACACAGACGGGAACAGCCACAGCAACTCTAAACACGTAAGATTGGAACTTTTCTATTCACCTACATTTCTTGTAGTGAAAGTACATGTTTGGACGGATTTGTTCACTCTTAGACTTTGGTACAAACTCAAAGATTTCAAGTGTTGCAAAGTTGCAACCACATCATTCTATTGAATTGAATTAAACTTTATTGTCCCACAAGGGGAAATTTGCTAGATTCTAGAACTCAATGTCCTCATTTTAGACAGAGGGCATTGTCATTGGGGCCTCTGACTAAATATTTGAAAGCAACCTGCAAACTCCAAAAATCCACAAATGTTAACTTGTTTATGGTTATTACTTTCTTGGGAGAAAAATGCAACCAGACATTGTTTTAGTTTTTTTGACCGATGTGAAGGAATTTGCACTGTTAACCGAGCACATTTTCACCAGTTTTACTTAAATCTAAAAACTTCTCGATTGGAGCTCACAGCCTACAGGCCTGTGTGACACTAGAACTACAAAACTCATCTAAGCTTCTTCCTTGTTTTTGTTATCACATTTTTGTTGTCTGTTTTGTGTCTGTGTGTCTGTTCTTATAATTACGACATTGTGAGGACCTGTTTGAGTTTTTAAAGGGGGGGTATTATGCTTTTTTCAATCACATAGCACCAGTCTATAGCATACTACAATGATGACGTAACCTTCTGTTGGTCTGTATATGCAGTAAATTAAAATAACTGCCTTGAATAAAATTGCTCTCTCAAAATGGCTGTACTGAACGTCTTGAAATAGTGGAAAAGTGCGGACATTTTGCGTGGTCCTCACTTATTTGAAGGACTGTTTGAGGGTCAAAATGTGGTTTTAGGGTTAGGGTTAGAATTGGGTTTAAATTAGGTTTAGGATTAAGGTTAGGGTCAGGGTCTGGGTAATACATTATGTCTATGAGTGTCCTCACCAAGGTAGAATTGCGAGGGTGTGTGTGTGTGTGTGTGTGTGTGTGTGTGTGTGTGTGTGTGTGTGTGTGTGTGTGTGTGTGGTCAAAAAAGCACAGAAAACGTGAAAACGCAGTTCTAGGAACTGCAAAGATACTGCGCAGAACCCTCAAGCTCCCAGGTCTCTGGTAGAGGACCCGAGCTTGGAGGAAAAAGAGACCGCCCGCGGAGGGTGAGGAAGAGTTTTTTTTTTTTTTTTTTATATATATATATATTAAAGAAGTGTTCAAAAATAAGGATGAAAAAGAATACGGATGCTCGTTCTATTAAAATCAAAATCATTGTTTTATTCCCTAAATTTACAATCTAAAACAGAAGTTATGCAGCCGTCTCCAGGGACACATGTTGATCGACCAGCAGGGAGGGATAGAGAGACAGAGTCCTCCCCTTAACCACACGCAAAAGTACATGAAGTAGGCATGTCCTTGTCGAACCAATCAGTACTCTAGGATGTTTCTTCAGCGCGATCTGACTCCTCATTCTAACACACTGCCCCCCAGTGGATCCAAGAGTAAAAACAACAAAATGTCCGCCTAATTTAAAATGAACCATAAAGCAGTGAAGGTTATCTGCACTTTCCAGCATTCAGGTTCAGGTTGAGTGTGACCAGCTATTTTGTGCAGACATATGCATTTTCCACATGTACTTTGTACAAAGGGGGTAAAACAGGTACGGATTAGTTCCATATGGTTCCTGTAATCTTCAGCATAAATCACTTAAAGGTACTAGACAGAGTCTAAAAATGTTACAATTATGCCTTTTCTTCCCCTTACCTGCTCCAGCAATGTCCTAATGTGTAGAATGAGCCCAGACAGGGTTGCCAGACGTACGATAATTTTGACCCCTGTATGATGTACTATCAATAATTCAAAAAAGCCTAAATGTAGGATAATTTCAGAGCGTTTAAATGCACTGTAAACTCTCAGCAGTGCTTTGCTTTCGCTCTGATCTGGAGTCAGACTAAGCCTCCATATTCACATTCACACAGAAAGAGAGACTGTCCCTGGATCAGTTTTATAGTTCCACTATCACATGTCCTCCTGCCTTGGCTGCAGCCATGGCATTTGATTGGTCATCAAGACATAACCTCGTCTCACCTCTCGCGACTGGTAATTTACCTGCTTCTTTATTACAGCTTAGCTAATTATTTTTCCTCAATTCTAACACCTCATGTCAGCGTGTGTTCTCCAAAGTAAATCTGATAAAACCAAATCTCGCAATCAACTGATTACTGCAACCCTTAATGAGCTTATCCAAGCATCAGTGTGTGAAGAATGCAGAGGGATGTCCGGATTTCAAACCTACAAAAGCTATGTTGTGCTGAATGACTTGAGCAAACTTGTACACGAGTGTCTACACCAGAAGGTCCAGCAGAAGAGAATGACTCCGACAAGAAGGTGTCGTTAATCTCTTAGGTAATGTAATAAATGGGACAGTGCGTGCGCCTGTGTTATAGTTAGGGGTGGTGATGATATGAGCCATATTTTGCGCAGGTGCTACAGCGCTATTGGCATATTTATAGTGTACGATAGTTTGTGCTGAAATTTGTAAGCTTTGTACAATGTAATGGTTTGTGAATCTGGCAACCCTGAGCCCAGACCTATTCACCATTAGCTAACTGCAGCTAAAAGCCTGCACTGTCACTCAAAAAGTTGGTATTTCGGGCCGAAAAACCAACTTTCTCCATCGTCATACATAAGCCAAACATAGAGACTGCAGTTACGCGTAAGACATGAGGGGGCAGTAACGAGTATAAAATTACAACTTCCATCTAGTCCCTTTAAGGTCAACACACAGAGACTTGACACTTTCCGGATGTTGTTTTGACCCCAGTATAATAATAATAATAATAATAATAATAATAATAATAATAATAATGACTTACACTTGATTTACAAACCTGTTACCAATTTTTATTTTATTACTTTAGGTGATCCAATCATAGTTTCTGTCCCAGCTTTGATTAGTTGTCGTTAGCATTAGCATATTGTTACTAGCCGCGGCATTTAGCACCGCGATCAAAAATACAATAGTGGAGGTTAAAACTAACTCAGCGATTGAATTCTCCAGATTCTGCACTTCAAAATGACATACAGCATGTCCATATTGACGGAGGTTTAGTGAAACTTGTGTTTAACAAACTTGAAGCTAACCAATTTTCATTGCGATGTTTCTCACCTCCCCTGAGGCATAGGGGGTTGTGGGAGGACTTGTTTTAAAACCCTGACTTTGCTCGTTCCAATGCAAATGGGAAAACAGGAACTCACTATCATTTTCGGTCCCGTAATATCGACTTTTTTCGGCGCAGGATGCGGCGAAAAAAAATCCCCAAATATTGGCCCGATATATTGGCCAACCGATATGCCCCACGGTGGCAACAGCCGCCCACCGTGGGGTAGACTGATGGGAGAGAGGCTGTCAATCTGTGATTGACAGTGGCCTTGTCCAATGAGATGCGTTAACGTCACCTTGAACCTGCTAGCGGGCTCTGGGGACATGTAATCCTGTAAACCCAGGGTTCTGATTGGCTGGAGGGTTGCTGTATTTCAATCAATCAATCAATGGTTTTGTATAGCCCAATATCACAACAGGAGTTGCCTCATAGGGCTGCACCGAACATTAAGGCAATACAACAGAGCAGTAAATAAGACAATGTAAAGTTCAGGTGAATCAAGTATCCAGGCAAACATAATGTCCAAATAAGCATCAGCAGTAGGTGGCGACGAGCGGCGCGGGTGTCCCCTGTCCTTAGACTCTCCAGCACGGCAAGGAAAAACTCAAAAACCCGGTGGGAGAAAAGAGAAACCTCGGGGAGAACCACAGAAGGAGAGATCCACTCCCATGGACGGACAGGCTATAGAGACCCAGGGCCGATGGAGACCCTTAAGCAGACGGGCCAAGATCGCAGACCGTCTAGTCCTTGTTGTCAATCCAGTAGGCAGGGTTCCTCCATTCAGCTGGGTTCCTCCGCTCGATCTGTCTAGATCGAGCGGAGGAACCCGGCTGAATGGAGGATCTGCAGGCTCGATCTGCAGAGTATTTGCCTAATGTTTTACACTTTAGAAGGAAATCATCAGGCCAAAGGATATCTCCGCTTTCGGCAACAAAGGGCAAAAATAATCTGACTGGACGATAATATAATGTTATAAAACATAGAGAAAATAATATTTGAATAATATTAGGATCTATAATAGAATACATTTGGGTTAGTGTTGAACTAACCCAAACTAACCCAGAAGAGAAGCTTTGCAGGTCTTGACGCCATGCCACTGCCGTTACACCCCTAAGTATAGAACTAACTACACCTGATTTGCTCTGACATATAAAAGCATTGGTCTCTACGAAAAGGGCTTTTTTCTGCCATTTGGTCTGGCAGTATATTTATTACGGTATTCTTTTTTAATGAGGCAATAGCAAGAAAACTCACTACTGTACATGCTCTACTATTTCACAAATATGCTAAGAAAATCACCTAGTCTCGTAAACTGTCTTGTTTTCAAAAGCATGCTTTCCCTTCTTACAACTACTGTGTCACTTGTTTGAAGGTTCTGTTTTAAGTGACCATGTCGGGGCCCGCAGACCGCCTGTTGAGACTCATGTACGAGTGGATCAAAGAGGCGAATGAGTGCAGCTCTAACCTGAGGGCTCTGGCCCAGGAGCTGGAGTCTCTGAGGCAGGACTGTAACATCGCGGGGACAGTGGGCAGCACTGCGGCTGTGGCCGGATCCCTGGCCATCCGTGCGGCGCCTTTCAACGGGGGTGCTTCTATGGCTGTGGGGCAACAAAAATGGTCAGGAATCCTGGCTGACATTTAGTCTTTAGTGTCGTCTGGAGCCTGTGTCTCCTCACAGCTCAGTGCGATGAGCAGCTACAGGAGCAGGGGCAGAGCTGACACGGGCAGCAGAGGGACTGGGGCCCTGCATTAGAGGGCTGAGGGGCCCCACTGGGAAACACTTACACAGGATTCTGACCGTACATAAAAAACAATAGATAAATAGAATAAATCATAAAAGTAGCTTAATTGCAGCTATAAAAATCAGTGACGCTTTTCTTTCTTTCTTAGGAAAATAATTATAATGTAGACAGTTCTGATTTTCATCACTGTAAGGCTGATTTAAACAGCATATTCTTGCCTAAAATACACAAACAAGAGCACACCTAAAGAAATGGTATTCTCTAAAATGGTTTCAAACTTAGTTTAAAAATAAAGCAATTAAAAGTAATATAAACCACCTTCTGTTACATGTAATCTATACACAGCCTTTTATATATCGACCTAATGTAGTGTTCTAGATCAGAGTTCCACCACCTCCCAAAATCCGCTTTAACCACTGCCTAAACCTAACCCTAATCTTAAAGATATAAACTAGCCCTAAACCTCACCCTAACTAGCCTAACTATATAAACTAGCACTGAATTTGGCTCTGGATTTGTGCAGGTCATGTTGGAAACCAATCAAGACTGAAGTTATGTAGCTATGGGCAGAAAGACAAGAAAGCGGGACAAGAAGCCAAATTATCTTTGACTGACTGACTGACTAAAGTGATGTTCCTTTTGTTCAGTTTTTAGGCATTGTGGGAATCGCCTTCTCTCTACCGGAAGCCATACAGGACTGGACAGAGGCCATTCAAAACAACCATGAGACAGAAGCCAGCAGATCCCTGAGAGACACGGCACAGAAGATCAACCAGGCTACAAAGAGTCTGGCTGACACGCTGTCACAGATCGAGTAAGTGACTTCACGCGAGGCAAGGGTTGTAAAGCACCGAAGGGACCGGTCACTAAATGGTAACGGGACTATTATTTTGATTTTTCACAATAGTTCCCCACCGTAACAATGGGAAACAGATGTCAGAGGTACCTACTTGGGTACATTTTAAGGGCCAGGTCAGGATTAGGATTGGGATTGGAATCAGAGACTGTGGAGTAACACAGGGAACATTAGGGTTAGGGTCTGACATTGCCATCAGTCAGTATGGAGGGAACATCGGGACTTCTTAAGCTCTAAGATGCCCATGTTCCTGGGTAACGCTGTTTTCTCCGAATATAGAACGCAGAGAGAATCCCTGGACAAATCGAATAGATGTGAGCAACATCCAGGGTCTTGCTGAGTCCCCGCCACCACTAAGTGAAAGGAGTATCATCGTAGTCGCAGGTAGGGAATAATTTCTCGTTCTGTGAATAAAATATTGCAAGCCAGTGTCAGAATCACAGGGAAAGGCCAGTCTCACTCACGGAAACATCAGTTCATTGTCAGAAGACGATCAGGAGATTTTGTATGGAGAAATATATGAGCTAGTTCATCGATGCAAGTCTCTCTCAGGGCTCATAATAGGGGAAACATTCAGACTTATTAAATATGCTCAGCATTAGACCAGATTTGGACACTTTAGTTCTTTAATTCTCTGTCAATGTCAGCATTTGGTACAAACTATTTGATCCTTAGGGAATAGGACGCTGCTATTGCATTGTTTAAACAGAGCACTTGTCCTCTCTAGGGAAATGTTGCAGAAAGAAGAGGAGGAGCTCAAGATGGCGCTGGTCAATGCTCGCTCTGCGAATAAATTCATCAAACCCAGAGACCGGGCCCTCATTGACCTAATTCAGAACAATGATCTGGACGTGCTGCTGATCACAGAGACCTGGTTGCCAGTGGACAGCGTGCCCAACATCAGAACCATCCTGCCCCCAAACTACAACATCATCCACTGCCCGTGCCCCTATGATCGAGGCGGCGGCGTCGCCATCGTCCACCGGAATAGCCTTACCTGCGTGCAGGTCACATTCGAGCTCACGTATACCTTTGAATATGTGGCGGCGAGGGTAACACTGCCAGGTTCCCCCGAGACCGTTCTTATTCTGTGCATTTACCGTCCACCGGAGAGCAGTGGGTTCTCCAGGGATTTTCTCACCGAGCTGCGCATGTTTCTGATCGATGTTGGTCGGGTCAACAGAAACATAATAATCGGAGGGGATTTTAATGTCTGGGTGGACTGTCCAGAGCTGGCCACAACGCGAAACTTTCTTGACGTTTTGAGTTACAATGGTTTCGTCCAACACGTGTCGCAGTCCACACACCAGGACGGGCACATCCTGGATTTAGTCCTTTCAAAGCCCAATGTGAGAATCACCAACGTTTCAATTCAACCCAATGTATTTTCAGACCACTACACTGTCCTCTTCAGGGCCAAGATTGAAGACACGATCCTTGCCATGAAAAATCTAAGCATAAACAAGCATGACGGGAAAAAGAAACCCCAGAGAAACTATCGACAATAATTTCAAGCCATAACATCTGTCCTTGGTCTACAGATGAAACGTTACGTTGTGGCTAACTCTGGCATATATACAGAAATGTTCATTAATATACACTGCCCTTGAAATGAATTAACATATAACTAAATAGGAACTAATTTGATGCAGTCAAACTATGACGGAATATTATTGCTATTATCGTGCTGTTGAGGAAAGCATCTTTAAGTTTTGGGATAACTGTCGGTAACAATTTAGACTCCAGCTTGGTACAGTACATGGCAGAAAGTAATCACACGTGTAAGTACAGGTAATTAAACATTGTAGTGCATGGTTTAATAATGGAGTACAAAGTTTTTCGGCAGTCATAAAGATGTGCGAGCTTTATAAAGGTGTAGTGGACAGTAGAACTAGGTAAGACCGCTTCCTGCCTAGAGGCAACATTCTACACATTTGTATAAGACTGAGCAAGTGTACAAATGAAATTACAAAAATGCACAATGGTCGTACAACATGAGAAAGAACAAGCAAACAAAACAAAAAAATGTATGAAATTAATGAAAATAGTAGCTGCTTTAGTTTTACATGACATAAGGCTTTCCTAAATTGCAAAAATTCATTTAAATAAATTTGGAAGAGTGGTTGACCTTCAAAAATGTACATTTGTGAATATGTTGTTTAACTAAGAGTATACAAGTATTGTAAGTTCATTCTTGCTATCTTGCAAAAATACTCCAAATTTGACATCTTTGTACAGTGTATTGGCTGCATCACTAACATATTCTGATTGATTGTTGAAATGAATTCCATAAAGTTCTGGTATAATGACAATCAAAAAATAAATGTTCCATAGATTCAAAATCACATTCACAAACTGAACAAGAGTTTAAATCAATATTGAAATGTTGTCTCAGAAATTCATTACTGGGATAAATATCATTTACAATTTTGAAATGAGTTTCTTTAGCTTTAGGGGAAATTGGGAGGGAGAGATATTTGGTTCTGATTTTTATTTGTATATCTTTTGGAAAATCCTTGAGAGTGTAAATTCTTTTAGTGAAAGTGGGTGAAGTTTGTTTGTTATTGCATTTCTTATTTTGTTTGAACATTTTCCGTTTTTAAATTCTATTTCATCTATTATAAGCAAAGGAAATCTAGGTAATACGACGTCATGTATGTATGTCTCTGTAAGAACAAAGTAATTAAGGACATTCCCATCAGAATCCATAAGATGTGAAATAGACCAAATACCTTTTTTCTCCCAGTCATCATAATAGATAGATTTTCTTTTGAACAATATGCATCGATTTTTCCAAATAGGCAAATTATGAGTATAAGACATTTTCCAGTTTAAGAGAACCTGTTAATGAAATGTAGATAACTTAAGCGGC
This sequence comes from Neogobius melanostomus, assembly GCA_007210695.1. Taxonomy (NCBI): domain Eukaryota; kingdom Metazoa; phylum Chordata; class Actinopteri; order Gobiiformes; family Gobiidae; genus Neogobius; species Neogobius melanostomus. The sequence goes on from VHKM01000306.1 coordinate 258,681, forward strand.
AATAGGTAGCGTTCATGTGACATCACAACATTCTAAAGAGCCCATAGTTTAAAATTGAGGTGGAGGTCAACTGAAGATTCCATTGCGGTAACCATGGTAACGCTCAAAATGCAGATTACTCTTATTTAATTGCTAATTTCTCTGTAATTCTTGAGCCAAATCACATGAAAGAAAATCTGTCACAGAGTTCGATGTCCTCTCTTTCAGCTCATATGAACTATGGTCTAATTATTTCCTCATAAAGGCGTCCAAAAGTGGAGACAATATTCAAAAACATATTTGTGATTTTGGCTGGTAGAAAGGACTTTAAGCCATAAAAAAAATATATGTCGGGTTTGTGAATCAAATCACTATTAAATAATGATCACAGAAAACATTTGGACATTTTCATTTTGGAAATTTCTTTCAAAAACTGTTTTGCTCCCATAGAGTTGTATTGGCACCTGCCCTCCAACTGAAATAGAATCCTAAAACGTGAACGCAACCTATTTACAAAGAGAAAAGTCACAGGCTAATAGGAATTCAATGCTGCCACATTCTAAAAATATTTTAGCTGGAATATAAAACCAAAAATTATTATGATTGTTTATAAAATTTTGCAACCATTTTCATTGTAGTGTTTCATTCATAGTTTCAAAATCAATTATGTTTAGACCACCTTCAGCAATGGGTTTAACGGCATCATTTTTTCTAATGTAGTGATGTTTATTTGTAAATGTAAAATTCAAAATGTTTTTGTTTATTTTATTAAGTAGATGATCAGGGACAGCTAGAGAAAATGCTTATTATAATAAGCTTGATAAAGCTTTGCTTTTGGAAATTAAAATTCTACCAAAGATTGATAAATCTCTTTGTAACCAAGAATGTAAAATAGGTTGTGTTTTGGTTATATTGTTTTCAATGTTTAGGAGTTCCCTTAATAAACACGCTGAGGCTGCGTTTCAGTTTCATGCAGCTAAAATCTGGAACAGTCTTCATGAGGATGTGAGACAGGCCTCAACTCTGACAATGTTCAAATCCAGGCTGAAAACAGCTCTTTTTACCCGTGCATATGAAAACTGAAAGTATTTTATCTGCACTCTTGCCTTTTACTGTCATTGATTAACTTTATGTTGATGTTTTATTGATTGATTTGATCTGTTTTCTTGTAATTTTCTGCAACTGTGAAGCACTTTGAATTGCCTTGTGTATGAATTGTGCTCTACAAATAAACTTACCTTGCCTTGCCTTCTTTTCCAATCTTTTGACAATACAATTCCCAAGTTTCTTACTTCAGTTTTCACAGGGATTCCATGTAAATCTGAATTGGGGTGCTCATGAACATCACATTTTTTAAGATTTAATTGAAACCCAGACGCTCTGGAAAACGTCTCCACTCTCATGATTACTAGAGGAATTTGATCTGCAGTTTTTGTTCGTGTCATCGGCTAACTGTGTGATAATTAGAGGCCTGCCCAGAACAGTTAATGGTTTCAAATCTGTACTGTTTTTGATATAAATCGATAACATTTCCACAACTGAAATCAAAATCAGAGGTGAGCACGGGCAGCCTTGCTGTACCTCTCTGTTTACCTGGAATCTTTTAGATGTACCCGCAGGTAAAGACACTGAACTGTTTATATCTGTATACAACATGTTAATCATGTCAATGGACTTATTACCAAAGCCGAAAAATTAAAGAGTTTTCAAAATAAAAGGATGCTCAACCAGATTAAACGCTTTATAGAAATCTATTCAATTAAATAGTTGTAATCCAATAAATCCAAAACTAATCTAATGTTATTGTGTATTGATCTATCTTTAATAAAGCCTGACTGAGTTTCACTAACAATATAACCTATCCCAGCCTTTAATCTGTTGGCTATAATTTGAGTGAAAAGTTTATAATCTACATTCAATAAGGATATGGGTCTTAGATTTTCAATATACCTTTAATCTTTTCCTGGCTTTGGTAAGAGAGTAATGACTTCTTGCTTCATTGTTGTTGTTGTGAGGTTATTATTCTCAATGCATTCACATTTGTTTTATATCTTCCAGAAAAATGTATAAAATTGGATGTTAAACCATCTTGACCAGGGGCTTTTCCCAAAGCCATACGCTCAATAGCAGCATCAAGTTCTTTTAGTTGTATTTCAGCATCACAGAACAATTTCAAACCCTGTTCAACTTGAGCAATATTGTGTCTTATATTCTCGAGAAAATGTTCAGAACTTTCAGAAATGTAATTGGATGAGTATACATTTGAATAAAATGTGTAAGTCTCTTCGGCTATTATATTTGCTTGGTGACATTCTTTGTCAATAATCATTAATACATCCAACTTAGTTATTATTAAGTGTTGATTATGTAATACTAACTAATAACTAAATCAATGGTCAATTAATAGAATGGTGACTGGTGTTTATAAGTAATGATTGGATATGGTTATTAGGTGAATGGGAAAGAGAAAAAAGAAAAAGAAAAAAGTATAAATTATAAATAAAAATAAAATTAAAATAAATGTTTATATATATTGGTAAATTGCATACATTTCTATCTTCGTGTTATGTCTTCTTACTTTGGAAGTCTTGTAAACATCCTGTGATTTTCTTCTTGTAAAACATGAAATGCTTTTCTTTAGCAAAGCTGCTATACGCAAGATTAATGCGGACAATTGTAATTGTGTAATTCAGGAATTTGTCATGTAAAGTGTTATATTGTACGAAAACACAAGATGCTGCTTGTATCACTGTATCCGGAATGTAAATTAATTTTGAATATGGGGGTAGGCACTTATAAGCTTTCTTGCTTCGGCCTACTCCTTTTGAGTTTTTGTTACTTTATTTATTTTCTGCACTGCAACAATGTTAATGTAAATAATCACTCAAATAAATCCAATCAATCAATCAATCAATCAATCAATCAATCAATCAATCAATCAATCAAAAACTTATTCTGTTCTTGTCTTTTTTCTAAATGGTAGAAATAAGATGTATTTTCTCCCCTTGTTCTATCCTCTTTGCCCTGGACCTTACATAACCAGCCTGTGCTCTTTGAGTGAATAATTCATCAAGGTTGGATTGTAGATTTGAAAAAGTAGCCTTTACTTCTTCTGTTCATTTTTCTTACACAACATGTTAATTTCTTGTACTAGGGCATATTCTTTTTCCCTTAGGCGTTGGCTTCTGATTGTGCCCTGTTTAATGGAAATACTTCTCACTTTAAATAGTTTACAATATAATAGTATGGAGAGGAAAGAAGAGTTTTGCAGCCTTGAAGAAGGACGAGAACATCACCATCCTTCCAGCGGATAAAGGCAGGTGCACTGTTGTCCTCAACACAGCTGACTACGAGACCAAGGTCAAGGACCTGCTCAGTGATCAAAACACGTATGAGCGACTGAGAAGAGACCCCACCAGCGGGTACAGGAAGAAAATTATAGAGCAGCTTCAGAAACTAGAAAAGGAAGAAATAATTGACAAAAAGTTATATTACAAGCTTTACCCGGGAGAGGCTATTCCGTGTATTTATGGTCTGCCAAAAATACACAAGGAAGGTTTTCCTCTCAGACCCATTGTGAGTGGCATCAACTCCATCACCTATAATCTGGTGAAACACCTCAAGTTCATTTTATCCCCTTTAGTCGGCAACACAGAACACCATGTGGAAAACACCAAGGAATTTGTGGAGAAGATCAAACACCTACAGCTGGAAACAGATGAAACTATGGTTTCTTATGATGTGACAGCACTGTTTACATCCGTCCCTACCTCAGCAGCAGTCACAGCGGTGAGGAAGAGACTGACTGAGGACAGCACTTTAGCGGATAGGACACAACTCACTCCTGACCACATTTGTCAACTACTGGAGATCTGCCTTAGCACCACATATTTCCAGTTCAGGGGCAACTTCTACAGACAGATTCACGGCTGTGCTATGGGTTCTCCAGTTTCACCCATAGTGGCTAACCTCTACATGGAGGAAATGGAGAAGAATACCTTGGCCTCATACCCAGGTAACAAACCCAGCCACTGGCTCAGATATGTAGATGACACGTGGATCAAAATTAAAGAGAGGGAAGTGGCACCTTTTACAGATCACATCAATGCTGTGGACCCTAACATTAAATTTACTCGGGAGGACGCTAAGGAGAAACAACTTGCCTTTTAGATTGTAAAGTTATCATAGGGGAAACGGACACCTGCAGACAGAGGTTTACAGGAAGGCAACTCATACTGACCAGTATTTGATGTTGACTCCAACCATCCACTCCAACACAAAATAGGGGTCATTATGACGCTCAGACATAGAGCTAAAGAGGTGCCTACCAGTGCAGAAGGAAAGACCAAAGAGGAGCAACATGTCCAGAGAGCCCTCTCAGACTGTGGCTATCCTAACTGGTCCTTCACTAAAGCACAAAGGACAAAGGGACAGGAAGACCCAAAGAGCAGGACAGACAGACTACAGAACCCAGAAGAAAGGGAGTTGCAGTGCCGTATGTAGCCGGGGTATCAGAGAAACTTCAGAGAATCTTTAAACAGCACAGGATTCCAGTGTACCACAAACCTGTGAACACACTGAGACAAAAATTAGTCCATCCCAAAGACAAAACGCCGAGCCACAAACAAAGCAACGTGGTTTATTCTATTTGATGCAAGAAGAAGAATGCAAAGAACATTATATTGGAGAAACCAAACAAGTCTTACAGAAGAGACTTTATCAACACCGAAGAGAAAGCACAAGCGGCCCTCAGTCGGCTGTGCACCTACACCTTAAAGCCTCCAATCACTCCTTTGATGACGGGGAAGTCAACATTTTAGCTAAAGAAGAACGTTGGTTTGAAAGAGGAGTAAAAGAAGCTATTTTTGTCAGAAAAGAAAATCCCTCCATGAACCGAAATGGTGGGCTAAGATTTAATCTTTCTGCTTTTTACTCCAATCTGCTTCGGGGAAAACCGAAAGGACACGGTCAGTCCAAGAAGACGATACCTCAGCTAACAAAGAACAATAGGCAGGTAATTAGCAGTGATCAGCCATGAATAGGACAGGACTGACCGATACTGGGGGAGCAGGTCGTTACAGACGCTCTACTTCAAAGGTGTTTACCCACAGGTGAGAGTAGCTGTGATTAGAGGGGAGGAGCCGGGTCTACCCCAACTCCTCCTAACGGGTCTTTATCTACGCCGTGTGCTGAGTGTAATCTTGTTCACTGACGAAGCCTTTGGATGAGAGGCGAAACATTTGGAGACCTCAACTACCAAGTACAGAAGATGACTCAAGTACCTTCTTTGAAGATAATAGTATTTAGTTCTGTATTCAATTTCAATTTCCATTAAAGTATTTCTTACTTCATTGACAAACTCTTCCACCAATAATAAATCTGAATTAAATTTCCAATAGCTCTTATAGTGGTTGATATTAACATTTGGTTTGAGAATTATTCCAATTAAACAATGGTCAGTTAAAGATGCTGCAGCTATTTCAACCTTAGTGACAAATTCCAGTATTTCAGGGGATAATAACCAATAATCGATCCTTGATTTTGCACCACCTTTAGGTTTTATATGTATATTGACATTCATTGGGATTTTTTGTTATCAGATATCAGTGAGAGAGTGAGCATCTGTAAAAACCTTAAGAACTGTGTTATACTGGTGGTCATTATAAAATGATGGGGATCTGTCTAACCATTCATCCAGTGCAATGTTAAAATCCCCTCCAAACATTGTAAAGCTAATATTATGAGAAAGTTTGAAATCTGTGATTATGTCTGATATATCATCAAACAGCCTTTTGTTCTGATTTAAATTGTTATACCCGTATATCTTCACAACAAGACATAATAAACCCTCTAAGTTAGCAACAATTACAACCCAATGTCCATCTGTTGGAATATTTATCTGCGTTTGGCTTCCTGCAACTTCACATCACGCTCTGCACATGAGACGTCCTTCATTCAACAATGTGCAGTGGGCAACCTAACTCCACACCGCGGATGTGTTTCTGTTCTTCTGCCGCTCTCAGCCTGAAGTTTACCAGTAAGACCAGAGCCGTCGCAAGGGCTGTGCGAACTGTGCAACCGCACAGGGCCACGCGCCACTAGAGGGCCTCGCAATCCTGCATTTTTTTCCTTTAAATTAATTTGATTTTTTTTTTTTTTTTTACGAATACATTTGTTATATATGATTTTGTCTGTCTCTGTAAATATCACATAAAACAAACAAACAAATAAAAAAACAAATCCACCAATTTTAGATTGTAATTGTTTACGCCATTACGCCTCACTGAGGAAGGAAGAGGGTAACGCGCTAAGATGTCGGCTGCAAGAGAACGCGACCGATTTCGCAAGCACGAATCGGGTTTGAGAAAAGGAAAAAAAATAAAAAGAAGGAAGAATTTCATAAGTCGTTGCGGGGATCACTAGATAAATTTATCATCAGCAGCACTGCGGTGGGTGAGCAGATGCCCACATCTGGCGGGTCTGAAAATGCCGTGGCAACAGCTAGCATCACCGCTACTATTGCAGAGCCTTGCAGGCTTCAGCAAGACCGGGACGAGGACACTGAGGACGAGGATGAAGTCCAAGGTGAGGGATGAGGATAATAAGTATCTGTGGTAAATACAGAGTATTTCATAATTAGGCTTGAGATGGACCACACGATCAATTCTCTTTTTTCTATTACATTTTATCAGCATTTGCCGTGGAAGAGGAGGACCCGCTAACAGCTGATGAAGATTAGTGCTCCAACAGTGAAGTATCGTTGCACCTTGTGGATCTTAACGATTCCAGCAATTGGTCCGTTTATCTGGATTCCAAAACAATGGATTTACTTGTGGAAAAAGGGCCGTTCAAGGTCTGCAACTTTGATTACCCCGTGAATCAAGAAAAAAGACACTTTTCAGATGACTACTATGTAAGGAGGTTGCCCAATGGTGAAAAGCTCGCAGAGACTTGCTTGTTTATTCGACAAAAAAAGATTTGGTGTTTTGTTTTTGTTGCAAACTGTTTAACAACCATATAAGTCGAACCAAATTAGCTAATGAAGGCAATAATGACTGGAGACGTTGAGTGCTTTACTGAAACAACACGAAACGTCCTCTGATCATATCACATATGCTGCAAAATGGATGGAGACAAAACAAAGACTATATACACACATGGCTATTGACGAGTCACACCAGAGGGAGATAAACAGAGAAAGGCACACTGGCAGGACGTTTTAACACGCATTTAGCGGCTGTGCAGTATTTGTCTGAGAATAATTTGCCATTTCGAGGAAAAAAATCAAAGCTTTATGAAGAGAACAATGGTAATTTTTGGGATTAATAGAGATGATTGCCAAATCTGATCCCACTATGCAAGAGCATGTCAGACGTATAAGAAATAAGGAAACTTATGCACATTATCTAGGACCTCAGATCTAAAATGTGTTCATTTCTCTTATGGCCACAAACTTCAAAAACTCTATTGTGAATGACACGAAGCGAGCAAAATATTTCTCTGTGCTTCTTGATTGCACACCGGATATGATCATCAGGAGCAAATGTCACTGATTCTTCGTTTTGTCAATATGACAGCAATTGAAGTAAATGTAGAAGAACATTTCATTGACTTCATTCCAGTGAATGACCAAACTGGAAAGGCACTATCAAATGCGCTCTTGGCAGAACTAGAGTCCCTTGGACTGAGCATAAATGACTGTCGGGGCCAAGGATATGATAACGGGGTGAATATGAAGGACAAAATCAGAGAGTCCAAGCCCATATTCTGCGTCTGAATCCTCGGCTTACTTCATACCATGCGATTGCCACAGTCTGAATTTAACACTGGGAGACATGGCAAAATGCTGTCCAAAAGCAATGACATTTTTGGTATTGTACAACGACTTTATACCATTTTCGCAGGCTCTCCTAAACAGTGGGAAATACTCACAGCAAAAGTCCCGTATCTCACTGTTGAACCTCTGTCTGAAACAAGGTGTCGCGTAGCGAGTGTAAAAGCAATACGCTATCAAATAAGCGATATTAAGGACGCTTTGCTCGAACTTTCAGAGGACTGCAATGACCCCAGAGTTAAAAGTGAAGCCCAGTCGCTGGCTAATGAATGCAAAGCTTTGAATTTATCATGTCTACAATAATATGGTATGACATTTGTTTGCCGTGAACACCGTCAGTAAGACACTCCAGTCAAAGGACATGCAGCTTGACGTGGCATTATCGCAGCTAGCTGGATTAATTGACTTCATGCAAAAATACAGAGACACTGGATTTGTGTCTGCAAAAGCTACTGCAACAGAGATTGCTTCTGACATGGACATTGAACCTGTAATGAAAGCAACACGGCGAGTGAAACATACACGTGATGGAAATGAATATACTCCAGACCCAGAGCAGGTGTATATAACAGACTATTTTAATGTGATAGTGGATCAGGCCCTTACTGCTCTAAATACCCATTTAAACAACTGCAGGAGTTTGGCAACATGTTTGGATTTCTTTTTGACCTGACCAAGCTGCGTGAAATGGAGGAGACTGACCTGCAAAGACTGTGTACAAGACTTAGTGATGCTCTGAACACGTCCGAATCGCAGGATTTAAACGCACTGGAACGCTTTGCGGAGTTGAGGATACTTCGAGAGATAATCCCAAAGGGAACAACTACAGCACTTAAAACACTTTGTTACGTTAAAGGCATTGAAGGAACGTTCCCAAACTGTGCGCTCAGGATCCTATTGACTATTCCAGTGACGGTGGCATCGGGTGAGCGAAGCTTTTCAAAGCTAAAACTGATTAAAAACTATTTGCGCACCTGCATGTCACAGGACAGACTGTGCGGGCTTGCTCTGCTTTCCATTGAAAAGGACATTACATCCAAACTGGATTATAAAGACCTTTGTGCTGAGTTTGCGGCCAAGAAGGCAAGGAAGTTACTCTGACATGATGATCCGTTTTCTGCGGATGTTATGAGTCCATTTAAAGTTACAGTAAATAGCAGTAGGCCTGAATATGTTGTGTATAGTTGCAATGAAAAATAATGGTTCGATTCCCACCTGGACGGGGCCTTTCTGTGTGGAGTTTGCATGTTCTCCGCGTGTCTGCGTAGGTTTCCTCCGGGTACTCCGGTTTCCCCTACCACTAAAAACATGTACCATAGGCCAGGATGAATGAGAGTGTGTTTGAGAGTGTGAATGGGGGACGACGGATGGAAATTAGCCTAAGGCTACAATCCGGTGTGGCGTGTTTACATGCATGAGACCCATGTATGTTCATTAACATGCACTGTCCCAACCAAATAAACCAATAAATAAATAAACACCAGCCAGTTAACTCACAATATCTAAGATAGATAAAATGATGTACAATTTCTGTAAAAATAAACAAAGTTTGCAATCACAGACTCTTTTCTATGAAGGACATGACAGAATCAGAATCAGTTTTATTGCCATGGTTTGAGAACAGGTTCACAAACTAGGAATTTTTCTCGGTGCAAATGTGCGACATAGAACATATAGCACAGAGTTAAGATAAAAATAAGCTATAAAACTTTAACACATAAGGCTATAGGGGCATGCGTGAGAAATATTAAATAAATAAGATAAATAAAAGTGACATATGACATATAAGACAGCAACAATTTGACATTGAACAACAGCGGGATTGTATTTACAGATCTGTAGGCATATAAAGTGATAAAGTGATATAAAGTGATTAAGTGATAAGTGATGGCAGTGTGTCTAAGTGTGGACACACCACACAGTGCAAGTGCAGATACATCCATGAGTTTGTAACTAAGTTATTGGGTCTTGTTATTGTTCATGAGTCTGATGGCGAGGGGAAAAACTGTTCAAGTGGCGGGATTTATGGGTCTGGATAGACCGTAGCCTCCTGCCCGAGGGGAGAGGGGTGAATAGTCCGTGTCCTGGGTGAGAAGGGTCAGCTGTGATCCGACCCACACGCCTCCGGGTCCTGGAGGTGAACAGGTCCTGGAGAGTGGGAGCGCACAGCCAATCACCTTCTCAGCAGCAGCACAATGCGCTGCAGTCAATGCTTGTCCCGTTCTGTAGCGCCGGGGTACCACACGGTGATGGAGGAGGTGAGGATGGACTCGATGATGGCCGTGTAGAACTGCACCAGAATCCTGGTTGGCAGCTTAAGTTTCCTCAGGTGCCGCAGGAAGAACATCCTCTGCTGGGCCTTCTTGATGAGGGAGCAGATGGTCGGCTCCCATCTGAGGTCCTGGGTGATGGTGGTGCCCAGGAAACAGAACGAGTCCACGATGGAGATGGGGGTGGGAGAGTCTGTCTGGGCGAGGGGGGCCGGTGGGGCTGTGTCTTCCCTGAAGTCCACGATCATCTCCACTGTCTTCTGGGCGTTCAGCTCCAGGTTGTTGTGGCTGCACCAGGACACCAGCCGGTCCACCTCTCTCATGCAGGCGAACTCATCACCGTCCGAGATGAGCCCGATTAGGGTGGTGTCGTCCACAAACTTGATCAGTTTAACAGACTGATGACTGGAGGTGCAGCAGTTTGTGTACAGGGAGAAGAGCCAGGGGAAAGTACACAGCCCTGAGGAGTTCCTGTGTTTGTGGTCCGAGTGTCCGAGATGATCTTCCCCAGCCGCACGTGCTGACTCCGGTCCGTCAGGAGGTCAGTGATCCACCTGCAGAGGGAGTCGGGCACGCTGAGCTGGTAGAGCTTGTCTCGTAGCATCCAGGGAGGATGGTGTTGAAGGCAGAGCTTAAGTCCACGAACAGGATCCTGGCGTAGGTTCCTGGTGAGTCCAGATGCTCCAGGGTGAAGTGGAGGGCCATATTGAGGTGGCTGGGTTCTCTGGAGAGTGAGAGCTGATGGGCGCTCATGGCGGCAGTAGTGTTTATTCAGACCCTGGGCGAGGGACAGGTCGTTCAGAGCCCGGGGGCCTTGGGCTTAAGTTCGTGATGGCCTAAGCCCCTCCACACTGCTCCAGGTCGTTTGAGGAGAATGCTGTTGGAGACGGGCTGAAATACAGATTTGGCATTTCCCACTTCCCTCTAAAGTGGTATTTGTCTGTCTGTATCAGAAGCCGCTGTTATGGGACTCTGGGCTGAAACGCAGTCACTTTCATTTGAGTGGAGCCAATGGCATTGAGTTCCTCCCATCCCTCACCTATAACCTAAGTTCAGACTTGGATCAACTCGGTTTGTCTCGCAGACGCAGACAGAATCAGCCAGAATCAGCCAGAGAAACTGCTAAACAGACAAGGTTTGAACAGCTGTATCTCCCTCTCTCTCGGTACAGCTGATTTTTTTGCCTTTTTCTGCGAGCTGCATTTGTGGTTTCTGTGCTCCACATTGTTTGACTGGATGCTTTTGTACGTCTTTGCCGTGTTTTGTCCGGATCGGTGGATTTTTTTTTACTGCAGAGAGTCCATAATGGTCCTAAAGAAAGCATCTTTTTAAATGTAAACAGACAGCTAGCGTATGAGCTAAAAACATTTGAGACCTACAAATTAGTTCTTGTGAGACACTGAAGAGGCACCAAGAGCACCGTGGAGGTGTCACAAGAGGCGCTACAGGAAACAAGGAAGGGTCAAAGGAGGAGGTATCCAGGCAAGACACAAAGCTAAGCAACACATGCACAAAACAGATTAATGCTAAGCTCTTTCCAGAAGATGGTGAAAGACTATTTTCAGAGGATCAGAGAGACTGAAGGCAGCCAGCCAGTTGCGCTTAACTATCGGACCCCAAAGCAGAGACTGATCCAGGAAGCAACTTTAACTGTTTATTAAACAAAACTCGGAGGCAGGCAATGGTGGCAGGCAGGTGAGGCAGGGAGATGGCCGACTGGAGCAGGACACCGGAAGGATCTGGGCAGATGGAAAACAGCAATAAGTATTTGAGGTATGTAACAAAATGTCTTTCAAAAATCCAGGTGCAGAAAAGAGCTACCGAACAGGACGGAATTATCTGGCAGTGTGGTGCTGAGACATCCAGGTATTTCTACTGTGGTTGATTAGGTAATGATGTGCAGGTGTCTGGTCTCAGTCACCAGGAGAGTCAGCCACGCCCCTGCCACACACTGCTCTGCTGCAAAAGAAAAAACAAAAGGGGGTTGGGGGGGGCAGCCCACAAGCCCACAAGCCAACCATAACACAGCCAGGATTCCTCCGGGTGCTACAGTTTCCCTGACCTCCAAAACATGCTAGTCATGTTAGCCCACAGTGGCAGCGCGGGCTCAGTCGCTGCAGCTCAGGACTAACACCTGAACACATTTTGTTGTAAAGTTATACAATGACAAATAAAGGTCAGCACACATTACACGATTTTTCCAGTCTTAAACGATTTATATAGAATGGGGGGGTCCACACTACATGACTGGATTTAGTGCGTTTATAGAACGTCTGGGTGTTCACACTTAACGACTGAGAATCGTAAAAGTGAACACACGACACGATTCTGACAAACAGCTGATGTTTGATAACACAGCGCGTCTGTCCTCTCTACCGCTTCATTTCTCCTCCGGCTTCAAAAACTGACCCCAAATCCGCAAAGATAAGCCTGTGTTTGTGAGCGTGGGAAAACATGTGCGTGTCCCAGTTTGGTCAATAGTGTCAACAGTGTCACAACATCACAGTGCAAGGCTACTACTGCTACGAAGCCTTCAACTTGGCTATAGTTCTGTCAAATGGAGATAAAAGCGGCGACACGAAGAAGCGGGACGTATTTCAGTGGATTTAATAAGAAAAGGAGACGGGCCTCAGAAAGTGGAGAGGTGAAGCTAAACAGTTCGTCTCCAAACTCAGTAAGTGCCGCTGTTTTAGATCGTCTGGTGCTGATTTATCTGGTTGCACAGCTGGCTCGTCAGTGTTGACTATGTGGGCCACCACGTCAACTTACCTACACTCAACAAAGCTTATATTCCGTCTCAAACAACATATCCGATGTCTCTTCAGTGCTCACCACTCCAATGCACCCTTACCTTGACATCGATTCACCAAAATGGACGCTGGCGCTCACAGAAAAGCCATGTGTTTGGTTGAAAGTAGACGAGCATGTCCCAGTTGTTTCAGCCGAACTGTCTCAGCTTCAAATTAGGAGCAAAACAGCTGTTTGTGGGCGTGTCCTTCTGGGTTACTATGATGTAACCAGTCAATGAAACAAAAAATTCTTACGTGAACTGTCTGATAATTCTGATAATCCTCATTATGCATAATTAGGACTGTAGCTGGTGGTAGCTGCTTCCTTTAGAACAGTGCAATTTCAATTATCATTTGCAAACACAAGAAATATGACATGAAGAATAAATGTAATTGACAAATATTGGTTTGGCCACACAATTTCTGTTGTCAGTTGGTGCGACAGCTAAGGTCATGGACTTTGATGCCTAAGATTGCTGGTTTGAAGCCAGGAGAGGGAGCACGTAGTAAAACGTATGAAAAGTTCGACAATTGCTTCATTCTTGAATTGCAAATATTTGTCTTTACTTATCCCAAAGAGCACCCCCCACCCCCACCGACGTCAGAGTGGAGCCCAGGAAACACTGCCACAGGTGCCCTGATGTGGCTTTTTGCAGAGCAATGAAAGAGATCGGTCGAGCCTCTTTTTGTCTCATACATAAGGGGGAAATGCTCATTTATATTAACAGAAAGCGGAATATCAGTGGATGTCCTGCATAGAGTGGCGCGTGTGTGCTTGTAGAATTTGCATTGCTGCAGAGACAGTTCCGCTGAGTCACCTGGAACATGCACGTCTGCTTACAACCAAACACATGGCATCTCAAATCATCTTCTGAGCATCAACGTCCATTTTGCTCCATCGATGTCAAGATAAGAGTGCACTGAAGACAATCTATGCTGGACATCAACTGATATTCCCCTATGTAATGTGCATTCACCCTCATGAATTGCAGAAGACCAAAAATGTTGCAATGTGTAAACATGTAAAGATGGCATCTATGGGGACAAAGACGCATCAATTGACCGTCATTTTGGGGTTTTATGTTTGACATATGGAATACCAGCATCATTGTCAACCAAAGGCATTTCGATGAATGACAATATTTACGTATTACAAAAGTATTAGTTTAGTTTATTAGTTTATTTGAGCAGTTAAAATTCTGCTCAAAAGGAGTGGGCTGAAGCAAAGCTTATAAGCGCCCACCCCGACATCATTGAAATAAAAACAATTGATCAAATCACACAAGTACAGGGAGCATGTTACAAGGTACAAGACACAAGTCTTGAGCAGGAACACAGCACACACACACACAACGTACCCCTCCCTGACCCAACTTTACCTTTTATATATACATTATCAATCTACATTAAGCAACATCATATTTTGTTTTTTTTGTTTGTTTTAATTTGCCCCACCGGCAAAGAGAACCTACAACCCACCAGAGTGGCCATTTCAACCCGGCCCACACCCACAAAGCACCTCTAGAATTGTTTGTACAAATATAAATTGATAAATGATAAATGATAAATAAACCCGAATTAAATTATATAAGGATGGTATTGACAACTGGGAAGTAGCAAGATCTCAGAATATAATATGTATAATGCACCTTTAATAATGATAATTAATGATAATTAAACCCAAATTAAATTATATTGAGGATAGTAATGACAACTGGGAAGTAGCAAGATCTCAGAGTATAATATGTATGAATGCACCTTTATAACATAAAAGTAGCACATTCTTTTGTCTTTATTTGCTGTTGTTTTTGTCTTATTCTTCATCATTTTGTTACTTTGCCCTATGTTCCTTGTTTATGATTTGCTACCTTGTAAATATTAAATGTAATTTACTATTTTTATTTTGGGGTGGGCGCTTATAAGCCTTTGGCTTCAGCCTACTCCCTTTGAGCAGGTTAACTGCTCAAACAAATAAATAAACTAAACTAAACTAAACTAAATTAACAGAGTTTAACGGAACGGAAAGGAAAAGAAACACAACTGAAAGGAAAGGAAACACAACCACAACAACTGTCTCATTTCATGTACGCTATGACTAATACAAAGCAAGTGAAAAAGGCGATCATTAAGTTATTTATACACATACATGCACACACACACACCTACATACATACATATACACATATATATATAGTATATACATACATACACATATCCCTTTTTTTTCTTTTTTTTTTTTTACAGAGAAGGTTCACAGTTAACAACTTCCAAAAGGCACTAGTTCTGAGTTCAAAAGGCACATTAATATACATATTATATCATCCATGATCTTGCAACTCCCAGTTGTCATTTCCATCATAGATTTTTTTTTTTTTTTTTTTTTTTTTTTGTATTCAATGGATATGTAATATGTAAGCCCTACATACTGTAGTGCATTAAGAAGCCAGGGTGTAGAGCGGGTTACAAAAGTAACGAGTTAAACATGTTTTCTGGAACTAAGGAATATATTACTTATGCAAAAAATATATTAGTCAACTCGAGTTACAAGAGCATTTAATGTATGATGGAAAAATATGCTACACTCCCCAAATCAGAATCACAATAGTTCATTGGGCATTGTTATGAACAGGTCCACAACTAGAAATTGTCAGTTCAATTGTGCTACATAAAACTTAATACACATAACTTGAACTATAATATAAGGGCACATGTTAAATTATGATGAGGACAACAAAACGAACAGCAGAGTGTACTGTATGCACAGACGTGCAGTTGCATTAAGTGTCAGCAGCAGATATGAGTGTGGAAAAATCAAATGCAGCATGCCAAATCAACTTGGACACTGGTGTATAAGATTTGCAGTTGTGTGTAGTTAATGTGGTCAAAATAAAACCCAGAGAATTGGGAAAGCGAAGGGGGGTGGGAAAAAGACTGCAACTTTTGCCTGGTGGTATCAATACCATTTTCAGTTTTTACTTTCCCAAAAGCAACTCAGATACATTATGTCATACAAAACATGTTACATTTTTAAAGCTGAAATCATAAATACAGAATGTAATCTTTTCCAACACTGAAAATAGGCTACTTCAAATACATGTTCCATCTGAAAACCACAAAAAAAAAAAAAAAATCTTCATTTGGATGTGCAGCCAGCCATTGCAGGCGCCACACTGAATCTGTGGACATGGAGTAGCCCACAGTTAATGCATGCAATATAGTTAGCAGTACATATGAAGCACGACTTTGCTTGAATTAAACACAGCCTGCTTACCCAGTTGGTGTCAACGATGCTGCTCCCTCCACATACCCGACACAAGTCGGTCAGGTCACCTGGAAAGTTAAAAAAAACATACTTTAGATGTCAGTGAGATGACATTCATGTCATGGTTTGGGTTGATTATTTAATTTAGTCTTGGTTTTGTTCTTTCTCCCTGTTTTGGTTCTGTTTCTGTCTGGTGTGTTTATTTTGATAGTCTTAGTCTGTGTCTGTGTCTGCCTGCTTGCCCTTCCTCTGTGTTGATTACCTGCCCCGCCCTAATGTGTTCCACCTGTTCCCTGTTACCTTGTGTATTTATACCCTGTGTTTTCCTTTGTCCTTCGTCGGTCCATTGTCATTTGTTCGTCTTAGTTTTCTGGAGTGTGAAGCCTGTTTCTTGCCGCCTGATTCGGGCGGCACGGTAGCACAGCGGTTAGCGCTCGTGCTTCACAGCTAGAAGGTCCGGGTTCAATTCCCACCAAGGCCGGGCCTTTCTGTGTGGAGTTTGCATGTTCAACCCGTGTCTGCGTAGGTTTCCTCCGGGTACTCCGGTTTCCCCTACCACTAAAAACATGTACAATAGGCCAGGATGAAAGAGAGTGTGTTTGAGAGTGCGCATGGGGGACGACAGATGGAAATTAGCCCAAGGCTACAATCCGGTGTGGCTTGTTCATTAACTTGCACTGTCCCTACCAAAAAAAACAAAAAAAAACAAAAACAATCTGTGCCACGAACTGTGTGAGTTCTTTTGCCTGTTTTGTTTGTCTGCTGTTTTGGTACTTGGACTTTATCCATTAAATTTATGTTTTTGCCATCGAGCTACGCTGCATTTGGGTTTTTTTCACCACAAACCCCTAAAACATGACAGAATGGACCGACCAACAATTGACCCAGCAGACAGCCCGTTGATGTTTGTTTTTCACCGCTGGAGTGGGGATCTGTCTCATTGGGGTGCTCTGGAGGAGGCACAGACCTACGCCGAGAGCGGTTCGCGGCTGAAAATGGGGGGCTGGGAGGAAGACACAGAAGGCGTGGAGCCCGGTCCTCTCCTTCCACCACTCACCCCTCATCTTCCTCACCGAGTCGTCCTGTTCCCGTTCTGGAGCGACCGCCGGACAACGCTCTCCGTCCGGGGTGGGCTCCTTCAGTTCCTGAGCCGTTGTCAGTTCCTGACCTCGGTTCGTGGTGGGCTCCTTCTGTCCCGGAGCCACCGCTGGGCATCTGTCTCCGCCCAGGGTGGGCTCCTCCTGTTCTGGAGCCACCGCCGAACCAGGATATTCTGCTGGAGCGGTCCCCGCATGTTTCTGTCCCCGCGCCTCGTTCGAGCTCCGCCAAGCCTGCCCCAGCGCTGTCTCAGCTCCAGCCCCCGCCAGAGTCCGCGGATCCGTTTGCGCTCCTGCCACCGGGGAGAATCTGGACTTCCCTCCGCCGCCAGAGCCTGCAGACCTGTCTCTGCCGCCATGGCCCGCCCTGGAGCTCCCTGACCTGCCTCCTCCGCCGTGGCCTGCGGCGGAGATCCTAGACCTGCCTCCGCTGCCAGAGCCCGCAGCGGGGAGGTCTGACCTGCCTGCTCCTCTGGAGATTTTTGATCTGCTCCAGTCTCCAGAGGTCCCGCCTCCGCTGCTAGGGCCCGCAGCGGAGATCCTGCTCCCACCGCCGCCGGAGTTCGCAGACGCGCAGCCGCCTCTGCCCGAGCTCCCAGTCCTGTCTCCGCCAGCGCTCCGGGTCCAGTCTCCGCCCGTGTCCCCTGATCCGTCTCTGCCTCAGCCTGACCTGCAGCCGCCTGATCCGTCTCTGCCTCAGCCTGACCTGCCTCCGCCTGAGCCCCCGGACCCGGGCGCGCCTCCGCCTGAGCCCCCAGACTCGTCTCCGGATCCGCCGCCTCCGGGGAGACCTCCAGATCCGCCGCCTCCAGGGAGACCCCCAGATCTGCAGCCTCCGCCGGAGCCCCCAGATCCGCAGCCTCCGCTGGAGCCCCCAGACCCGCTGCCTCCGGGGGATGCCCCCCAGGACTCTCTGTGCCCTCTTGGGTTTGCTTTGTTGGGTCCCGCCTCCGGGCCCCCTCCGCCCGCCCGGGCCCGTCGGACTTTTGGTTTTTGTGTGTTGGGACGTCTGGGAGCCGTCCCTTTGCGGGGGGGTACTGTCATGGTTTGGGTTTGATTATTTAATTTAGTCTTGGTTTTGTTCTTTCTCCCTGTTTTGGTTCTGTTTCTGTCTGGTGTGTTTATTTTGATAGTCTTAGTCTGTGTCTGCCTGCTTGCCCTTCCTCTGTGTTGATTACCTGCCCCGCCCTAATGTGTTCCACCTGTACCCTGTTACCTTGTGCATTTATACCCCTGTGTTTTCCCTTGTCCTTCGTCGGTCCATTGTCATTTGTTCGTCTTAGTTTTCTGGAGTGTAAAGCCTGTTTCTTGTCCCTGATCTGTGCCACGAACTGTGTGAGTGCTTTTGCCTGTTTTGGTACTTGGACTTTATCCATTAAATTTATGTTTTTGCCATCGAGCTACACTGCATTTGGGTCTTTTTCCACCACACACCCCTAAAACGTGACAATTCATTTAGACCTGGCTCATTCTGGCTGTTATTTTGCCTACCAGACTCCTGCAATAGGCGTACAGCCATCTCCATACGGATGTTCTGTAATCCTACAGCGTCATTTGCAAATTGGACATCTCTGCCACTTAATACTTGCTCTGCAATCCAATGCAACAGGTAGTGACATTACAATAGGTACAGACAAATGGACAAGACAAGGAATACCTTGCATATGAACACCCCACAGGATGTTGTGTCCATCTGAAGGGGATGGTCAATAGTTGTGCAGGTCCACCTTACCACGGCTGGCCTACATTTCCTCATCATAGCTCTACAAACAGATCATTTTCAGATGAATTTTCTGTCTTGAGCAGAATTAGTCACTGCTAACATAAGTCCACAGCAACTTACTGAATATTAAGTCCCACAGTAGTTCATATCCCAGGTAACATTTTGGCACTTTTTAATCTTATCTTGAGTGGCCCCAAACGAGTCTACATAGACTGCCCTTTTGTCAGCTGGATAAATGATCTACAATACAGAAAATGTGTAGGCATTCATCAAGCAAGTTATGTTCCATCCATCCATCCATTTTCTTCCACTTGTCCGTTGCTGGTCGTGGGGCAGCCGCCGGAGCTGCCCAAATCACATTGCACCAGCCCCCCATGGCTCCTTCTGCAGGTGGTGGGTCCACGGAAGGACGGCCTCACGGTTGAAACCGGGCCTGTTGGTCTCTCCTAGGGGGCTACCAGTGTAGGCAGACACTGGAGGCAATGTGGGTGAAGTGCCTTGCCCAAGGACACAACGACAATGTGCACGGTCAGGAGGCGTCAAGTTATGTTGACATTACTTATTGTAACAATGCTTACCACCGGGGTCCAGTGATGGCCCTCGCACACTGCGCCCAGAGCCACAGTATATTCATTCAAAGCCAACTGTAATTGAAACATTGAATACAGTTATAAATCTTACAGCTCAAATTTTCAATCCACGTATTCTAATTGACTTACCTTACGCTTTGCCATGCGTCCTTGCCATGCCGAGGACATGGCAAAGGTGTCTATGTGTAGTGCTCCAGCCTGCCTGGCAACCAGCCACAAAAAGCCGTTCATCACCTTAAAATTAGATGAACAATTTTTAAATTATAACATGGGCCATCATGCTAAATTACCAACTGTCTATTATGTGCTTACCTCACTTCCAGTTCCTTGTGTGGGTCCAGGCGCAGTAGATCTTCCCCATATATTTTGTAGGGGCCCACTTTGGCACGCAGCATCCCAAAGGTTTTGCCAGACCAAATGTTCCTTATCACTAGGGAAGGAATTGGTGTCAAGTTAGCAATAACAGCCCTACATGAATTTGAACACATTCCGTAAGTTTAGGCTACGCACATATTTCTTTGTCGTGTGGGGTTGGTGGAGGAGGCTGGAAGACCTGCGATGATGGAAGCCGGATGACCGGCGATGGTGGGGGCGGACCAGAGGGAGGGACTGTAGGGGGCTGTGAGGGGTACTTGGGGTTTGATCGTGTTCGGGACTGGGGCATGTGAGTGTACTTGAAGTACTGGGACTATGGTGTGCCGTCTCAAGGTTGGGGGAAGCCAAAGGAGTCCTATCCAGTTTTTTCAGCTTCGCTGGAATCCACTCCTCTGGCTCAAAATAGTGGGTGAGGTGGTTCTATATTTATCTGTTTGGATAAATTGCCATCTTTGACGGTTGCACATTTGCCTGCTAGATGTGTGATTTGAAATGGTCCAAGTATGTCGGATTCCATTTTGCCTCCCTTCATTTGTATAGTGCGCAGGTTTTTCATGAGCACCCGATGGTCAACCTCAAAATGGTCCTCCTGGTCAAGACTTGCTTTCCTTTTTCGGATTTTGTTTTGAGAGGCTTTCATGTTTTTTTTAACATCTTCATGAACCTCTTTTTGGTTTTTGAGTCCCTCTGAAATTGAGTCATTTTCGATGAGGTCTGTGACTTTGACTCTGTTATCTGTAAAGGAAGAATACAATCATGGGATAGAGATAACACTTTCGTACCAAAATTTGCCACTCAAAGAGCTGTACCTTGAGCAACCAGTCACACTCTCATTTACATAGTTGTAGGGTGGCACAACTATGTGTGCACCTGCAGGAGCTGGGCAATGAACCACCAATCTCACAGTCAGGTATCAACCCACAGACAGACTTCATAGTTGTGCACTTTGCATCATCTATTGGCTATATAGTGCATCTCACCTCGAGGAATTTGGGGATGTTGGGTGGGTAGCGGGCTTCACGGCCAAACATGAGATAGTAAGGCGTGTATTTCACTGTGTGTTGTTTTTTGGTCCGCAGGGCAAACATTGTTGGCTGGAGTTGTCGGTCCCAGTTAAATTGCATTATGCCATTTTAATAGTCAAACATTTATGTCATGTCTTCACATTACATAAACGTTTGACTATTAAAATGGCATAATACCTTTGTATTGTTCCGTTTAGTTTTTCCACCAGCCCGTTGGTTTGGGGTTTACTTACTTTGTTGCAAAATTCACGACCCTGATCTTTCAGCAGTCTTTTTGGTGCACCAAATGTGTAAAAAAAACTCAAAATACAATTGGTGACCTCGACTGCATTTTTGCTCTTTAATGGGTAGGCTTCAGCCCATTTGGTAAAGTAATCTACAATTAAACAGCTGTTTTTGTTAGCTTACCCATCAAATCCATACCGACCAATTCTAGGGGTTCAGATACCTATGACATGACACCATGTCAGTGCTTACTCATTAAAAGCAACATAAAGTAAGCCATGTCAATTTGTGTGTTGTGGCCTACCTCAATTGGGCAGTATTCCTTTTTTCTTTTATTAAGGATATCGCCCTCTTTTTCTGGCACTGTGGACATTGATTTACCTGTGAGATTTAATTTTTCAAAATTAAAGACATGTAGAACAGACAGGTGAGTGCATCCAAGGGTAAAAAACAAAACCAAAAGTGCAGCAGGTACTCTTCAAGGATCAGTGGTTAACAAGCATGAAGAACAGAGGTCCGAGGCACTCCTTTATAGTGGATGTTTAAGCTTAACAGTTATACTTCGGATCTTGTTTGTTCATTTGGCATTTAACAGATGTTTTGAAATAAAGTGGCTTCTCACCCATTTTCTGATGTCACTTTGCATTCCTGGCCAGTAAAATCATGTGATGATTGCGGTATGGGTTTTCTCCCAACCGCAATGACCCCCGATGGTTGATGCATGGAACGCACGGAAGATCTCCTTTACTTCATCAGTGGATTTCACCACCTTGGCAAAATGACTCTTTTGTTGGCGTCTTCTGCACCAGTAGTATAGTTCTCCATCTAAGTGAACAGAACTTAATTTTAAACAATAATGGTTATATTGTTGAGAGCAAACTCTCTGGACAACTACAGTGGGCTAATTCAAATTACTCTAAACACCAGAAGCATTTCTTTTTTAAGTCAATTTAAAAAAAAAAATTTCCTCAGGAGAAATTGATCACACTGAGGTCTAAACGCTTTATCTCCTACAAGTTTAGGCATATCTAATTCTTCTTTATTCTTTTTGCCTTGAAATAATTTCTAATTTACATTATCTCACGGCATTCAACTCAGATTATCAGTAATATGAATGAAAGTTATTAAAGCCTATTTCAGTAGCACATGCAATTGTGATTGTGCATCCAAAGCAGTCGATCAATATACAATGTAGGCCTTGTAAAGTCATGATAGGCTACATTCCATCTTTTAAGCCAGTAATCGACAGGTTGAAGTGTGCAGATGAAATCCCTGAATTTGTAGACCATAACCTGCTTCTTTTCTTTTTTTTTAAATCAGCAATGTCTTGATGATTTGAGATGCCATGTGTTTGGTTGTAAGCAGACGTGCATGTTCCAGGTGACTCAGCGGAACTGTCTCTGCAGCAATGCAAATTCTACAAGCACACACGGGCCACTCTATGCAGGACATCCACTGATATTCCGCTTTCTGTTAATATAAATGAGCATTTCCCCCTTATGTATGAGACAAAAAGAGGCTCGACGATCTCTGCAAAAAGCCACATCAGGGCACCTGTGGCAGTGTTTCCTGGGCTCCACTCTGACGTCGGTGGGGGTGGGGGGTGCTCTTCGGGATAAGTAAAAACAAATATTTGCAATTCAAGAATGAAGCAATTGTCGAACTTTTCATACGTTTTACTACGTGCTCCCTCTCCTGGCTTCAAACCAGCAATCTTAGGCATCAAAGTCCATGACCTTAGCTGTCGCACCAACTGACAACAGAAATTGTGTGGCCAAAACCAATATTTGTCAATTACATTTATTCTTCATGTCATATTTCGGTAACACTTTAGAATACGGCCCAGTAACTCCTAGGTAGTTACTATGGTACATCCTGGTACTTACAGAGGTAATTACCAGGTGCTTGCAGTGGTATGGCCTGGTAACTCCGGTGCCAGGCCATTGGTCCGACAACCCATTAACCCTAACCCTAATTGCACCCCTACTCAATGGGTGATTTTCAGAATAATGAGACGTCGGACTAATGTGCCGACCTCGTAACTCCTAGGTACTTACCTAAACGTACCACTGTAAGTACTTGGTAATTATCTCTGTAAGTACCAGGGATGTACTACAGTAACTACCTAGGAGTTACCGGGCCATATTCTAAAGTGTGTTTGCAAAGGATAATTGAAAGTGCACTGTTCTAAAGGAAGCAGCTACCACCAGCTACAGTCCTAATTACGCATAATGAGGAAGAATTATCAGACAGTTCACGTAAGAATTTTTTGTTTCATTGACTGGTTACATCATAGTAACCCAGAAGGACACGCCCACAAACAGCTGTTTTGCTCCTAATTTGCAGCTGAGAGAGTTCGGCTGAAACAACTGGGACATGCTCGTCTACTTTCAACCAAACACATGGCTTTTCTGTGAGCGCCAGCGTCCATTTTGGTGAATCGATGTCAAGGTAAGGGTGCATTGGAGTGGTGAGCACTGAAGAGACAATCGGATATGTTGTTTGAGACGGAATATAAGCTTTGTTGAGTGTAGGTAGGTGACGTGGTGGCCCACATGGTCAACACAGCTGACGGGCCAACTGTGCAACCAGATAAATCAGCACCAGACGATCTAAAACATTGCTAAACTCTGTTCGTGGTTGAAATGTAGCTTGAAAAGGTGGTTCTCGTGAACTGTTGGTGATATAAAGTTGTGTTGTTCTGTGTGGGGCTGTGGCCATGAAATTACTTGTTTGTGCCGCTGTTTTGACAGAGAAATGAAAAAATAGTTTTTTTCTGTCTTTATTTCACTCTGTCATTGGCCGCTGAAGTCTGTGTGTTCGCTTTAGGGACGGTAAAATCACCCACGTTTCTCCTGTCCGTCCAAAATCGGGCTTAAAAATCAAACATGTTTGATTTCCTGCGACTGTAGTCCAGTTGCGTCTGACTGCTGCCCACACTACACGATTCGAATGCGAGTCCAGTCGTGACCCCCCACACTACGCGACACGACTCTATGTGACTGGCTTCGACTAAACACGACTCGGGAAGACTCGGCGTGACTGAGAATTGTATCAAAATCGGGCATAAAAGTTGTGTAGTGTGTGCGGACCTTAAAGCACTTACTTACTTAATATAAGTCTTAGCTCCCACGGCTCAATGATGCCACATTTGACAGTAAAGTCTGAGGTTGTTGTTGGATTCAAATCAAGGTTGGGTTTGGGGTATTTTGGTAAAGTAATGTTTAAGCTCCTGGTTGAATGTTACTATATCACAAATACAAAATGCCGTAAAACTATGTTACAAAAATGCCAGCATTGGACATGCTCCTAATGCTAGTTATTATTATCACACTTTATTTTCCATATTTGCATTTTATATGTTTGCTACTTCCCCAGTTACGGACAAGTACACCTTATCTTATCTTCATAGCTCTCTTGCAGCACAGATGAGGATTTTTTTTTTTATGGTGTAGCAGCAGACGCTCAGTCTTATTCTCTATTTGCTAAAGGGACGACAGGGAGTGGCCACAATTCTGTTAGAGCTAGTGGCGGCAGTGTCACTAGCTAGTGCGGCCACGGCGGCATGGTAGCGCAGTGGTTAGCGCTCTCGCTTTACAGCAAGAAGGTCCTGGGTTCGAATCCCACCTGGACGGGGCCTTTCTGTGTGGCGTTTGCATGTTCTCCCTGTGTCTGCGTAGGTTTCCTCCGGGTACTCCAGTTTCCCCACCACTAAAAACATGTACAATAAGCCAGGATGGATGATGTGTGAGTGTGAATGCATGGTGTTGGTCAGAGGGACCGTTGGTGCAGATGTGACAGCGCTTCTGTCAGTCTCCCCCAGGGGAAACTGAAGCTACTAACGTAGTTTACCACCACCGAGTATGGAGTGAATGTAAAATGCTCTCATGTAAAGCGCTTTGTGACCATGTCTGTGAAAGGCGCTATATAAAAAAAACACAGTACCAAGCGTCGACCACCTCCAGATCCTCCAAGTGATCCTTCTTTCCTCAAAGAGGAAAGCAGCTGTAAAACGGAAAGTGGAAGTGAAACGGAAAGCAGTGAATCGAGTAGCGATGAATCACTGGCACTCTCACAGACCTGGTACAGTAACTTTACCTGCTTGCATTGGTCCAAAAATATTGCAACACTAATAATGGGACACAGTTAACCATTACAGTCTAAGTCATTTCTTGTTCGCCTCTCCAGGAACAAGTCAAGAAAAGCCATAGAAATGCACCATCATGTAACCGGGCTCTCCAAAACCTTCAGTAACTTGCATTTGCACAAAGCTGACCCACCCCAGACAGTTCAATTAAGAGATTGCTGCTTGTATCAGCTGCATAATAATTCATAGAGGAGCAAAAAATTCAATGACATAAAGCATACTGTGTTTCAGACTTCTTTGCGAAACACGATCAGATCTTTAAATGACTTTCGGTTTGAAGATAGCTCTGAAGAAGATGATGGACCCTCGCTTGCGCTTCCTAATTATCCTCGAAGATTCGCTAAGTTCAACGACGAACCACAGCGAATAAACACCATCAAGTCTTTCAATAAAATCCTGTTTGGAGACGATCTCCCTTTATATCAGCAGCCTAGTTGCCCACGGCTTGGTGCGAAATTGGACGCAATACCATATGTTGCAAGAGATCGATGCTCATGGGAACCTATAACTCCACTAAACATCGTTAAATCTCGGGATGCTTTAACATTTCAAGTTAATAATCAATCTGTCCGGCCAAAAACAGCAAACAAACTCTTCGAACAACCAAGCGGCTCAAACTACATACTGTGTTTAAGACTTCTTCGCAAAATACGATCAGATCTTTAAATGACTTTCGGTTCGAAGATAGCTCTGAAGAAGAGGTTGGACCCTCATTTCCGCAGCCTAGTTATCCTCAAAGAGGATTTGCTAAGTTCAACGACGAACCATGGCGAATGTTTAGCATTTCACAAAACACCATAAGATCTTTGAATGAAAACCCATTTGAAGACGATCTCCCTTCGTATCAGCTGCCTAGTTATCCACAGAGTAGCGCGAAATCGGACACAATACCATATGTTCCAAGAGATCGACGTTCATGTCCACCAAACATCGTTAAATCTCTGTATGATTTAACTTCTCAAATTAATAACCAATAATAATTAATAATTAATAATCTGTCAGGCCAAAAACAGCAACAACAACCCCGCAAACAAATCCAACAGCTCAAAATCTGGCAACAACTTGCGCCGCATCTCCTAAATATTTTCAATAAAAATTTTCATCTAGCTCTGGAAGGAACAGTCGTTCCCCACACATCAAGACAAAGAAAGTAGCTCCGAAAGTTGTAGCGAATCAGAAAGTTGCAGTGATTCGGAAAGTAGCAGTGAATCGGAGAGCAGCGGAAAAGTAGAAGTGGAGCTGAAGATGGCGCTGGTCAATGCCCGATCTGTTAACAAGTTTGTTGTTCGCAAAGACAGAGCGCTCATTGAGCTGATTCAGGAGAACCATCTGGATGCTCCTCATCACAGAGACCTGGTTAAAAATGGAGAGTCTGACCAATAACACAGTGAGAAGTATCCTGCCCCCGAATTACAACATCTTCAACGTTCCACGAGTTTATGGTCAAGGCGGCGGTGTGGCTATAGTCCACCGGAGAGACCTCAAGTGTGAACAAATCCACTACAGTAACATTTGAATGTGTTGCTGCCGCCGTAACAACGCCTGGTTCTAGTGAGCCGCTTCTCGTTCTGAACATCTATCTTCCACCAGGGGCACCACCACGGAGTTTTCAAGGGATTTTCTCATCGACTTTCACCTGCTCATGTGTGACGTTTACGCCAGATTCCCAAAAGTAGTCATTGGAGGGGATTTCAACGTCTGGGTTGATAGTCCGGACAGGAAAGCGTGAGTATTTGAGGAGATTACGTGCGAGAATGACTTAGTTCAACACGTGTTGCAGTTTACGCACAGCAGAGGGCACATCTTGGAGTTGTTTTTTGCCAGGTCTAAGAGTCAGTAATGTTTCGGTGCAAAACAACAGATTTCTGACCACAGCACTGTCGTCTTCAGAGCCAAGCTAAGGTTGAAGAAAAACAAGAGAACAAGAGAAAAGCAAGAGAAAACACTTCTGAAAGATTGAGTAAATACACTGCCTGACCAAAAAAGAAAAGTGTCCTTTACCTGAATGTAACTGTTCTGATGTGGGGCCGCTGCGATTGGTCAGATCTTAGTTCAGCAACACTATGAGCCCGAACAATGACATCAGCTGACGACCTGAACATCCTGAATGACCAGGTTATCCAATCAGTCAATCTTTTCTTCCCTGATGGCACAGGCAGATTCCAAGATGACAATGCCAGGGTTCCTCAGGCTCACATTGTGAAAGAGTGGCTCAGGGAGCAGGAGATGGATCAGCCACCACAGAGTCCAGATCTTAACCCCATCTTTGGTATGCACTGTACAAGGCTTTGCACATTGGTCACACTCTCCCATCATCAATACAAGATCTTGGTGAAAAGGTTAATGCAACTCTGGATCTTTGGATGTTGCAGAAGTTTATTGAAAAACACCACATCAAACAGTGTATTTACAAATAACAAAACTTGCACTAAAATCTATTAAGGGATGACTAGAATTGGCCACCACATGTACCATCTTATGCTGTGTCCCCGGCAACTGGTAATAAAAAATTTGCTTGAACTTGGAGAGTAGTTCGAGTTCAGATACGATATGAAGACAGCAATGGCGCCCCTGGTGGAGAAGTGCAGCCTTCAAAAGTAATGTTATTTGGCATGTTTTGAATTATACTGGTGAAGAAACATTCATACAACGTTAGCAACTCTTTAACCGACTCTATCCAGCTCAAAAGCTCTAAGGTTGTGGGAAAGTGGGAAAAATCTGTCCAATATCTCAGCTCTAAACATTCAAATTCACAGTTAATCCCACAGTTTAAACCTTTTTGGTTTTTCAGTCGGAGGTGGTGTAGTGTTGGACCTGTAAGATATAGCAGTCGTAAAAAGGCAAGCCCCAGAGATCTCTAATGCATACATATTTGGAAAAAGATCATTAAATCCTTTATTAAAAAAAAAAATGCATTCAATTCTGTATTTAACATTCAAAAAGAGCTGTCAGAATTATACAGAAAGCAGGATACAGCGAACATACAAATATGTTTTTTTTTACAATCTAAAATACTTAAATCTCATGATCTTGTAAATTTGCAAACTGCCCAAATCATGTTAAAAGTAGGTGTTTACGCTCTGAGGAAGGCTTATGCCGAAACGCGTTAGCGTTTACTCTGTGTTGTAACCAAATAAAGAACTATGTATGTCTATCTGGATATATAAACTACATCAATGTATTTTTTTCCCCAAAATATATTAATGAATACTTAACAGAAATTAGAACAGGGAGCTTCTGCTATCCAGCAAAAAGATGGTGCTCATGGAAGGAGGCAATAGAACGTGCAGAGAAAAATCAGGTCCAGGCACTCATCATTTGCAAAAGTAGATAAGGCTTTATTTATGGGCCAGAAACATTAAAAAGCACACCAACGCGCGTCGGCTTGCGCCTTCGTCAGGGTGTGTGAGGAGACAAACAGTAAACCAATTTATAATGTCTAACTGCAGGTGTGCAGCCAGGACATTATTATTATTATTATTATTATTATTATTATTATTAGTTTATTTGATATGGACATAACAACTGCATTGGACAAACCAGATACATTGTTTTTAGTGTTATAGCAAAACTGCTAATTTGCAACACCTGTCCATAGGAGGCTACACATTTCACAAAACACAATACAATACAGTACAATATTTAAAAAGGTAAACAATAAACAATTACACATCAACAGTACACATTTCATACAGTGTTACCATGTGAGCAGTTTTGACTTGACTTCAGCCATTGTTTCAGACCTCTGTAAAAACTGTTCATGTCAGTCTGCAGTTTTAAATCAGTGGGCAGAGAGTTCCACAGTCTGGATCCATTAAAAGAGAAACTGGACTGTCCAAAAGATTTTGTACATTTGGGAGAACACAGTCCCCACTCGCCGAGGCTCTGGTGGAGGGTCTGCGGGAGTCCTGACGCCGAATAATGAGAGCGGAAAACAGCGGCGACACATGACTGTTCAAACATTTAAAGACCAATTTCAGAATACTAAAATGTATAAAGTTTTCAAAAGTAAAAAGATTATGTCTATGGATGTCACAGTGATGCCATCTCATAGGTTTTCTGTCAAATACCTTGACTGCCTGTTTGTACAATGAAACAACCGGCTTGAGTGTGGACGGGGAGGTTTGTGACCAGGATGTGACGCAGTAGGACAGATGTGAAAAAATCATGGCATGCATGTATAACAGGGCGGCCTGATGGGACAGATCCCTCCTGATAAAACGAAAACAATTCAAGTTGGATTTGACCTTTTTACACACATTTTTGACTTGACTTTGAAATTTAAGGTTGTTGTCAAGAATAATTCCAAGATATTTGGTCTCTTTTGCTTCTTGTATAATTTCATTGTTTATGCTTACTTCAAAGGTGCTGTTAGAAGGTCTTGTTTTAATTGAGAAACAGACAGCAACGGTTTTCTTAACGTTTAAGGTTAGGTGAGACAACTCGAGCCATTTAGAGATGTTTACTAGGGCAAGTGTCAACTGCTGCGCTGCCAGAGCTGGGGTTTTAGCAGACAGATGAATTACTGTATCATCTGCATACAGCTGGCAGTTGACACCTTGGCAGCTATCAGGGAGGTCATTGATGTACAATGTGAACAACAATGGCCCCAGTACTGATCCTTGAGGAACTCCCATATTGTTAGGGAAGAGAGCTGACATTGCTCCTGTCTAGGTTTAGGAGTGAGCAAGTCGGTCCTCTTCAATGACAAGGCTCTAGTATGAGCTTGAGACAGCAGCTCCTGAGAATATCCCTTTGGGTGAAGCGTGCTTGAATGTCAATAGACTGACTGACGAAATCTTGGTCAGAGTCACATATGCGTCTAAGTCTTTGTATCTGACCGTTAGGGATATTTTCAATTAACCAAGGAGGATGGAAACTCTCTGCATGCAAAATTGTATTGCGGTCTGTTGGTTTACGAAATATTGACGTATGTAGGTTACCATGGTCATCTTTAGTAATATTTAAATCAAGAAAATGTACACTCTTACTGTCATATGCCAAATTTAGTTTAAATGGTAAATGGACTCAACTTATATAGCGCTTTTCTACCTTTATCAGGCCCAAAGCGCTTTACAGTAAGGAACCAGTCACCCATTCACACTCTCATTCATACACCAATGTACGCAGACACTGGAGGCAAGGAGGGTGAAGTGTCTTGCCCAAGGACACAACGACAGTGTGCATTTGCGGGAGCTGGGATTCGAACTCACGACCTTCCGATCACGAGACGACCCGCTCTACCAACTGCGCCACCGCCGCCCCCTAAGTTTAAGGTTGGCATTGAGACTGTTAACATAAAGATGAAAAGCCTTCAGTTCACTTTCTGACCCTGAAAAGAAAAGGATAACATTGTCAATATATCTGCCCCACCATAAAATCTTGTCCTTAAGGGGATTGTGATCGGAAACTATGTACATTTCTTCCCAAAGGCCTAAAAACAAGTTTGCATAATTTGGTGCAAAACATGCACCCATAGCCATCCCTTTCTCTTGCTTGTACAATTTATCTTCAAACAGAAATACATTATACTTTAGCGTCCACTCCGTTAACTGTATTAAAAAATCTGTGGGGGGCATTTGATCAATGTCTCTACTGTAGTGTCTTAAGGCCACTAGTCCTTCCTCATGAACAATATTACTATAAAGAGATTCAAAGTCCATTGTGGCCATAATACTGGGGCCAAATATTTGCCATTTGTATGATCTGTTGGAGCACTTGGGTGCTGTCCTGAAGATAAGATGGCAATTGTGAAACAAAAGGTTTTATAAAGTAGTCCACAAACTTAGAAGCAGGTTCCGTGATAGAATCATTCCCGCTAATTATTGGGTGGCCTGGTGGGATTAACATGTTTTTGTGGACTTTTGGAAGCATGTAAAAACAAGGGAAACGTGGCCTCTCACAAATTAGAAAATCATATTCTTTATTAGAAATCCAATGTTGGTCTTTAGCCACATCTAGAAGTTCTAACAGTTCTCTTTTCATATTGTCCATTGGGTTTGAAGAAGGCATAGAATAATAGTCTGTGTTGGATAACTGCCTCTGTTTTGTATTTTTGTTTTCCTCATACACAAACTGCACCTCCTTTATCTGCACTTTTTATGATTATATCATTTCTCTCAGATAACCATTCAAGTGCATTGTGTTCTTTTTTAGTCTTGTCTTTTAGGACCCTTAAATATTTGATCTATCTCATAAGACACTTTCTTTGTGAAAGTGTCTTATGTGTGGGGTTGTTTACACAAGGGAGAAAGGTAGATTTAGACCTAAAATGGGAGTAGTCTTTGTTAGAACCATTGTCATTACTGGTAGAGTGGGTCGTTGTACTATAGGGGTTTTGATAATACCAATACTTTTAAATGCAAATTCCTATAGAAACGAAAGAGATCCACCTTTGTGTCAAATTCTCTACCTGAGTAATTAGGAGAAAATGAGAGACCCTTACTTAGAACAGATATGCAGTCACTTGAAAGCGGGACATCTGAAATGTTGATCACTGCCAATTCTGTGACTGACTCCTGCTGGCTGGACGTGGGAAGTATCTTCCCTCTCCCCCTCCGGCTCCTTCGGCTTTTCCTCTTCTTTTTCTGTACGACTTGTGGTGGACTCCTAAAAAATCTTTCCTAGGACACATCTCTGCAGAGAGATGGTGGTCCTGCACGTCACCTGTGGACCTTTCATCATTCTCCTCTTCATCTGTGCTTGGGATGTTGAAAGATACTGTTCTTCTCCAATTTGTCCACATCATCTTGTACTTTCTTCTCAATTGTAAATCTGGTTTCTTCTGTTTCAGCTTGCGTCAAGACTGCTCTAGTCTACCACGTATGCCTTCGCCCTCAAGATCGGGCCCCGGGGTCTGTTGGGTTAATTGGGGGGTTCGGACCCTCCCCCCGCACTCCCCCATGTTTCGCACACTGGTTATATGCCTTTAATTTGAGTGTACGTGAAATATTGCGCACTGAGTGAAAACCTGTGAGTTTCTAAGATGCTGTTGCTGAACTTTGAACGTGAATGATTTTAACCAGATTTCTTTAATAAATATGTGAACAGTGATATGCACTATGCAGGTTGGTTTTTGATTGACCTGACTGTTTCGATGTGAGCCTGGACCGACGCTGAAGGATCGTAAGCTGAGGACGTTCTGGACTCTCCAACATATCTCTCCTTGGTGGACCTGGGCCCCATCGCACACCGCTAAGGTGAGATATTGTGCTGTACATACATGTTTTTTAATTTAGAACCTAGATACGTGGGTATGTGTATCGATCTTAGATATAGTAGTTCACTTTATACATATATACTATATAAGACGTCATGGTTATTTTACAAGTTCCTCCATATCAGCGTCGATATGTAGGAACCAATTTTGAACAGACTGCCAGAACTTTCAACTTTTAGTGAACCGCTTGGTCTCTGAAAGTTTAAATACGCACTCGTAGGAAGAGTTGTTTTTTCTTTCCATAAAATGTTCCACAATGCACATTCAATGACTGTCAGTGGCAGCTCTGCAGAGACTTTAAGCTCCAATAATCACAGTGAATACAGTTGTATTTGTTTTTGTCCTTCTGCCAATAAACACCTTCCCGGTGTTGTTGATCTCAGGAGCCACAGATGAGTGTTAGAATAGCCTATAATGAGTTAGGGAGATTGCTGAATCAATGCAAGTAGCTAAAAATAAATAAATAAATGAATACATTAAAAAAAAAACATACTGTAATACTGCACCAAGGCCGAGAGGTGAGCGCCGTGCGGCACAGATTATGTGTACAGCGTACGAGCAGCAACACAGGCAAGTGTCCCTCCTCTTTGCCGCTTCATTCTCATCTCCTCACTCGTTTGGCTGAATTACACAACAACTCCTCCATATGATATTGATTGATTGATTGATTGTTTATTCCGAGTTCAATGTACATTACATACTTTTTTTTTTCCATTAGCATGTGCTACTTTTATGACTTTTGACATGCGTTTATGACATTTCCATTATGCTTCTATATATACATAACACTGTACAGAAAACTCGAAAAGGAGTGGGAGGAAGTAAACTTATAAGTTCCCACCCCTGTATGTATCATAATTTCATTCATGTTAATGGAGCCAGTAGCAGGGCAGTTTGCGACAACCTGATGGCAACAAGCAGCACAACGATCCCAGCCAATCCCAGGTGCAGCAGGCCGACACACCAGCAACGCCCCAAAGCAGCTGAGCCAGTGACACACAAACCTCCCCACCAACAAGTGACAGGGCGCCATGTTCAGTCAGTACGACCACGAATAAATGTGTTGGTTTGAGGAAAAACAAAAAACAAAGACTGGTTTAAATGTGTTAATTTTGTATTTTTCTTTCTTTTCTTTTTTTTTTAATAATTTTTTTTCCCTTGTTCTTTCTTTATAACATTATTCCAGTAATGCATATTGGCTTATAGTGGTCAAGCCAATATTTGGATTTGCGTTTGCTTTTTCAATTATGCCCATCATTATTTTATTTTTATTTTTTTCCACATGGCGACATGTCAGTATAGTTGTAGAAAGATATAGCGTCCCCTGCACAACAACCTCACTACATCACCGGCACGCCACCCGCCGCCGCCCCACCACACCCAGGATCAGCCAGAATCATCATACGGCCAGTCACCATCCTGCCATCATCCACCGCCATACCACCAGCTCCTTCAGTGGTTGCTTCCTTTCACAAGGACAGTTGATATAACAGATAAATAATTTGCATATGAGAAATATACTTTAACACATAATCACATATACGTACACACGTACACACACATACATATATATATACACATATATACATACATATACATACATACACACAAGCATATTGTCAACAACAGTGAGTAATAAGTACTTCAATTGATCATTATGTTACCAACAATGGTAACTAAGCATTTCGATAGATCACAATTTATTGTCAAGCTTTTCTGTAAAAATGTTTTTTATGTCAATCTTGTATCAAGAGCACCTCCTTCATTGTTCACCCAGATATACCCTTCAAAGTCACTATACATTTTTTGTTTACAAAAAAATTCACCTCTATTGTTATAATTTAACGTCTTCAAACGCAAAGATCTTTGAGCACTGTTATTGCCTTTTGTTATTTATAAAGAAAAAGAAAGTTGTCAGTCAGTTGTTAATATTCATTTTCATTTTCGTACTCAGCCAACATGTTCTCTTTATATCTCTTTTTGAACTTGTAAATATTTATGCAATGTTTTACATGGTTCCCCAAACCATTCCAGAGTAGGACTCCGCATACTGACACACACCAACTTTTCCTGGTGGAACCCACCATTGGAACTTTAAAGTTACCACATCCCCTTAGATCATACTGCCCTTCATTTTTGCAGTAGAATTTCTGAATATTATATGGCAGTACATTATGGTTGGCCCTGTACAGAAGGAGCGCAGTATTTAGTTTTACCAAATCGGTGAGCTTCAGAAGTCCAGATTTTAAAAATAGATAGTTTGTGTGGTCAATGTAACCAGCTTTATGTATAATTCTTATAGCCCGTTTTTGTAATAAAAAGAGAGGATGTAGTACACTTTTGTAGTTGTTGCCCCGTACTACTAAGCAATAAGTTAAGTACGGTAATATTAACGAGCAGTACAGTATGCGGAGAGTATCATACTCAAGAAATACTGCAATACTTTTTGCAACCTTAGATTGAATGAGTCTTATGTGAGGCTTCCATGATAATTGTTGTCCACTATTACACCTAAATATTTGTATTCAGATACCGTTTCGATTTGTACACCATCTATGTTTAATTGTATTTCAGTTTTCTTTTGCAGTTTCCGAAAAACATCGCTTTAGTTTTGTTCAGGTTTAAGATAGTTTGTTTGTGTCCATCCAATTTTTACTTTCCTTAATTCTTCATTTATAGTATCAATTAAATTACAGTAATTTTTATTTGAGTAGAACATATTGGTGTCATCTGCAAATAGAATCATTTTTAACAGCTGAGAATTCTTAAATATGTCATTTATATACAAGTTAAATAGTTTTGCACTCAAAATTGAACCTTGGGGTACTCCACAAGACATTTCTAAACAGTTTGATGCATGCTCACCCATTTTTACAAACTGCATTCTCTCCAACAAATAGCTTTGCATCCATTCCAGAGCAACTCCCCTGATACCATACAGTTCTAATTTTCGTAACAATATTGAATGATTAATCGTATCAAAGGCTTTTTTTAGATCAATAAATATGCCAGCTGCATACTTTTTCTTGTCTAGTGCATTAGTAATCTCTTCTATAGCTTCAATAATCGCCATAGATGTCGATCTTTTACTCTGAAATCCATATTGACCTTCATTTCAGATTTCAAATTTTTCTAGAAACATTCTAGTCTATTATCATATAATTTTTCTAGAATTTTTGAAAATTGCGGGAGTAGAGAGATTGGTCTGAAATTTGTAAAAATGTGTTTGTCTCCGTTTTGTATAATGGAACAACTTTAGCGATTTTCATTTTCTTTGGAAATTTACCCGATAAGAATGACAAGTTACAAATATATACAAGAGGCTTTGCAATACTATGTATAACTTTTTTGACGAGGCCATATCAATGTCGAAGCAGTCTAGTGAGGATTTATTTTAAATTTTTTAACAACAGTGATTATTTCAAGCTCGTCTACAGGAGTTAGAAAGATTGATTTGGGATTTCTGTCGATGAGCGTTTTATTATTAGGACCTGTATTTGTAATTTTAGATGCAAGATTCGGCCCAACATTGACAAAGAATTTGTTAAAACTGTTTACAACCTTGTTTATATAATCACATTCTTCATTGTTGTCCATAAAATAATTTGGATAATCTATCTTTTTGGACCCATTCTTTATAATATTCCCCAAACATTTTTGGTGTTGCTTTTATTCAATTCTAAAAGTTTTGTATAATATAATTTCTTACTAAATCTCATTATATCAGTCAACTTATTCTTATACAGTTTATACCTGTTTTCAGATTCATTTGTTTTTAATTTAATACATTTTTGTAGAGATTTTTTTTTTTTGCAAGCATTTTGCAACCCTTTAGTCATCCAGGGACACTTTGCAAACTTCTTGTTCAGAACATATCTCTTTAAAGGACAGTTTTTGTTATACAAGACCATAAATGTTTGCAAGAAATTGTTAAACGCTTTGTCCACATCCTTCTCTCTATATACTGGGCTCCAGTCCTGCGTGTGTAATTCATCCTTCAGTGAACCAATAGTATCTTCATTCTGTATTCTTTTATATTTGAGTTGAACTTCATTAATATTATTATTATGCTTATAATTTTCATCATACAGTAAAAAAACTGGGAGATGGTCGGTTGCATCACAGAATATCAGACCACTGATGGTGTCATGCTTAATGTTATTAGTGAAAATGTTGTCGATTAGAGTGGCACTGTGATTTGTTATGCGGCTGGGTCTAGTTATGGTAGGATAGATACTCATGCTAAACATTCGATTGATAAAGTCATCTGTCATTTGGTGCTTAGCGGGATTTAAGAGATCTATGTTGTAATCCCCACATATGAAAGTAGTTTATTACTTATATTGGAAAAGTTTTTTCCACCCAATCAATGAATACTCCAATGTCAGCACCTGGAGGGCGGTATACACAACTTATAACTACGCCCCTTTTTAATTCTTATTTACTTCTATTGTTATGCACTCGAGAGT
Organism: Neogobius melanostomus; assembly: GCA_007210695.1. NCBI lineage: Eukaryota > Metazoa > Chordata > Actinopteri > Gobiiformes > Gobiidae > Neogobius > Neogobius melanostomus. The sequence goes on from VHKM01000306.1 coordinate 295,685, forward strand.
ATCGTTGACAGCAACTGTCATGCTGTCTATTACTTCAAACCTTAGGCTGTTATGTACATATAATGCTACTCCTCCTCCTGTTTTATTTTCCTATTAACATAGTTAAGTTTGTATCCTTCAATTTCAAAATTGATTCCTTTCTCCTCGTTGAACCAAGTCTCCGACATTGCAATAACACTAAATGAGTGGGAAAACTGATGCAAGTATTCCTTGATAGCGCTGAAGTTTGTATACATGCTTCTGCAGTTGAAATGAATTATTGACAATTTCCTTCTGGTTTTACATCCTGTGAATAATCTTCTACTGTATAGTATTTACTGTCGATATCGAACGATGAGAAAAACTTATCGGGGTCTATATCATTTGCAGGTCTTCATCATGCACGTTATACGAAAATAAGTCCAGTTCCATGTTTTCCAAACTTAAAATCCTTTGCTGTAGTTCAGAGTTGCTAGTCATTGTAAATTATTGTAAGATTAAGTAAGTGTAATTTGTAATATATAACAGAACAGTTGCTCGTTACCTCATGAGAGTCATCTTGTTGTCATGTGTTCTGGAGCTCATGATCCATTGACTTACGCGCTAGCATTGGTTCCCTCGAATCTGTCCAAGTGACTGAGGTTCCTGACCACCATAACCCTGGCCTCCTCCGGTGGTCCGTTGGGCTTAACAAAAATCTTGCAATTTTGGGTCCAAGTGCTTTGTATCTTCTTTTGCTTCCTCAGTTGTCTGGCTTTTCTGGCAATTTCAGCATTTCTCCGGGTCAAATGATCGTTCACGTAAACATCTGTACCTCTCAAGTTCGCCCTTGCTTCAACAGTGCAATCTTCTTCTTTCGTTTTGTAAATCTTAGGATCAGTGCCGGCTTCTCCTCCTTTCTTCTCCTTGGGAGAGGGTGGCAGCCTCCAAGTCGTCCACGTTGAGGGTGATGCCGTTAGCTTGGCTGCTACCTGTTGTTCAGCGGAGCACGCTTCCTCCTCGCTTGTCTCCCCCCCCCGTTGCTGTTATTGGCAACAGCGTTAGCATAAGAACAGGGTCTGATCTTGAGCCCCGTTATTATAACATCATTGATCCTTGAGTATTGCTCTAGCTCGTCCACTCTTTTTTCCAGGTCCACTATCATCTTGTCTTTTTCCTTGTTTTCATCACGCAGCTTCTTTACTTCCTCGACCAGACTTAGTATTTTCTTTTGATCTTCTCGTATCGCAGCAACATCTTCCGTGAGGGTTTCCAGTGACTTCCTAAGTTCATCTGCCTCATCTGAGGCAGCGTTTCTCTTCGGTGGCATTTTGAAAACGTAGTTTTTGGAGCAGAGAGCATGATTCAGCGCTCTGCACAGTCTCCGTGACTTCCGTGCTTCAACCAACTGTCACTCCTGCTGACCGCAACTCTCCTGCTGACGCGCAACTCTCCTGCTGATATTTCAGGCATAAAATCTAAACACTACACTGTTATCACCTACAAATGTGTAAATTAGCCCCATCGTTGTATAGGCCGCATGGTTCAGAGCGTGTGAAAAAAGTGGTGGCTTATAATTCGGATTTTACGATGAGTATATTCCTTTGTCAGAACTTCGAAGTTGGTTCTTTGACTTTTCTTTGGCCCGTTCTCGAGAACGCTTATTGTGGGTCATCTTCCAGCGTCTTGGAGCAGACTAGATCCTCTTCCGATGTGAGCACTTTCACTTTGGCTCCTTATTGATGATGCAATTCTGCACTTCTACTATAATGTAAGGCAAGATGTTTGTTGCTTTTTTACTGGGTTCTATTAATTTGTATTAATTTAGATATTCAGTATATTATTAGTTCATTTTTGAGTTGAAGACGTATTAAAAACATTTTGTTGTCCATATATGAAAAATCAAATACAGTAACAAAAAGATTCAGCATAGATTCAACAGCCCCACAGTTCCATCACACATTTAACTGGAGTGACGGTACAGCGACTGATGATGGGGCGGTGTGAGTCCGAAGCCCTCTGCCCTAACAGACAGTTTCTATCAAAGAGGTCTCTGAATTTGGACATGCACAATTGTAGACTTGAAGAACCAACATGACAGCAACCACAGACTTGCATCCGGTCAGAAGGGGAGGCAGGACCCTGTTCGATGATGTTTGACTGAACAGTTTGTAAAGCTACTGTAGCAACGTACCGTGAAACGTACCGTGAAAGCGAAGTGCTCACATTACGCAGAGTTTTGCTTGCGGCAACTGAAGCGCATTTTTGGCCCAAAGTAGTCGGCCGTCAGTCGTGCAGTGGGTGACGTCAGAGGTGAGAGGTCGGGCTGCGTAGCGAACCCTCCTTTTTATAGTGCGCCCTCTCGCCAAATCAGCCACTACGGGCAGGAGTGCAAAGGCTGCCCTGTCACATAACGTTTAATTCAACCTAAAAGGCTTAGGCCTCATTGCTCTTCAGTCACAGACTGAGATGTAAAAAAGAAAGTCATGGAGATTCTGCTTTAGTCTGAACTTCAGACTTCTGCTGGAAGGAAGACTAAAAGCCAAAACTTCGGGAAGAGAAAGTATGATTGTGAAAATAAGAGCATCATAATTATATGTTAGTGCTGTCCAAAATGTTGCGTTATTAACGTGTTAATACCAATCACTTTTAATGGCGTAATTTTTTTTAATCGCTCGATTAAAAATAAATACATTTAAAAAAATAAAAATAAAAAAATATATATAATATATATATATATATGTCCCAGTTCATCTGATTCATGGTGGACCATGACAGATGTGGACAGATGTGCATCTTTGGAGAAAACAGTCCATAAATAATATATATTTTCACTCTTTAACTTTTTACCATCAAATACTCTCTTTAACTCTTTCATCCAGCAGAAGTCTGAAGTTCTGTCTAAAGCAAGATCTCCATGACTTCCTTCTGTGTGACAGACAGACTGAAGAGCAATGAGGCCTCAGCGGTGTCACAATACTGTCACTCACGCTGACCTCAAGAGTAACTCTGATCACTTCATAGTAACAGTGGTTGGTTGAAAACACAGGCAGCCAACAGATTAACTCTGGGGCATTTTCTGTGTAGGAACATTTCCTGTTTTTTGCCCCAGATTTCTAAAACACAATTCACTATTGTGTGTGCTATGGCTCTGACAACCTCCTTAGGTTGTTTAGTCCAGTGGTTCCCAAAGTGGTGGTTATGACATGGTTATGAGATTCATGGTTGACCTAAATGTTAATTGATCAACTTGGCACATGCACGTTTTGCACCACTCATTTGTATGTAATATCTGAGCTCTGTATCTCCTCCGCTCGTCGCTGAGGTCCTCAAAGTTCTGTCCGTTCTCTCCTCTAGCTGGAGGGGAAACTGCTCTCTGCTGCCTTCGCCACAGGAGCAAAGCAGATAGGAAAATCTGCTGCCGTTAAAGGAGCGTCCAGGGTCAGTATTGATTGCATGGGTTTGTTTCAAGTGTAGATTTTATGTTTGTTGTCACTGCCTTTTCTGATTTGCTCTTCTTGTCTGGTTTAGTTTTTAGGTGGGGTGGTTGGACTGGCCTTTTCTCTTCCTGAAGCCATAGACAGCTGGACAGAGGCCATTAAAGACGAACATGAGACAGCTGCCAGCAAATCCCTGAGAAACATAGCTCAGATGATCGACGAGGCCTCAAGGAATCTGTCAAACAAACTTAAAGAAATACAGTAAGGGTCTGATTTACTAATCCAGGTGCAAAATTACAAATCCTACTTGTGGGCGAGTTGCACCTGAGTTATCATTATAAACAGGGTGGATTATTAGCACTGCAAATCAGATCTATTTGATTGATTGATTTCAAGTGTCATGCTGCACAGCCCGCATGGCATACAAGACACTCAAAACATAACCAATGGGCGAGGAAAGCCCTTCTCTTTGGTCTTCAAGGCAGAGAGCTGGCATTGCTGTAATACCACCCCCTAGTGGCCAGGGGCAACTCCTAATGACACTTGGTAGACAGGGCTCCAATGTAGCCTTGTTTAAACTACTTAAAAGCCTGGCTCCAAAGAGTTTTTCTTTTTCTAAAAGACCCATGTGACGATGCAGGGCTAGATGTCATTTTTTAACCATGCTGATTTTTGTATATGAGAATTAAGAAGAGGAAGCCTAAATCTATGATTGACAGGCTCTGGAGCTCTGTGGAGAGTCTGCCCGCCTTTTTGCCCTTTTAAGGAACAGGCTTAGGAGGAGATTGGGCAGCCATGTTAATTTCACAGACCACTCGGGATCATTACTATGAATGGGGCTGAATGGGACACTGGCTATCTCTATTATTTAGATCTATGCATATAGCACAGGTGGCTATAGACCTTTAGATTCTTTCAATTAAATATACAACAAAAACCTCATACAGGATATAAAGTGTTGTGACTGGCTCAAAGCCACAACAAAATGACTGAGACTGGGTAAAAGTGCGCAAAGAATGATTTATTTACAGAAAGAGGAAAGGACATAAATGAACAAAGATTAAGGCTAAAAAAACAAACAAACTCGAATGTGCGAGTAGAGTCAATGAGCCCATGTGTCCAGCTGCTGAGCGAGGAGCAAGAGAGCGAGCACCTGCACACAGCCCAACATTTATCTGCACCACGCATTATAAATAAAACACCAAGGGAAAGATATGATTCCTAAAGAGGAAACTTAAAATCTGATCATCAGATAATCAAAACACTTGAGGTTTAGTGGAATGTAACAAAAGATTTTGCAAATCAAAATGAAGTGGACAATATAAAACAAAATGAAACTCATCCTCCACCTCATTCAAGTCACACAGAGAACAAAGGGAGGCCTTTGAACCGTCCCACCTCCACTGCCTGAGCTAAGGGGCCACAGAGAGACCTTTGCTGTTTAAATAAACATATGATTTCTATTGTTTTTTCTTTCTTTCCACTATTGTTTTTTTCTTTCTTTCTACTATTTAAGAACTTGTGTATGCTTAAGAAGAGAGACCATACATGAAAATTAAACTTTTCAATTCATTACATTTTCTAAAATGCATTATTTGTTTTTCATCATTATTTATAACCACTTTTAATTTCTCCCACCATGCACTTAGAATATCTAACATCATTTGTAAGTTTGTTTCTGTTTCTGCCAGAAGAATGTCATCAGCATACAATAAGATACATACATGTATATCATCAATGGAGTTAATATAATTAACTAGGTTCAGGAGCAGGACCACGCCTCAATCAATTAACCTCTGCATACTAACCAATCCTGCATTCACCTCACCACGCCTCTAATTAACCAGGAGCCTATATATACTCATCAGGCAGCTTCATTCCTGTCTGTTCGAAACTATCGACATGGTTACCACGGAGCAAGTACTCGACCTCAACCCACCGGATCCGGATTCTGACCTGTTCTCCGGGCCTGCCGTCCGCCGCCGCGACGTTTCTCACGTGCCCCGGCAGTGCCTTTCATGGTCCGCGTGGTGGGACGCTTGCTTGTGGGATCTCCCATGGCTGTGTCCCCTCCTCCGTCGCGGGGCTCAGCCCCCGGGATCCTCCGCAGTCTTCTCCGGGCTTCCGGACGTCTACAGGACGCGGCCCGCCTGGTGGTCGCCGTTTCGTCTTCGTCTCTCTCCCCCTCCCCCCCCCCCTCGACTCGTCCCGTTCGCCGGTGGCGCATCGCGGAGTCGTTGTTTGGTTCGAGGCTCTCTGCAGGGATCTGTCTCCGTGTCTGCTTCTTCTCAACGCTCCCCTCTTTCTGTTCTTCGGGCCGCCGTGCGTGCTCGCGCCGCCGCGTCGTGCACGTCTCCCCGCGGGCTTCCAGTTCTCCTGCCTTCCCATCTACACACCCTTCCCCCGCGGGCCGCGGTGAGTACGGGAGTCGGCGCATCGCACGTCTCTCCACGTGAGTCTCTCCACATGCTCCCCCCCCGTCCGTCCCCCCACCCACCCGCTGCAGAATTCCCCGCTGCAGTCTACATCGGATGGATACCTGCGCTCTCCCTCCACGTCTTGTTCGCACCTGCGTGGCCCCCGCGCTCCACGGATCCTCTCAGGTCGTATAGGGTTCCGACTGTGTCAATAATATTTGGGGGTATGGGGTGCCTGCTTCCTCGTGTCGCTGTCTCTCTCGCACTCTCACTCTCCCTTTGCAATCTCAAAATGTACTACCAACTTTATGCTCAAGCATTCAGCCTCTGTTTACTCTGCATGGTTCATTCAGTTTCGGCTCCTGCTTACTCAGCTCATGCTATACTTGCTGTGCTGACTCAGCTACACTCTCAGGCTGTACTAGCCGTTTTAACTCATGTTGTTTTAGCTTCTGCTAACTCAGCTTGCCAACTCCCTCAGCTACGTTATCTCAGGCCATACCAGCTGTGCTAACTCACATTTTCTTGGCTTCTGTCGGGTTTTAAAATGTATCTTTAGCTACCCTTTATAACTTGTATGCTAACTGTCTGTAAAGGCTTAAAGTCACTCTTTAAATTAGTGGCGCCGGAGAAGTCAAAGGTCAGTTGAACTCGAGGGGGGATGCTGCTTTAGATAGACAAAGGAAGTGCTTATCTGTTTCAACACAAGGTCTCCAGATGCTAGCCTGAGCTAAAAGAATGTGCTTTGAAGTAGAGGGGATGAGCATTTAAGGATATCAGGTTTCTGTCTTTGTATGCTGAAATGCATGTGATGTGCATTGAGCAGGGCGGAGCTAACAGTTAGAGAAATACTGGGGAAGACAGAGTTTTAGTCAGACTTTTTTCAAGCAACTGGACCTATAACTTGTAACAACAACTATCTACAATAAAGAGCCTTCTGAGAACACGTGACCTTCTGATCATTCTGATGCCTGCTGATTTCATCTGATCACCTTCTAATTTCATCTATTTTGTACAACAACTCCTGGAGTCGGATAGCGATATTTTTGTCTGCCTTAAGCTCTCTTTTTTAAATTCATAATTTGGTGACCCCGACGTGATCAAGGCGCAAGGCAGACCTCGAAGGCGACCCAAGTTTTTGTTTAGAAACGTAAAGAGCACTGAGAGCTGAAGAACTGCTTTTTTTTTCATCACACGCTCCAAAAACAGCAGCAGCAGGACAACGGAAGCAGCACCAAGCACGCGCAGCAGGAAAACAGCAGACCGCGCATGCGCGCAGCAGGAGACCAGCGCCAAACAAAGAGAGGGGGAGGACAACAGCACGTGACAGATCTCAGAAAGAAAAAAAACATCTGAAAAGTCTCCATACAGTTCGAGTCCAGAAGATTTCAAGAGTATATACACAAAGTGCGGTAAGGCAACCTTTTCTAAACTGCCTAAGATTGGTCTAAAAATAAATTAAATGTAATTTGATGGACTGGGACTTTATGTAAAATAATTCGCAAAAAAATAAACAATAGAAACGGGAAACGCTTTTGTAAATAGAACGCTTTTAGGGGATCCGTGATGTTTCTTAAACGCCATAGGGCTAAGTCTTTGTACACGGGGGAAAAAACCAAAGGAAAAGAAGATTAATTAATTAAGAGATGGCCAGATACACGTGCAGGTTTTGAATAACATTATTTCTTTTCCATTGTACGCTAAAAGATTTATGGAAAATATAAACGCAGGCTGTACTAATTCACACAGCTGCATATCTTTTATATATAGTTGGACGTCCACTAGAAAATATATATATATACATATTAAAATCAGGCGAGGAGACGAAGTTTCCTCTCGTCTGGTTAACCCTAGCGACCGGCTACGCCGCGGTCAACCCCTCCCCTTTTCCCTTCTCCCATGGTGCGACTTCTCCCCCCCCCGCGGTGCTGCAAAGAGCAGCATGGCAGAGGAGGAGTAGGAGTAGGTATTTGATAAAAAGAATATAAATAAATGCATGAAGCAATATAAATATTATTATTCATAACTAATAGTGATTTAGATGATAAATCTAATAACTAAATAAATACAGAAAATATTGATTAACTAAGACCTATATAATCCCTTTAACTAAGCATGGCGGATCTAAATATTATTTTATATATAATCATAGTAATAACAAACGCAATTAACAATAGAATGTCCCAGTTCTTCACACTAGACCAAGTAAGGCAGGATGGAAGGGGGATGCTGAAACATTATTCCTGCAAACTTGACTCCCACGAAAAGGCACAATCTGGATGTGCACGCTACGTGGCAGCTTTGACCAAGTTGACAGAGAAAACCTCACATCCTGTGCAGAATCATCAGTTGATTATACATATGAATCATGGACAATTTGAACATCATACGTGTGAAGAAAAAGCCAAAACTGAACTGTATGTCAGAGCCGATCTGAAGACAACCCCACTGCCCAATCCAGAAATGACTTTATTCTGTGATGGCTGCTCGTACAAAGCGAAAGAAGGAATTTCGTCACATGTTGTAGTCAAACAACTGTCAACACAACAGCATGAAATACTGGAGGCAGAATTCATGGCAGTACTATACGCCTTACAACTTTTGGGAGGCTGCGAAGCAAATATCCATACTGGCTTAGTTTATGTTTTTAAGACGGTCACAGTATCTATTGCAGACTGGATCAAGAATGGTTCCAAGCTAACAACGGGACTTCCTATAAAGCATGAAACACTGGTCAGACAACTCATTGATGCAGTTCAATTGCCAAAGAAATTAGCCAACATGAAATGCAAAGCCCACACCAAAGGCGGAGACTCTGTGTCTCTGGGCAATCATGCAGCTGATAAGGCAATCAAAGAAGCAGCAAACCGTAACAACAGACCTGATACGAACATGGACATTTCTCCAGGATCTTGGGTTTATGTTAAAGTGCATAAACTGGACCCAACCGTACCAGACTGGGCCTATCTGGATCTTCAATCTACATGGAAGACAAAGAAGATGGCTGTTCCAACATCTGGCACCGATGATGAAAGCCACCTGTCATCAGTCTTTGCCCCTGAGGCTTCAAGGGCAGAAAGAGGGGAGAGTCCAAATCACATGCTGTGGACGAGGCCCACTGCTGTGAAGGCTTCATAAAATCTCCCTAGATTCACCTCACCAACCGGGTGAACTGAAAATATCACATTTCACAGGAAGCGACCATTCAAGTACATAAAACACTGTTAGAACAACTGAAGAGCATGTGTTGACAACCTCTGCTCTAGGCATATAGACGATCGTGGTCAAATCATACACCTGCACGTGACCAGAAGAAGTCAACGTCACCATGGACAAATCAAAAGATTAGTTTACAAAAAATGGGATGCTCACTTTGGGTAGTGATATGTGTTTTTTTAATTTTGTTTATCGTAATTGTGTTTTCTTTATTACTGTTTGAAGATTGGTTAAATGTAGATTCTGAAGTTCGACATAAATGATACATCGAGAAAGGAGAGATGTGAACTACGGAGCTCATCTTGATAGTAATACTGAATGTTGTGTATGTGCTCACCTTCCAACGTCAACCACCGACATCGCAATATATTTCTTCTCATTCCAGACTTACAAGCAGGCCATGGATTAGTTTGAATTAAATTGAATTGTTAAACCAAAAATCATAATGAAAATTGTTAGTTTTGATTTTGCCATACTAAATTGTTAACTGACTTTGCATATAAGCCTTTAGCTTCAGCTCAATCCCTTTGAGTAGGTTAACTGCTAAAACAAATAAATAAACTAAATAAATTAAACTAAAGTAATTTTACATATAATAGCGACATAAAAGCGAAAATAGGACTAACAAATAATTCGTTTGTGAGGTATATGTTGATGCAAGTGGAAGGTGGATACAAATAATGAGTAGAAATGAAGTTTTGAATTTTTAGTTTTTAGTATGTTAGGATTTAATTTTTTTGTTTTGCATGAATTAAACTTTAGTGACATTTTCTTTTGGTGAACACATAGAAATGCGTTCAAGAGAGGGAATTGTCGGGTTTTAAAATGTATCTTTAGCTACCCTTTATAACTTGTATGCTAACTGTCTGTAAAGGCTTAAAGTCACTCTTTAAATTAGTGGCGCCGGAGAAGTCAAAGGTCAGTTGAACTCGAGGGGGGATGCTGCTTTAGATAGACAAAGGAAGTGCTTATCTGTTTCAACACAAGGTCTCCAGATGCTAGCCTGAGCTAAAAGAATGTGCTTTGAAGTAGAGGGGATGAGCATTTAAGGATATCAGGTTTCTGTCTTTGTATGCTGAAATGCATGTGATGTGCATTGAGCAGGGCGGAGCTAACAGTTAGAGAAATACTGGGGAAGACAGAGTTTTAGTCAGACTTTTTTCAAGCAACTGGACCTATAACTTGTAACAACAACTATCTACAATAAAGAGCCTTCTGAGAACACGTGACCTTCTGATCTTCTGATCATTCTGATGCCTGCTGATTTCATCTGATCACCTTCTAATTTCATCTATTTTGTACAACAACTCCTGGAGTCGGATAGCGATATTTTTGTCTGCCTTAAGCTCTCTTTTTTAAATTCATACTTTCACTGATTCTTCTCAGCTTCGCTGTCTCAGGCTATACCAGCTGTGCTAACTCATGCCGTCTTAGCTTCTGCTAACTCAGCTTTGCTATCTTTTACTCGGCTACGCTATCTCAGGCCATACCAGCTGTGCTAACTCACGTTTTCTTGGCTTCTGCTGATTATTACTCAGCTATGCTATCTCAGGCCATACCAGCGTGCTAACCCACGTTTTCTTGGCTTCCACTGATTCTTCTCAGCTACGCTGTCTCAGGCTATACCAGCTGCACTAACTCACGTTGTCTTAGCTTCTGCTAACTCAGCTTTGCTGACTCATGCTATTCCAGCTCCCGCCGTCTTGTGCTATATCAGCTTTTCTAGTCTGTCGACAGGAGTGCAATGCCGACAACGGATCGTGTTCTTCCATAAACCAGCCCGATTTCAGCTGTTGCGTTCGGGGATTACAACTGATATTCTCCGGCACGTCGATGGTTCGCATGTTCAGCGCTCAAGAGTCGCCGCGCACGTCTCAGTGTGCTCATTCACACCTTCTCTCGGCAGGAGCAGCAGCGCGCTCGGGAGTCGACGCGCTCGCGCCTCTCCTCGCGTTGCCCCGCCTCCTCCTTCCCTACTCAGCACTCAGGTCCGTGCTACGCCCCCCCCCCCCCCCCCCCCCCCCCCCCCCACACAGCACTCAGGTCCGTGCTACGCCCCCCCCCCCACAGCACTCACGTCCGTGCTACCCCCCCCCACAGCACTCACATCCGTGCTGCCCCCCCCCCCCAGCACTCGCGTCCGTGCTACCCCCCTCACCCACAGCACTCGGGTCCATGCTACCCCCCCCCACAGCACTCAGGTCTGTGCTACGTCCCCCCTCACGGCACTCACGGCGGTGCTACCCCCCCCAGCACTCAGGTCTGTGCTACCCCCCCTCACGGCGCACAGGCCTGTGCAACCCCCCCCCGGGTTTTATCATTGTAATGGGCCGTCCTCTGGCCCCCGTCCTCTCGGCTCAGCCCCCGGCCCGTCCTCCCGGCCCCGTTCTCTCGGCCCGTCCTCTGGCCTCCGGCTTGGCCTCTGGCCAGTCCTCCGGCTCGGCCCCGCCTGCCGGCTCAGCCCGCCCTCTGGTTCGGCCCTTGGGGCCACGTCCTCTCGGCCCGGCCTTGTCCTCTCGGCCCCGTCCTCCCATCCCCGTCCTCTCGGCCCGTCCTCCGACTCAGCCCCGTCCTCCCGTCCCTGTGGCCCGTCCTCCGGCTCGGCCCGTCCCCGTCCTTTCGACGCATCCTCGTCCTCTCTGCCCGTCCTCCGGCTCGGCCCCCGGCCCCCTCCTCTTGGCCCCGTCCTCTGGCCCCGCCCTCCTCCTCACTTCCTCAACCCTCTCCTCACAGTTCGTCCCGGGCTTTTGCCCAGTTTCTTCATTCCACGCCTGGGATTCGCCACGCAGCGCGCGTCTTTCCCAGCACATCCTAGTTTCCCTCGTCCCCTTCCCTCCCTAGGCCAGTGTGCTTGGGATTCGCCGCGCAGCGCGCGTCTTTCCCAGCAGATCCTACGCCCGTCTGGTATCCTACGTACTGATCCGTCCACTCTTTTGGTATCGGGTTGGCTTCCGCTGCATGGTATGGTATGGTATGATTTTATTTAGACAGGGACAGAGCACAATTTAACATTGACCAAAAGGAAAGATGCATTGTTCCAGGTTATAGCAAAAATGCTAATTTCCACCTGTAGTCCCTGGGCAGGTTGATGTACAGTACAAAAACTGATTTTAAATGTAGATGGATACGTGACCATGGATTTATACATTTCAACATCATCAGAACATACATTTAATTTAAATACGTTTAAAACATTATAACTTTTCCTACCAATCCTTTTTTCTAGGTGAACGGTCGCTCCCTCATGGCGTCATTACAGATCATGAGTGCAAGTTTGATTTTCTAGAAGCCATTTTTTAGTTAAATGCGCAAATCTTTTGAATGTAGTACATGCAATAATCTCTGTTGGCAGTGTGTTCCACTGACCCATTGCGATTACAGAGAAGGCAGATTTAGCGAAGGCAGTTTTACATTTTGGGATGCTGCATTCTCCTCTAGAAGTAGATCGAGTTGTTCGAGTCATTTTATCAGTACATAAAGTTATACATTTTCTCAGAGGAGGTGCAGTGACCCCATGAATAATTTTAAAAAGTAAGCAAACATTTGTGTAGATTATAAGGTTTTTAAAATTCAGAATTCCATACTTATTTAGTATTTGACAATGGTGATAGCGCCTGGGTTTCTTATCATGGATCTTGAGTGCATATTTATATAATGATTCAAGAGGCCACAGAACCGTTTTACAGCCCTGTGACCAACTCGATATGCAATACACAAAATGTGACAAGATCATAGAGTTCAGGTACAAATGGGAAGCCTCCGTGGTAAGAGACCCCCGTATGTATCTAAAGTTGGACAAGTTAAATTTTAAAGAGTTTTGAAGTTTTTTTACGTGATTTTTGAAAGTCAGAGTTGGGTCCAGGGTTACACCTAAGTAGGTGAATTCGTTAACATTTTTTATTTTTTTGCCATCAATAAAAATATTTGGATAATTTATGCGTTTACCTCTATTTGTAAAGTACATTGCGACTGTTTTGTCAGTATTTAATGTCAGACAGTTTTGACTCAGCCAGTCAGATATTTTTTGCATTTGGTCAGTTAATTTTATTGCCACATCACTTTCATTTTTTCCATGTACATACAGTACTGTATCGTCTGCGTACATGATGACATTGGCAGTGCAGACAGAGGGGAGGTCGTTGATGTAAACAACGGCCTGCAGGGCAGGCCTTTCCAACCATATAATCCAGACCCTTAGTAGTCGGTCCTCCAGTCGCTCTCGTATCCGCCATTACACTGCAATCTACGTTAAGCACACTCATCCTGTGTTCTTAATTCCTTAACTTTTGGGGGTCCTGAAGAGCTGGGATAATCGAGACGGAGCCCCATCCACAGTCTCACCAGTTCACACTATCTTGACTAATTAAACTCTTTAATAGCACTTTGTTGTGGCGTGGTCCTTGCTAGTGAAATGGAGTTAATATAATTAACTAGGTTCAGGAGCAGGACCACGCCTCAATCAATTAACCTCTGCATACTAACCAATCCTGCATTCACCTCACCACGCCTCTAATTAACCAGGAGCCTATATATACTCATCAGGCAGCTTCATTCCTGTCTGTTCGAAACTATCGACCCCGCCCTCCCGCCCTTTACGTCTTTTCTTTAGCACCGATTCTCCTGCTTGGAGGGGGGGTCCTGAAGAGCTGGGATAATCGAGACGGAGCCCCCATCCACAGTCTCACCAGTTCACACTATCTTGACTAATTAAACTCTTTAATAGCACTTTGTTGTGGCGTGGTCCTTGCTAGTGAAATATAAATACCAAGGTTGGCCTCTTTGATTTCATTCACCAGATTGTTTATATAAAGAGAGAATAAGGTAGGCGATAGCACATGTCCCCGCTGTACCCCAAAAGGAGCCTTATACAGTGATTGCATTGTAAAATTCAGTTATTAATAAATGCATTTATTATGCATTTATTCAATTATACCATATGTAAGTAGGTGTAGTAGTAGTTTACATTCTTAATTTACATCATCACATAATTACACAGTAATCACAGCTCAAAAGGAGTAACTTGGACAGTAAAAGATCCCTGTTCACCCAATTAAATGCCTTTTGAAAATCGACAAAGCAGGCAAAAGTAGGTGTTTTTTGTTTTTATATCAAAAATAATTTGGCACTTTCTGAGGACAGCGCCATGTTACCATGTTACCGACAGGAGGGTCCGGATGAATGAGTGTGTTTGAGTATGCGAGTGGGACAACGGATGCAAATTAGCCCATGGCTACAATCTGGTGTGGTGTGTTCATTAACATGCACTGTCCCTACCAAAGAAACAAATAAATTAAGAAAATTATGCGTACGTGTGCTTTTATCATGCGCATTTATTATGTACATTTTACAAAGATGCACAATAAATGAACTCCATGAACTTTTGATAGGTTTTATGAAGTATCCTATATGAATTTGCATTAATTGAACGACTATACTAGCTAAAGTACCTGCTACATTTTGCTTGATCGAAAAGGTAATTGATGCGACTGAAACTAAATGGTAAACAGATCCCTCCACTAACACATCTTCTTCTCTTCCCTAGGAAAATGTTGAGTGAAGCCGTAAAAAGTCATCGGCCTGACGCCCCTCCACAACCACCTGCTCCACTCCAGCCTCCAGTCCATCCCTACTTCAAGAACAAAAACACAAATTCTCAGAAAAATAGTACCATAATTCAGGCTATTAGGGAACTGAGTTTAAATGATAGTGATAGTCTTTTTGTACTACCAACTTATTCTGCCGTTCGATCTTCTCACAACAACTCAAAGCAACAAAGCAGCGTTAATATCGACTCAAGTTCAGACGGATATGAGGATACTTGCCAGACCAACTTGTTCAGACCCAGATCATGGAGGAACCGTAGTAGAACCGCCCAGGCCCCTGCTCCTCCCGACCCGCCACGGGACAACAACAATAGCCGACGCTCAGAAAGCAGCGATTCAGAAAGCAGCAGTGAATCCCTAAGCAGTGGTGAAGAAGAAGAAGAAGAAGAAGAAGAAGAAGAAGAAGAGCTGAGGATGGCTATACTCAATTCTCGCTCCGTTTGTAAATTCATCAGAAGAACTCAACGCTCCAGAAGAACTCAACACTCACCGACAGCTCTCATTGATCTCATTCGCGAGAATCTTCTGGACGTGCTCCTCATCACAGAGACCTGGTTACCGTTGGACAGTCTGACCAACGACGGTTTCAGAAGCATCCTGCCTCGGAATTACAATTTCATCAATGATCCACGTTTCCACGGTCGAGGAGGTGGCGTCGCTATAGTCCACTCTGATGAGTTCATCAGCCAGCAGGTTTATTTCAACTTTACCTTCTACTTTGAATATGTGGCTGCCACCTTGAGCCGCCCGGGATCCACAGAGTCCATTCTTATCGTGAACATCTACCGCCCGCCGCGGCACAGACCAGCTGATTTTCTTCACGAGTTCCACCCACTTCTGTCCAACGTCTTTTCCCGTCACAGGAATGTCCTGATTGCTGGAGACTTCAATATTCCACTTAATCAGCCTGCCAGGGCCACGCGGGAGCTTCTCAGAGTCCTGCGAAAGTTTGGCCTGGTCCAGAGAGTGTCCGATCCGACTCGCGAAGGCAACATCTTAGACCTGGTCATCGCTCGTCCTGATGTCCAAATCGCAGACCTCTCCGTGCAATCCAACAGTTTTTCTGACCACGATACAGTGTTTTTCTCAACCCGCTTCCCAAATCGCAGTGCGCACAGATCGTTGCAGAGAAAGCAAAAGAAGAAAGACAAAAGAGATAACAAGAGAGTCAGGCGTTATAAGTAGTAAGTGTCTTTGCTAGGGCTTCAAAAGAAAGTGCAGTTTTAAATACGGCTGGGTATTGTAACATTGTTTTCAATAACAGTACTTTAACAAGACTTTTTTCAATGCTTATACTAAAATATTTGTCATATAGAACCATAAAACAGATTTATAAAGTTTATTCATTCTTTTTCCGTCCATTTTATTTCTAATGCATTTGTATCATTTGTTTGAAGTGAAACAACCAAGAAACGTATGTATTTACCTCCTTGTTCCAGCCATGTCCTAATGTGTAGAATGAGCCCAGACCTGTTCACCACAACTGCCTCTAAAATCCTGCACTCAAGAAGGTGTTAATTCAGGTCCGAAGTGCCGTCATGCAGGAGCTTAATATAGAGACTGCAGTTACACTTAAGACCTGAGGTGGCAGTATCGAGTATAAAAATGTCAACTTCCATCTAGTCCCTTTAACTACAAAAGGGCAGGAAAAAACACAAACCAAGTTTTACAAGTTTTTCCCCCAAAATGTTCTCAAGTTTTCTTCCCTAAATTTCCCAATCTAAAATTCCCATGTACCTTGGAAGCTAAAGCGTGCGCACCGCTATGTCAGGATGGACTCGCAGTTTGTTGATGGAGGACAGGGAGTCCGCGACAGGCTTTTGGAAGTAATGTTCACAGCGACTCGTCTCTGTGGTTTAGCCTGAAGCTACTGCTGCTTTGACAGAAAACTCTTTTAATTATAGCAGCCTGACACTAAAATATACATTTATTTACTGTTGGCTAAGAAAAAAAACTACACTAAATTGCCTTTCTATATTAAAACTGTAAATGTGAAAAGTTAGAATATGTGAAGATAACATTTGGTAGTGACATTAGAATTCAGTCTGAATGACTTTAACCCGCTGAGGCGCTGGGCATGACTTCCCACACGCAAATATAAGTCAAATGGATTTCACTGATCAGGAAACTCACTTTAGTTGCACATCAGTTGCAAAAATAAGGAACAGTTACAAAGGAAAACACAAATTATTAGAATAGTTGCGGGAAAGTTGCGGGCTTTTGGAAAGGTTGCGATGCTGCATTGTTTCCGCAGAGTTTGCTTGATTTTGTGTTAATACAGTATGGACTGATTAACATGACACAACTGGTCACTTGTGTCTGGAAGCCAGGCTACATTTTATTTTACTTTCTCTTCCTGTAGTTTCACTTTAAACTAATACTGCAGAGAAACTCCAAACCTACACATACACGCTACATCATACTCACACACAACAATGCAGTCACAGTAGGTTATGAAAATAAAACATGATCAGATGTAAAAAAAAACATGTACAATAGGCCAGGATGAATGATGTGTGTGAATGCATGGAGGTGGTCAGAAGACCGTTGGTGCAGATGTGTGTAGTCGTGACAGCGTTTCTGTCAGTCTCCCCCAGGGGAAACTGAAGCTACTAAGGTAGTTTATCACCACCAAGTATGGAGTGAATGTAAAATGCTCTCATGTAAAGCGCTTTGTGACCATGTCTATGAAAGGCGCTATATAAATAAAGATCTTCTTCTTCTTCTTCTTCTAATGTTTTGTTTGCTTTTGGCAGACAGTCTAGTAGCTAATCTGATTTGATTTACTGTAATTCATACATATTTATGTTGTTTTATGGAGTGATTTTATCTACTTTCTTGTAATTTTCTGCAACTGTGAAGCACTTTGAATTGCCTTGTGTATGAATTGTGCTCTACAAATAAACTTGCCTTGCCATTGAGATGCAGTTTTCAGTCCTGCCTCTGTCAGTGCCTCAGACCAAAGCTGCTTCTGGGAAAAAATAAATAAAAAATGGGGTGAGTAAGCAGTTTCACTTTCGTTTCCAAAGACGTCAGTGGCAGTTCTCCTCTCAGCCTGACTCACAGTCCGACACACCCAGTCTTTGTTTACTGCTCCACATCTCTCCAGTCCAGACGTGCACGGCATCGTCCCGAAGAGCCACGGCGAAACAGGTACGACTTTAACGCCTAGCTCCACTCCTGGTTCAGTCTTTATTTAGTACATCTGTCCTGTCAAGTCTTTTCTACTTCTACTGATCCACAAAAAGTGAAGGTTCTTTGGGGAAGGTTACAGTGAGACGGGAGAAAAAGGTATCCACTCGATAACTGTGTGTATTATTGAAATCGTTGTATTGCTCCAACCGGGTCAGTACTTAATAACTCTACAAAAGTACAGTTACTTAAGGACCTGTACTTTGTACACAGTCGTATTTGTTTAGAACTCATTACTTTTAGATAAATACAAAACGTAACATTCCACCATATTTGTAAGAAGGCTCTAAAGTAAAAAGTCCATTTGTCCTTGTGTTTTCGTTCATTTTAAAAACCTAATGCACACTCCTTGAACAAGTAACAAAATCAAGTATGGTATGATTTTTATTTAAACAGGGACAGAGCACAATTTAACATTGACCAAAAGGAAAGACTGTACCAGGTTATAGCAAAAATGCTAATTTCCACCTGTAGTGTGCTCGGTTCAATCTGAACTCAACACATTTTCTTCAGCTTTACCCAAATCTTAAAGCTTCTTGAACAAAGGGTCAAAATAGCAATGAAAACCAGAATGAAAATAAAACAAAAAAGTGACAAAAATACGATTAGAAAGTTATGGAAAAGCACACAAAGCCAGAAAAGAACAACGAAAAAGTGACGAAAAAAGCAACAAAAACTGGTTGGAAAAACAACAGGAACACAATAAAAAAGTGACAAAAACGTGACAAAAACATGACAAAAAACCGTCAAAAAGCAAGGGAAATGAAAGCCGCAAGCAGCATCAGACGGCCCTTGCAGGCCGTGCCTCCATTGCTGCACCTCTGTAACCCCACTGAGGGCGCTAACACGTCTACTACATGTTATTGTCCTGATGTGCCATTAAGATCTTTGTCCGTAATCATCAAAACTACATTTTTAGCCCCTCCATGTGAATAATGGATGACGAGCGCACCTCCGTATGACAGTTGGCCATAGAGCCACATTCATTTTGCTGCAATAATAATACAGTTTACGGTTGACTCTGGGGGACAGCGCTTCGCACCTATGTACAGTGCACTTCACGCACTGTGTTGCGATAACAATAGGCCCTTGCAACGGCAGGCCGCTCAGGCCTAAAAAGCAACGAAGAAAGCAACAATAATGACAAAAAAGAGACAAAAACAGGACAAAAATGTGACAAAAACGCACCGACAATGCAACAAAAAAAGTCACAATCAGGCCGTACAGTAAATGTGCTAAAACGTCCACAACAGAAGCCCATGTTCACCCCCCACTCCCCCACAACCGCTCCCTCCCACGTACTTCCCTAAATACGCCAAGTCCAGGAGCTGCAAGACCTCAAAGTGCGCTCCTAAGCTAATATGTGTTTGCGATCTAAGCAGATACAAAGTAGTTACAAAGATACAAAGACGACTTTCTCACATGAGATTATTTGTTTACAGTTGGTGTTTTTTTTATTTTTTATGTTTCACTTTGCTACGACACAAAAGCACTTGAACACAATGCACTCGTAATTTTCACTTCACAACTGGAAAGGATCATAGTGCACCTGAAGGCAGCTTTAGTGCAGGCATAATCAAATAATATTAATATTTGTGTGTGAAATAAAATGTCTGCATGTAGGATGTGCCTGCATGCGTAATTACATGGGGCGACGGTGGTGCAGATGTGTGCAGCCTCGCTTCTGTCAGTCTACCCCAGGGGAAACTGTGGCCACAAATGTAGCTTACCACCATCAGCATGGAGTGAATGAAGCCCCCTCCCTTTCATTTGAAGCGCTTTGGGTGTGACTAGTGTCATATAAAAAGCGCTATACAAATAAGATTCCCTTCCCTTCCCTACATTCCTTTGTGTCAAATGGTCATATTGTGAAAAAAAAAACACAAACTCTCCTGCGCATGAAGCTCTACAAACAGCTATTACAGTCCTGCCATGTCAAAGACGTGTAATCGTGACCCAGAGTTTAGTCTTGCAGGCACTGAGCAGCAGACACAATGACACTAAAGCAGAGGGTGATAATGAAGTGGGAAACAGTGTTGGGAACATCAGGAAGCCTGGGTGAATGTAGTGAGTGAGTGGTTGGTGGTGGTCGGAGGGGCCGATGGTGCAGACTCACTTCTGTCAGTCTATCCCTGGGCAGCTGTGGCTACAATAGTAGCTTAATACCACCAAGTATGGAGTGAATGAATAATGCAATGTAAAGCAGTGTCCAGAAAAGCGCTATATAAAAACAATGCATTATTATTATTATTATTATTATTATTAATGCATACAATATACAGAATATATGTATACACAATAAGAGTACAGTACATACAGTGTCTCAGGTGTACACCTCCATGTAATCATGTGATACAGCAAAACAAACATCTTAGTAAAGTTATGGCACTATACCTGATTATATTTCTCCTCCTTTAGTATTTTGTAAACTCAGACATTTGTAGGACAAACAGTGTGCATCTAATTATAAAACATTTGTATACATTTCATGAACTTTTTCATGAACATTTCTGTGACAGTGACCCTGCAAGTCGTGAAATGTGCCTATAAACCCATCCCTCTAAAGAATTAGGATGCTACAAATATATTAGGAAAGTTAGGAATGTGAAATAAAATCAGGTATTGGACTTTTAGGATTAGTCCCACAGGATCCCACAGCACAACAAGTATTTAAAAAATCTATGAACAGAATATACAATGAGGATGTTACAAAATTAAAAAATCACCATCATAGTTCAATATGGTTCTATTCCTCGTTTTTGAATTTTGTACACATCCTCTTTGTATACTAGCCTGGCTAACGCCAGACTGCTGTGTGCGCTCGAATCTTTTCGAACTTCACAACAGCCTGGGGACCATGGCCGACATTTTTCCATGGATTTGGGCACCAATCACAGAACGAGGAGGGACGGCAAGACGATGACGCGCTATTCGACATACGGAAGCTTGTAGTTTGTTTAGGGATAAAAAAAAAAAAAATATATTTACAGATCCAACATGACAGCAGCAGACGCGACGCCATCTTTCGATCAAGCTTTAGAACGTGTTCTAAATAGTTTAGCTCAAAAGTTTACAGCAGGTACGTCATACGTCATCTGATACCATGATACGATTGGCTATGGCTACGTGCAGACGCATGAGAGACATTCGTAGTGCCCAATAAACGGCTATGGACAATCATAAACCACACCTCTTTGTATACAGGTGGAACTCAAAAAATTAGATTATCGTGAAAAAGTTCATTTATTTCTGTAATTCAACTTAAAATGTGAAACTAATATATGATATAGACTCATGGCATGCATAGTGAGATATGTCTTGCCTTTATTTGTTATAATTTTGATGATTCTGGCTTACAGCTTGTAAAACCCTAAAATCTCTGTTAATGTTAATATTGTGAAAAGTGACTATATTGTAGCTCAAAGTGTCACCCTGACGTTAGCTAATGAATCCAAAACACGTGCAAAGGGTCCCTGAGACTTTAAATGGTTCCTTAGTGGTTCAGCAGAATTCACTATCTCAAAGCTCTCAAGCTGTAAAAAACCCAAAAGTTGTTTTACAGAAATAAATGAACTTTTTCACAATATTCAATTTTTTTTCTAAGTTTCACCTGTATTTTCTGTACATATATTTTGTATATATTGTAAATACTTGTTTATGCTGAATTTTTGTCATCACCTTTCAGAGTGGCTAATCTTAAACAGTACCTAAACGGGCGTGCCAAAGCCTTTCCCCACCCACAAACAAAAGTCAAAAATTGCTGTGAAAGAGGCGGTCTCTGAAGTTTGGGGGTGACATGCGGGGTGTGAGTGTGTGGACCTTTGCATTGGCACAATCACAGCAGACAGATTACGTGGGAGGGACTTGGTTATAAACCACAGGTACAGGGGCAGAACAATGGGCAGCACCTGATGACGATGTGTGGAGCTGGTGCGGCTTATGACGTTCTGTGGACACGTCTCCAGCCAATCAGGAAATTCTAATTTAGTAGCAGAGTTTACCCTGAAGGGGGCGCAACCCATTCGTTTTCAGGCCAAATTTAGGATTAAACACATGTTTGCGCTATAATGTCAGAATAATGTCAGGGACCAGTGGACAACACTATGAGACACCCATTGAGACAGTTTATCAGTAAAAAAAACTTGATTTGATGTTTAGTTGCTCTTTAAGTAGACACATTTCATTACAAATGCACAAAGGGGTCATTTATCAGAAAAGTTGTTCAGCAACGAGTCATTTAATCATTTTTTAACTAACATAGCATTCTCTCATTTACAAATCAGATTCGGGGACCTTAAAGCACTGCCACACATTATCACTAAAATATGTTTTCATCAGCTGAAGTACATAGACTGCCTTATTCTCTCTCCTGGTTCAGTCCTCATCCCCTCAGTCTGTATCAGATTCCACCAGACACAGACGGGAACAGCAACAGCAACAGCAACTCTAAACACGTAAGATTGGAACTTTTCTTTTCACCTACTTTTCTTGTAGTGAAAGTACATGTTTGGACGGATTTGTTCTTCGACTTTGGTACAAACTCAAACATTTCAAGTTCTGCAAAGTTGCATCCACATCATTCTATTGAATTGAATTAAACTTTGTTGTCCCACTAGGGGAAATTTGCTAGATTCTAGAACTCAATGGCACGGTAGCACAGCGGTTAGCGCTCGTGCTTCACAGCTAAAAGGTCCGGGTTCGATTCCCACCAGGGATGGGGCCTTTCTGTGTTGAGTTTGCATGTTCTCCCCATGTCTGCGTAGGTTTTCTCTGGTTTCCCCTACCACTAAAAACATGTACAATAGACCAGGATGTTTGAAAGTGCGCATGAGGGACGACGGATGGAAATTAGCCCAAGGCTAAATCCGGTGTGGCTTGTTCATTAACTTGCACAGTCCCTACCAAATAAACCAATGAATAAATAAAATGTCCTCATTTTAGACAGAGGGCATCGTCATTGGGGCCTCTGACTAAATATTTGAAAGCAATCGGCAAATTTCAAAAAATCCACAAATGTTAACTTTTTTATTCATGGTTATTTTCTTGGGAGAAAAATGCAACTGGACATTGTTTTAGTTTTTTTGACCGATGTCAAGGAATTTGCACTGTTAACCGAGCACATTTTCACCAGTTTTACTCAAATCTAAAAACTTCTCGATTGGAGCTCACAGCCTACACCTACGAATTACAAAACTCATCTTAGCTTCTTCCTTGTTTTAGTTGTTTTTGTCACGTGTTCATTGCTTTTTTTTGTAGCGTTTTTGGCTACATTTCGTTTTGTCTCTGTGTGTGTTCTTGTAAGTACGACATTGTGAGGACCAGTTTGAGTTTTTAACCAACAGAGTGATTACATTTTAGGAAAGTGAGGACATTTTGGGTGGTCCTCACTTATTTGAAGGACTGTTTGAGGGTCAAGATGTGGTTTTAGGGTTAGAATTGGGTTTAGATTAGGGTTAGGATTAAGGTTAGGTGCTTAGGGTAATACATTATGTCTACGAGTGTCCTCACAAAGATAGAAATACAAGGATGTGCGTGTGCGTCAAAAAAGCACAAAAACACAACCAGAACAGGCGAAAACGAGACAGAAGCTTAAGTCATTGTGTAGGTCTTAGCTTTCAAATGAGGCTTATATAGGCGTAAACTCTAGTCGAGAAGCTTTTAGATTTGGGTAAAGCCAAACTGGAGAAAATGTGCTGCATTAAGAGGTTAATTTTGTTACGAAACCCGGGTAGAACTCAAGAGCAGAACCAAGCCAAAGGTTTAAGAGTATTTATTTTAATAAGCAAGAAGGGGGAGCAGGTAGGTATATGGCCGGAGGTCCAGGGGGGCGCAGGTAAGTATGGGTTGGGGGCCGGTGGAGCAGAGGTGTCTGGCTGGGCTGGAGCCTTGGCTAAATCTATAAAAAACAGGACAATGGAAAAAAATTGCAAAACTGACTGAAAATAGTCTCTGGAGCCGTAGTCTAATTACCACTATTGTAGTTTGACAAACTGGCGAGCAGTGGAAGTAGAACTGGAGTATGTGAAGACTGACTGGATTGTAGATGGCTTGCAAGTGAGAGGTGATCAGCCAGCAGCTGAGAAAGAAGGACTCCGGCCCAGGTAACTCCACCCAAACACCATGAAGGGGGAGGGGGAGAGGAGAACAGCCAGGATATGACAATACCCTCCCCTAACGGGCGCATCCAGGCGTCCCAGGATTGGCCCGACAGAAGTCACGAATCAAGAATGGGTCGAGAATGAATGCACGAGGAACCCAGCAGCGTTCCTCCGGGCCGTACCCCTCCCAGTCAACCAGGTATTGACAACCCTGGCCATGTCGCCGCAAATCTAGGATCCTCCGAACAGTGAAAGCAGGATGGTCATCAATGACCCGGGCGGGCGGAGGGGGCCTGGCAGGGCGGCACAAAGGGCTTACAGGGATCGGCTTAAGCTGGGAAACATGGAACGTGGGATGAATCCTCATAGAACTAGGCAAAGTGAGCCTGACAGCGGTGGGATTAATAATGCTCTCAATAACCATAGACCAATATAACGAGGTGATAGCTTTCTGGACTTGGTTCTTAACGGAATATCCTTAGAAGAAAGCCACACTTTCTGACCTGGGGGTGTAGAGTGGTGACGGTCAGCAATGTGGTGATTTCGATCCGCTGTACGAGTCAGAGCTGCCCGAGTGTCCTGCAAGATCTTGCGACAGCGACGGAGGTGAGCATCCACAGATGGCACAACAATGTCAGTCTCCAGGGCTGGGAACAATGGAGGCAAGTATCCAAGAGAACATTTGAATGGAGACAAGCTAGTAGAGGAGGAAGGTAAGGAGTTGCGCGCATACTCACCCCAAGGCAAGTAAGAGCTCCAGGAGGAAGGGTTTTGAGCTGCAACACAGCGTAGGGCTGACTCCAGATCTTGGTTGGCCCTCTCCGTTAGCTCATTGGTTTGAGGAAGGAATCCAGAAGAAAGGCTCACCTTGGCTCCAAGTGCATTACAAAGAGACTTCCAGACCCGGGAGACGAATTGGGGACCTCTGTCGGAAACTATATGAAGAGGGATACCATGCAGGAAGACATGGTTCACAACAATGGTCGCAGTCTCCAACGCTGTAGGGAGCTTAGGAAGGGCTATGAAATGGGCAGATTTTGAGAAGCGATCAACGATGGTTAATAGCACAGTATTACCTTCGGAACTGGGAAGACCAGAGACAAAATCGAGGGCGATGTGGGACCATGGACGAGATGCAGAGGCCTACACAGCAAAAACTGCAGTGTTAAAATTTCAGGGTTAAATATATCGGAGTTGTTTTTAACACTTAAAATGTTATTCTATGACATTGAGTGTTAAATGGTGGCCAGTATTGGAGTTATGCGTCAGTGATGATTAGTCCTGAGTGAATTTAACACCTAAAAGGTTAATTTGGCACCTCCCACCCCACTTGTGTCATGTCTGGTGTTTAAGTTCTTTTCTGTGTTATGATGATCTGTTTTATTTTGAAATCTTTGTTTCTCGTTTCAGACTTCCTTCCTGCTCTTCCCTGTTTCCCCGCCTGTGTGATTACCTGACTCTCCCCTAATGTGTGACACCTGTGTGTATTTGCCCTCCCTGCCCCTTTAGCATATATTGCCTGTATCTTCCCCTTTGTCTTTGTCAGATTGTCTTTGCTCTTGTGCAGGTAATCATACCGTTTTTTGTTCTTGTATGTTGTTTTTGTTTTGACTGTTTTTCTGTTCTTTGTTCTTGTGCAGATTTTGTGGGAATTTTCTGTCATCTATCCTTTTTTGTGACCACGTGAATAAAAGTAACTGAGCAACGCATTTGGGTCTTCTGTACTGAGTCTGATAACCTGATTCTCTGGATAAAAGAGTCAAGAGTGACAGATGTAATAATCTGCTCTGACTCAAGCTCAGCATTACTGGCTATACAGCACTTTAAGTCTTCTAGTAGGCAGGATTTGATAAACGAAATTTATGAAAACTTGTACAGACTCCATAGAAGAGGGTTCAGTGTGTCATTTTTGTGGATCCCGGCGCATCGAGAGGTAAGTGGTAATGAGGCGGCAGACCTGTTGGCAAAGCAGGCTCTTGTGTCTAATGGTCCTCTTAGGGACGTTCCTATGGGCAAAGATGAGGCAAAGTCGCTGGTTAAAAGAAATGTTAGAGTACCTAAACGGGCGTGCCAAAGCCTTTCCCCACCCACAAATGTCAAAAATTGCTGTGAAAGAGGCGGTCTCTGAAGTTTGGGGGTAACATGCCGGTGGGTGAGTGTGTGGGCCTTTGCATTGGCACAATCGCAGACGACTGATTACGTGGGAGGGACTTGGTTATATACCGCAGGGGCAGGACAATTGGCAGAACCTGATGACGATGTGTGGTGGTGAGCTGGTGCGGCTTATGACGTTCTGTGGAGGACACGTCTCCAGCCAATCAGGAAATTCTAATTTAGTAGCAGAGTTAACCCTGAAGGGGGCGCAACCCATTCGTTTTCAGGCCAAAGTTAGGATTTTACACATGTTTGCGCTATAATGTCAGAATAATGTCAGGGACCAGTGGACAACACTATGAGACACCCATTGAGACAGTTTATCAGTTAAAAAAAAACTTGATTTGGTGTTTAGTTGCTCTTTAAGGTCGAATGGCAGGTGGCGTGGGATACAGCAAGTACTGGGAGGCAGCTATATGCGGTACAAAGTGCAGTTGGAGAAGGGCGGTGTGCTATAGGATCTACTAAGGAGGAGAGGGTTATTACGCGGTTGAGGATAGGGCACACGCAGCTGAATAAATCCTTACACCTTATCAACAGGCATGAGTCAGGGTTATGTGCACACTGTAATGAGGTAGAGTCAGTGGAGCATGTTCTCCTTCAATGTAGTGAGTACTTAAGACCAAGACAAGTGCTGGTGCGGGAGCTATGTAGTCAGGGGTTGGAGATAAACAGCGTTGCCAGGTGTACGATAATTATGGTATTTGTACGATAATTTTGCCCTATGTACGATGTACGATCAATAATGTCTAATGTACGATAATTTGGCCAAATGTATATTTTGCAACTGCCGGAGACGGAGTTTTTTTTTTTTTTTTTTTTTAAACCCCGTGCTTTGCTGGAATGAGAGGATATGAAGGGAGTGACGTTTATGTGTATGTTTCAGAACAAGGAGCATGATTGGTGGGCTGCTCAGTTGCGCCGCCCCCATGATTCTGATGTTGCTCATGCCCACAAAACTCTAAGAACCCATAGGACACGATCTCCAGAGTGATTTATTTGACTATAGCTCTCTCGTAGCCATGTCATTTTGTTTTCGACATTTGTACGATAATTTCTTTCAAAATACGATAATTTTGAGTCTCTGGTACGATAATCCTACATTTCCCACCTGGCAACGCTGGAGATAAATGTGAGGAATGTGTTGACCAGAGTTAAAGTGAAGAAGTTGGTTCAGTATCTTAAGGAAATAAGAGTTATGGAAAGAGTTTAGTGGGGCTTGGGTTGCGCTGTTAGGTTAAGATGGTTGGGGGTTATTTAATTAGTTAGTTGGGTATGTTTGGGTAGTTTGTGGAGGACGTGGAAGAATGGGTTTAGCTCTGGCTCACACTCCGATACAGTAGGTGGCGGAAATGCACCTTTAAGTTGAGTGCCGCCCGCCGTAAAACCCCAAGAAGAAGAAGAAGAAGACAGAGGACCGGTTGGAACTGGTTTGAGCCAGTTTGGACACAGACGACACGGTGGGCCTACAAGACATTTGCTGCTGCTCTCTTCGGTAAGCATAATTTAAAGTTTAGTATTCCTTAATTATTAACTATCTTCTCAGTAGAAATTACATTTTGAGTGAAGGCAGAGCCGAATTTATCAAACTTAATAACGTGGATGTCTTTTTGATGTAGCTTAGCCGGTAATGCTTGCTGACTATTGTGGTCAAAACCCAATTTAGGACAGGCTTCTACGCTTAATGTTTCATTTGGGGGTTTAGGTAAGTAGAAATCGATGTTGGACTGTGTTTATTCTGAATATTAGGTTGTTTTTTTCCATTTCAAAGTCACGACCTCAATCTGTTTTGCATTGGTTAGACTCATGGTGCTAGGGATATTTCAGGATTTTTGACATTGGGCTTCATTTCCTAGTTATTCAGAGTGGTGTTGATGTCTGGAGATATTTTCTTTCTTAAATCCATGCAGTTCTTATATTTGAAGAGCTTAGTGACGCTAGGCTAACGCATTTCTATGGTAACCACAACCCTGCATTAAAAACAGTCTGGCGCACTCCACAGTGCACCTGAGGTAAATCACTTATAACGCTAGACTAACGATATAAATGTCTATGTTAATAGAATAATTTTAACCATTTTGCATTTAAAATCACTTTATATTTGAGCAGCATCAGCTTCGTGGCTGTAAGCTAACGCAGCGGCGGAGTGATCTGCGAGAAAATAGTCCCTCAGAATGCGGTAATTCATGTGATACAAGGTCAGTTATATTTAAAAAAAAAAATTCTATTAAAACACAGACATATGGTTGCTGATACATTAGAAATGCATTAGCCTAGCGCCACTTAGCTCTTCAAATATAAGAACTGCATGAATTTAAGAAAAAAATATCTCCAGACATCAACAACACTTTGGATAACTAAATCCTGAAATATCCCTTTAACTTTACAATGCACTTTCGGGCTGCTGCGCACATTATGTCCAGGGCAATGCGGGGTTACATGCCGATGTTTTGCAAAGGGAATTGTAAATGGCCAAGTTTGGGGTCAAAGAAAGCTGCAGCTAAGCTAGGTAGGACAAGCATGTTCACGGCTAAAGCTCTAGAAGACTGGGTAATTGAGGTTAAGTTCAGGTTTGGAGGGATCGCGGAAGGGCTTAAGTCATGTTGGGCTAGATTTATTGGGGTACTCGATCTTATATTTAATCTTTATTATATTAACTGTGCTTAATTTTGTCTGTAGGTCTATTGACAGTAAAATGGTGGTGCTGGTCCAGGTGAAATACTGCAAGGAACAGAAGTATGTGAGCCTGAAGGAGATTGAAGGTCAATATGATTTTCAGCAGTTTTGCGAGAAAGGTAAGTTAAAAAAAAAAACTTGCCGCTGTACATAGTAACTGGAAAAAAGGTGTCTACATTCATGATGGTTTGAATGCACCCGAGTCATTGAGTAAATACACTTGATTTAACTTTTTGAAGTGTTTGTAGTAGAGTAGTTTTAGCACACAGCACATTATTATCATCTCAGGAACAATGCATTTTTTTCTTTGGGAATACTATTTTTCAATAGTGTTAAATGCTTGTGTCTGATTATGTCACTTCTAAAATGTGAATCAATGTGTGGCAATCTGTTTTGTTTTTGACTACTCAAGTTTAGTCTTACCTTGAATAATTATTTGGCTTACTAGTTTAAGCCTGTTCTTGTAGTTTTAAAGTCGCTGTGTAGGTTAAAAAAATTCAGCTGGGTTTTATGAGCAAATGTCATGGAACAGAAGTTGATGGAGAAATATTCAGTGACCTCCTTCACCAGACTCAAAGCGACCCTGTGCTAACACTTTTCTTAGATGATGGTGGGATTGTTATATGTGAATAACCGTTACTGTGAAAAAATGTATAGTATAACTCTTTTGTTTTCAAGAATTTTCCGACTCTTCTTTTTCATTTGCATCTGAGACGTCTTACGCAAGCGTGAGTTCTAATGCATCCACAATAATTCTTGATGATACCCCGGGTAAACTACCAAGAGTCGAGGAGACTGAGGCCACATCTGCAAAACAGGTTAAAGTATTCAGTTTAAATCTTTTTAATTAGTTTGTTCTCTTGTCTAAAGTAACATTCTCTTTGTTTTAATCAGTTAATTGAGGGCGTGTTGAATGATGGTGGTGAAAAAGTGCTACAGGAGTACATGACAACTGAAACCTTAACGGACTCAACACAAAGACAGTTGGTTAACGTACTTGTCTCTCATATGGTTGAACATCATGGGTACGTTTCTGTATGATGGATAAATATTTAAAAGGATTTATACATGTTCTTAATATGCTCAAATATTTTCCAGAAACCTCCCCTCTAAGGCCACTCATGAACAATATGCCCTTGGAACTATAATGGTGTTTCCATCTCTGAGAGATCCTTATGCCAAGAAAGGCTATGTAAGAATACATTTTACTTGTACAGCCATGGAAGGTTAAGTGGACCATTTCAATACTCAGTAATAAGGCATCTTTTAATTTCAGGAGCACTTTTATGATCCTGTGAGCAGAACAGGATACATCGCATGGTGGCTAAAAACCATTCGAAGGCATGGGAGGAAAGGGGCTTCACACCCACCGGACAGCCCTGCTGACTCCTCTCCAGGGGGCCCAACGGTGAAATGGATTGTTCAGGTTTCCCCTGCAGCTGGATGGGGACTCATGCCAAGAGGCCCTTTCTTTGCTCCACCACATTACGGACAACAGCTTGATTTTTCCAAAAGATGAGAGAGACATTTCAGCCAGTGGCGGAGCTAGGGGGTGGCTTTAGGGGCTTAAGCCTCGAATGTTTTTTCAAAAGCCCCGGATCTTTTTTGGACAGCTTTTTTTCTTTTTTTTTCACGCTGTAAAAGCATTCATATCCGTTCAATATGAGAACAACGAAGCGAAAGCGGCAACGTAACGCCGTAATTATTACCTTTCCCCGAACTTCTCCTGTTTGTCTGTCAGTCGGACCTTAGCCGCGCGCGCACGTGTGTGTGTTTGTGTTTTGATCCCAGCCGCGCGCGCCCTGTCCGGAGCGTAGCAGGGCTCGCAGACGCAGCGGCTCAGAGACAGAGAGCAGAGGAGAGACGGAGGAGAGGAGGTCTGCACAATGCTCATGATCTCATCAGATTCTGAAATCGTAGGTAGTGGTGGCCACGTGTCATTTGTGTGTAATCAATCATAAACCTGTCACGAACGATAACTGCGTGCCCCGAAAGGCTAACTTTCCCCTCGTGACTAGTGTTTACATTCACTAGCATTAGCATTAGCATTAGTATCCTGATGCTGCGATCAGCAGGTGCCACTACTTGTGTTTCGTTCTTGAGAAAAGTAGTTAGTCTTGTTTTATGGACAATATGTGGAAACGTATGGGGCTTCACTTATCTAGTGTTATTAATTACAATCTTGCTTAATTTTATAACATAATACATATTTTAGTGACTTGCCACCATGGACATGAAAAGTTATAATATTTTATGTGAAGTTATGCCTTTTTAGCTATTGAGAAATGTTAATCAACAGTCTGTACAAATGTTTCAAAATGACAGGAAAACCGTCTCTAACACACGAACTCATAAAATGGCCGCCAAGGGCGGAGCCAAACGTCACATGACGGCTTGGGGACCAATGGAAACAACGACACGTAGTCTAAGGCATGATGGGAAAATGTGACGTTTGCTCGTCTACCCCGGGAAGCAGTCAGTCTCTCCCCGGGGGAGCGGAGGCGGGCAGACAGGGAAATGGGGAAGCAATTTGTTGTGTTTAGATTCCAATTGTGCAGGGAAATAAATCTTCGTGAGTTAATCTTCTGAATCCGTGGTCATCTTTATAACTGGTATGTGTTAATTAGCTGACCGCTCAGTGTGGACGATGCATCTGAACTCCTCTTCCAGTCATGGATGCGCAGTGCTGTCCGGATACGGTGGAAACTTGCAGGCAACGGGCATAAGATGTATTTGTTATTAACATGTATCCGTGGACAGCATTGTTAGGAATAGTATATTCTTTCAGTGGTGACCCCGACATGCTGAAGGGGGCAGTTTGGAGCCGTCTTTTTGGAAACTTTGCGGAAAACTTTTGAGGCATGCCAGAGATGGAAGTCCAGATGAAGGTAAGACGACTCTCAAAGGGCGTCTATGGGCATGAATTTCCAGAATTTAGATTAATCTTTAACGAAGTTGACTGTTGAATGGTGGAAATCTGTGAATTGATGGTCTGTGTAGAATATTTCTTAGTACTTAAGTCTATTTCTGTTCAAATGTTGTGCAGGCTAGTCAGGCCTTGTGGTTAGCTGTTAGCCGCGTTAGCTCGGCGATCGCTAGCATCTCATAGTTGATAAAAGCATTTAAAAACCGG
Source organism: Neogobius melanostomus (assembly GCA_007210695.1). NCBI lineage: Eukaryota > Metazoa > Chordata > Actinopteri > Gobiiformes > Gobiidae > Neogobius > Neogobius melanostomus. Next base: position 327,572 of record VHKM01000306.1, read on the forward strand.
GTGTTAAGCATATGTGTTGGGCGTAGCTTCGTGTGTGATCATTGTGATGGCTGCTTTGTGGGGTTAAAGGCTTTATTGATGATTGTTAGAGGTGCTTATCTGGTCAAAGCATGTTTGGTTAGGGTGCTAGGCTGCTAAGCTAGCTTGAGAACAATAGGCTAACATTAGCATTAGCTTTCGCTGTAAGCTCTTAGTGTTAATAGGTAGCTGGACATTAGAATTCATTCTGAGCGGAGAATTAGCCTGTGTACATGGTTTTGTCATCGCTTTGGATATTGGGTGTGGAGAATTAAAGAAGCATCGTTTGTTTTTCTCTGTTGCGGTTTATACAGTAATACCGGAGGTGGCCATCTTTGTAGTCCAAAAACATCGCGGCCATTTTAGGAGTATGAGCGGCCACTAAACCAAATCCATTCCGTAAATCCATTTCGGGTTTTGAGTTACCACCATAGCGTGCCTGTTAAATCCAGTCCGAGTCCGTGTTTTTACGGATCCAGTCCGTTTTTTGATTTTGGCTTTTGTTGTGAGCAGTGGTTTCGCTTGGGATAATTTCTCTCCTTAATTTTGACGGGCAGGTTTAATGGATCCTTAATGAATTAATCTCACATTGTAGGCAATTTTGGGGACATGGGCTGTGTGTGAGCTGCATGTTGTGTGTGCTGCGGGGGTGTTAGTGGAGCTTATTGGTTGCCCTCTCTTTTAACGTTAAGAATAATAAACCGCGGACGGTGTTTGCCGTTCGCGCCGCGCACAGGGACACACGCGCGGGGGAGAGAGGAGAGGTGGACGGGCTCGTCCTCGTCCTGAGAGTTACGGTTAAAGTTAAAGAGCGGCTTAAGATGAGAAGGATATTTAGCCGTGTTGGGATCGTGGTTTTCTTCCCCGTGTTGTTGTTGTTAGGGCCTAGAAAGTACTGTAGCTAGCTAGGCACTGATACAAGTGAATCAGTGAAGCTGCGTTTAGAGGGAGAGAGAGCCCCGCGCGCTCTGGGAAAAAGCAGCTCTGCGTTTTTATTTTAATCACGGCTTGATTTTCAATCTCTTGGAGGCCAGCAGGGAGGGTGAGAAGTGTCTTGTTTTTGTCTTGTTTTTGTGTTGTTTTTGTCTTGTTTTTGCCTTGTTTTTGCCTTGTTTTTGTCTTGTTTTGTGTTGTTTTGTCTTGTTTTTGCCTTGTTTTTGTTTTGTCTTTTGTGTTTTATTGTGTCTTGTTTTTGTCTTGTGGGGTGTTGTTGTAGATGTGACAAAATAGAATATAACATACTGTGTCTTTTATTGTGTAAAAGGTTAATCGGAGCAGATGGCTTTGGAGATCGTACGACGGTCTGATGTCACATTGCTCAGCCCTAGGTTGTTGGTGAATATAAAAAGATACCGAACGGGAAAATAAAGTAAAGTTAAATTCTACAGTTAAGTGTGTCGTGGTTAAAGGCCTAGGATTGGGAATCCTTAAAGATAAAGTGCGCTGGAGTTAGAGTCTCCAAAAGGGTTAGAGGCCAAGGATCGAAATAAGGTCCTTAAATTCTAATAATTGGCACTGGGCTTAAGGCCCCAAATTAAGTACAGGACTACGCGTTGGGTGTTTCCCTTTAAAAGCTGAAAAGTACGTAGGTAGGACTTCCCAAAGGACGCGGACGCGCGGACTGAAAATAAGCGTTGAAATAGTCGTTGACAGGACTTGGGGGCTGTCTAAAACTCTGGTTGGAGGCCATAGGATCGAATAAGATCTTAAAATTCTACTAATTGGTGAAATATAAGAGTGGTTGGAGTCCCTAAGATCTAAAATCTAAGATCTTTAAATTCTACTAATTTGGTGAAGTAATGTTCGGTTTTTGAAATTATAAAGAATTATGTTATGATATCTGCGAATATTCTACTGGTCAAATACAAATGAGCTCTTGTATGGCCAGGTTAGATATTTGTACATGTGGTGATGGATTATTGTGAAATTCTGGTGTCTTGTTGTCTTGTGTCGTTGTCATATGTGTTTGTTGTGGAGTGACGAGTGTGGGACGAGTGTGGAGTTTGTGTGAACGAGGTTGAATGAAAATTTGTGTGTAACGGAAAAGGAGATTGCGAGTGGCGTGGAGGCAAGAGAGAGAGATTTGGAAAGTATTGAAAGTGTTTGGTGGATGCTGAAATGGCATTGAATGTGGTTTGCGATTTAATAAGGCGTGTGTGTAAGTGAAAAAATGAAGGTGGTTGCAAGTGACAGTTATAAAATAAGGGAGTTCCTTGCTCAGAAGAAATCTGTGCATGTTAAAGTTTAGAGATGTTACACGGGTATAAAAAAAAAAAGAAGGGTTGTATTTGCTCTGTCTGCATCAGTGTGGATGGAGCAAAGAAGGAAAACTGAGAATGATTAAACGGGAAGTCTTGATACATTGAGGAGTGGCCAATCGTCTCTGTATCCGGGCACCTATGTAAAGGAGGTGTGGAGGGAATAGCTCCCCTATTAAAAAACAAACAAAAAACATCCAAAATGAATAATAACGAAGTTATTTTTTAGACATTTCTGCTGAAGGCAGTGCTATGTCTCAATAGCATAAAATTGCTATTTTGAAATATCAAAAATTAACTAATGTGTGATAGATGCTATTTTTTGTGTGTCTGGGGTGAATAGAACATTTTAGGCCCCTGAAAGAGAGGTTACTGAAAAATTAGAATCTCTCTCTCCACTGTGGTGACATGGAATGAGAACAAAAGTGTTTATAGGTTATAACTTTGGAGGCATTGATTTGGAGTACAGACCGATATCCATTTAAAGTTTTTGTTTATGCACCATCTTGGATGCATTACTAAAAGTTATGAAGAAGCAATATGCAAAATTTTGAATTGTTATTTTTAGGAGACCAAATAAACAGATTTAATAAATTAATGAATACATTTATGGTACATAATATGGTGTACGCCATTGACCAGAAGTGAGAGCAAGCTGAATTAAAAATAAAGAAAATTAAGTGCAACTTTTAAAGATGCAGCTTAAAGAAGTAAGCAACAAAATTTAATAAAGAAAAAATCTAAAAAGTTTACCTAAATGTGGAGCGATTTATGGTTGTGGTGGTTTTGATGATAATTGTGGTTAAGGTGTTTTCAGACGGCGATCCAGAACCAAAATTGGACCAGCAACGTTCGAGAACGAGGCGGTTGCAACAATGCTGGCTGTAGGTGTACAGCCATGGCAGAAACTGTTGCCAGTGAACAGACATCTCTCTTGGCATGTTGGTGCAGACAGGTGAAACAAATCTGAACTATAAGAATGTTACCAGACACCATATTAGTGGGCTTCTTGGAAGAACCACAGGGTCTGTGAGCTGCCACCTAACCAGTGCCTATAATCTCGCAGGACGGACTCTAGCATACATATGCAATAGAGCCTTAAAGATTACTGTTTCTGTCCTTGGAAATGAGGGACATGGATGTCTTGAGACATCCGTAAGAACCGTGGTTGCTGACGCTTGAACTGGACCCACCACAAATCATCTCTGCATACCGCCTAATCACCCGTAAACTGCTACACAAAATTTTATTATGACAAATTAAGATAGGTATAAAGAGAAGCTTTTAAGGCTAACTTGAAGGGACGTAAATGTTACCTTAAACCAACAAAATTGCAAAAGGTAAACACGGTGTGACGGCAAATTGTTTACACCTGTATTGACAATAATAATGAAATGTCTTGTTTGATTCTCATTTGCTCTCTCTCCTGGGCAAACAGGCTAAAATTAGGCCCCATGGTCAAAGTGCTGAATGAAACAAAAGTTTGTAACATTTTTGACTTTTCCAAAAGTCCTGTGCTCTTAATCTGTGTCTTCCTATTTTTTTTAGATGTTAATGCTAGACTTGTATCAATTGTTTCAACATTCCAATTCATTCCACGACACAATGGTGGTGGAGAATCATTTACATTAGCTGAAAAATATCTTAAAATGCACCAAATATATAGTGGTCCTTAAGACCGGATGATGCTGGCTTATTTACTAATAATTAATCAATTATCTTTAAAATTACAAGTAAATTCAAAGATTAGAATACCTAAATACAAAATTTAAATGTGAAGCCTTAGAGGGCATTGTTATGTTGGAGTAATAGAACTCTATAATTATAAACTGACTCAATGGTCTTAGACTGGAATGTAGGGGGGATCCGGCTCCTCTTTACTCATGGGACTAAAGTGGACCCTGATTTGACAAGATTGTATGTTATATCGTAACTACGTGTACTGATTTAGTTTTTTAAGTTTATTCACCCAGAATCTGAATTCCCGGGAGCTGCGGAAAATGCTCCTTGCCAACCTTGCCTGTATCTGGGCCGGAATTGGACTGAACAGAGTGGGTCTGATCGTTTCTGGAGTTATGGACTGGACCTAATACGATGTTGCCATGGTCCCAAAAAAAACCAGACGAGTGGTCCCACACCTATCACTCGCCCTGTTGAACCACAGGGACTCAGTAAAGCCAAATAGAATCTCCATGGACTTGCCCTAACATTTATTAGTTTTTATCATTTTCTTTTGTGTTGATATATGTATTGTGTTAGTTTTTGCAGATGCCGCAAGTATTAATCTCCAGTGAACTTTGGGATGGTTTGCTGTGTTTCCTGATAAAGGATAGAGGTCTAATCTATGGAAGGTTGTTTTTACATGTTTACAATGATTTTTGGTTGGACTGAGTTTTTCTCAGTCCAAGAGGGGGGTGTTAATTGTGGGACGGTTATAATTTGGCTTATTTGGGTATGGGAAAGAACAAACGCAAATATGGTAAATCTATCTAAAATTTATGGCAAACTACGATATAAGACATACGTTTCAGATATAGATACATTTTATAATGCTCTGTTTTCGGCATTTGTTGCAGTTCTGGGTCGACACTGAATTGTGCAAATGTGGAAAACCAGAAGCTAAAAGGAGTTTATTCTCTACAAATTTAGGATTAATGAAACCTGTGTGCTTATATCCCTGAATTTTTCAGATAAAATTGACAACAACATTCCAACAGATAAATCAAGTTAAATAGTTAAATTTGAGTACAGCCATATTTATAATTAGCTGGCATGGTCGTTCTCCGGCTCACGGTGAGCGATCTTGATGAGAATTTTGTTTTGTAATTTTTTTAATGTCTGTTCTTTGTGTTTCTGTTACAGAACTCGGTTTTGGTTCCTTGCCTCTGTGGGTGCAAGTAAGTGGTTGTAATTATGAGAATAGTTGACCCAAATGATTAAAAATGATTAAAGGTGCAAAACAAAACATACCAAATAAAAAACACCCCAGTGATGAGTATAATTCTATAGCCCAGACGCTGAAGCTGCACGACAGAGGCAACGACAACCAACGACTAGCTGTAACTGTAATTTCATGATAAATATTCAGTTTGATTGCGATATATTAAGAGACGTTGAAAGGATGATTGTTGGCTATTTTTATATATGTTTGTTATAGGCTTTAAGGGTAATATGACACTGTGTTGATTGTAATCTGCTGGATGGTTGTCCTTACTGCTGGTTCCACTGGGGGCATCTATGCAAGGAGTGGGGCGACCCAGGGGGACACTGAGTTCGGACGAGTGAAACGCCAGAAGGGGGCGGTCCCAGCCTGTACTTGAAAGGAGTACAGCGAGCCTTGAACTATGAATGGAACGACCTGGACCAGGGGGAAGGAAAAGTTAAAATGTATCATCGACATGGACTACAAACCACCCAAGTTCCGCCTGGAAAGACTAATAAGCGGAAGTTATACCTGGGAAGAGAAGATTTTGAAACCACCGAGCGGCTGGTTGAGCTGTACTTTTGTGAACTAAAAAATATTATGGTTTAAATGATCTCCTAGGAGATCAGAAGGGGTTGAAAAGTTATAATATTTTATGTGAAGTTATGCCTTTTTAGCTATTGAGAAATGTTAATCAACAGTCTGTACAAATGTTTCAAAATGACAGGAAAACCGTCTCTAACACACGAACTCATAAAATGGCCGCCAAGGGCGGAGCCAAACGTCACATGACGGCTTGGGGACCAATGGAAACAACGACACGTAGTCTAAGGCATGATGGGAAAAATGTGACGTTTGCTCGTCTACCCCGGGAAGCAGTCAGTCTCTCCCCGGGGGGAGCGGAGGCGGGCAGACAGGGAAATGGGGAAGCAATTTGTTGTGTTTAGATTCCAATTGTGCAGGGAAATAAATCTTCGTGAGTTAATCTTCTGAATCCGTGGTCATCTTTATAACTGGTATGTGTTAATTAGCTGACCGCTCAGTGTGGACGATGCATCTGAACTCCTCTTCCAGTCATGGATGCGCAGTGCTGTCCGGATACGGTGGAAACTTGCAGGCAACGGGCATTAAGATGTATTGTTATTAACATGTATCCGTGGACAGCATTGTTAGGAATAGTATATTCTTTCAGACATCAGGTGCTTTTTCAAAAAATGACAGGAAGGCAACCCAGGTGAGAGAACAACAAAGTACAGTTTCACATATTTATAATACTACAGTAGATGTCATAACTTTGGGTTTTTAATAATTGATCTGGTGGATTTATAGCACAGAGATGGAGAGATGGCAGGGAGAGGGACAGCACAGACATGGAGCAATTGTCCTGAGGTAGGTAAGAAAATAGTTGAAAATGATACTGATAATAATATTACCCGTATGTATTATTTAATAAATTAGGCATTTTTTTTAAACAAGGATTACAATATACTGTATATAATATAACTGCAAGAACCTTTTTTAACTGAAACATAATATTTTACAATATGTATGTGATTCTGAATGATGTTTGCTCATTAGCACAAAGAGGGGGAGATGACACAGAGAGGGACAGAGACCAGAATGAGGACAGTGCAGAAATGGAGCAAGAAACATGTAAGAAATAGACCTGCCTGCTCAGTGTTTGTTTTTAGTTTGGATTGCTAACATGATACAGTACACTGCAAAAAGTGCCGGCAACTTCAATAGCCCTGCAGTTTGTTCAGTAACAGTGCAAAAAGTGGGTTCAATTGTGAAAAGGGAAAGTGTCTATAAATTGGAAGTAAAAGTATCTGGTGCAAGACTAGACTTGACTGGTGTAGTCTTGGTTGGTTTTAGACTTTATTTTGTACAGTCTGTCTTAGTTTTGGAGTAAATAGTGCAACTTTAGCTTAGTCCATGTTCATATGAGCCATTTGTCCTGCCATTTGCTTTTTTATTGATGGTTCTGATTCTATTCTGAATTAATCCTGGTTTAGTCTTGATTTATAACTGGTTTGATTTAATACTGTCCTGAGTGAGTCCTGGTTTAGTCCTGAGTGAGTCCTGGTTTAGTCCTGATAAGTCCTGGTCTAGCCTGTTAATAATTGGCTTGATCTAATACTGTCCTGAGTGAGTCCTGGTTAGTCCTGAGTGAGTCCTGGTTAGTCCTGAGTAAGTCCTGGTCTAGCCCTGGTTAATAATTGGCTGATCTAAACTGTCCTGAGTGAGTCCTGGTTTAGTCCTGGTTATAACTGGCTTGATCTAATACTGTCCTGAGTGAGTCCTGGTTTAGTTCCTGAGTGAGTCCTGGTTTAGCCCTGGTTAATGCTGATATATCGGTTGATGAGTCCTTTATCTGTGAGTCCTGTTAGCGGTTTATTGGCTTGAGCATACTGTCCTGAGTAAGTCCTGGTTGAAAAAAAAAATCCTTGTAATGAATTTCTGTTATTTTTCCTTTAGACTTAAGACTTTAGATTTTACAGTAAATAAAGCAATAGATAAATAAATATAATAATTAGTAAAAGTATTACCAGCTTAAAATTGGGAGTGTTTTAAAATGGTGTATTTTAAGAGTAAAGTAATAATAATGTCCCCTGTCATGTTCTAATTGTCATCATTGTATAATAGGAGATAAATAGAATATGCTCATCTAAAATACACCAGATTGCACTAATTACATCTGTGAAATTCAAATTTCCTGGTGAGGACCTCCAGACCCCCCCCACATAAACATATTTCACCTTATTACTTCTAAACCCCTGGCTGCGCCCTGCTTGCATAGACTTTTAAAAAGAAATACAATTATTAGTCCATATTATTATTTATGAGGGTACAGACCTTTAGGACTTATTATAAAAGTGCTCATTATTATTATTCATTTTATAGTATTTTCCCTGTTTACAAAATATATGCACTGCACGACCTGCCCACGACCCAAAATGCTTTATGGGCTAAGCCCCTGATGATTGGAGTGTCTAGCTCCGCCCCTGATTTCAGCACCGCCAGAAGCTTGTCAATGACTCTGCTGAAAGTAGTCACATCCTTTCCATCTTTCCAAGGTTTCTCGACACAAAAGGCTGGTATGTTCATTTTGATGTTTTGAGTAGAGACTTGTTTGTACAGTTCTGGTCAGTCTGGTATTACTGTTTGTAGGTTAATCAGGACTTCACACTCTATTTCATGAGGAAACCTCTACCAGGCTTCTCCAGAAATGGGATGTTTCTTCAAGCAAGGCATCATCCGAGAGGCCAAGCAGCTTAACTCAACACCTGAGCTTCGGTGCCTGATCCAGTCAATGCCCTTGGTGAAGAAACAAGTGAGTATTGTCACGTTGTGATAGTATTTTAAAAGTAGAGTTTAGCCTGCACACACTTTCTATAAAGGTCATTTACAATATCCAATTTATCTGCTTTAGCTTACGATGATGAAATGGCATCCCTGTTGCTCCTGATTTATCTCCTTCCACCACCGCCTGGAGGACCAAAAGCCCCCAAAATCATGCATCTGATCCTATTGAAAGACTTGTTGTTTTCACAAGGTAAAACACCTTTTGAATGAATATCAAGTGTTCAAGCTTTTAAATGACTATGTATGAATAATAGTGTCATGTACTTTTTTTTTTTTGGTATGCCTCAGTCTCGCTGCAGCTTGGAGGAACATCCCTACATCCTCGCTGTTGGGCCACAGAGGAAGATCATTGACAGCTACTACCAATGGATGTTGGGCAATGGATGCCCAACTGATCCCATGCCAGGCAAATCGCTTCCTCTGAGCTTTTGATGAATTTTTCAAGGCACATTTTGTCTTTAATTTGTCATATGATAGTGCTTTGGTAAATGTTTACACATTTGTGCAGACAACAGTGTTCAACATTGATGTGGGGAAAATGAAGGAGTCACCCAGAGTGAAAGAGTTGCGAGCTAAACTTCTTAATCAGACAGTAAAGGTAGCGCTTTGTGAATAAGATAAGCAATGTTGGCTTGTTTCGTGTGTAAAAACACATTTAGAAGCAGTAACCACCTGATTTCACATTTGAGAGTAGAACATGGCTACTATCCTGGACAAAAGTTCAAGTTGTATTGTTCTCAGGAAGGCTGTAGGCGCCACTTTCTAACTTATACTGGGTTTAGATTGCAACTTAAGAGTGTTCATTCTGCTGATCAGCAAGTTGTTTCCAATGTTCCGCGTCTTTGCTCTGAACCAGTTGAAATTTCCGTTCAGAGACATGATTCAGATGACCAGTTCAATCCCTCTGACCAATGTAGCTCATCTAGCTTTCCAATTGAGAGCAATAATCTGAAATGTACTAAAGATTCCACAAAAGAAATGTGTGCATCGATTGTTGCCAAATTACAGGGTAGTGTGATTTCTACCACCTTGGTATCTTCAATTGTCGAAGATTTGGAAGAATTGACAAGCGATTTGCGCTCACAAGCAAAACAAGATGTTTTACCTGCAGGTGACCCCAACATTCATTGATTGACCAATCTTTTAAAACATTTTTAAATCCATTCGCAAGCCTAAATACTGAGTGGAAAAGGAACAAATACTTCAGTGAGAAATGGGGAGTTGTGAGCCCTTAGAATGTATTCTTGGAGTCAGGTATGACAACAGATGCAATTCAAAATCTGGTAATTATGAGCAAGTCCTGTGAGAGATACATTTATATATGTACCTATTTTGGATACTTTAAAGAGACCAGCGATCAGCACCTGACTTGTTAACTGATTTAAAGGATGGTAGTTATTTTAAAACCACCCCCTATTCACTACAAAAAACATGCATTTCAAATCCAACTGTACTATGATGATTTTGAACCAGCCAATCCTCTAGGATCTAAACGTGGGATTCACAAAATTGGTTGCCTGTATTTCGTTTAAGAAACTTACCCCCGTAAATTAACTCTGTCTTGATGAACATTCACTTGGTATCACTCTTTCATGCTCAGGATCAGCAAAAAGTATGGCTTTGATGCTATATTGAGACCGTTAATAAATGATGTGAAGGAATAGCTGTCCCATTTTTTGATGAGCAAGTGTATGGCACATTAGCACAGATCACTGGTGATAATCTAGGGATGCATACAATTCTTGGTTTCACTGAGTCGTTCAGCAGCCCTCATTTCTGTCGTCTTTGTTTGATTGAGAAGGGGGATCACAAAATGTGTTCAGAGAGGATGATCCAAAGGTGGTTATCGTGGAAAGAATTATTTGCAATGCATTGCCAGTCTCTTCAGGAAAACCCTCAAATTAAGTCAGTTTTTGGTTTGAAAAGAAACTCTGCTCTTAATTCTCTGATGCACTTTCATGTTTGTAACAACTACTCATTTGACATCATGCATGATCTCCTCCAGGGTGTTGCTCATTACGAGATCAAATTATTATTGGCCATCTGACTCAATGTTTTATTTCAACACAAGACCTGCTTTCAAGAATTTACAGCTTTGATTATGGATTTTTAGAACCAAAAAATATTCTTGATGGCACTGGTTTAAACTCTATTCTTTTTATTGGTTTATTGGTCGGGACAGTGCATGTTAATGAACATACATGGGTCTCATGCATGTAAACAAGCCACACCGGATTGTAGCCTTGGCTAATTTGCATCCGTCGTCCCCCATGCGCACTCTCAAACACACTCTCATTCATCCTGGCCTATTGTACATGTTTAGTGGTAGGGGAAACCGGCGTACCCGGAGGAAACCTACACAGGCACGGGGAGAACATGCAAACTCCACACAGAAAGGCCCCGTCCAGGTGGGAATCGAACCCGGGACCTTCTAGCTGTGAAGCACGAGCGCTAACCGCTGTACTACCGTGCCGCCCATTCAAACTTATGTTTAGTGAAAAACATCCCTCTGCTACTTGGTGATCTCATTCCTGTTGGAAATGAGCACTGGCACTTGTTGTTACAAATAATGAACATAGTTTTTTCACCTTCACTCGCTCAGGCATGACTGTCTATTTAAAGCATTTGATCGTTGACCATCATAGACTGTTTAAGGTGTCGTATCCACTTAAAACCTACTACCAAAGCACCACTTTATGATCATTACCCCTCTTCTATCCGGAAAGTTGGTCCTCTGTTGCATTTGTGGTCAATGAGATTGAAGCCAAGCACAAGATGCTAAAGGATAATTTCAAAAACATAACAAAGTCTCTTGCTAAAAACATCAAATGGCCATTGCATATCACTGGGAGACAGTTTCACTCCACACCAAGGAATACGGTCCAAGTAAATCCTTTAACCCAAACAATATGGCTGATGTGGTCAACAATCATCTGCTTGAAACATCAAAAGAAGTGTTCTCAACAAGTTGGGCGAGAGTTGATGGTGTTGAATATAAAGCTGGACTTGTGATTTGGACTGGCAATGGAGGCAAACCTGCCAGTCTTTTGTGAAATTGGTGAAATACTACTGGTTGAGGACTGTGTTACGTTTTTGACCTCCAAACTGTGGACAGAGACTTTGATGAGCACTACCATGCTTTCAGAGTGTTCGATGTGAGGAAAGACATCTGTCAGAGCTGAAGTCCCCTAAACCTTTCGATATTCAAAGGTCCTACAGTGTCACTGATGAAACTATGTACATTTTTCCATTATTCACAATGTTTTAAATGTGAATAAATGTTTTAAAGGCACATGACTCATGGGATTTTATTTTGAAAATTAGTTTGGTATTTAACCCTGTAAAGTGTATAGCCATTACTCCAAATGTTGAATTAACTCCAGTAAAGGGTGAAATTAAGTCTCCATAAAGTGTTATATAAATTGCTCAAACTCAAGTGTTATTTATTTCAACACTTTGAGTGTTATTTGACTACTTTGTGTGTAACTATAACCCCGACATAAGGGTTAATTGGTAACCCTGGTTCAGTGTTAACCAAGTAACACTTTGGAAAATGTTAACTTAACTCTGTCTTACCATATAAAGTCTGAGAAAGTGTTAAAATTGACTCAAATTAACACCCCCAATTTTTGCTGTAAGAAGTCCAGCAGGGGGACGGTGAGATGCCTTACCCCTGGCACAAACTGTGCACGCAGTAACAAATTCCTTGATGTCAGCATCTATGGTGGACCACCAAAAGTGTTGCTTAAAAGAGGCGGTGCGGCCAATTCCTGTGCTCCATCCGAAACCAGTAAATTGGTAAGAGGTCTTATGCCAAACCGGATGTGCGTCAGCGTCATGATAAGATGCGTCCGAAGTGGGCTTTCAGTTAGGAAGGAGTTAGGGAAAGTGGCCTGTATGCTAACTATCATAGCCACTTTAGCATAGGGACCTCTGATGCTAACTTACTGGCGATTAGGAGCCATGTGCCATCCCATAAGCCACTGCGCCAATCTCCCCACCCCCCTCGCCCCCACCCTCGAGTGATTCATGCGCAACCACTGTTGATTGACAGGTGCACATTTAATAATAAAAATAATTAAAAAAAAAAAAGATTCTGCACAAGCCAAACTTTATAAAAGTGACAATATACATGTTAGAGTCACCACAGCTCAGTCACATGGTTTTAAAGAGCCGCCTCAGTAAATGGACTGAAGGCAGTTGTGCTTATGCTTCATTTAGTAGAAACTTAAGCTGCATGGCTAATTTGCATACTGTAGCTTTATGAAACCGCTGTTGAGATAAAATAAAGGGAAATGTGAAGGATCATTTGGATGTTTCTCTTTTTTCCACCTTAAATGTCTTTATTTGACACTATTTGTTGTTGGACAATATACAGTAGGGGCGGTATGCGCTTTTGTTTGGCCTGCATTGAACTTTAAAGAAGAAAAAAAAACAGCTGTTGGTGATGTCACTTCCCCTTCCCCTGGGTAAGGACGGTGGAATTGGGCAAATGCTGCTGAAGCAGAAGTTCACTAACTGCATAGAGATCTAACAGTTGACCCCATGAAAGGTTAAGGATTAGTTGCTAGTGTTAGTACTTAGAGGCTACAATTTGATGGTTTCGGATGCAGCACTGTATGACAAGCAAACTTGGATGTGTGCCCCCACTGGAGACCCTGGGAATGCACAGAATCGGGTACAAATAATCGATTGGCCGGTTCATTACCTGGATCTGGTTGGTGCCTTGAGCGTCTCTCACTGCTGACTCAATCTCCCAGGTGATTGCTGCAACCACGTAGGTAGCTGGAAGGAAGGTGTCACTGGCTCTCAGGGGCATCTATGGCAGAAAACTGTCGAGACAGAGCATCAGGTTTAACATTTCTGGACCCAGGTCGGTAAGAAAGAGTGAAATTAAAGCATCCAAGAAAAGAGCCCAGCGAGCTTGGCACGAGTTGAGTCTTTTGGCTGATTGTATGTAAGCAAGGTTTTGTGATCTGTCCATACTAAAAACGGCTGAGCTGCCCCCTCTAGCCAGTGCCTTCATACCTCAAGAGCCAATTTAACAGCCAAGAGCTCTCAATCTCCAACAGAGTAGTTCCGTTCACTAGGTGATAAATGGGAATAGAAGGCGCAAGAATGAAGATTAAGATCAGAGGCGGATCGTTGTGACAGGACTGCACCCACACTGATATCAGAGGCATCCACCTCCACAATAAATTGGCGGGTAGGGTCTGGTTGGACCAGGATGGGGCAGAAGTAAACCTCTTAAGTTCCTGGAATGCCCCTTCCGCCTCCTCAGTCCAATTAAACGGCACCTTTGTAGACGCAAGTCGGGTCAGAGGGGCTGCCTCTTGGCTGTAGTTCCGAATGCGCCGGTAAAAGTTGGCAAAGCCAAGGAAGTGCTGGAGCAGCTTCACTCCTTCTGGTCTGGGCCAATCTGACAGCACAGATCTTTCAATCAATCAATGTTTATTTATTTATTAGCTCTTTTCATACACAGGTGCATCACAAAGTGCTTGACATTTAAAAAGACATTAGAACATTCTCACCCGACAAACCCTCCCACCCTCCAATATATACAGTTATCACAATACACACATACACCTACACCCTTACCTTTACTCTACACTCACACTCACACTCCTGGATCAGCTCTCACTTGCCCACTTTCATGGATGTAACCTAAGAAGCTCACAGAGGGTTTGTTAAAATCACATTTCTCTCTCTTGACCAACAATTTATTCGCCAACAACCTTTGCAGCACCTGACGCTCATGAAGGGCGTGTTCTTCTAGGGAATGAGAGAAAATGAGAATATCGTCTATGTAGACTAAGACGAAATGGTTGAGGAAATCTCTGAGGACATCATTGACTAACGCTTGGAAAACAGCTGGGGCGTTAGTCAAACCGAAGGGCATGACCAAATATTCAAAGTGGCCGAGCGGGGTATTAAAGGCGGTCTTCCACTCGTCTCCGTCACGTATACGCACAAGATGGTAGGCATTTGTGAGATCAAGCTTAGTGAAGATAGTAGCACCATGACGAGGTTCCAAAGCAGAATTTATCAACGGTAGAGGATATTTATTTTTAATGGTTATGTTGTTCAAACCTCTGTAGTCAATGCATGGCTGGAGGGTCTGATCCTTCTTGGAGACAAAGAAAAACTCACACCCAGAGGAGAGGAAGATGGCCTGATGATCCTGCTGCCAAAGAGTCACTGGGTCTGGGCAGCGGAGGCAGAAGGTGGTGGCGGAGGAGAAGCAGCAGCCGACTGAGCCATTGAAGTGGTTAGGTTTCCAGCATGGAGCCTAACTGGGCAATGTGAGGAGCTGAGGCCCAGTGGTTCTCCATAATTGCATTGAGGAGGGTGTCATGTCTTCCCAATAGCTCGCCTTGACTTGAAACTGCTTGGAAAACAAAGCTTGGGTCATTGCTTGAGTCTCGGTCTTGGTCTGCTGAGTCCATCGTGGCCAGTTTGTACTGTAAGGAAACCTGAGTAGAACTCAAGAGCAGAACCAAGCCAAAGGTTTAAGAGTATTTATTTTAATCAGCAAGCAGGGGGAGCAGGTATGTATCAGGCCCGAGGTCCAGGGGGGAGCAGGTAGGTATTAGGCCCGAGGTCCAGGGGGGAGCAGGTACTGTAGGTATCAGGCCTGAGGTCCAGGGGGAGCATGTAGGGATCAGGCCCGAGTTCCAGGAGGGAGCAGGTAGATTTCAGGCCCGAGGTCCAGGGGGGAGCAGGTAGGTAGCAGGCCAGAGGTCCAGGGGGGAGCAGGTAAGTATGGGTTGGGGGCCGGTGGAGCAGAGGTGTCTGGCTGGAAAACTATAAAAAAACAGGACAATGGAAAAAATAGCAAAACTGACTGAAAATAGTCTCTGGAGCCGTAGTCTAATTACCACTATTGTAGTTTGACAAACTGGCGAGCAGTGGAAGTAGAACTGCAGTATGTGAAGACTGTCTGGATTGTAGATGGCTTTCAGGTGAGAGGTGATCAGTCAGCAGCTGAGAGAGAAGGACTCCGCCCAGGTAACTCCACCCAAACACCGTGAAGGGGAGGGGGAGAGGAGGGCCGTTTCTCAATCTGCGTACTTGTGCGGACTTGTGTGCTCGTGGACTCATGGAACGTCATCACGCGCGGCCCAAGTCCTGTTCCAATTCAAAGTTCGCTGTAAATCGGAGCAAGTTCATAATGAGGACTCGCTCTGCCAGTTTTACCGAGCATGCATCAGAGGAGGCTTGTGCGTACTCCGCCAGCTATATTTCCCACAATCTGTTTCGTTTGGATCAGCGTGAGCCTCCGCCTGCGGCGGCCCCTCCTCCGCACACACCGAGCCGCTTCAGCTAAACAACAGCTGATTGTGTGGAAGTAAATAAACATGGCTATATGACCCATTTCATCCCCAGAGAAGTGTCTCCTGCACAAGACAGTTTTTACTGGGTTTCTGAGCAGAAGTGATGAATTAACTTTGGTCATGCGTTCATTTTCTCACAACCATCAGCAATACATGATTTAAAGTTGTATGTCATGAAGAGGTTATTGAGGACAAATGCATTTAATGTTGACATTGTTTCAGAAACAGTTTCAGTTTTTAAAAATGTATATTCAGTTTGCACATAAGATATATATTTTTAATTACTTTACACATAATGCCTTATTTATGTATAAATACATAATGTGAAATTGGCTAAAACTGTTAGCTCTTTTTAAAAGTCCAGTTGTGTTGATTTATCCCTTTTTGAGTTTAATTAATTACCTGGATGACTGAGAAACTACATACTCTTAATTGACTAAAATGTACACATTTTATTTTGTTTTCTACAAAAGTTTGTAATTGATGTCTTTAAAAACATCTGTCCACTTCGCCTGCAGCGTCTCACCCTTTTAATTTATATGAGGTGATATAATGTTATAAAAGCTCACAGCTTCCTGTGAAGTCATCGAGTTCACTTGTTCCAAACGCTGAAAAAGCCGAGTCCACACTTGTGAACTCCTCAAGTCCGTTCTCCGAGTCTGCACCCGCAAGTCCGTACCCAGGAGTTCACAAGTACAGAGTCTGCACTCTGAGAAATGAGAAACGGCCGAGAACAGCCAGGATATGACAAATTTAGGGATTGGATCAGGCTTGTGTTTGATTCCCACCCTTTAAAAGCTTAAAGGGCGGGCCTTTCTGCTTGGAGTGTGTTGTGAAATTGAACCAAAGATTGGAGTAATTACGACAAGGCGTTTTATTGTGCATAAAGGAGGATATGTAGCACACAGAAAAAAGTCTATGTCTTGGAGCCTAAATTCATCAAACATATAGACACAGTGGGTTATTAGTACTTCAGTCTTAGTACTTCAGTCTGTAGGTTGTGACTTCTGGTCCATAGGATGTGACAGATTTATGGTAGACAAACGTTTGCATTTATTTTTTTATTTTATTTTATTTATTGGTTTATTTGAAGACAGATGTAAATGATAAGTTAACCTGGGGGTAAGTCATTATTGGGTCATTTGGGGATAGAAGAAGTTGGGCCAATCGATTAGGTTCCTACAGGAGGATAGCTATGCAAAGTTGTATGAATGAATGGAGCCACAACAAGATTTAGGTTGAAAAGTTCACACAAAATAAATTACACATTCAATATCAATACAGAAATTGGAGTACCCTTTGAAACTGTCCCCCATCTGAACTCAGATGTTCGGCCGGCTTAATAGTCAGAAGTTTTAGTCAAGTCCGATCAGACATTTTCCCTGGATTAGAAATGCTCTTTTGTGAAGGTTATCTACACTTTCCAGCGTTCAGGTTCAGGTTGAGTGTGACCGGCTATTTTGTGCAGACATATGCATTTTCCACATGTATTTTGTACAAAGGGGGTAAAACAGATACGGATTAGTTCCATATGGTTCCCATAATCTTCAGCATAAATCACTTAAAGGTACTAGCCTGGCTAACGCCAGACTGCTGTGTGCGCTCGAATCTTTTCGAACTTCACAGCAGCCTGGGGACCATGGCCGACATTTTCACATGGATTTGGGCACCAATCACAGAACGAGGAGGGACGGCAAGACGATGACGTGCTATTTGACATACGGAAGCTTGTAGTTTGTTTAGGGATAAAAAAATATATATAGAAATTTACGGATCCAACATGACAGCAGCAGACGCGATGCCATCTTTGGATCAAACTTTAGACCATGTTCTAAATAGTTTAGCTCAGAAGTTTACAGCGGGTTCGTCATACGTCATCTGATACGATGATACGATTGGCTATGGCTACGTGCAGATGCATGAGAGACATTCGTAGCGCCCAATAAACGGCTCTGGACAATCGTAAACCACACCTCTCCTACGAGAAAATGAATTGGTGGTCCCCAGACTAAATATCACTTGTGATTTTAGTCTGGCGTTAGCCAGGCTAAGTTTCTGTCCCAGCTTTGATTAGTTGTCGTTAGCATTAGCATATTGTTACTAGCCGTGGCATTTAGCACCGCGCTCAAAAATACAATAGCGAAGGTTTAAACTAACTCAGCGATTGAAGGTTTAGTGAAACTTGTGTTTAACAAACTTGAAGCTAACCAATTTTCATTGCACCTCCCCTGAGGCCTAGGGAGATGTGGGAGGACTTGTTTTAAAGCCATGACTTTGCTTGTTCCAATGCAAATGGGAAAGCGGGAACTCACTATCATTTTCGGTCCCGGAAATATCGGCCTTTTTCTGCGCAAGATCGGACAATAGCCGATATTGTAAAATCCCCAAATATCGGCCGGCCGATATGCCCCACGGTGGCAACAGCTGCCCGCCGTGGGGTAGACTGATGGAAGAGAGGCTGTCAATCTGTGCCATCAGCCCCTATGACCACAGCCAACCACTCTCTCACTACATTCATCCTGGCCTATTGTACATGTTTTTAGTGGTAGGGAAAACCGGGGAGAACATGCAAACTCCACACAGAAAGGCCCCGTCCAGGTGGGAATCGAACCCGGGACCTTCGAGCTGTAAAGCATGAGCTAGAAGGTCACACAGGTCCTCGCTGTGTGAGTGATTGACAGTGTCTTTGTCCAATGAGATGCGTTAACGTCACCTTAAACCTGCTAGCGGGCTCTGGGGACATGTCTCCCCGTAAACCCAGGCTTCTGATTGGTTGGAGGGTTGCTGTATTTGCCTAATGTTTTACACTTTAGAAGGGAATCATCAGGCCAAAGGATAAATACCTCCTCTTTTGGCAACAAAGGGCAAAAATAATCTGATTGGACGACAATATAATGATATAAAACATAGAGAAAATAATATTTTGAATAATATTATAATCTATAATAGAATACATTTGGGTTAGTGTTGAACGAACCCAAACTAACCCAGCAGAGAAGCTTTGCAGGCCATGCCACTGCCGTTACACCCCTAAGTATAGAACTAACCACACCTGATTTGCTCTGACATATAAAAGCATTGGTCTCTACGAAAAGGGCTTTTTTCTGCCATTTGGTCTGGCAGTGTATTTATTACGGTTTTCTTTTTTAATGAGGCAATAGCAAGAAAACTCACTACTGTACATGTTCTACTATTTCACAAATATGCTAAGAAAATCACCTAGTCTCATAAACTGTCTTGTTTTCAAACGCATGCTTTCCCTTCTTACAACTACTGTGTCACTTGTTTGAAGGTTCTGTTTGAAGTGACCATGTCGGGGCCCGCAGACCGCCTGTTGAGACTCATGTACGAGTGGATCAAAGAGGCGAATGAGTGCAGCTCTAACCTGATGGATCTGGCCCAGGAGCTGGAGTCTATGAGGAAGCGCTGTAACATCGCGGGGACAGTGGGCAGCACTGCGGCTGTGGCCGGATGCGTCCTCACGACCGGAGCCGTCCTCACGACCGGAGCCCTGGCCTTCCTCGCGGCGCCTTTCACCGGGGGTCTGTCTCTGGCTTTGGGAGGAGCTGCGATCGGAAGCGCGATCGGAGGCCTTGGGGCAGGGGTCAGCCTGATCACCAAAATCACGGAGTATTTCTTGTCCAGCAGCAAACTGAAGCGAGTGAAGGAAATAGACGTGAGATGTAACAAGATCGCAGCTGAAATACAACAACTTTTCCAAAAAATGAGAATGGAGAGTCCATCCAGCTGCAAAGATGAGAGGGACAAACATGTTGTGGAGGAGTTTCTGAAAGCCATGTTGCGACGGAGCGGACGAGTTCATGTAGACATAAATAAGCGGGTAAATTCTATACATCAAATGAGAAACGCACTGGTCGTCGATGTCCTGTCTGTGTTCTCCCTGAGGATGGAGGGAGAACTGCTCACTGCAGCTGTCGCAGCAAATAAAAAGAAAGTTGGAAAAGCCCTGGTCGTTATGGCCCTTGGAAAGTCATTAGGAAAGGTCAGTGTCACAGTTACCTACACACACAAAAATGTGTGACTGACTGACTGACTAAAGTGATGTTCCTTTTGTTCAGTTTTTAGGTGGCGTTGTGGGAATCGCCTTCTCTCTACCGGAAGCCATACAGAACTGGAAAGAGGCCATTCAAAACAAGCATGAGATGGAAGCCAGCAGATCCCTGAGAGACACGGCACAGAAGACCAAATGGGCTACAAAGAGTGTGGATGACACGCTGTCACAGATCGAGTAAGTGACTTCACGCGAGGCAAGGGTTTTAAAGCACCGAAGGGACTGGTCAGTAAATGGTAACGGGACTATTATTTCGATTTTTCACAATAGTTCCCCGCCGTAACAATGGGAAACAGATGTCAGAGGTACCTACTTGGTGTACAGTTTAAGGGCCAAGGTCAGGATTCGGATTGGGGTTGGAATCAGAGACTGTGGAGCAGTGGTTTCACTAGGGATAATTTCTCTCCTTCATTTTGACGGGCAGGTTTATAAAAAATCCGTCATGGGCTATTTTTATCCTTCATGAATTAATCTCACATTATAAGCAATTTTTAAAGACATTTACATAGGCTATATATAAGCTGCATATTGTGTATGTTAGGAAAAATGTGAGATCGCTGGATAAATGGAGTTTAACTAAACATTTGAACAATCATGGAACACAAATTTTGCTACAGAAATGTGTATGAACTCGTGCGTAAAATTCTCAGAGGCTTATTCAGAGCGTCATCTGCTCCTCATATCAGGGCTCATATTACACTAATACAAATGTAAAGTGGAGCTTAGTATTTGCACTTTCTCTTTTAACGTTAATGTTTAAGAAACAGCGGACAATTTTTACCAGTTCGCATCACTGCACAGCGCGCCGCGCACAGAAACACACACACGGGAGGGAAAGAGAGAGAGAGAGGGGAGAGAAATAGATGAGCTCGTCCTGAGACTTACGCAAGTTAAAGTTAAAGAGCGGCTCCAGATGAGATGGATATTATTAGCCTTTAACCGCGTTTGGATCGTGGTTTTCTTCCCCGTGTTGTTGTTAGCGCCCAGAAAGTTAGCTAGCTAGGCAGTGATACAAGTGAAACAGTGAAGCTGCGTTTAGAGAGAGAGAGAGAGCCCCGCGCGCTCTGAAAAAAAGCAGCCCTGCGTTTTTATTTTAATCACGGCTTGATTTTCAATCTGTCAAAATGACAGACGGCCTTTGAAATTTTCCGTCAAAACTTAAAATATTCCGTAAATGACGGAGAATTTCGGTTAATGTAACCTCTGCTGTGGAGTAACACAGGGAACATTAGGGTTAGGGTCTGACATTGCCATCAGTCAGTATGCAGGGAACATCGGGACTTCTTAAGCTCTAAGATGCCCATGTTCCTTGGTACCGCTGTTTTCTCCGAATATAGAACGCAGAGAACATCCCTGGACAAATCCAATAGATGTGAGCAACATCCAGGGTCTTGCTGAGTCCCCGCCACCACTAAGTGAGCTGTTAGGGCAGCTGGGTGGGGGTTTGTTGAGGGGGAGTTACTGCCCTCTTCAACTGGCCCGCTCTACACCCTGGCTTTTTAATGCACCACACTATGCAGGGCTTACATCATACTTCACATATAACTCAATTAAACAAATATAATAATAATGATAATTAAACCCAAATTAAATTATATTAAGAATGGTAATGACAACTGGGAAGTAGCAAGATCTCAGAATATAATATGTATTAATGCACCTTTATAACATAAAAGTAGCACATTCTTTTGTTCTTTGTTCTTTATTTTGCTGTTGTTTTTGTTTTATTCTTGTTCATCATTTATTGTTACTTTGCCCTATGTTCTTTTGTTTATGATTTGCTACCTTGTAAATATTAAATGTAATGTTATTATTTTTATTTTGGGGTGGGCGCTTATAAGCCTTTGGCTTCAGCCCACTCCCTTTGAGCAGGTTAACTGCTCAAACAAATAAATAAACTAAAACTAAACTAAACTAAGTGAAAGGAGTATCATCGTAGTCGCACGTAGGGAATCTCGGATCATTTCTCGTTCTGTGAATAAAATATTGCAAGCCAGTGTCAGAATCACAGGGAAAGGCCAGTCTCACTCACAGACACATCAGTTCATTGTCAGAAGACGATCAGATTTTGTATGGAGAAATACAGTATATGAGCTAGTTCATCAATGCAAGTCTCTCTCAGGGTTCATAATAGGGGAAACATTCAGACTTATTAAATATGCTCAGCATTAGACCAGATTTGGACCCTTTAGTTCTTTAATTCTCTGTCAATGTCAGCATTTGGTACAAACTATTTGATCCTTAGGGAATAGGACGTTGCTATTGCATTGTTTAAACAGAGCACTTGTCCTCTCTAGGGAAATGTTGCAGGAAGACTCAGACAGCGATACCGAAGAAGAGGAGGAGCTCAAGATGGCGCTGGTCAATGCTCGCTCTGCAAATAAATTCATCAAACCCAGAGACCGGGCCCTCATTGACCTAATTCAGAACAATGATCTGGACGTGCTGCTGATCACAGAGACCTGGTTGCCAGTGGACAGCGTGCCCATCATCAGAACCATCCTGCCCCCAAACTACGACATCATCCACTGCCCGTGCCCCTATGGTCGAGGCGGCGGCGTCGCCATCGTCCACCGGAATAGCCTTACCTGCGTGCAGGTCAGATTCAATCTCACGTCTACCTTTGAATATGTGGCGGCGACGGTAACACTGCCAGGTTCCACCGTTCTTATTCTGTGCATTTACCGTCCACCGGGGTTCATCAGGTTCTCCGAGGATTTTCTCACCGAGCTGCACATGTTTCTGAGTGATGTTGGTCCGGTCAACAGAAACATAATAATCGGAGGGGATTTTAATGTCTGGGTGGACCGTCCAGAGCTGGCCACAACGCGAGAGTTTCTTGACGTTTTGCGCGTCAATGGTTTCGTCCAACACGTGAGGCAGCCCACACACCAGGGCAAGCACATCCTGGATTTAGTCCTTTCAAAGCCCAATGTGAGAATCACCAACGTTTCAATTCAACCCAATGTATTTTCAGACCACTACACTGTCCTCTTCAGGGCCAAGATTGAAGACACGATCCTTGCCATGAAAAATCTGAGCATAAACAAGCATGACGGGAAAAAGAAACCCAGAGAAACTATCGACAATAATTTCAAACCATAACATCTGTCCTTGGTCTACAGATGAAACGTTAGGTTGTGGCTAACTCTGGCATATACAGAAATGTTCATTAATATACACTGCCCTTGAAATGAATTAACATATAACTAAATAGGAACTAATTTGATGCAGTCAAACTATGACGGAATATTATTGCTATTATCGTGCTGTTGAGGAAAGCATCTTTAAGTTTTGAGATAACTGTCGGTAACAATTTAGACTCCAGCTTGGTACAGTACATGGCAGAAAGTAATCACACGTGTAAGTACAGGTAATTAAACATTGTAGTGCATGGTTTAATAATGGAGTACAAGGTTTTTCGGCAGTCATAAAGATGTGCGAGCTTTATAAAGGTGTAGTGGACAGTAGAACTAGGTAAGACCGCTTCCTGCCTAGAGGCAACATTCTACACATTTGTATAAGACTGAGCAAGTGTACAAATGAAATTACAAAAATGCACAATGGTCGTACAACATGAGAGAGAACAAACAAACAAAAATGTATGAAATTAATGAAAATAGTAGCTGCTTTAGTTTTTACATGGCATAAGGCTTTCCTAAATTGCAAAGATTCATTTAAATAAATTTGGAAGAGTGGTTTGACCTTCAAAAATGTACATTTGTGAATATGTTGTTTAACTAAGAGTATACAAGTATTGTAAGTTCATTCTTGCTATCTTGCAAAAATACTCCAAATTTGACATCTTTGTACAGTGTATTGGCTGCATCACTAACATATTCTGATTGATTGTTGAAATGAATTCCATAAAGTTCTGGTATGATGACAATCAAAAAATAAATGTTCCACAGATTCAAATCACATTCACAAACTGAACAAGAGTTTAAATCAATATTGAAATGTTGTCTCAGAAATTCACTACTGGGATAAATATCATTTAAAATTTTGAAATGAGTTTCTTTAGCTTTAGGAGAAATTGGGAGGGAGAGATATTTGGTTCTGATTTTTATTTGTATATCTTTTGGAAATCCTTGAGAGTGTAAATTCTTTGTAGTGAAAGTGGGTGAAGTTTGTTTGTTATTGCATTTCTTATTTTGTTTGAACATTTTCCGTTTTTTAAATTCTATTTCATCTATTATAAGCAAAGGAAATCTAGGTAATACGACGTCATGTATGTATGTCTCTGTAAGAACAAAGTAATTAAGGACATTCCCATCAGAATCCATAAGATGTGAAATAGACCAAATACCTTTTTTCTCCCAGTCATCATAATAGATAGATTTTCTTTTGAACAATATGCATTGATTTTCCAAATAGGCAAATTATGAGTATAAGACATTTTCCAGTTTAAGAGAACCTGTTGATGAAATGTAGATAACTTAAGCGGCAATTTACAAAGAGAAAAGTCACAGGCTAATAGGAACTCAATGCTGCCACATTCTAAAAATATTTTTGCTGGAATATAAAACCAAAAATTATTATGATTGTTTATAAAATTTTGCAACCATTTTCATTTTAGCGTTCCATTCATAGCTTCAAAATCAATTATGTTTAGACCACCTTCAGCAATGGGTTTAACGGCATCATTTTTCTAATGTAGTGATGTTTATTTGTAAATGTAAAATTCAAAATGTTTTTGTTTATTTTATTAAGTAGATGATCAGGGACAGCTAGAGAAAATGCTTATTTTAAATAAATTTTGATAAAGCTTTGCTTTGGAAATTAAAATTCTACCAAAGATTGATAAATCTCTTTGTAACCAAGAATGTAAAATAGTTTGTGTTTTGGTTATATTGTTTTCAATGTTTAGGAGTTCCCTTAATAAACACGGTGAGGCTGCGTTTCAGTTTCATGCAGCTAAAACCTGGAACAGTCTTCATGAGGATGTGAGACAGGCCTCAACTCTGACAATGTTCAAATCCAGGCTGAAAACAGCTCTTTTTACCCGTGCATATGAAAACTGAAAGTATTTTATCTGCACTCTTGCCTTTTACTGTCATTGATTAACTTTATGTTGATGTTTTATTGATTGATTTGATCTGTTTTCTTGTAATTTTATGCAACTGTGAAGCACTTTGAATTGCCTTGTGTATTAATTGTGCTCTACAAATAAACTTACCTTGCCTTCTTTTCCAATCTTTTGACAATACAATTCTCAAGTATCTTCAGTTTTCACAGGGATTCCATGTAAATCTGAATTGGGGTGCTCATGAACATCACATTTTTTAAGATTTAATTGTAACCCAGAAGCTCTGGAAAACGTCTCCACTCTCATGATTACTAGAGGAATTTGATCTGCAGTTTTTATAAAAATGTTCGTGTCATCGGCTAACTGTGTGATAATTAGAGGCCTGCCCAGAACAGTTAATGGTTTCAAATCTGTACTGTTTTTGATATAAATCAATAACATTTCCACAACTGAAATCAAAATCAGAGGTGAGCACGGGCAGCCTTGCTGTACCTCTCTGTTTATCTGGAATCTTTTGGTTGTACCCGCAGGTAAAGACACTGAACTGTTTATATCTGTATACAACATGTTAGTCATGTCAATGAACTTATTACCAAAGCCAACAAATTCAAGAGTTTTCAAAATAAAAGGATGCTCAACCAGATCAAACGCTTTATAGAAATCTATTCAATTAAATAGTTGTAATCCAATAAATCCAAAACTAATCTAATGTTATTGTGTATTGATCTATCTTTAATAAAGCCTGACTGAGTTTCACTAACAATATAACCTATCCCAGCCTTTAATCTGTTGGCTATAATTTGAGTGAATAGTTTATAATCTACATTCAATAAGGATATGGGTCTTAGATTTTCAATATACCTTTAATCTTTTCCTGGCTTTGGTAAGAGAGTAATGACTTCTTGCTTCATTGTTGTTGTTGTGAGGTTATTATTATCAATGCATTCACTGAAAACTGAAAATAGCATTTGTTTTATATCTTTCCAGAAAAATGTATAAAAATTGGATGTTAAACCATCTTGACCAGGGGCTTTTCCCAAAGCCATACGCTCAATAGCAGCATCAAGTTCTTTTAGTTCTATTTCAGCATCACAGAACAATTTCAAACCCTGTTCAACTTGAGCAATATTGTGTCTTATATTCTCGAGAAAATGTTCAGAACTTTCAGAAATGTAATTGGATGAGTATAAATTTGAATAAAATGTGTAAGTCTCTTCAGCTATTATATTTGCTTGGTGACATTCTTTGTCATTAATCATTAATACATCCAACTTAGTTATTATTAAGTGTTGATTATGTAATACTTAATAATAACTAAATCAATGGTCAATTAATAGAATGGTGACTGGTGTTTATAAATAAAAGATTGGATATGGTTATTAGGTGAATGGGAAAGAGAAAAAGAAAAAGAAAAAGAGTACAAATTGTAAATAAAAATAAAAATAAAATAAAAATAAATGTTTATATATTGGTAAATTGCATACATTTCTATCTTCGTGTTATGTCTTCTTACTTGTAATCATCCTGTGATTTTCTTCTTGTAAAACATGAATGCTTTTCTTTAGCAAAGCTGCTATACGTACGATTAATGCGGACAATTGTAATTGTGTAATTCAGGAATTTGTCATGTAAAGTGTTATATTGTATGAAAACACGAGATGCTGCTTGTATCACTGTATCCGTAGGCACTTATAAGCTTTCTTGCTTCGGCCTGCTCCTTTTGAGTTTTTGTTACTTTATTTATTTTCTGCACCAGACACAGACGGGAGCAGCCACAGCAACTCTGCCTCTAAACACGTAAGGCTTGACCTTTTCATACTTCCTGACCTACTTTTATTGTTGTGAAAGTACATGTTTGGACGGATTTGTTCACTCTCGGTCGATGCCAGCAGACAGCCATGACTTTGCTACAAACTTGTGAGATTTTTACATCTGTAACGACATATTTTAGCGTGCGACAGCAGTGTTTGGCAGTGCAGTCAGATATCAGCAGCGAATAAATCATAGAGTTCACTCGGGGGTCATGTCTCCATCAGCACAGACTAAACCACTGACACTTTTACAACATCATTTCATTTCTTCTGAACTGGATCTTCATGTTTAAGTTTAAAATGTTTCAGACTCTAACGTTTCCCTTCACCACCAAGTCAGTCTATGAATCACATTATTTATTCATAACTTTATACATTACTTCTTAACTCCTGGTCAGAGGAGGACAACCTTCTGGACGTGCTCCTCATCACAGAGACCTGGTTACCGTTGGACAGTCTGAGAAACGACAGTTTCAGAAGCATCCTGCCTCGGAATTACAATTTCATCAATGATCCACGTTTCCACGGTCGAGGAGGCGGCGTCGCTATAGTCCACTCTGATGAGTTCATCAGCCAGCAGGTTTATTTAGACTTTACCTTCTACTTTGAATATGTGGCTGCCACCTTGAGCCGCCCGGGATCCACAGAGTCCATTCTTATCGTGAACATCTACCGCCCGCCGCAGCACAGACCAGCTGATTTTCTTCATGAGTTCCGCACACTTCTGTCCAACGTCCTTTCCCATCACAGGAATGTCCTGATTGCTGGAGACTTTAATATTCCACTTAATCAGTCTGCCAGGGCCACGCGGGAGCTTCTCAGAGTCCTGCGAGAGTTTGGCCTGGTCCAGAGAGTGTCCGATCCGACTCGCGAAGGCAACATCTTAGACCTGGTCATCGCTCGTCCTGATGTCCGAATCGCAGACCTCTCCGTGCAACCCAACAGTTTTCTGACCATGATACAGTGTTTTTCTCAGTCCGTAGCCAGGTCAGGCGTGCCCGACTCGCCTCTTGACAGCTTCATGTTAGGCCTGGTCACGGCTCTTCCCGACATGAGAATCAGCCGCCGCTCTGAGCGGGTTTCTGACCACGATACCGAGCATGTCTCAGTCCGCTGTCCGAGATGCGGTGGACTCAGATCAGCGCTAAGAAGATAGTGTTACCCAGAGAAGAAAGAAAGAGATTTAAAAAACTGAGTCAGGCATTGCAGTCCTGAATTTGAATTGCTGCAACAGTTCCAGCAGAGTGCACTTGAGGATTGTGTAATTTTCTCCAAATAAAAACTGTGGATACCACAGTCCTTTCCACATCTGCTATGGGCCACCATGACTCAGAGGAACTGGGACATACATGAGCCTACAATTAATTATTATTATTTTTACAGTTACATTCTTTTTAGTAATGTGACGTTCATGACCGAGCGGTTCTTTTGAACGGCTCTTTAAGGTGAATGGTTAGAACCAGATCTTAGTGATGGCCAAAAAACGTGGTTCTCCGGAGCTTGTATCGCTCTTCCTGAAGCAGTTTGCTTCAAAACACTGTGTCGGAGCCTCTTTCAGTAACGCCTGGTCACGTGACTGTCTCGCAAACTGCTTCATTCTGTGAGTGTCGTATCGTGTCTCAAAGCGGGTCATCGGCTCAGAGCATCTCACTGTGCTGCCTTAAGCGGCGAGGCACTAAACAACGGATGTTTTCTTGTAGTGATGTAAATCATTAGTGATAAATAAATGTGCTGTATTTCCCCTATTTCCCATTTAACCATGTTCATGTGGTGCCAGAATAAGTTTTATATATTAGGCCTATATACAGTATTAGTCTTTACAATGTCCTGCTTTTGAAGAGATAAAAAGCAGGTGTGGCATTACCAGTTATTATTAAATGTATTTTATAAATTTATATAAACTTGTGTATTTTAAATATGGAAACGGTCAGCAGATGGCGCCACCGCTCACATACTGGTAGGATATAAGCCCACCCTCGTTCACCCGTACTTCCTCTGTATCCTCACTGGTGTCTTCTGGCCTGGCAGGGCTGAGGTCAGGGCGTACGCTGTGTTCAATGGGTCCAGGTAGCTATCGCTCGCTTATTCCACATGCTTAGATTTTGTTGATCACTAACACAGGGTTTATTTTAGCGTCTCGGGTGGTTGAGAGCCTCAACGCGCGCCACTCCATGGCGTCCATTGCTCTCTCTCGGCCTGTGGTGGTTTGTGGTTTGCTGGGACCCTCATGTAACCGGAGGCTATTGAAGCACCGAGCCGGCCAAGAGGGGCTAGATGTGGGCGTGTGACGGTAGGATAGACCTTGCCCCCTGGTTAGCTGTCTTTCAGTCCCCTGCTAAACTAACCTCTTTATCTACATTCAGGTGGGCCTGATGCTGCTGTCTTGCTTCCTCCCTCCTTTGTTTTGTACAAACTGAAAAGCTAATGAAAAACTAACAAATGTGAACAACTGTGAACCAACTGAAAGCTTATGTGAACCAAATGTTACTAACGCTGTGTGAAATGAACTGAAACGTGTGTCAACTAAAGTACAAACAGAAAGATAAAAGTAAAACATAGAAATAAACTATATGTTAAAGGAACATGCTGCCTCTGTCCTTATGGGTCGAACCTATGTGCCTTAAAGCACATTCATTTTTCAGTTAACTGGATGGCGTTGTCATGGCTTTTTATTTCGTTTAATGCTACCAATACCAGGCGACGGAAACGTAACGCCATCTACAGCAAATAGTGCCAAAATTAGTTCTGAATGAAGTAAAAACATCGCGCATTGATGTCCTGCCTTTAGCAGCAGAGCCATACTCTACCAATTATTCTTATTTATCGGCCTATGATTGATTTGATCATTCAAACATCAATTCAACCTGCAAAGACTCAGATACAGACAGAATGTGTTAGAGGGTTTTATTGATATTGGAACATGATTGGGGCTCAGACCCCGGCGGAAGATTGCCGAACGATAGGCAATGCATGGTAATGATGCTGATGCCAGATCTTCCCCCGGAGCCTGGACACTGGTGGTGGCAGACCGAGACCTGCCGCGCGTCCATGCGACGGCCGGAGCCTGAGAAGAGCCCGGAGGTGGTGGGGCGGAGGATGGTCGCTGCACAGCTGAAAGACGCTGAGTGAATGACCGGGGAGCTTAAGAAGGGGATCCTGCGATGATTGCTGATGGATGGCGGCTGCGATGATTGCTGATGCGGGGGAGCGGCTTGGCGGGGCCGTGATTGGTTGAAGGCTGCAGGTACGTCTCCAGGTTGAATTTGCGCTTCAGCTTCATTTCAACCTGCAAAGACTCAGATACAGACAGAATGTGTTAGAGGGTTTTATTGATATTGGAACATGATTGGGGCTCAGACCCCGGCGGAAGATTGCCGAACGATAGGCAATGCATGGTAATGATGCTGATGCCAGATCTTCCCCCAAAAGAGGTAGCCGGGGTCTGAGCGGAACTGTGCGCCAGATAGAGTGACCGCCCACGGGAACTGCGCTTACCCAGGGGCGCGAGTGCGAGATAATTTCCCACCACCTGGGCAGAATCACCGAGACGTTTAAGTGGGAGAATCGGAGGAGCGAGCAGAGATGGAAGGGCAGCCGTGATGAGTTAGTTAGAGAACCCACCTGAAAGAGGGAGTGAGAAGCAAGATGGAAGATTGTGATTATGAGCAGAATAAGTTCCGTTTAACGGATAAAACAAAAACGAGCTGAAAACGCTCGTGATGAAACCAAAAACGAGCTGAAAACACTCGTGATAAAACCAAACACGAGCTGAAAATGCTCGGGCAGAAAAGACCCTCCGACGAGGGGCCAAAAGTCCCTCCGGCGAGGGAGCTGGAAAGTCCCTCCGGCGAGGGAGCTGGAAAGTCCTCCGGCGAGGGAGCTGGAAAGTCCCTCCGGCGAGGGAGCTGGAAAGTCCCTCCGCGAGGGAGCCAGGCGAGGGTAGAGACAGCGAGTTCCTCCGGCGAGAAAGCCAGTGAGGGTAGAGACAGGAACGGCGGGCCCTACGACGAGGGCAGCAGAGACAGACAGCAGAGCCCTCCGACGAGGGCGGCAGAGACAGAGACAGCAGAGCCTCCGACGAGGGCGGCAGAGACAGTGACAGCAGAGCCCTCCGACGAGGGCGGCAGAGACAGTGACAGCAGAGCCCTCCGACGAGGGCGGCAGAGACAGAGACAGCAGAGCCCTCCGACGAGGGCGGCAGAGACAGTGACAGCAGAGCCCTCCGACGAGGGCGGCAGAGACAGTGACAGCAGAGCCCTCCGACGAGGGCGGCAGAGACAGTGACAGCAGAGCCCTCCGACGAGGGCGGCAGAGACAGTGACAGCAGAGCCTCCGACGAGGGCGGCAGAGACAGTGACAGCAGAGCCCTCCGACGAGGGCGGCAGAGACAGAGACGCAGAGCCCGCCGACAAGGGCGGCAGAGACAGAGACGCAGAGCCCTCCGATGAGAGCAGAGATAGAAACAGCAGACCTTCCATTGAGGGCAGCAGAGATAGAAACAGCGCAGAGATTGTTAAGAGATGCTCTTGAGGTTTTTGATCGAATGGCGCTGAATAGCCCGAGCCTTTGGTTGATTAAGCATTTGAAGTGGAAGTTTATGTCGGATGCTAAATTTCGAGATGATCGAGCATGTAGTGCCGTAGTCTGTGCAAGAGGCTATTGAGACGAGCACTCTTGAGACGAGACAGAGCATCGGCAATGCGTGATATAGCCGGGAGTAGAACGAGCTGCGATTGAGAAATTTGAGATCGTTGCTATGTGATCTGATGCGTGAAAGCGTATAGATTTGAAGGGGAACATCTTTGAATATGCATAGACTGCGGCCATGTTATCACGACCGGCGGCAATTTGTTCCTGCTTCCGAGTGTCCCTCGAACAGCAAGCCAACTCTACTTGATGTGTATTGTAGAGTGCGGAGACTCTGAGGTAGAATTGGAGGAAGCCATTTCCTGTGCTGATTTGCCCTAATGAAAACCCCCAAAAGACCGGAGCACGTCCGAACCCGAACGACTGCCGGACGTGTGAGGCGGGGCGACAGCCGGGTATGCGAGCAGGGCGATAGCCGGGTGTGCGAGGCAGGGCGACAGTGGGCCGCGCGAAGCGGGGGACAGCACGCTGTCTGATAAACGAGTATTTGATACTTATTCAGGAACCAGAACTAATGACCAGTGATCAGACGTGAAACACCTGCCGTTAAGTATGTGATAGCCACCGCACCTCAACATCCAAAACCATTTACTTCGAATGGTTGGGGAGACAGCGCCTCCAATAAGTTATCCACAGCGTGGAATATTGGCAAGCCGTTACCAGGAGATCTGCTCCATCCGACCGTGGTTGTGACGTGTCCGATAGTGATGTTTACGCGGAGCAGAATTAAACAGACCTGCATTCACGTGAAGAAAGCCTCAGCCATCGCAACGACATGAGACCGCGCGAAAGATCGCCCGATAGAATCAGGTAGGGAAGTGACAGGACTCGTCGAAATC
Source organism: Neogobius melanostomus (assembly GCA_007210695.1). Lineage (NCBI taxonomy): Eukaryota > Metazoa > Chordata > Actinopteri > Gobiiformes > Gobiidae > Neogobius > Neogobius melanostomus. Next base: position 359,869 of record VHKM01000306.1, read on the forward strand.
CCGCCACGATTAGTGGGGCCAACAGCCCATTACTATGTAATGAGTCAGTCGGTGGTGCGCCCGCCGTAGAGAAAACACAACTGTTGTGGTTGTTTACGATTAACTATTCGATGAGTGTTGAACAGTGCGAACGCGCCAAGATTTACCCGACTTTGGTCAGTTTGAGTGAACTGAATGAAATCATTCATCATTTAAGTAGCGAACATGGAACCAGGAGGCCGCAGGGAGACGGCGGGCCGTGTGAGCCGGGGGGATGGCGCACGGCCGCCCCCTTCTGGGGCCCTAAGCAAAATCCATGTGGGGGCCCGACAGAACTCGTGCATCCCATGCCAAACGACGAAGAGCGAACCCGAGCACGGTCGACACGTTCTACTGTGCGGTGGAGCAGGGCGAAAATGGAACATGTGACCCCGATTCACGCCTTGCCCCTGTTGTGAGGACCACCGGCACCAAGCCACTGTGGGACGTATAAGACAACTACTAGTCTATTTCCCCTGCTTTATTAAATGGTAACTGCCACATGGCCCCATCTCTCAGTTTTGGTACGTGACCCCGGTTTGGGAACCACTGAATCAAAACCAACTGAACCTGCACCTGACGGTTATCCCTGACTTGCCGCTGAGAATTAGCCGGTGAGCGGCCCAATTTGGTTTAGACTGCGCAGTCGGAGAACCGGAGTTACTGTAGGTAACTGCTTGTGTCAGAGAACCGGAGTTACTGTAGGTAACTGTGCTTGTGTCGGAGAACCGGAGTTACTGTAGGCAACTGTGCTTGTGTCGGAGAACCGGAGTTACTGTAGGCAACTGTGCTTGTGTCGGAGACCGGAGTTACTGTAGGCAACTGTGCTTGTGTCAGAGAACCGGAGTTACTGTAGGTAACTGTGCTTGTGTCAGAGAACCAGAGTTACTGTAGGCAACTGTGCTTGTGTCGGAGACCCGGAGTTACTGTAGGTAACTGCTTGTGTCAGAGACCCGGAGTTACTGTAGGTAACTGTGCTTGTGTCAGAGAACTGGAGTTACTGTAGGTAACTGTGCTTGTGTCAGAGAACCGGAGTTACCGTAGGTAACCGTGCTTGTGAGAGCCCATGAATTCGACCCCACTTGACCAGCCATGTGGGCGGGGAGTGAATGAGCGCTCCTGTACAGCGCGTTGAGTAACCAGTAAAACACCTTAGATTGACTGAGATGCAAGCCCTACGCAGCGGGGCCCCACGTGCCTTGCGTATTTTGCGTATAGAAAAGCCGCTCCGCGTGCGGGGCAACCGGGATCAAACGAGAGCGCCACGCCATAAACCGGGGAACAGCTGGAATTTTTGAGAGACACGCAGACGAGATCATGTTAATGCGACGCATTGCAAAAGCCACCACCAGTTATTTGCAGCGAGAATAATCGAGCATGAGTTAAGTGAGAGCCATGAGTTAAGTGAGAGCACTTGCAAGTGACTAACACTGCACCTTCCGAGTTACGCATGGACACATGAAGAAGAACACGATGCCAGAACACCGAGCTGGTTACAACTCTGTGTGAAAACTGATTCAGGACGTCTGGGTTGGGAACCCGCGGGAGCGTGATGGCCTACGGGTCGCGCCCGAAAGGAGCAAGCCTCCTCAACGCGGAGCCCGCAGCGCACAACGCGAAGCTCAGAGACACGGAGCGTGCGCGCGTGAGTGCAGATGTGGGTGTATACATCTCACCTAGGAAGCCCGCCCCGATAGCCCAGGGGCCGGGGCAGCGAAGGTCCGGAGGAGCGTGCGTTGACAGACTTGACGCCAAGAGAGCACGGATCCGAGGAGCCAGGGGAGGAAACACGCGAGGACCAGACGACAGCACAGCGAGGGTGCGCTCATGGCCGCCCGCCCCGAGCAGCAATGGGGGCGGCGCGCAATGATCCGGAGCAGCGTGCGTCGGGTGACTCTACATCGAGGAAGAGGACGGGTCCGAAGCCAGGAGACGGAAACACGAGATCCAGCGCCAGTAACAGCGGGCATGACCATGGCAGCAGCAGCGCACGGCGGCACCGGAGCGAGCAACGGGATGAGGAGCCAACGGGGAAGAGCTAGCGGCCCGGGCTGGGATGACGACGCCCGGAGAATTCCCGAGAGACAGCATGCGAACAGCTCCTAACACGTCAAAGTCTCGTAACAGGTACAACACAGCAGAGTCGCTGCACAGCTGAAAGACGCTGAGTGAATGACCGGGGAGCTTAAGAAGGGGATCCTGCGATGATTGCTGATGGATGGCGGCTGCGATGATTGCTGATGCGGGGGAGCGGCTTGGCGGGGCCGTGATTGGTTGAAGGCTGCAGGTACGTCTCCAGGTTGAATTTGCGCTTCAGCTTCATTATCAGGCTGCAAATAATAAAATCGCCAACGTCTGTTTGAAACCTTTCTTGCACACATGTTGGTGCTTCAGTCGTGTTTATGAGAAGTCGAGTTAATAAAGTTTGTCCACAAGAGGTCAGTGTTCAAAAGAATGAAACAGCTCAGAGACTTTGCAGCATACAACACTTTTATGCTAGAAAAGCCTAAGGATGCCTTTTCATTCATAAAAAACATTTTGCTTGATGAAGGCCACTGGCCGAAACGGAATAAAGGAACACGGGTGTTGCAAGCACAGTGTGCGAGAGTTCTTTCCTGTTCTACGTTTGGCCTTTATGCCTTCTCTTACACACCTGTTTAAAACAAGAGATGTGCGAAGTTAACCGTCTTTAATGCTAGAAAAGCCTCAAAGTGTTACAAGGCTTCACTCGCCCATCACTACCGGATCACAACATTCTAAAGAGCTTATAGTTTAAAATTGAGGTGGAGGGCAACTGAAAATTCCATGGCGGTAACCAGTGGTGGACTTTGGGAGATGGTGGAACTCTAATCTAGAAGACTCAGAATACTACATTAGGGTCCATATATGAAAGGCTATGTATAGATTACATGCAACAGAAGGTGTTTTATATTTCTTTGAATTGATTTATTTAAAAAAAAGTATTAAAACCATTTTACAGAATAACTCTTCTTTACGTGTGCTCTTGTTTGAAATACTCTCCGAAGATTAGAGCAACAGTCAGTCCTCACCAGGAAATTGTTTGTTTAATCAGATAAAAATTGGTGCAATCTGGTGTATTTTAGGCAGGAATATGTTGTTTAAATTAGCTTATACACTGATGAAAAACACAATTGTCTACACTATGATTACTTTCCTAAAAAAAAGAAAAGCAACACTGATTTTTATAGCTGCAATTAAGCTACTTTTATTATTTATTCTATTTATTTATTGTTTTTTATGTACAGTCCAAATCCAGTGCTAGTGTTTCCCTGAGGGGCCCTCAGCTGTGGGGCCCTCAGCCTCTCTGCTGCCCGTGTCAGCTCCGCCCTGTTCCTGCTCCGTCTGTAGCTGCTCATCGCGCTGAGCTGAGGAGGAGACACAGGCTCAGACGAGTCTAAAAACTCAACTTTAGCCTGGAATCCTGACTTTTTTGTTGCTTTTAAACCGGGCAGATTCAGAGGATCAGATCAGAAAACTGAAAATATCAGGCCAAAAGCTTGGGAAGAGTAGACTCTGTTCATGGATTAGTTAGTTTATGTCTGTAAAGTTGATTATTTCATAATAAATGCTGTTGTATTGAGGTACGGGGAGTGGACTGAGCTGCTGCTGATCTTACGTGATTATTCTCCAGTTTCTCTCTGAAGAGTGGACTTCTGTCCAGCACAGCTTCAACAAATTAATAATAATCTCCATACGCTCTTCTTTTTCTTTGTTTATTTGGTGTTGGTGATTGTCTGTCAGATGCGATTTTTATTTTTCCCCCCACTACCCAAGGTGCTGGAACACTGTACCGGACCGGTCCGGCCCACTTTAAGCCCTGGCGGTAACTATGGTAACTGTGGTAAATGGCGAGCGGCAGATGTTTTCTCTACCGTCTTTGGCAAATATCACAGTCATTAATGGAAGAACACATGAATCAAAAACTGCATCAGAGTTCATTGTCTTCTCTGTCAGCATATAAACTAATGTCCAATTATTTTCTCTGAAAGGTGTCCGAAAGTGGTGGCAGTTAGTTAGTAGAAAGGACTTTCAGACATAAAAATAATACGGCAGATTTGTGAATCCAATCACTGTCGAATACTGACGAGGAAAAACATTTGTCAATTTTCGTTTTGGAGATTCTTACGAAAACTGTTTCTCCTATAGAGTTGTATTGGCCCCTGCCCTCCAGCTGACATTATGATATTATCACATTCTAAAAGGTGAACGCCACCTATTGTGAAAAGAGCCAGATCTTGATTTCAGTCAATTTGAAACTCCCCTGAACAGAATCAGCCCAACAACAGAGCAGGCCATACAAGGGAACGCTTTTTGCAGAAAAGTCAAAGATAAATGCATTAAAATGATTTGTCAGACAGTTGCAGCCTCATTTTATTAGTCACTGCGCAAGATTTGATTCCCAAACACGTTTTTCAAAGCGTAAACATCAGCCCCTTTGTAATTTTAGACGACTTAAATAGAAAAAGGTGTGCCTTTTATCGATTACTTTATTTATCATCTGTCTGTCTGTCTGTCTGCTCTGAAAATCTGCCAGGGTATGTAAACTTTTGAGCACAACTGCATTTAACAAGTAAAGAGAGTTATGATCTAATATTGATCACAATTGAACTACTATGCCATTATTCTTTGCTGATTTGAACTTGAGGACATTTATATGTGGCTTCCAACCCAGTTTTTCATCAACAGTAATTCCTAGAAATCTATTTGCATGCACTTGTTCAATTACTCAGTATTTATTTCAATATTTAATTTGTACTTCCTGCTAGATTCCTAAGAATTAGGTTAGTCAAATTCACCTTCTTCACATGTCTGTCTGTGACAGACTGAGGCCTCATTGAAAATAAAGAACACACTGTATTGAGTGTCATGTTACTGTCACTCATGGTGTCTGATTGTCTATCCTTACATTTCACTCTGAAGAGAGTTAACTCACACACTCACTCCTATGGACAAGTGTTGCAATTTAGCAGTTTTGCTATAACACTAAAAACAATGTATCTGTTTGTCCAATGCAGTTGTTATGTCCATATCAAATAAACTAATAATAATAATAATAATAATAATAATAATAATAATAATAATAATACTGTGTAGGCTGGGACCATGTGTGATCTGAACAGAGTGAACTTTACTCTAGAACATTTACTGTGAGGGAGCTCTTATCTATTTCTATCACAGAGTCTAAATAATAGCTTAGTTTGGGTGTTGTCAGCTTTTCTCATATTCTTTAATCAGTCCAGGCCCAGGTCAAAGCCTCAGTCCGCAGCAGTTTCCAGGAAAAGAGGTGCTTGTTGAGAAATAGTTTCACTTTTGTTTGGAGCAGATCCAGCAGCAGTGAGCAGTTCCTCTTTTCCCCTCAGTCTGTATCAGAGTCCACCAGACACAGACGGGAGCAGCCACAGCCACAGCAACTCTGCCTCTAAACACGTGAGATTTGATCTTTTCTTTTCACATGCTTTTACCACATCACTCTAGAACTCAATGTCCTCATTTTAGATAGCAGTCGTTGGGACATTATGCTCTAACGAAATATTTGAAAGCAATCTCCAAACTTCACAAATGTTATCTTTTAGGGGTAGAATGTAACTGGACTTTGTTTTGGTTTATTTGGACCAATGTCAAGGAATTTGCAGTTTGTTTTCAGGATTTGATCAGGCAGCATGTGGTTTAAAAGTGATCTGACCAGCCCTTCTGAATCCAGAGACGGTTGTTCTCGTGCTTTATCTGTAGGACGTACTGACAGGTCTATCTGTGATGTTTCCTGTAGATCTCAGTGGTTAAGTTCATTCATTCAAGCTCAGCAATGACGGACTTGAAGTGTGCTCTAATGTAGAATCTCCATGACTTCCTTCTTCACATGTGGGTCTAATTTTCTGACAGGGTCTGTCACAGACTGGAGTGTAATGAGGCCTCAGCCTTTTTATTGACAACAAAGAGCACACTGTATTTAGTGTCATGTTACTGTCACTGGTCTAAAGAGGAACGAGCAAATATTGAGTTGGTTTTCTGTTCTTATTAAACTCTTAACTCCCATCTGAACCACTCACATTTCCTCCTGTTTGGCATTGCCCAAATCTAAAAGTTTATTGGAAGAAAGCATAAGAATAGCAACAATGGCGAAGTTGAAAATGCAACAAAAAGTGAAAAAAAGCGGCAAAAGAGCGACAAAAACGTGACTAAAGAGTGATGCAAAAGCAAAATAAAAGCCATAAAAGAGCGACAAAAAGTCACACAAATGTGATGAAACACAGACGGAAACACAACAAAAAAGTGTTACGAAATCAAAGGGAAAAAAAGTGATGAAAATGCAACAAAAACATAACAAAACAACAAAGAAAACACAACAAAAACTTTTTAGCTTTCAAATGAGGCGTTTACACCGGCCAAGCTCTCCAGTTGAGAAGCTTTTAGATTTGGGTAAAGCCCAACCGAAGAAAATGCGCTCGGTTAAAGTGGGAGGTAGAGGTTAAGAGTAAAGCAGCCAATTGGATTAAATAAAAGTTCTTGTTGTTTTTTTAAATTAAAGTTAACTTTAAAATATCAGTCTGTTACACATTAAAAGATAAGTTCAATGAACTTAATTTAATTTAGTGTTACCAATTGATGTTTTTTTTTAGGTTATTAAAAAAAAAAAAAGTCAGTGTACAGGACCAGTTGTATTTAATTTGTTTTAGGGTTTCTGGTTGGTTTTCTTCATTGAATGTATGCGTAACCAGGGACACAGATCCATCAACAGTGAAAACCTACCAGAAACCCTAAAAAACACTTGGTCCTGGAGAGTCCTATCCACCTTATTCCTACGCCCCATGAGCCTTTGCGTGAAAGATGGGGGGGATTTCTGGTATGACCGGGGCTGCTGTTTGTTTGCATGGAGACCGTTCGCTCGAATCCACTTTTTATGAGCTTTAGAGGTGTGGACTATGTGGAAACACGAGCTGTCACAGCTGAGACCAAACTACGAGCCCTGATTAGCTGCTCACAATAAACTTATGACTGAAAATCACTCTGTCGAAGAGTTTTCTGACCTGTGGACGTGTTGGCCAAGTTGTCTCCACTTAACCTCTATGGATATCTTCTAATTCTGCGATCTTTCACAAAGACTTTGCTCAGATGTGGTACTTTAGGCTTAGAGCATGGATTGTCAGCATAAAAACAGTCTTTTTGTTTCTTGTTGATTGGTCTAATATCCATGGAGATTTTCACATTTTCAGATTAAACGAGCTACAGAGCTAGAACTACAGTCTGTTTACGAATCCTTGTTACATACGCCGCATTTACGTGGAAAAAGGCCATGTCTGTAGTTTAAGTAGGTCTAAGGTTTTGCACAAAAAACGACCAGAAAATGCTCTTTACATAACTAAGTATTTAAAATGCAATGTATTCAGACCCAGTTCAGCTTGTGTGGCCTCAAATTTGGATAACTTTTGATGCCCCACATCTCGAGATGAGCTGAAGCGATTTGGAGCTCATTTGGTGAAACGCCCTAGGAAGAGTTCGTTAAAATGTGACGTCAGCGAAAACGCTGACTCAGCATTTTCCCACCTTCCTGTCAAAATGGCGGACTTCCGGTTTGTCAGAGGGCGTGGCCACAATAATATTTTTGTTTGTCGTCACATGACGAATGTCTGTACCAAATCTCGTCGCTCTACGACAAAGTTGATGTTGGCCCCTCCTCCATAGGCGCAATGTATTTTCACTTTTGTAGGTGGCGCTGTCGCGCCATTTTTATTTCCCTAATATGAAACACACATTTAAATTAACTTTTCACCGGACCTGAATTTTGGGCAAAGTTTGGTGAGTTTTTGACTATGTTCAGGGGGTCAAATTGCTGCTCAAAGAGCAGAAAAAAGAAGAATAAAGAAAGAAAGAAAGAAAAATAATAATATTTTTGCAAAAACAATATAGTCGCTTTCGCGACGACAACATATTATACATTTTTGGAAAGCTCTCAACCACCCCACGCAGCCGTGTGGGTCCAAGTTGGATGACCACAGTACAAAGCGGTTTCTGGGAAAAGGGGCTGGTTATGAGAAACCCCCTGGCCTTGTTTAGTCCTGGTTAGGCCCGAGCGGCCTGCCGTCGCAAGGGCCTATTGTAATCGCAACGCAGTGCGCGGAGCGCACGAAAACAGCGCAAAGCGCTGTCCCATGTCAACCGTAAACTCACCATGTAACACAGTGACTGCCCTATACTCTCAACCACCCCCACGCAGCCCCCGGCTGCGTGGGGGTGGGGGGCGTGGGGGGCGACTGTAACGCATGGGAGACCGTAGGAAACACTGTGGCTGTGCTCGGGTCGCTGGCGTCCATCATCGCGGCGCCGTTCACAGGAGGAGGCTCTATTGTTCTGGCTGGAGCTGTGGCAGGAGGGATTGGAGCAGGGGTCAGTGTGGTCACCAAAATCACAGAGAGCTTCATGTCCAGCAGCAAACTGGAGCGAGTGAAGAAGATAGACAAGAGATGCAACGAGATTGCAGACGAAATTAAAGACCTCTTTGATAAACTGAGAGAGGAGTGTCCATCCAGCGGCGCAGATGAGAGGGACAAGCATGTTGTGAATGAGTTTCTAAAAGCCATGTCGAGACGGAGCGGACTGGACATACGTTTGAAAGATCTGGATGATTTGATCAAAGTTATGATGGAGAAAACGCTGGTCACGACTGTCACCACAGGTCTGGCCACTTCGGTCATCTTTGAGGCCATAGCTGTCCTGTCTGTGTTCTCCCTGGAGCTGGGGGGGACACTGCTCTCTTCGGTCATCTCACGAGGAGGAAAAGAGATTGTAAAAGCTGTTTTCAAACAAGGAGCAGCTAAGGTCGGGATTCACAGCTCTACACACAGTAAATCCATTCATGATGATTCCATTAGTTTACATAGAAGACAGTCTGACCTAAAAAACACCCGGTTGAGTGATTCTCATTCATTTTTGGATGGAGTTTAACTATTGATGTGTGTCAACAGGACCTGAGGAAAAAGCGAGACTATTCCATAAGAATCATTTAATTAAGACAAAAGCAATTCAAATACTCTATTTGTGACAGTAACATGACACTAAATACTGTGTGCTCTGTTTTCAGTAAAAAGGCTTAGGCCTCATTGCTCTTCAGTCACAGACTGAGAGGTAAAGAAGAAAGTCATGGAGATTCTGCTTTAGTCTGAACTTCAGACTTCAGCTGGAAGGAAGACTAAAAGCCAAAACTTCCAGAAGAGAAAGTATGATTGTGAAAATAAGAGCATCATAATTATATGTTAGTGCTGTCCAAAATGTCGCGTTATGAACGTGTTAATACAAATCACTTTTAATGGCGTAATTTTTTTTAAATCGCTCGATAAAAAAAAAAAATAATAATAATAAAAATACACTCACGCTGACCTCAAGAGTAACTCTGATCACTTCACAGTAACAGTGGTTGGTTGAAAACACAGGCAGCCAACAGATTAACTCTGGAACATTTCCTGTTTTTTGCCCCAGATTTTCTAAAACACAATTCACTATTGTGTGTGCTATGGCTCTGACAACCTCCTTAGGTTGTTTAGTCCAGTGGTTCCCAAAGTGGTGGTTATGACATGGTTATGAGATTCATGGTTGACCTAAATGTTAATTGATCAACTTGGCACATGCACGTTTTGCACCACTCATTTGTATGTAATATCTGAGCTCTGTATCTCCTCCGCTCGTCGCTGAGGTCCTCAAAGTTCTGTCCGTTCTCTCCTCTAGCTGGAGAGGAAACTGCTCTCTGCTGCCTTCGCCACAGGAGCAAAGCAGATTGGAAAATCTGCTGCCGTTAAAGGAGCGTCCAGGGTCAGTATTGATTGCATGGGTTTGTTTCAAGTGTAGATTTTATGTTTGTTGTCACTTCCTTTCTGTTTTTTTGGTCTTCTTGTCTTGTTTAGTTTTTAGGTGGGGTGGTGGGACTGGCCTTTTCTCTTCCTGAAGCCATAGACAGCTGGACAGAGGCCATTAAAGACGAACATGAGACAGCTGCCAGCAAATCCCTGAGAGACACAGCTCAGACGATCGACGAGGCCTCAAGGAATCTGTCAAACAAACTTAAAGAAATACAGTAAGGGTCTGATTTACTAAGCCAGGTGCAAACACTGGTAGCCCCCTAGGAGAGACCAACAGGCCCGGTTTGAACCGTGAGGCCGTCCTTCCGTGGACCCACCACCTGCAGAAGGAGCCATGGGGGGCTGGTGCAATGTGATTTGGGCAGCTCCGGCGGCTGCCCCCACGACCCGGCAACGGACAAGTGGAAGAAAATGAATGAATGAGTCTGAGAAACGACAGTTTCAGAAGCATCCTGCCTCGGAATTACAATTTCATCAATGATCCACGTTTCCACGGTCGAGGAGGCGGCGTCGCTATAGTCCACTCTGATGAGTTCATCAGCCAGCAGGTTTATTTAGACTTTACCTTCTACTTTGAATATGTGGCTGCCACCTTGAGCCGCCCGGGATCCACAGAGTCCATTCTTATCATGAACATCTACCGCCCGCCGCAGCACAGCACAGCTGATTTTCTTCACGAGTTCCGCACACTTCTGTCCAACGTCTTTTCCCGTCACAGGAATGTCCTGATTGCTGGAGACTTCAATATTCCACTTAATCAGTCTGCCAGGGCCACGCGGGAGCTTCTCAGAGTCCTGCGAGAGTTTGGCCTGGTCCAGAGAGTGTCCGATCCGACTCGCGAAGGCAACATCTTAGACCTGGTCATCGCTCGTCCTGATGTCCGAATCGCAGACCTCTCCGTGCAATCCAACAGTTTTTCTGACCACGATACAGTGTTTTTCTCAACCCGCTTCCCAAATCGCAGTGCGCACAGATCGTTGCAGAGAAAGGAAAGAAGAAAGACAAAAAAGATAACAAGAGAGTCAGGCGTTATAAGTTGTAAGTGTCTTTGCTAGGGCTTCAAAAGAAAGTGCAGTTTTAAATACGGCTGGGTATCGTAACATTGTTTTCAATAACAGTACTTTAACAATACTTTTTTCAATGCTTATACTAAAATATTTGTCATATAGAACCATAAAACAGATTAATAAAGTTTATTCATTCCTTTTCTGTCCATTTTATCTTAATGCATTTGTATCATTTGTTTGAAGTTAAACAACCAAGAAACTTATGTATTTTCCTCCCCCTACATGTTCCAGCCATGTCCTAATGTGTAGAATGAGCCCAGACCTGTTCACCACAACTGCCTCTAAAATCCTGCACTGACACTCAAATAGGTGTTAATTCAGGTCCGAAGTGCCGTCATGCAGGAGCTTAATATAGAGACTGCAGTTACACTTAAGACCTGAGGTGGCAGTATCGAGTATAAAAATGTCAACTTCCATCTAGTCCCTTTAACTACAAAAGGGCAGGAAAAAACACAAACCAAGTTTTACAAGTTTTTCCCCCCAAAATGTTCTCAAGTTTTCTTCCCTAAATTTCCCAATCTAAAATTCCCATGTACCTTGGAAGCTAAAGCGTGCGCACCGCTATGTCAGGATGGACTCGCAGTTTGTTGATGGAGGACAGGGAGTCCGCGACAGGCTTTTGGAAATAATGTTCACAGCGACTCGTCTCTGTGGTTTAGCCTGAAGCTACTGCTGCTTTGACAGAAAACTCTTTTAATTATAGCAGCCTGACACTAAAATATACATTTATTTACTGTTGGCTGAGAAAAAAAACTACACTAAATTGCCTTTCTATATTAAAACTGTAAATGTGAAAAGTTAGAATATGTGAAGATAACATTTGGTAGTGACATTAGAATTCAGTCTGAATGACTTTAACCCGCTGAGGCGCTGGGCATGACTTCCCACACGCAAATATAAGTCAAATGGATTTCACTGATCAGGAAACTCACTTTAGTTGCACATCAGTTGCAAAAATAAGGAACAGTTACAAAGGAAAACACAAATTATTGGAATAGTTGCGGGAAAGTTGCGATGCTGCATTGTTTCTGCAGAGTTTGCTTGATTTTGTGTTAATACAGTATGGACTGATTAACATGACACAACTGGTCACTTGTGTCTGGAAGCCAGGCTAAATTTTATTTTACTTTCTCTTCCTGTAGTTTCACTTTAAACTAATACTGCAGAGAAACTCCAAACCTACACATACACGCTACATCATACTCAGCCACACACAACAATGCAGTCACAGTAGGTTATGAAAATAAAACATTATCATATGTAAAAAAACATGTACAATAGGCCAGGATGAATGATGTGTGTCAATGCATGGAGGTGGTCAGAAGACCGTTGGTGCAGATGTGTGTAGTCGTGACAGCGTTTCTGTCAGTCTCCCCCAGGGGAAACTGAAGCTACTAAGGTAGTTTACCACCACCAAGTATGGAGTGAATGTAAAATGCTCTCATGTAAAGCGCTTTGTGACCATGTCTATGAAAGGCGCTATATAAATAAAGATCTTCTTCTTCTTCTAATGTTTTGTTTGCTTTTGGCAGACAGTCCAGTAGCTAATCTGATTTGATTTACTGTAATTCATACATTTTCATGTTGATGTTTTATGGAATTATTTTATCTACTTTCTTGTAATTTTCTGCAACTGTGAAGCACTTTGAATTGCCTTGTGTATGAATTGTGCTCTACAAATAAACTTGCCTTGCCATTGAGATGCAGTTTCAGTCCTGCCTCTGTCAGTGCCTCAGACCAAAGCTGCTTCTGGGAAAAAATAAATAAAAAAATGGGGTGAGTAAGCAGTTTCACTTTCGTTTCCAAAGACGTCAGTGGCAGTTCTCCTCTCAGCCTGACTCACAGTCCGACACACCCAGTCTTTGTTTACTGCTCCACATCTCTCCAGTCCAGACGTGCACGGCATCGTCCCGAAGAGCCACGGCGAAACAGGTACGACTTTAACGCCTAGCTCCACTCCTGGTTCAGTCTTTATTTAGTACATCTGTCCTGTCAAGTCTTTTCTACTTCTACTGATCCACAAAAGTGAAGGTTCTTTGGGGAAGGTTACAGTGAGACGGGAGAAAAAGGTATCCACTCGATAACTGTGTGTATTATTGAAATCGTTGTATTGCTCCAACCGGGTCAGTACTTAATAACTCTACAAAAGTACAGTTACTTAAGGACCTGTACTTTGTACACAGTCGTATTTGTTTAGAACTCATTACTTTTAGATAAATACAAAACATAACATTCCACCATATTTCTAAGAAGGCTCTAAAGTAAAAAGTCCATTTGTCCTTGTGTTTTCGTTCATTTTAAAAGCCTAATGCACACTCCTTGAACAAGTAACAAAATCAAGTATGGTATGATTTTTATTTAAATCTGAACTGAGCACAATTTAACATTGACCAAAAGGAAAGACTGTACCAGGTTATAGCAACAATGCTAATTTCCACCTGTAGTGTGCTCGGTTCAATCTGAACTCAACACATTTTCTTCAGCTTTACCCAAATCTTAAAGCTTCTTGAACAAAGGGTCAAAATAGCAATGAAAACCAGAATGAAAATAAAACAAAAAAGTGACAAAAATACGATTAGAAAGTTATGGAAAAGCACACAAAGCCAGAAAAGAACAACGAAAAAGTGACGAAAAAAGCAACAAAAACTGGTTGGAAAAACAACAGGAACACAATAAAAAAGTGACAAAAACGTGACAAAAACATGACAAAAAACCGTCAAAAAGCAAGGGAAATGAAAGCCGCAAGCAGCATCAGACGGCCCTTGCAGGCCGTGCCTCCATTGCTGCACCTCTGTAACCCCACTGAGGGCGCTAACACGTCTACTACATGTTATTGTCCTGATGTGCCATTAAGATCTTTGTCCGTAATCATCAAAACTACATTTTTAGCCCCTCCATGTGAATAATGGATGACGAGCGCACCTCCGTATGACAGTTGGCCATAGAGCCACATTCATTTTGCTGCAATAATAATACAGTTTACGGTTGACTGGGAGACAGCGCTTCGCACCTATGTACAGTGCACTTCACGCACTGCGTTGCAATAACAATAGGCCCTTGCAACGGCAGGCCGCTCAGGCCTAAAAAGCAATGAAGAAAGCAACAATAATGACAAAAAAGAGACAAAAACAGGACAAAAATGTGACAAAAACGCACCGACAATGCAACAAAAAAAGTCACAATCAGGCCGTACAGTAAATGTGCTAAAACGTCCACAACAGAAGCCCATGTTCACCCCCCACTCCCCCACAACCGCTCCCCTCCCACGTACTTCCCTAAATACGCCAAGTCCAGGAGCTGCAAGACCTCAAAGTGCGCTCCTAAGCTAATATGTGTTTGCGATCTAAGCAGATACAAAGTAGTTACAAAGATACAAAGACGACTTTCTCACATGAGATTATTTGTTTACAGTTGGTGTTTTTTTATTTTTTATGTTTCACTTTGCTACGACACAAAAGCACTTGAACACAATGCACTCGTAATTTTCACTTCACAACTGGAAAGGATCATAGTGCACCTGAAGGCAGCTTTAGTGCAGGCATAATCAAATAATATTAATATTTGTGTGTGAAATAAAATGTCTGCATGTAGGATGTGCCTGCATGCGTAATTACATGGGGCGACGGTGGTGCAGATGTGTGCAGCCTCGCTTCTGTCAGTCTACCCCAGGGAAACTGTGGCCACAAATGTAGCTTACCACCATCAGCATGGAGTGAATGAAGCCCCCTCCCTTTCATGTGAAGCGCTTTGGGTGTGACTAGTGTCATATAAAAAGCGCTATACAAATAAGATTCCCTTCCCTTCCCTACATTCCTTTGTGTCAAATGGTCATATTGTGAAAAAAAAAACACAAACTCTCCTGCGCATGAAGCTCTACAAACAGCTATTACAGTCCTGCCATGTCAAAGACGTGTAATCGTGACCCAGAGTTTAGTCTTGCAGGCACTGAGCAGCAGACACAATGACACTAAAGCAGAGGGTGAGAATGAAGTGGGAAACAGTGTTGGGAACTTCAGGAAGCCTGGGTGAATGTAGTGAGTGAGTGGTTGGTGGTGGTCGGAGGGGCCGATGGTGCAGACTGGTAGCCTCACTTCTGTCAGTCTAACCCTGGGCAGCTGTGGCTACAATAGTAGCTTAATACCACCAAGTATGGAGTGAATGAATAATGCAATGTAAAGCAGAGTGTCCAGAAAAGCGCTATATAAAAACAATGCATTATTATTATTATTAATGCATACAATATACAGACAGTGGACCATGTTCTCCTCCTACATTGTCGATGCGGCTGCTCGTAGTTGTGGCTGTAAGGTCTCTGGTGCCTGTCGCGGCGGCAATCCCCGAACCCGGTGATGGCGCCCGGAAGTAAGGGATGCCGTCAAGCTGAAGAAGGAGTCCTACCTGGCCTTGTTGGCTTGTGGGACTCCGGAGGCAGCTGAGAGGTACCGGCAGGCCAAGCGTGCTGCAGCTCGTGCTGTCACAGAGGCAAAAACTCGGGTCTGGGAGGAGTTCGGAGAAGCCATGGAGGAGGACTATCGGTCGGCCTCGAAGAGATTCTGGCAAACCATCCGGCGCCTCAGGAGGGGGAAGCAGTGCTTCACCAACACTGTTTACAGTGCGGGCGGGGAGCTGTTGACCTCGACTGGGGATGTGGTCGGGCGGTGGAAGGAGTACTTCCAGGATCTCCTCAATCCCACTGTCACGTCTTCCGATGAGGAGGCAGAGGCTGGGGACTCGGAGGGGGTTCGTCCATCACCCAGGCTGAAGTCACTGAGGTGGTTAGAAAGCTCCTCGGTGGCAAGGCCCCGGGGGTGGATGAGATTCGTCCCGAGTACCTTAAGTCTCTGGATGTTGTAGGGCTGTCTTGGCTGACACGTCTCTGCAACATCGCGTGGCGGTTGGGGACAGTGCCTCTGGATTGGCAGACCGGGGTGGTGGTCCCTCTCTTTAAGAAGGGGGATCAGAGGGTGTGCTCCAATTACAGAGGGATCACACTTCTCAGCCTCCCCGGTAAGGTCTATTCCAGGGTGCTGGAGAGGAGGATCCGGCCGATAGTCGAACCTCGGATTCAGGAGGAACAATGCGGTTTTCGTCCCGGTCTTGGCACACTGGACCAGCTCTATACCCTACATCAGGTGTTCGAGGGTTCGTGGGAGTTCGCCCAACCAGTCCACATGTGCTTTGTGGATTTGGAGAAAGCGTTCGACCGTGTCCCTCGTGGTGCCCTGTGGGGGCTGTCCGTTCCCTGTATGACCGCAGCAGGAGCTTGGTTCGCATTGCCGGCAGTAAGTCAGACTTGTTCCCGGTGCCCTACGTCACCGGTTCTGTTCATTACCTTTATGAACAGAATTTCTAGGCGCAGCCAGGGCCGGAGGGTGTCCGGTTTGGGAACCTCAGGATCTCATCTCTGCTGTTTGCAGATGATGTTGTTCTGTTGGCTTCATCAAATCAGGACCTCCAGCGCGCACTGGGGCGGTTTGCAGCCGAGTGTGAAGCGGCCGGGATGAGGATCAGCACCTCCAAATCTGAGGCCATGGTTCTCCACCGGAAAAAGGTGGCTTCCCCGCTTCAGGTCGGTGGGGAGTCCTTACCTCAAGTGGAGGAGTTCAAGTATCTCGGGGTCTTGTTCACGAGTGAGGGACGGATGGAGCGTGAGATGGATAGACGGATCGGTGCAGCGTCAGCAGTGATGCGGTCGCTGTATCGGACTGTTGTGGTGAACAGGGAGCTGAGTCGAGGGGCAAAGCTCTCGATTTACCGATCGATCTACGTTCCCACCCTCACCTATGGTCATGAGATCTGGGTAATGACCGAAAGGACAAGATCGCGGATACAAGCGGCCGAAATGAGTTTCCTTCGCAGGGTGGCTGGGCGCACCCTCAGAGATCGGGTGAGGAGCTCAGTTACCCGGGAGGAGCTCGGGGTAGAGTCGCTGCTCCTCCACGTCGAAAGGAGCCAGCTGAGGTGGCTAGGGCATCTGTTCCGGATGCCTCCTGGTCGCCTCCCTCGGGAGGTGTTCCAGGCATGTCCTATTGGGAGGAGGCCCCGTGGAAGGCCCAGGACACGCTGGTGGGACTATGTCTCCGAGCTGGCCTGGTGTCGCCTCGGGGTCCCCCCAGAACAGCTGGAGGAGGTGTGCGTGGATCGGGAAGTCTGGGCATCTCTGCTGAGACTGCTGCCTCCACGACCCGGCCCCGGATAAAGCGGAAGAAAATGGATGGATGGATGGATGGATGGACAATATACAGAATAAATGTATACACAATAAGAGTACAGTACAGTGTCTCAGGTGTACACCTCCATGTAATCATGTGATACAGCAAAACAAACATCTTAGTAAAGTTATGGCACTATACCTGATTATATTTCTTGAAATGGAATGAAATTAGTTTTGTCCTTTAATATTTTGTAAACTCAAACATTTGTAGGACAAACTATAAAAAAAAAACAATTATAAAACATTTGTATACATTTCATGAACTTTTTCATGAACATTTCTGTGACAGTGACCCTGCAAGTTGTGAAATGTGCCCATAAACCCGTCCCTCTAAAGAATTAGGATGCTACAAATATATTAGGAAGGTTAGGAATGTTTTGACCACAACTAACATTTCATTTTGTGGCTTCCTTTTTTGTTGTTTGCAATGAAATAAAATCAGGTATTGGACTTTTAGGATTAGTCCCACAGGATCCCACAGCACAACAAGTATTTACAAAATCTATGAACAGAATATACAATGAGGATGTTACAAAATTGAATAATCACCATAATAGTTCAATATGGTTCTATTCCTCGTTTTTGAATTTTGTACACATCCTCTTTGTATACTAGCCTGGCTAACGCCAGACTGCTGTGTGCGCTCAAATCTTTTCGAACTTCACAACAGCCTGGGGACCATGGCCGACATTTTTCCATGGATTTGGACCAATCACAGAACGAGGAGGGACGGCAAGACGATGACGTGCTATTCGACATACGGAAGCTTAGCGATAAAAAAAATAAAAAAATATTTACAGATCCAACATGACAGCAGCAGACGCGACGCCATCTTTCGATCAAGCTTTAGAACGTGTTCTAAATAGTTTAGCTCAAAAGTTTACAGTGGGTTCGTCATACGTCATCTGATACCATGATACGATTGGCTATGGCTACGTGCAGACGCATGAGAGACATTCGTAGTGCCCAATAAACGGCTATGGACAATCATAAACCACACCTCTTTGTATACAGGTGGAACTCAAAAAATTAGATTATCGTGAAAAAGTTCATTTATTTCTGTAATTCAACTTAAAATGTGAAACTAATATATGATATAGACTCATGGCATGCCTAGTGAGATATGTCTTGCCTTTATTTGTTATAATTTTGATGATTCTGGCTTACAGCTTGTAAAACCCTAAAATCTCAAAAAATTTGAATATTGTGAAAAGTGACTATATTGTAGCTCAAAGTGTCACCCTGACGTTAGGTAATGAATCCAAAACACGTGCAAAGGGTCCCTGAGACTTTAAATGGTTCCTCAGTGGTTCAGCAGAATTCACTATCTCAAAGCTCTCAAGCTGTAAAAAACCCAAATTATAATAATCAAAATTATAATAAACAAAGGCTTGCCATAGCTCACTTAGCATGCAGTGAGTCTATATCATATATTAGTTTCACATTTTAAGTTGTTTTACAGAAATAAATGAACTTTTTCACAATATTCAATTTTTTTTCTAAGTTTCACCTGTATTTTCTGTACATATATTTTGTATATATTGTAAATACTTGTTTATGCTGAATTTTTGTCACCACCTTTCAGACTGGCTAATCTTAAACAGTACCTAAACGGGCGTGCCAAGGCCTTTCCCCACCCACAAACAAAAGTCAAAATTGCTGTGAAAGAGGCGGTCTCTGAAGTTTGGGGGTGACATGCGGGGTGTGAGTGTGTGGGCCTTTGCATTGGCACAGTCACAGCAGACAGATTACGTGGGAGGGACTTGGTTATAAACCACAGGTACAGGGGCAGAACAATGGGCAGCACCTGATGACGATGTGTGGAGCTGGTGCGGCTTATGACGTTCTGTGGACACGTCTCCAGCCAATCAGGAAATTCTAATTTAGTAGCAGAGTTTACCCTGAAGGGGGCGCAACCCATTCGTTTTCAGGCCAAATTTAGGATTAAACACACGTTTGCGCTATAATGTTAGAATAATGTCAGGGACCAGTAGACAACACTATGAGACACCCATTGAGACAGTTTATCAGTAAAAAAAAACTTGATTTGATGTTTAGTTGCTCTTTAAGTAGACACATTTCATTACAAATGCACAAAGGGGTCATTTATCAGAAAAGTTGTTCAGCAACGAGTCATTTAATCATTTTTTAACTAACATAGCATTCTCTCATTTACAAATCAGATTCGGGGGCCTTAAAGCACTGCCACACATTATCACTAAAATATGTTTTCATCAGCTGAAGTACATAGACTGCCTTATTCTCTCTCCTGGTTCAGTCCTGTCCCAGGTAAAGGCCTCAGTCCGAAGCGTTGAGAAATCGTTTCACTTTTGTTTGGAGCAGATCCAGCAGCAGTGAGCCCCTCCTCATCCCCTCAGTCTGTATCAGATTCCACCAGACACAGACGGGAACAGCAACAGCAACAGCAACTCTAAACACGTAAGATTGGAACTTTTCTTTTCACCTACTTTTCTTGTAGTGAAAGTACATGTTTGGACGGGTTTGTTCTTCGACTTTGGTACAAACTCAAACATTTCAAGTTCTGCAAAGTTGCATCCACATCATTCTATTGAATTGAATTAAACTTTGTTGTCCCACTAGGGGAAATTTGCTAGATTCTAGAACTCAATGGCACGGTAGCACAGCGGTTAGCGCTCGTGCTTCACAGCTAAAAGGTCCGGGTTCGATTCCCACCAGGGATGGGGCCTTTCTGTGTTGAGTTTGCATGTTCTCCCCATGTCTGCGTAGGTTTTCTCTGGTTTCCCCTACCACTAAAAACATGTACAATAGACCAGGATGTTTGAAAGTGCGCATGAGGGACGACGGATGGAAATTAGCCCAAGGCTAAATCCGGTGTGGCTTGTTCATTAACTTGCACAGTCCCTACCAAATAAACCAATAAATAAATAAAATGTCCTCATTTTAGACAGAGGGCATCGTCATTGGGGCCTCTGACTAAATATTTGAAAGCAATCGGCAAACTCCAAAAAATCCACAAATGTTAACTTTTTTATTCATGGTTATTTTCTTGGGAGAAAAATGCAACTGGACATTGTTTTAGTTTTTTTGACCGATGTCAAGGAATTTGCACTGTTAACCGAGCACATTTTCACCAGTTTTACTCAAATCTAAAAACTTCTCGATTGGAGCTCACAGCCTACACCTACGAATTACAAAACTCATCTTAGCTTCTTCCTTGTTTTAGTTGTTTTTGTCACGTGTTCATTGCTTTTTTTTGTAGCGTTTTTGGCTACATTTCGTTTTGTCTCTGTGTGTGTTCTTGTAAGTACGACATTGTGAGGACCAGTTTGAGTTTTTAACCAACAGAGTGATTACATTTTAGGAAAGTGAGGACATTTTGGGTGGTCCTCACTTATTTGAAGGACTGTTTGAGGGTCAAGATGTGGTTTTAGGGTTAGAATTGGGTTTAGATTAGGGTTAGGATTAAGGTTAGGTGCTTAGGGTAATACATTATGTCTACGAGTGTCCTCACAAAGATAGAAATACAAGGATGTGCGTGTGCGTCAAAAAAGCACAAAAACACAACCAGAACAGGCGAAAACGAGACAGAAGCTTAAGTCATTGTGTAGGTCTTAGCTTTCAAATGAGGCTTATATAGGCGTAAACTCTAGTCGAGAAGCTTTTAGATTTGGGTAAAGCCAAACTGGAGAAAATGTGCTGCATTAAGAGGTTAATTTTGTTACGAAACCCGGGTAGAACTCAAGAGCAGAACCAAGCCAAAGGTTTAAGAGTATTTATTTTAATAAGCAAGAAGGGGGAGCAGATAGGTATATGGCCGGAGGTCCAGGGGGGCGCAGGTAAGTATGGGTTGGGGGCCGGTGGAGCAGAGGTGTCTGGCTGGGCTGGAGCCTTGGCTAAATCTATAAAAAACAGGACAATGGAAAAAAATTGCAAAACTGACTGAAAATAGTCTCTGGAGCCGTAGTCTAATTACCACTATTGTAGTTTGACAAACTGGCGAGCAGTGGAAGTAGAACTGGAGTATGTGAAGACTGACTGGATTGTAGATGGCTTGCAAGTGAGAGGTGATCAGCCAGCAGCTGAGAAAGAAGGACTCCGGCCCAGGTAACTCCACCCAAACACCATGAAGGGGGAGGGGGAGAGGAGAACAGCCAGGATATGACAATACCCTCCCCCTAACGGGCGCATCCAGGCGTCCCAGGATTGGCCCGACAGAAGTCACGAATCAAGAATGGGTCGAGAATGAATGCACGAGGAACCCAGCAGCGTTCCTCCGGGCCGTACCCCTCCCAGTCAACCAGGTATTGACAACCCTGGCCATGTCGCCGCAAATCTAGGATCCTCCGAACAGTGAAAGCAGGATGGTCATCAATGACCCGGGCGGGCGGAGGGGGCCTGGCAGGGCGGCACAAAGGGCTTACAGGGATCGGCTTAAGCTGGGAAACATGGAACGTGGGATGAATCCTCATAGAACTAGGCAAAGTGAGCCTGACAGCGGTGGGATTAATAATGCTCTCAATAACCATAGACCAATATAACGAGGTGATAGCTTTCTGGACTTGGTTCTTAACGGAATATCCTTAGAAGAAAGCCACACTTTCTGACCTGGGGGTGTAGAGTGGTGACGGTCAGCAATGTGGTGATTTCGATCCGCTGTACGAGTCAGAGCTGCCCGAGTGTCCTGCAAGATCTTGCGACAGCGACGGAGGTGAGCATCCACAGATGGCACAACAATGTCAGTCTCCAGGGCTGGGAACAATGGAGGCAAGTATCCAAGAGAACATTTGAATGGAGACAAGCTAGTAGAGGAGGAAGGTAAGGAGTTGCGCGCATACTCACCCCAAGGCAAGTAAGAGCTCCAGGAGGAAGGGTTTTGAGCTGCAACACAGCGTAGGGCTGACTCCAGATCTTGGTTGGCCCTCTCCGTTAGCTCATTGGTTTGAGGAAGGAATCCAGAAGAAAGGCTCACCTTGGCTCCAAGTGCATTACAAAGAGACTTCCAGACCCGGGAGACGAATTGGGACCTCTGTCGGAAACTATATGAAGAGGGATACCATGCAGGAAGACATGGTTCACAACAATGGTCGCAGTCTCCAACGCTGTAGGGAGCTTAGGAAGGGCTATGAAATGGGCAGATTTTGAGAAGCGATCAACGATGGTTAATAGCACAGTATTACCTTCGGAACTGGGAAGACCAGAGACAAAATCGAGGGCGATGTGGGACCATGGACGAGATGCAGAGGCCTACACAGCAAAAACTGCAGTGTTAAAATTTCAGGGTTAAATATATCGGAGTTGTTTTTAACACTTAAAATGTTATTCTATGACATTGAGTGTTAAATGGTGGCCAGTATTGGAGTTATGCGTCAGTGATGATTAGTCCTGAGTGAATTTAACACCTAAAAGGTTAATTTGGCACCTCCCACCCCACTGTGTCATGTCTGGTGTTTAAGTTCTTTTCTGTGTTATGATGATCTGTTTTATTTTGAAATCTTTGTTTCTCGTTTCAGACTTCCTTCCTGCTCTTCCCTGTTTCCCCGCCTGTGTGATTACCTGACTCTCCCCTAATGTGTGACACCTGTGTGTATTTGCCCTCCCTGCCCCTTTAGCATATATTGTCTGTATCTTCCCCTTTGTCTTTGTCAGATTGTCTTTGCTCTTGTGCAGGTAATCATACCGTTTTTTTGTTCTTGTATGTTGTTTTTGTTTTGACTGTTTTTTCTGTTCTTTGTTCTTGTGCAGATTTTGTGGGAATTTTCTGTCATCTATCCTTTTTTGTGACCACGTGAATAAAAGTAACTGAGCAACGCATTTGGGTCTTCTGTACTGAGTCTGATAACCTGATTCTCTGGATAGAAGAGTCAAGAGTGACAGATGTAATAATCTGCTCTGACTCAAGCTCAGCATTACTGGCTATACAGCACTTTAAGTCTTCTAGTAGGCAGGATTTGATAAACGAAATTTATGAAAACTTGTACAGACTCCATAGAAGAGGGTTCAGTGTGTCATTTTTGTGGATCCCGGCGCATCGAGAGGTAAGTGGTAATGAGGCGGCAGACCTGTTGGCAAAGCAGGCTCTTGTGTCTAATGGTCCTCTTAGGGACGTTCCTATGGGCAAAGATGAGGCAAAGTCGCTGGTTAAAAGAAATGTTAGAGTACCTAAACGGGCGTGCCAAAGCCTTTCCCCACCCACAAACGTCAAAAATTGCTGTGAAAGAGGCGGTCTCTGAAGTTTGGGGGTAATATGCCGGTGGGTGAGTGTGTGGGCCTTTGCATTGGCACAATCACAGACGACTGATTACGTGGGAGGGACTTGGTTATATACCGCAGGGGCAGGACAATTGGCAGAACCTGATGACGATGTGTGGAGCTGGTGCGGCTTATGACGTTCTGTGGAGGCCATGGACACGTCTCCAGCCAATCAGGAAATTCTAATTTAGTAGCAGAGTTAACCCTGAAGGGGGCGCAACCCATTCGTTTTCAGGCCAAAGTTAGGATTTTACACATGTTTGCGCTATAATGTCAGAATAATGTCAGGGACCAGTGGACAACACTATGAGACACCCATTGAGACAGTTTATCAGTTAAAAAAAACTTGATTTGGTGTTTAGTTACTCTTTAAGGTCGAATGGCAGGTGGCGTGGGATACAGCAAGTACTGGGAGGCAGCTATATGCGGTACAAAGTGCAGTTGGAGAAGGGCGGTGTGCTATAGGATCTACTAAGGAGGAGAGGGTTATTACGCGGTTGAGGATAGGGCACACGCAGCTGAATAAATCCTTACACCTTATCAACAGGCATGAGTCAGGGTTATGTGCACACTGTAATGAGGTAGAGTCAGTGGAGCATGTTCTCCTTCAATGTAGTGAGTACTTAAGACCAAGACAAGTGCTGGTGCGGGAGCTATGTAGTCAGGGGTTGGAGATAAATGTGAGGAATGTGTTGACCAGAGTTAAAGTGAAGAAGTTGGTTCAGTATCTTAAGGAAATAAGATTTATGGAAAGAGTTTAGTGGGGCTTGGGTTGCGCTGTTAGGTTAATTAAGATGGTTGGGGGTTTATTTAATTAGTTAGTTGGGTATGTTTGGGTAGTTTGTGGAGGACGTGGAAGAATGAGTTTAGCTCTGGCTCACACTCCGATACAGTAGGTGGCGGAAATGCACCTTTAAGTTGAGTGCCGCCCGCCGTAAAACCCCAAGAAGAAGAAGAAGAAGACAGAGGACCGGTTGGAACTGGTTTGAGCCAGTTTGGACACAGACGACACGGTGGGCCTACAAGACATTTGCTGCTGCTCTCTTCGGTAAGCATAATTTAAAGTTTAGTATTCCTTAATTATTAACTATCTTCTCAGTAGAAATTACATTTTGAGTGAAGGCAGAGCCGAATTTATCAACTTAATAACGTGGATGTCTTTTTGATGTAGCTTAGCCGGTAATGCTTGCTGACTATTGTGGTCAAAACCCAATTTAGGACAGGCCTCTATGCTTAATGTTTCATTTGGGGGTTTAGGTAAGTAAATCGATGTTGGACTGTGTTTATTCTGAATATTAGGTTGTTTTTTTCCATTTCAAAGTCACGACCTCAATCTGTTTTGCCTTGGTTAGACTCATGGTACTAGGGATATTTCAGGATTTTTGACATTGGGCTTCATTTCCTAGTTATTCAGAGTGGTGTTGATGTCTGGAGATATTTTCTTTCTTAAATCCATGCAGTTCTTATATTTGAAGAGCTTAGTGACGCTAGGCTAACGCATTTCTATGGTAACCACAACCCTGCATTAAAAACAGTCTGGCGCACTCCACAGTGCACCTGAGGTAAATCACTTATAACGCCAGACTAACGATATAAATGTCTATGTTAATAGAATAATTTTAACCATTTTGCATTTAAAATAACTTTATATTTGAGCAGCATCAGCTTCGTGGCTGTAAGCTAACGCAGCGGCGGAGTGATCTGCGAGAAAATAGTCCCTCAGAATGCGGTAATTCATGTGATACAAGGTCAGTTATATTTAAAAAATAAAAATTCTATTAAAACACAGACATATGGTTGCTGATACCTTAGAAATGCATTAGCCTAGCGCCACTTAGCTCTTCAAATATAAGAACTGCATGAATTTAAGAAAAAAATATCTCCAGACATCAACAACACTCTGGATAACTAAATCCTGAAATATCCCTTTAACTTTACAATGCACTTTCGGGCTGCTGCGCACATTATGTCCAGGGCAATGCGGGGTTACATGCCGATGTTTTGCAAAGGGGATTGTAAATGGCCAAGTTTGGGGTCAAAGAAAGCTGCAGCTAAGCTAGGTAGGACAAGCATGTTCACGGCTAAAGCTCTAGAAGACTGGGTAATTGAGGTTAAGTTCAGGTTTGGAGGGATCGCGGAAGGGCTTAAGTCATGTTGGGCTAGATTTATTGGGGTACTCGATCTTATATTTAATCTTTATTATATTAACTGTGCTTAATTTTGTCTGTAGGTCTATTGACAGTAAAATGGTGGTGCTGGTCCAGGTGAAATACTGCAAGGAACAGAAGTATGTGAGCCTGAAGGAGATTGAAGGTCAATATGATTTTCAGCAGTTTTGCGAGAAAGGTAAGTTAAAAAAAAAAACTTGCCGCTGTACATAGTAACTGGAAAAAAGGTGTCTACATTCATGATGGTTTGAATGCACCCGAGTCATTGAGTAAATACACTTGATTTAACTTTTTGAAGTGTTTGTAGTAGAGTAGTTTTAGCACACAGCACATTATTATCATCTCAGGAACAATGCATTTTTTTCTTTGGGAATACTATTTTTCAATAGTGTTAAATGCTTGTGTCTGATTATGTCACTTCTAAAATGTGAATCAATGTGTGGCAATCTGTTTTGTTTTTTGACTCAAGTTTAGTCTTACCTTGAATAATTATTTGGCTTACTAGTTTAAGCCTGTACTTGTAGTTTTAAAGTCGCTGTGTAGGTTAAAAAAAATCAGCTGGGTTTTTGAGCAAATGTCATGGAACAGAAGTTGATGGAGAAATATTCAGTGACCTCCTTCACCAGACTCAAGGCGACCCTGTGCTAACACTTTTCTTAGATGATGGTGGGATTGTTATATGTGAATAACCGTTACTGTGAAAAAAATGTATAGTATAACTCCTCTTTTGTTTTCAAGAATTTTCCGAGTCTTCTTTTTCATCTGCATCTGAGACGTCTTACGCAAGCGTGAGTTCTAATGCATCCACAATAATTCTTGATGATACCCCGGGTAAACGACCAAGAGTCGAGGAGACTGAGGCCGCATCTGCAAAACAGGTTAAAGTATTCAGTTTAAATCTTTTTAATTAGTTTGTTCTCTTGTCTAAAGTAACATTCTCTTCTATGTTTTAATCAGTTAAT
This sequence comes from Neogobius melanostomus, assembly GCA_007210695.1. Lineage (NCBI taxonomy): Eukaryota > Metazoa > Chordata > Actinopteri > Gobiiformes > Gobiidae > Neogobius > Neogobius melanostomus. The sequence goes on from VHKM01000306.1 coordinate 386,398, forward strand.
TGAGGGCGTGTTGAAAGAGAAATCTGGTGGTGAAAAAGTGCTACAGGAGTACATGACAACTGAAACCTTAACGGACTCAACACAAAGACAGTTGGTTAACATACTTGTCTCTCATATGGCTGAACATCATGGGTACGTTTCTGTATGATGGATAAATATTTAAAAGGATTTATACATGTTCTTAATATGCTCAAATATTTTCCAGAAACCTCCCTCTAAGGCCACTCGTGAACAATATGCCCTTGGAACTGTAATGGTGTTTCCATCTCTGAGAGATCCTTATGCCAAGAAAGGCTATGTAAGAATACATTTTACTTGTACAGCCATGGAAGGTTAAGTGGACCATTTCAATACTCAGTAATAAGGCATCTTTTAATTTCAGGAGCACTTTTATGATCCTGTGAGCAGAACAGGATACATCGCATGGTGGCTAAAAACCATTCGAAGGCATGGGAGGAAAGGGGCTTCACACCCACCGGACAGCCCTGCTGACTCCTCTCCAGGGGGCTCAACGGTGAAAAGGATTGTTCAGGTTGACCTGCAGCTGGATGGGGACTCATGCCAAGAGGCCCTTTCTTTGCTCCACCACATTACGGACAACAGCTTGATTTTCCAAAAGATGAGAGAGACATTTCAGCACCGCCAGAAGCTTGTCAATGACTCTGCTGAAAGTAGTCACATCCTTTCCATCTTTCCAAGGTTTCTCGACACAAAAGGCTTGGTATGTTCATTTTGATGTTTTGAGTAGAGACTTGTTTGTACAGTTCTGGTCAGTCTGGTATTACTGTTTGTAGGTTAATCAGGACTTCACACTCTTATTTCATGAGGAAACCTCTACCAGGCTTCTCCAGAAATGGGATGTTTTCTTCAAGCAAGGCATCATCCGAGAGGCCAAGCAGCTTAACTCAACACCTGAGCTTCGGTGCCTGATCCAGTCAATGCCCTTGGTGAAGAAACAAGTGAGTATTGTCACGTTGTGATAGTATTTTAAAAGTAGAGTTTAGCCTGCACACACTTTCTATAAAGGTCATTTACAATATCCAATTTATCTGCTTTTAGCTTACGATGATGAAATGGCATCCCTGTTGCTCCTGATTTATCTCCTTCCACCACCGCCTGGAGGACCAAAAGCCCCCAAAATCAGTGCATCTGATCCTATTGAAAGACTTGTTGTTTTTCACAAGGTAAAACACCTTTTGAATGAATATCAAGTGTTCAAGCTTTTAAATGGACTATGTATGAATAATAGTGTCATGTACTTTTTTTTTTTTGGTATGCCTCAGTCATGCTGCAGCTTGGAGGAACATCCCTACATCCTCGCTGTTGGGCCACAGAGGAAGATCATTGACAGCTACTACCAATGGATGTTGGGCAATGGATGCCCGACTGATCCCATGCCAGGCAAATCGCTTCCTCTGAGCTTTTGATGAATTTTTCAAGGCACATTTTGTCTTTAATTTGTCATATGATAGTGCTTTGGTAAATGTTTACACATTTGTGCAGACAACAGTGTTCAACATTGATGTGGGGAAAATGAAGGAGTCACCCAGAGTGAAAGAGTTGCGAGCTAAACTTCTTAATCAGACAGTAAAGGTAGCGCTTTGTGAATAAGATAAGCAATGTTGGCTTGTTTCGTGTGTAAAAACACATTTAGAAGCAGTAACCACCTGATTTCACATTTGAGAGTAGAACTATCCTGGACAAAAGTTCAAGTTGTATTGTTCTCAGGAAGGCTGTAGGCACCACTTTCTAACTTATACTGGGTTTAGATTGCAACTTAAGAGTGTTCATTCTGCTGATCAGCAAGTTGTTTCCAATGTTCCGCGTCTTTGCTCTGAACCAGTTGAAATTTCCGTTCAGAGACATGATTCAGATGACCAGTTCAATCCCTCTGACCAATGTAGCTCATCTAGCTTTCCAATTGAGAGCAATAATCCGAAATGTACTAAAGATTCCACAAAAGAAATGTGTGCATCGATTGTTGCCAAATTACAGGGTAGTGTGATTTCTACCACTTTGGTATCTTCAATTGTCGAAGATTTGGAAGAATTGACAAGCGATTTGCGCTCACAAGCAAAACAAGATGTTTTACCTGCAGGTGACCCCAACATTTCATTGATTGACCAATCTTTTAAAACATTTTTAAATCCATTCGCAAGCCTAAATACTGAGTGGAAAAGGAACAAATACTTCAGTGAGAAATGGGGAGTTGTTGAGCCCTTAGAATGTATTCTTGGAGTCAGGTATGACAACAGATGCAATTCAAAATCTGGTAATTATGAGCAAGTCCCTGTGAGAGATACATTTATATATGTACCTATTTTGGATACTTTAAAGTTCATATGCAAAAATCCTGAGATTTGTGAGTTATTGAAAAGAGACCAGCGATCAGCACCTGACTTGTTAACTGATTTAAAGGATGGTAGTTATTTTAAAACCACCCCCTATTCACTACAAAAAACATGCATTTCAAATCCAACTGTACTATGATGATTTTGAACCAGCCAATCCTCTAGGATCTAAACGTGGGATTCACAAAATTGGTTGCCTGTATTTCGTTTTAAGAAACTTACCCCCGTAAATTTAACTCTGTCTTGATGAACATTCACTTGGTATCACTCTTTCATGCTCAGGATCAGCAAAAGTATGGCTTTGATGCTATATTGAGACCGTTAATAAATGATGTGAAGGAATAGCTGTCCCATTTTTTGATGAGCAAGTGTATGGCACATTAGCACAGATCACTGGTGATAATCTAGGGATGCATACAATTCTTGGTTTCACTGAGTCGTTCAGCAGCCCTCATTTCTGTCGTCTTTGTTTGATTGAGAAGGGGGATTCACAAAATGTGTTCAGAGAGGATGATCCAAAGGTGGTTATTCGTGGAAAAGAATTATTTGCAATGCATTGCCAGTCTCTTCAGGAAACCCTCAAATTAAGTCAGTTTTGGTTTGAAAAGAAACTCTGCTCTTAATTCTCTGATGCACTTTCATGTTTGTAACAACTACTCATTTGACATCATGCATGATCTCCTCCAGGGTGTTGCTCATTACGAGATCAAATTATTATTTGGCCATCTGACTCAATGTTTTATTTCAACACAAGACCTGCTTTCAAGAATTTACAGCTTTGATTATGGATTTTTAGAACCAAAAAATATTCTTGATGGCACTGGTTTAAACTCTATTCTTTTATTGGTTTATTTGGTCGGGACAGTGCATGTTAATGAACATACATGGGTCTCATGCATGTAAACAAGCCACACCGGATTGTAGCCTTGGGCTAATTTGCATCCGTCGTCCCCCATGCGCACTCTCAAACACACTCTCATTCATCCTGGCCTATTGTACATGTTTTTAGTGGTAGGGGAAACCGGCGTACCCGGAGGAAACCTACACAGGCACGGGGAGAACATGCAAACTCCACACAGAAAGGCCCCGTCCAGGTGGGAATCGAACCCGGGACCTTCTAGCTGTGAAGCACGAGCGCTAACCGCTGTACTACCGTGCCGCCCATTCAAACCTTATGTTTAGTGAAAAACATCCCTCTGCTACTTGGTGATCTCATTCCTGTTGGAAATGAGCACTGGCACTTGTTGTTACAAATAATGAACATAGTTTTTTCACCTTCACTCGCTCAGGGCATGACTGTCTATTTAAAGCATTTGATCGTTGACCATCATAGACTGTTTAAGGTGTCGTATCCACTTAAAAACCTACTACCAAAGCACCACTTTATGATTCATTACCCCTCTTCTATCCGGAAAGTTGGTCCTCTGTTGCATTTGTGGTCAATGAGATTTGAAGCCAAGCACAAGATGCTAAAGGATAATTTCAAAAACATAACAAAGTCTCTTGCTAAAAAACATCAAATGGCCATTGCATATCACTGGGAGACAGTTTCACTCCACACCAAGGAATACGGTCCAAGTAAATCCTTTAACCCAAACAATATGGCTGATGTGGTCAACAATCATCTGCTTGAAACATCAAAAGAAGTGTTCTCACAAGTTGGGCGAGAGTTGATGGTGTTGAATATAAAGCTGGACTTGTGATTTGGACTGCAATGGAGGCAAACCTGCCAGTCTTTTGTGAAATTGGTGAAATACTACTGGTTGAGGACTGTGTTACGTTTTTGACCTCCAAACTGTGGACAGAGACTTTTGATGAGCACTACCATGCTTTCAGAGTGTTTCGATGTGAGGAAAGACATCTGTCAGAGCTGAAGTCCCCTAAACCTTTCGATATTCAAAGGTCCTACAGTGTCACTGATGAAACTATGTACATTTTTCCATTATTCACAATGTTTTAAATGTGAATAAATGTTTTAAAGGCACATGACTCATGGGATTTTATTTTGAAAATTAGTTTGGTATTTAACCCTGTAAAGTGTATAGCCATTACTCCAAATGTTGAATTAACTCCAGTAAAGGGTGAAATTAAGTCTCCATAAAGTGTTATATAAATTGCTCAAACTCAAGTGTTATTTATTTCAACACTTTGAGTGTTATTTTGACTACTTTGTGTGTAACTATAACCCCGACATAAGGGTTAATTGGTAACCCTGGTTCAGTGTTAACCAAGTAACACTTTGGAAAATGTTAACTTAACTCTGTCTTACCATATAAAGTCTGAGAAAGTGTTAAAATTGACTCAAATTAACACCCCAATTTTTGCTGTAAGAAGTCCAGCAGGGGGACGGTGAGATGCCTTACCCCTGGCACAAACTGTGCACGCAGTAACAAATTCCTTGATGTCAGCATCTATGGTGGACCACCAAAAGTGTTGCTTAAAAGAGGCGGTGCGGCCAATTCCTGTGCTCCATCCGAAACCAGTAAATTGGTAAGAGGTCTTATGCCAAACCGGATGTGCGTCAGCGTCATGATAAGATGCGTCCGAAGTGGGCTTTCAGTTAGGAAGGAGTTAGGGAAAGTGGCCTGTATGCTAACTATCATAGCCACTTTAGCATAGGGACCTCTGATGCTAACTTACTGGCGATTAGGAGCCATGTGCCATCCCATAAGCCACTGCGCCAATCTCCCCACCCCCCTCGCCCCCACCCTCGAGTGATTCATGCGCAACCACTGTTGATTGACAGGTGCACATTTAATAATAAAAATAATTAAAAAAAAAAAAGATTCTGCACAAGCCAAACTTTATAAAAGTGACAATATACATGTTAGAGTCACCACAGCTCAGTCACATGGTTTTAAAGAGCCGCCTCAGTAAATGGACTGAAGGCAGTTGTGCTTATGCTTCATTTAGTAGAAACTTAAGCTGCATGGCTAATTTGCATACTGTAGCTTTATGAAACCGCTGTTGAGATAAAATAAAGGGAAATGTGAAGGATCATTTGGATGTTTCTCTTTTTTCCACCTTAAATGTCTTTATTTGACACTATTTTGTTGTTGGACAATATACAGTAGGGGGCGGTATGCGCTTTTGTTTGGCCTGCATTGAACTTTAAAGAAGAAAAAAAACAGCTGTTGGTGATGTCACTTCCCCTTCCCCTGGGTAAGGACGGTGGAATTGGGCAAATGCTGCTGAAGCAGAAGTTCACTAACTGCATAGAGATCTAACAGTTGACCCCATGAAAGGTTAAGGATTAGTTGCTAGTGTTAGTACTTAGAGGCTACAATTTGATGGTTTCGGATGCAGCACTGTATGACAAGCAAACTTGGATGTGTGCCCCCACTGGAGACCCTGGGAATGCACAGAATCGGGTACAAATAATCGATTGGCCGGTTCATTACCTGGATCTGGTTGGTGCCTTTGAGCGTCTCTCACTGCTGACTCAATCTCCCAGGTGATTGCTGCAACCACGTAGGTAGCTGGAAGGAAGGTGTCACTGCTCTCAGGGGCATCTATGGCAGAAAACTGTCGAGACAGAGCATCAGGTTTAACATTTCTGGACCCAGGTCGGTAAGAAAGAGTGAAATTAAAGCATCCAAAGAAAAGAGCCCAGCGAGCTTGGCACGAGTTGAGTCTTTTGGCTGATTGTATGTAAGCAAGGTTTTTGTGATCTGTCCATACTAAAAACGGCTGAGCTGCCCCCTCTAGCCAGTGCCTTCATACCTCAAGAGCCAATTTAACAGCCAAGAGCTCTCAATCTCCAACAGAGTAGTTCCGTTCACTAGGTGATAAATGGGAATAGAAGGCGCAAGAATGAAGCTTAAGATCAGAGGCGGATCGTTGTGACAGGACTGCACCCACACTGATATCAGAGGCATCCACCTCCACAATAAATTGGCGGGTAGGGTCTGGTTGGACCAGGATGGGGCAGAAGTAAACCTCTTAAGTTCCTGGAATGCCCCTTCCGCCTCCTCAGTCCAATTAAACGGCACCTTTGTAGACGCAAGTCGGGTCAGAGGGGCTGCCTCTTGGCTGTAGTTCCGAATGAAGCGCCGGTAAAAGTTGGCAAAGCCAAGGAAGTGCTGGAGCAGCTTCACTCCTTCTGGTCTGGGCCAATCTGACAGCACAGATCTTTCAATCAATCAATGTTTATTTATTTATTAGCTCTTTTCATACACAGGTGCATCACAAAGTGCTTGACATTTAAAAAGACATTAGAACATTCTCACCCGACAAACCCTCCCACCCTCCCAATATATACAGTTATCACAATACACACATACACCTACACCCCCTACCCTTTACTCTACACTCACGGATCAGCTCTCACTTGCCCACTTTCATGGATGTAACCTAAGAAGCTCACAGAGGGTTTGTTAAAATCACATTTCTCTCTCTTGACCAACAATTTATTCGCCAACAACCTTTGCAGCACCTGACGCTCATGAAGGGCGTGTTCTTCTAGGGAATGAGAGAAAATGAGAATATCGTCTATGTAGACTAAGACGAAATGGTTGAGGAAATCTCTGAGGACATCATTGACTAACGCTTGGAAAACAGCTGGGGCGTTAGTCAAACCGAAGGGCATGACCAAATATTCAAAGTGGCCGAGCGGGGTATTAAAGGCGGTCTTCCACTCGTCTCCGTCACGTATACGCACAAGATGGTAGGCATTTGTGAGATCAAGCTTAGTGAAGATAGTAGCACCATGACGAGGTTCCAAAGCAGAATTTATCAACGGTAGAGGATATTTATTTTTAATGGTTATGTTGTTCAAACCTCTGTAGTCAATGCATGGCTGGAGGGTCTGATCCTTCTTGGAGACAAAGAAAAACTCACACCCAGAGGAGAGGAAGATGGCCTGATGATTCCTGCTGCCAAAGAGTCACTGGGTCTGGGCAGCGGAGGCAGAAGGTGGTGGCGGAGGAGAAGCAGCAGCCGACTGAGCCATTGAAGTGGTTAGGTTTTCCAGCATGGAGCCTAACTGGGCAATGTGAGGAGCTGAGGCCCAGTGGTTCTCCATAATTGCATTGAGGAGGGTGTCATGTCTTCCCAATAGCTGGCCTTGACTTGAAACTGCTTGGAAAACAAAGCTTGGGTCATTGCTTGAGTCTCGGTCTTGGTCTGCTGAGTCCATCGTGGCCAGTTTGTACTGTAAGGAAACCTGAGTAGAACTCAAGAGCAGAACCAAGCCAAAGGTTTAAGAGTATTTATTTTAATCAGCAAGCAGGGGGAGCAGGTATGTATCAGGCCCGAGGTCCAGGGGGAGCAGGTAGGTATTAGGCCCGAGGTCCAGGGGGAGCAGGTACTGTAGGTATCAGGCCTGAGGTCCAGGGGGGAGCAGGTAAGTATGGGTTGGGGGCCGGTGGAGCAGAGGTGTCTGGCTGGAAAACTATAAAGAAACAGGACAATGGAAAAAATAGCAAAACTGACAATAGTCTCTGGAGCCGTAGTCTAATTACCACTATTGTAGTTTGACGAACTGGCGAGCAGTGGAAGTAGAACTGCAGTATGTGAAGACTGTCTGGATTGTAGATGGCTTTCAGGTGAGAGGTGATCAGTCAGCAGCTGAGAGAGAAGGACTCCGCCCAGGTAACTCCACCCAAACACCGTGAAGGGGGAGGGGAGAGGAGGGCCGTTTCTCAATCTGCGTACTTGTGCGGACTTGTGTGCTCGTGGACTCATGGAACGTCATCACGCGCGGCCCAAGTCCTGTTCCAATTCAAAGTTCGCTGTAAATCGAGCAAGTTCATAATGAGAACTTGCTCCGCCCGTTTTACCGAGGATGCATCAGAGGAGGCTTGTGCGTTCTCCGCCTATATTTCCCACAATCCGTTGGCTTTGACCATGTGGATCAGCGCGAGCCTCCGCCTGCAGCGGTCCCTCCTCCTCACACACCGAGCCGCTTCAGCTGAACAACAGATGATTGTGTGGAAGTAAATAAACATGGCTATATGACCCATTTCATCGCCAGAGAAGAACCAAAGATTGGAGTAATTACGACGAGGCGTTTTATTGTGCATAAAGGAGGATATGTAGCACACAGAAAAAAGTCTATGTCTTGGAGCCTAAATTCATCAAACATATAGACACAGTGGGTTATTAGTACTTCAGTCTGTAGGTTGTGACTTCTGGTCCATAGGATGTGACAGATTTATGGTAGACAAACATTTGCATTTATTTTTTTATTTTATTTTATTTATTGGTTTATTGAAGACAAATGTAAACGATAAGTTAACCTGGGGGTAAGTCATTATTGGGTCATTTGGGGATAGAAGAAGTTGGGCCAATCGATTAGGTTCCTACAGGAGGATAGCTATGCAAAGTTGTATAAAGATTTAGGTTGAAAAGTTCACACAAAACAAATTACACATTCAATATCAATACAGAAATTGAAGTACCCTTCACATGGATTTGGGACCAATCACAGAACGAGGAGGGACGGCAAGACGATGACGTGCTATTTGACATACGGAAGCTTGTAGTTGTTTAGGGATAAAAAATATATATAGAAATTTACGGATCCAACATGACAGCAGCAGATGCGATGCCATCTTTCGATCAAGCGTTAGAACGTGTTCTAAATAGTTTAGCTCAGAAGTTTACAGCGGGTTCGTCATACGTCACCTGATACGATGATACGATTGGCTATGGCTACGTGCAGATGCATGAGAGACATTCGTAGCGCCCAATAAACGGCTCTGGACAATCGTAAACCACACCTCTCCTACGAGAAAATGAATTGGTGGTCCCCAGACTAAATATCACTTGTGATTTTAGTCTGGCGTTAGCCAGGCTAAGTTCTGTCCCAGCTTGATTAGTTGTCGTTAGCATTAGCATATGTTACTAGCCGTGGCATTTAGCACCGCGCTCAAAAATACAATAGCGAAGGTTTAAACTAACTCAGCGATTGAAGGTTTAGTGAAACTTGTGTTTAACAAACTTGAAGCTAACCAATTTTCATTGCACCTCCCCTGAGGCCTAGGGAGATGTGGGAGGACTTGTTTTAAAGCCATGACTTTGCTTGTTCCAATGCAAATGGGAAAGCGGGAATTCACTATCATTTTCAGTCCCGAAAATATCGGCCTTTTTCTGCGCAAGATCGGACAATAGCCGATATTGTAAATCCCCAAATATCGGCCGGTTGATATCGGGGTAGACTGATGGAAGAGAGGCTGTCAATCTGTGCCATCAGCCCCTATGACCACAGCCAACCACTCTCTCACTACATTCATCCTGGCCTATTGTTCATGTTTTTAGTGGTAGGGAAAACCGGGGAGAACATGCAAACTCCACACAGAAAGGCCCCGTCCAGGTGGGAATCGAACCCGGGACCTTTGAGCTGTGAAGCATGAGCTAGAAGGTCACACAGGTCCTCGCTGTGTGAGTGATTGACAGTGTCTTTGTCCAATGAGATGCGTTAACGTCACCTTAAACCTGCTCTGGGGACATGTCCCCCGTAAACCCAGGCTTCTGATTGGCTGGAGGGTTGCTGTATTTGCCTAATGTTTTACACTTTAGAAGGGAATCATCAGGCCAAAGGATAAATACCTCCTCTTTCGGCAACAAAGGGCAAAAATGATCTGATTGGACGACAATATAATGTTATAAAACATAGAGAAAATAATATTTGAATAATATTAGGATCTATAATAGAATACATTTGGGTTAGTGTTGAACTAACCCAAACTAACCCAGAAGAGAAGCTTTGCAGGTCTTGACGCCATGCCACTGCCGTTACACCCCTAAGTATAGAACTAACCACACCTGATTTGCTCTGACATATAAAAGCATTGGTCTCTACGAAAAGGGCTTTTTTCTGCCATTTGGTCTGGCAGTGTAATTATTACGGTATTCTTTTTAATGAGGCAAAAGCAAGAAAACAAGGTCACTACATGTTCTACTATTTCACAAATATGCTAAGAAAATCACCTAGTCTCATAAACTGTCTTGTTTTCAAACGCATGCTTTCCCTTCTTACAACTACTGTGTCACTTGTTTGAAGGTTCTGTTTGAAGTGACCATGTCGGGGCCCGCAGACTGCCTGTTGAGACTCATGTACGAGTGGATCAAAGAGGCGAATGAGTGCAGCTCTAACCTGATGGATCTGGCCCAGGAGCTGGAGTCTATGAGGAAGCGCTGTAACATCGCGGGGACAGTGGGCAACACTGCGGCTGTGGCCGGAGCCCTGGCATTCCTCGCGGCGCCTTTCACCGGGGGTGCGTCTCTGGCTGTGGGAGGAGCTGTGATCGGAGGCCTTGGGCAGGGGTCAGCCTGATCACCAACATCACGGAGTATTTCTTGTCCAGCAGCAAACTGAAGCAAGTGAAGCAGATAGACGTGAGATGTAACGAGATCGCAGCTGAAATACAGCAACTTTTCCAAATATGAGAATGGAGAGTCCATCCAGCAGCACAGATGAGAGGACAAACATGTTGTGGAGGAGTTTCTGAAAGCCATGTTGCGACGGAGCATTCTTAATAGCCTATCACTCGGGCGAGCAAAAATGTGTTCAATGTGGAAACCTGCTTCACTGTAATAATGGATTAAATAGATATTAAATAGATGTTTTATTTTGTGATATTCATTGTGTCAAAGTAGGGGTGTTTCTATACTGAAAATGTCAAAGTGATCAAACACCGCCTCTGTGGCGGAACGGATTATGAATGGCTCTCACGCCGGCGACCGGGGTACGAACCCCGCTCAGGCCATACTCTTAAATTGTTATGTTTTAACTTTATGCTTAAACATGTTGCTATTGAATGCTATTTCTAAGTAATAGAATACCAAGAAGTTTAACTGTTTTACTTAGGGTTAGGGTTAGTATTTCAACATAATAATTAATATAATAAAATACTAAATCGTTACAAAATAGTAATCGTTACACACGCACACCCTCCCCCAGAGGTGTGAAAATGCAGGGATTGACACAGGTCAGAACTGCCGACTCTGATGGCTTCAATTTGCATCTATTCATTTGTAAATAGGCCGAACTACAGCAACGTGACTCTCACTTATTATGACGGTCCAGTATCGGCCGAACTACAGCATAATTACTTTAATGCGTGTGAGAATTTCAGTGTAATTTCAGTGCAGCGCAGCCACGCATGGATGGTCACAGCAGGAGACACAGCATTGCATTTATTAGCGGAAACAGATGTTCGGAAATAGAAAAAAAAAAAGATGTAATGTACAAATAGTAATGTAATGAGCGAATAAACACACAGCATTGACACATTTTTATATCATCATTTATTTCAGGAACCTTAATGTACAGAAAATCAAAAGCTATATGCGACACAAAAAATGGACAGTGTTTTAGAGCTCCCCCTAAAAGTCTCAAAGTAGGCTTTCAGGGGAGCCCAGGTCCTTTTCAGGGGAGCCGAGCTCCCCTTAGCTCCCCCGTAATTCAAACACTGGGGGTGGGGAATATGGCCGTATTTTATTATTGCGACATCCGCCAATCCGACACTTTTTGGTACCGCTATTCCGACAATCATTTTGAGCGTATCTGTTTGCCCTCGGCTTTGTCCGTGTTTCGTGAGAATAGCTGATAATGATGGAGGCTTATTAACGATCCTCATGGCGCTAGAGGAGTCAGCTCAGCGTCTCCTTCCCTGTTCATCCCCGCTCTGAGCGTCCCCGCTGTCGGCCCATCTATGAGCATTTCTCAGTCCCTCTACAGCGGCTCATGAGATAGTTTTGGGCAAAGGCAGTGACAGGTGCAGGCTAGTCTGTATTTCACAACAAAGCGCTGAAGTCGCGGGAAAGACGCCGCGCACTGTCTCAAGGCTTTAAAGAGACTGAAAAGTGGATGCGCCGCTCACAGCGCTGACCAAGCCACGCGCTCCCCTTCGTTCAAAACATTGTCCAAAAACAAGTCCTTCTCCAAGAAGCAGCGCGCATGGGGGTGTGTATGTGTGGGTCACTGTGCTTTTACGCATAATGGCTATGACGCGCCCCACGGACAGTGCCGCGTAATTGTGCCATAAGCCCTGATTACTGGACATGTTGGCATGTTTCCTTTGCTGCTCTTCCTAATCGTTCTCATTTAATATGGATCGTTTTTATGTCAACTGCATTAATAAAACAGCGGCACAAATACTGTTCAACATCATTCAATCACAGTGGCCTCAGTGGTGCCTCTTGGAGCATCAGACAGCCGACGCACAGTGCGTAATGAGCGCATGACAGGCGGCGGCACTGAGAGAGGAGTGATGCATGTGTTGCCCCATTCGTAAAAAGATTCACAATTTAATGTGCATATGGCTGGAGTGCAGCCGTCAGAAAAAAAAACTTGCTGAGAGCTAGGAGCGGCTGTGGCACGAGCCGCTGCCCTTGGCTCTCCGCACACCGCGTGATGGAGTACGGACTCCTCCAGCATCAGCTATTCTCAGGGTTTTGTTTTGTGCCCAGAAAACACGGGAGCTATGAATGCTATTCTAGGTAATAGAATAACAGAGACAGCAAAGTTAAAAAGCCAGTACAAAAGTGGACTAATAAATATTTTTATCTTCATAACTTGGTGCTGATCGTGGAGTTGTGTCAAAAGTGTCATAGCCGGGATTTGAACCCAGCTCCTCCCGCACTAGAGTCTAGCACCTTATCATTGAGCTATACAGCCACAGTAAAGTTGGTCGGTCTTTCTAATTGACTGCCCAAAATGAGGTCCCAGCACGCTCCTGCATGATAGCTTCACGTTTTTACAATAAACTATGTTTGGAGCAAGGTAGGTTATATTAAAAGCTGACGCGCTCCCGGGATGGCAAGGCCACGGGGAACTATATTGTGAGAGTGGACTTTTTATAGAATGAATCGTGGCAACCCGTGCGTTAATGCCCCCAGCCATGTGTGACACCCAGCGCGTTTTACAAGTTTACTACAGTCTAGCAACTATTTTAAATGTGTTGGCCTATTACTAAGTATTTTTTTGAAAAAATGTAAACGTCTACAAAATGTAATCAAAAAATCCATAACCTGTGCTTGAACCCGGGTCCTCTTGGACCGGAGTCTAGCGCCTTATCATTGAGCTATAACGCCACAGAGAAGTTGGCCGGTGAAGAAAGAAAGAGCGGTGAGAAGCCAGTGTTCCTAACCCTGCTCACAAGTGCCACCTGGTGGTTGTTTGGGTCATTGCAGCGTCACTGGGAAAAAATAAATAAAAGACGCGTGAAGCACACGTGAGGCCACGTGTGCTTCATGCGTGTAAGGCGACGAAACGAACAGACACCCACTGTACTTGGTGTACAGTTTAAGGGCCAAGGTCAGGATTCGGATTGGGATTGGAATCAGAGACTGTGGAGTAACACAGGGAACATTAGGGATAGGGTCTGACATTGCCATCAGTCAGTATGCAGGGAACATCGGGACTTCGGGACTGCTACAGTTTCTGACATCACAGACGTTCTAAACAAGGAAATCACGAATAACCCTGGAATAAATAAACTTGTTTTACATGTTGGTGCTGTTGACACAAGAAACGGAGAGTCTGAAGTCCTGAAAGAAAAGTTTAATAAACTTTTTGACAGACTTGATTGTCTGGACAAAGACGCGATACAAATTTCATCAGTGGACCTATCCCAAACATCGACGGGAGAATAAACAAATTCTCCCGGCTGTTTCAGTTGAATACATGGCTGTCAAAAGTGTGTGAGTCGAGAGGACTGTATTTCATAGAGAACTTTTATCTTTTCTGGAAACGCGACGATCTGTTTAAAGGAAATGGACCACATTTGAGCAGAGGTGGAGTGAGACGACTGACGGAAATCTCCTCCATGCTCTGCAAAATCAGTGGAGGCCTGAGCAACAAGAGAGAGCAGAGAGGAGCATGAGAAGAGCTCCTGGCTCACCAGCAAAGGTTTCGCCTGCATCTCCAATAAAAGATTCAGTCGCAGCTGCATCATCTGCACCTACAGTAATGGACTCAGCCACAGTTAAGGATCCAGCCACAGTTAAGGAATTAGCTGCACCGGAAAACATCTCAACCATAGCAGCGGCGCCACCTGCATCTGCATCTCCGGGAAAAGCTCAGCTTCAGCACCACCTGCATCTATAGTAAATGATTCAGCCGAAGGACCACTTTCATCAACTCCACCACAGGCCTTGAGCCCGACTGGTACATCTACACCCTCCAGAGATTTTTCTGAATCATTCCCATCACCAAAGTCACCTATGGGATTTCCCAGCCATTTTGAAGCCTTGATAAAACAAGGGATTCAAATGACTCCCCGCACTCCAGTCATGTCAAGACCAAGGCTTTCATCCCCGAAGACGTATCATGCCCCTCCCCCACCTCCGATTTCCAGCAGCTTCACTGCTGCTGTCTAGGACATTAAGGGCCTCTGCGTTGCTACCATGCATAGCAAACTCAAAACCAACCAGAGGTCCACAGAGGGAGTGTGTTCTTCTGAAACAATTAGTACAGTCAAACAACATAGATTAGATAAGAGAGGGACAGTCAGACCGTCCAATCAAAGAACTCTAATCCATATCCCTTGCAAAAAGATTCCATCCACTCAAACACAGACAAATCTCAAACATGCTGTACTCAATGCCAGATCGTTAAAAAACAAGTCCTTTTTAATAAATAGTTTTATTTTTCTTATAATCTAGATTTTATGTTTTTAACTGAAACATGGCTTGACAAAAACACTGGTAACGCAGTTTTGATTGAGTGTAGTCCATCAAATTTCAATTTTGTGTCTGAAACACGCCAAAATCAGAGGGGCGGGGTGTCTGTGCAATATTCAGGGACAATATAGTCATCCACAAATTGTCATTTGGGGTTTTTGTATCATTTGAGTATGTGTCTTTCAAAATGGAGATAAAACAATCTTCCATTCTTTATATGACTATTTACAAACCACCACAGAATGTTTTATCGAAGACTTCATTGAATTACTTTCATTTATATGCACTGATTTTGATTGTTTAGTCATTTCAGGTGATTTTAATGTGCATGTGGATGTGACCAATGACAGGCATGCAAAAGAACTTAATGCTGTTCTTGAAATGTTTGGTTTAACTCAGCACGTGAGTGAGGCGACTCACAACAAAGGTCACACTCTAGATCTAGTTATTACAAAAGGTGTTAATATATCAAATGTGAATGTTGTTGATGCTGCTTTATCTGATCATTTTTGTGTCTTTTTTGACTTGTCTGTTACACCCAAACCAGTGGTTGGGCCTGGAGTTATTCAGAGAAGACACATAAATGATAAAACAGGGACACAGTTTATGGAAATGATCAGATTTGAAAATCCTCCATGTTCAAATGTTGATAATCTGTTGGACTCTTATACATCAAGCGTCTTAAATGTTTGGATACTATTGCTCCTGTCAAGGTTAAAATGGTTAACAATAGACAAAAGGCACCTTGGAGAAGTGAAGATTCGGTCAGGGCACAGAAAAGGGAGTGCCGAAAAGCCGAAAGGAAATGGCGCAAGTCAAAGCTCCAGGTTCATTTTGAGATATACAAAGAAGTGCTTTGTGAGTTCAACCAGATTTTGCGTGGAGAAAGGGAGAAATACTTCTCTAAATCATCGAAAACTGCAGAAACAATCCTCGTGTTCTGTTTTCCACAGTAAACAGATTAACTAACCCTCCAGTTTCACTGCCCTTAGAACTAATCTCTACATCTAAGTGCAATGAGTTTGCAATATTTTTTCATGACAAAGTCCAAGGCATTAAAAATGCCATAATTCCACAACACAAATAGCAACCCTGCCACCAGCTAGACACCTTGAGCTGACACATTTCACTCCTGTTACTGACAAAACAATCGAAGAGGTTATCTCCGGTCTGAGTTCATGTACATGCTGCCTTGATGAATTACCCACTAGATTTCTGAAGTCTGTGCTGACCAGCTTGTTACCACAACTTGTTCAGTTAGTTAACATCTCATTTGAGACTGGAGTATTTCCAAAGGCCTTGAAAACCGCAGTCATTAAGCCTCTTCTAAAGAAGAGCAGCCTTGATCCCAAGGTACTGAACAACTACCGCCCATATCAAACCTACCGTTCTTAGGAAAAGTCCTAGAGAAAGTAATATATCAACAGCTCACTTACTTTCTCCTATCTAACAATGTGTTTGATACTTTCCAGTCAGGATTTAGGCCCCACCACAGCACTGAGACAGCTCTGATCAAGGTGACAAATGATATTCGTATGAACACAAACGCAGGTAAGGTCTCAGTTTTAGTTCTGCTGGACCTGAGCGCTGCCTTTGACACAGTGGACCACAGGATCTTACTTCACAGGTTAGAAAACTGGGTGGGAATCTCTGGTACTGCTCTAAACTGGTTCAAGTCCTATCTCGAGGATAGGACGTACTTTGTCGAAATTGGCAACTGTGTCTCAGACAAAATTCCATGACCTGTGGAGTCCCCAGGGGTCAATCTTGGGACCCTCTTATTCAACTTGTACATGCTTCCATTGGGTCAGCTAATAAACAGCAACAATGTGTCGTACCACAACTACGCAGATGACACTCAGATCTACGTGTCACTGACAGCAGGTGAACATGGGCCTGTAGATACTCTCTGTCACTGCATCGAACAGATCAGTTTGTGGATGCAAAACAACTTTCTCCAACTAAACTCAGACAAAACTGAGATCATTGTCTTTGGCCCACAGACACAAAGACAAAGTGTTATCAGTCACCTTGAGTCTCTCGCTCTGAAACCAAAAATCAGGTTAGAAATCTAGGAGTAATCATGGACTCAGACCTGAACTTAAACAGCCACATCAAAGCAATAACGTCATCAGCTTTTTACCATCTGAAAAACATTGTTAAGATCAGAGGAATAGTGTCAAAACCAGACTTAGAGAGACTCATCCATGCATTTGTCTCCAGCAGGTTAGACTACTGTAACGGCCTGCTCACTGGCCTTTCTAAACGAGCTGTTAGACAGCTGCAGAACATCCAGAACGCTGCTGCTCGAGTCCTGACAAGAACAAGGAAATACGACCACATTAGTCCAGTGCTCCGGTCTCTGCACTGGCTTCCTGTCACTCAGAGAATAGAATTTAAAACAGCTCTGCTTGTGTACAAGTCTTTTCATGGTTTAGCACCAAAGTACATCTCTGACATGTTAGAGCCGTATGAACCATCTCGGGCCCTGAGAACTTCAGGGAGGGGTCTCCTGGTGGTTCCCAGAGTCAATAATAAACACGGTGAGGCTGCGTTTCAGTTTCATGCAGCTAAAATCTGGAACAGTCTTCATGAGGATGTGAGACAGGCCTCAACTCTGACAATGTTCAAATCCAGGCTGAAAACAGCTCTTTTTACCCGTGCATATGAAAACTGAAAGTATTTTATCTGCACTCTTGCCTTTTACTGTCATGATTAACTTTATGTTGATGTTTTATTGATTGATTTATCTGTTTTCTTGTAATTTTCTGCAACTGTGAAGCACTTTGAATTGCCTTGTGTATGAATTGTGCTCTACAAATAAACTTGCCTTGCCTTGCCTTGCCTTAAGCTCTAAGATGCCGGTGTTCCTTGGTACCGCTGTTTTCTCCGAATATAGAACGCAGAGAACATCCCTGGACAAATCCAATAGATGTGAGCAACATCCAGGGTCTTGCTGAGTCCCCGCCACCACTAAGTGAAAGGAGTATCATCGTAGTCGCACGTAGGGAATCTCGGATCATTTCTCGTTCTGTGAATAAAATATTGCAAGCCAGTGTCAGAATCACAGGGAAAGGCCAGTCTCACTCACGGACACATCAGTTCATTGTCAGAAGACGATCAGGAGATTTTGTATGGAGAAATATATGAGCTAGTTCATCGATGCCAGTCTCTGTCAGGGCTCATAATAGGGGAAACATTCAGACTTATTAAATATGCTCAGCATTAGACCAGATTTGGACACTTTAGTTCTTTAATTCTCTGTCAATGTCAGCATTTGGTACAAACTATTTGATCCTTAGGGAATAGGACGTTGCTATTGCATTGTTTAAACAGAGCACTTGTCCTCTCTAGGGAAATGTTGCAGGAAGACTCAGACAGCGATACCGAAGAAGAGGAGGAGCTCAAGATGGCGCTGGTCAATGCTCGCTCTGTAAATAAATTCATCAAACCCAGAGACCGGGCCCTCATTGACCTAATTCAGAACAATGATCTGGACGTGCTGCTGATCACAGAGACCTGGTTTCCAGTGGACAACATGCCCAACATCAGCACCATCCTGCCCCAAAAGTACAACATCATCCACTGCCCGCGCCCCCATGGTCGAGGGGCGGCGTCGCCATCGTCCACCGGAATAGCCTTACCTGCGTGCAGGACACATTCAAGCTCACGTATACCTTTGAATATGTGGCGGCGACGGTAACACTGCCAGGTTCCACCGAGACCGTTCTTATTCTGTGCATTTACCGTCCACCGGGGTTCATCAGGTTCTCTGAGGATTTTCTCCCCGAGCTGAGCATGTTTCTGAGCGTTGTTGGTCGGGTCAACAGAAACATAATAATCGGAGGGGATTTTAACGTCTGGGTGAACTGTCCAGAGCTGGCCACAACGCGAAACTTTCTTGACGTTTTGAGTGACAATGATTTCGTCCAACACGTGTGTCAGTCCACACGTGTTGTGGACTGCCCACGTGTTGTGGACTGCCCACAAGACGTGGCTGCCCACGTGTTGTGCCCGTTTTGTGGGGCACAACACGTGCCTGCCCACGTGTTGTGCCCGTGTTGTGGGGCACAACACGGGCACATCCTGGATTTAGTCCTTTCAAAGCGAAAATGTACGAATGTGACAATCACCAATGTTTCAATTCAACCCAATGAATTTTCAGACCACTACACTGTCCTCTTCAGGGCCAAGATTAAAGACGCAATCAGAAAAATGATCAGACAAATCATAAAGTCAGCTCAAATCTGAGCATAAAGAAGCATGACGGGAAAAGGAAACCCCAGAGAAACTATCGACAATAATTTCAAACCATAACATCTGTCCTTGGTCTACAGATGAAACGTTACGTTGTGGCTAACTCTGGCATATATACAGAAATGTTCATTAATATACACTGCCCTTGAAATGAATTAACATATAACATATAAATAGGAAATCATTTGATGCAGTCAAACTATGACGGAATATTATTGCTATTATCGTGCTGTTGAGGAAAGCATCTTTAATTTTTGGGATAACTGTCGGTAACAATTTAGACGCCAGCTTGGTACAGTACATGGCAGAAAGTAATCACATGTGTAAGTACAGGTAATTAAACATTGTAGTGCATGGTTTAATAATGGAGTACAAAGTTTTTCGGCAGTCATAAAGATGTGCGAGCTTTATAAAGGTGTAGCGGACAGTAGAACTAGGTAAGACCGCTTCCTGCCTAGAGGCAACATTCTACACATTTGTATAAGACTGAGCAAGTGTACAAATTAAATTACAAAAATGCACAATGGTCGTACAACATGAGAAAGAACAAGCAAACAAAACAAAAAAATGTATGAAATTAATGAAAATAGTAGCTGCTTTAGTTTTTACATGGCATAAGGCTTTCCTAAATTGGAAAAATTCATTTAAATAAATTTGGAAGAGTGGTTTGACCTTCAAAAATGTACATTTGTGAATATGTTGTTTAACTAAGAGTATACAAGTATTGTAAGTTCATTCTTGCTATCTTGCAAAAATACTCCAAATTTGACATCTTTGTACAGTGTATTGGCTGCATCACTAACATATTCTGATTGATTGTTGAAATGAATTCCATAAAGTTCTGGTATAATGACAATCAAAAAATAAATGTTCCACAGATTCAAAATCACATTCACAAACTGAACAAGAGTTTAAATCAATATTGAAATGTTGTCTCAGAAATTCATTACTGGGATAAATATAATTTACAATTTTGAAATGAGTTTCTTTAGCTTTAGGGGAAATTGGGAGTGAGAGATATTTGGTTCTGATTTTTATTTGTATATCTTTTGGAAATCCTTGAGAGTGTAAATTCTTTGTAGTGAAAGTGGGTGAAGTTTGTTTGTTATTGCATTTCTTATTTTGTTTGAACATTTTCTGTTTTTAAATTCTATTTCATCTATTATAAGCAAAGGAAATCTAGGTAATACGACGTCATGTATGTATGTCTCTGTAAGAACAAAGTAATTAAGGACATTCCCATCAGAATCCATAAGATGTGAAATAGACCAAATACCTTTTTTCTCCCAGTCATCATAATAGATAGATTTTCTTTTGAACAATATGCATCGATTTTTCCAAATAGGCAAATTATGAGTATAAGACATTTTCCAGTTTAAGAGAACCTGTTGATGAAATGTAGATAACTTAAGCGGCAATTTACAAAGAGAAAAGTCACAGGCTAATAGGAATTCAATGCTGCCACATTCTAAAAATATTTTAGCTGGAATATAAAACCAAAAATTATTATGATTGTTTATAAAATTTTGCAACCATTTTCATTTTAGTGTTCCATTCATAGCTTCAAATCAATTATGTTTAGACCACCTTCAGCAATGGGTTTAACGGCATCATTTTTTCTAATGTAGTGATGTTTATTTGTAAATGTAAAATTACAAATGTTTTTGTTTATTTTATTAAGTAGATGATCAGGGACAGCTAGAGAAAATGCTTATTTTAAATAAATCTTGATAAAGCTTTGCTTTTGGAAATTAAAATTCTACCAAAGATTGATACATCTCTTTGTAACCAAGAATGTAAAATAGTTTGTGTTTTGGTTATATTGTTTTCAATGTTTAGGAGTTCCCTTAATAAACACGGTGAGGCTGCGTTTCAGTTTCATGCAGCTAAAATCTGGAACAGTCTTCATGAGGATGTGAGACAGGCCTCAACTCTGACAATGTTCAAATCCAGGCTGAAAACAGCTCTTTTTACCCGTGCATATGAAAACTGAAAGTATTTTATCTGCACTCTTGCCTTTTACTGTCATTGATTAACTTTATGTTGATGTTTTATTGATTGATTTTTTAATCTGTTTTCTTGTAATTTTATGGAACTGTGAAGCACTTTGAATTGCCTTGTTTATTAATTGTGCTCTACAAATAAACTTACCTTACAAATAAACTTAGAAATAAACTTACCCTTACCTTAGCTCTGGAAACGTCTCCACTCTCATGATTACTAGAGGAATTTGATCTGCAGTTTTTATAAAATGTTCGTGTCATCGGCTAACTGTGTGATAATTAGAGGCCTGCCCAGAACAGTTAATGGTTTCAAATCTGTACTGTTTTTGATATAAATCAATAACATTTCCACAACTGAAATCAAAATCAGAGGTGAGCACGGGCAGCCTTGCTTTACCTCTCTGTTTACCTGGAATCTTTTAGATGTACCCGCAGGTAAAGACACTGAACTGTTTATATCTGTATACAACATGTTAATCATGTCAATGAACTTATTACCAAAGCCAAAAAATTCAAGAGTTTTCAAAATAAAAGGATGCTCAACCAGATTAAACGCTTTATAGAAATCTATTCAATTAAATAGTTGTAATCCAATAAATCCAAAACTAATCTAATGTTATTGTGTATTGATCTATCTTTAATAAAGCCTGACTGAGTTCACTAACAATATAACCTATCCCAGCCTTTAATCTGTTGGCTATAATTGAGTGAATAGTTTATAATCTACATTCAATAAGGATATGGGTCTTAGATTTTCAATATACCTTTAATCTTTTCCTGGCTTTGGTAAGAGAGTAATGACTTCTTGCTTCATTGTTGTTGTTGTGAGGTTATTATTCTCAATGCATTCACTGAAAACTGAAAATAGCATTTGTTTTATATCTTTCCAGAAAAATGTATACAAATTGGATGTTAAACCATCTTGACCAGGGGCTTTTCCCAAAGCCATACGCTCAATAGCAGCATCAAGTTCTTTTAGTTCTATTTCAGCATCACAGAACAATTTCAAACCCTGTTCAACTTGAGCAATATTGTGTCTTATATTCTCGAGAAAATGTTCAGAACTTTCAGAAATGTAATTGGATGAGTATAAATTTGAATAAAATGTGTAAGTCTCTTCGGCTATTATATTTGCTTGGTGACATTCTTTGTCAATAATCATTAATACATCCAACTTAGTTATTATTAAGTGTTGATTATGTAATACTAACTAATAACTAAATCAATAGTCAATTAATAGAATGGTGACTGGTGTTTATAAGTAATGATTGGATATGGTTATTAGGTGAATGGGAAAGAGAAAAAGAAAAAAGTATAAATAAAAATAAAATAAAAATAAATGTTTATATATATTGGTAAATTGCATACATTTCTATCTTCGTGTTATGTCTTCTTACTTTGGAAGTCTTGTAAACATCCTGTGATTTCTTCTTGTAAAACATGAAATGCTTTTCTTTAGCAAAGCTGCTATACGCAAGATTAATGCGGACAATTGTAATTGTGTAATTCAGGAATTTGTCATGTAAAGTGTTATATTGTATGAAAACACAAGATGCTGCTTGTATCACTGTATCCGGAATGTAAATTAATTTTGAATATGGGGGTAGGCACTTATAAGCTTTCTTGCTTCGGCCTACTCCTTTTGAGTTTTTGTTACTTTATTTATTTTCTGCACTGCAACAATGTTAATGTAAATAATCACTCAAATAAATCCAATCAATCAATCAAAAACTTATTCTGTTCTTGTCTTTTTTCTAAATGGTAGAAATAAGATGTTTTTTCTCCCCTTGTTCTATCCTCTTTGCCCTGGACCTTACATAACCAGCCTGTGCTCTTTGAGTGAATAATTCATCAAGGTTGGATTGTAAATTTGAAAAAATAGCCTTTTCTTCTTCTGTTCATTTTTCTTACACAACATGTTAATTTCTTGTACTAGGGCATATTCTTTTTCCCTTAGGCGTTGGCTTCTGATTTTGCCGTGTTTAATGGAAATACTTCTCACTTTAAATAGTTTACAATATAATAGTATTTAGTTCTGTATTCAATTTCAATTTCCATTAAAGTATTTCTTACTTCATTGACAAACTCTTCCACCAATAATAAATCTGAATTCAATTTCCAATAGCTCTTATAGTGGTTGATATTAACATTTGGTTTGAGAATTATTCCAATTAAACAATGGTCAGTTAAAGATGCTGCAGCTATTTCAACCTTAGTGACAAATTCCAGTATTTCAGGGATAATAACCAATAATCGATCCTTGATTTTGCACCACCTTTAGGTTTTATCCATGTATATTGACATTCATTGGGATTTTTTTGTTATCAGATATCAGTGAGAGAGTGAGCATCTGTAAAAACCTTAAGAACTGTGTTATACTGGTGGTCATTATAAAATGATGGGGATCTGTCTAACCATTCATCCAGTGCAATGTTAAAATCCCCTCCAAACATTGTAAAGCTAATATTATGAGAAAGTTTGAAATCTGCAATTATGTCTGATATATCATCAAACAGCCTTTTGTTCTGATTTAAATTGTTATATCTGTATAACTTCGCAACAAGACATAATAAACCCTCCAATTTAGCAACAATTACAACCCAATGTCCATCTGTTGGAATATTTATCAGCGTTTGGCTTCCTGCAACTTTTCATCACGCAATCACAATATGTGAAGATGATTTGAGATGCCATGTGTTTGGTTGTAAGCAGACATGCATGTTCCAGGTGACTCAGCGGAACTGTCTCTGCAGCAATGCAAATTCTACAAGCACACACGCGCCACTCTATGCAGGACATCCACTGATATTCCGCTTTCTGTTAATATAAATGAGCATTTCCCCCTTATGTATGAGACAAAAAAGAGGCTCGACCGATCTCTTTCATTGCTCTGCAAAAAGCCACATCAGGGCACCTGTGGCAGTGTTTCCTGGGCTCCACTCTGACGTCGGTGGGGTGGGGGTGCTCTTCGGGATAAGTAAAGACAAATATTTGCAATTCAAGAATGAAGCAATTGTCGAACTTTTCATACGTTTTACTACGTGCTCCCTCTCCTGGCTTCAAACCAGCAATCTTAGGCATCAAAGTCCATGACCTTAGCTGTCGCACCAACTGACAACAGAAATTGTGTGGCCAAAACCAATATTTGTCAATTACATTTATTCTTCATGTCATATTTCTTGTGTTTGCAAATGATAATTGAAATTGCACTGTTCTAAAGGAAGCAGCTACCACCAGCTACAGTCCTAATTATGCATAATGAGGAAGAATTATCAGACAGTTCACGTAAGAATTTTTTGTTTCATTGACTGGTTATATCATGGTAACCCAGAAGGACACGCCCACAAACAGCTGTTTTGCTCCTCATTTGCAGCTGAGACAGTTCGGCTGAAACAACTGGGACATGCTCGTCTACTTTCAACCAAACACATGGCTTTTCTGTGAGCGCCAGCGTCCATTTTGGTGAATCGATGTCAAGGTAAGGGTGCATTGGAGTGGTGAGCACTGAAGAGACAATCGGATATGTTGTTTGAGACGGAATATAAGCTTTGTTGAGTGTAGGTAGGTGACGTGGTGGCCCACATGGTCAACACAGCTGACGGGCCAACTGTGCAACCAGATAAATCAGCACCAGACGATCTAAAACATTGCTAAACTCTGTTCGTGGTTGAAATGTAGCTTGAAAAGGTGGTTCTCGTGAACTGTTGGTGATATAAAGTTGTGTTGTTCTGTGTGGGGCTGTGGCCATGAAATTACTTGTTTGTGCCGCTGTTTTGACAGAGAAATGAAAAAAGAGTTTTTTTCTGTCTTCATTTCACTCTGTCATTGGCTGCTGCAGTCTGTGTGTTCGCTTTAGGGACGGTAAAATCACCCACGTTTCTCCTGTGCGTCCAAAATCGGGCTTAAAAATCAAATTGATTTCCTGCGACTGTAGTCCAGTTGCGTCTGACTGCTGCCCACACTACACGATTCGAACGTGAGTCCAGTCGTGACCCCCCCACACTACGCGACACGACTCTGTGTGACTGCCTTCAACTAGCCACGACTCGGGAAGACTCGGCGTGACTGAGAATTGTATCAAAATCGGGCATAAAAGTTGTGTAGTGTGTGCGGACCTTAAAGCACTTACTTACATAATATAAGTCTTAGCTCCCACGGCTCAATGATGCCACATTTGACAGTAAAGTCTGAGGTTGTTGTTGGATTCAAATCAAGGTTGGGTTTGGGGTATTTTGGTAAAGTAATGTTTAAGCTCCTGGTTGAATGTTACTATATCACAAATACAAAATGTCGTAAAACTATGTTACAAAAATGCCAGCATTGGACATGCTCCTAATGCTAGTTATTATCACACTTTATTTTCCATATTTGCATTTTATATGTTTGCTACTTCCCCAGTTACTCTTGCAGCACAGATGAGGATTTTTTTTATGGTGTAGCAGTATATTTTACAGTGCGCTTGTCAGAGGTAAGGAGTTTACACAGGGCAGATCAGCGGACGCTCAGTCTTATTCTCTATTTGCTAAAGGGATGACAGGGAGTGGCCACAATTCTGTTAGAGCTAGTGGCGGCAGTGTCACTAGCTAGTGCGGCCACGGCGGCATGATAGCGCAGTGGTTAGCGCTCGTGCTTCACAGCAAGAAGGTCCTGGGTTCGAATCCCACCTGGACGGGCCTTTCTGTGTGGAGTTTGCATGTTCTCCCCGTGTCTACATAGGTTTCCTCCGGGTACTCCGGTTTCCCCACCACTAAAAACATGTACAATAGGCCAGGATGGATGATGTGTGAGTGTGAATGCATGGAGGTGGTCAGAGGGACCGTTGGCGCAGATGTGTGCAGTCGCGACAGCACTTCTGTCAGTCTCCCCCAGGGGAAACTGAAGCTACTAACGTAGTTTACCACCACCGAGTATGGAGTGAATGTAAAATGCTCTCATGTAAAGCGCTTTGTCACCATGTCTGGGAAAGGCGCTATACTGTATAAATAAAGATCTTCTTCTTCTTCTTCTTCTTAGTGAAAACATGCTATACTAGCCAGCCTAGTACTGGGCTAGTGTGATGTTGCCGGTAGGTGGGTATGACGCGCTAGGCGGCGCATTACCTGATGTTTCGTGTTCATCAAAACAGGGTCCATACAGTCCAGTAAGGTGCAAAAATGTCATTCTTTATTCCATAAATTCAAAGGGTAAAATCCATTAAAAAACAAGAACAGTGCCACAAACACCGCCAAAGTGGTCAAAACCTGTTTGCCCTTCCGGGTCAACACCTGCCTTTCCATCGATTGCCCCGGCCTATATACACATGGCAACAGCGCCACACAGTGTACACACACGCAAACAGATGAACAAACATTGGAATTTCCTTAATGCCATATTTGGCTGCTATACACCGGCCCCTAATTGGCATGGTAAATAAACATGGCAATTCCCAAAACGTTTTAGAAGGTGACAAATATGGTTTAGTCCTTTTATTATTTAGACCCCATGTACCAGACACAACTTGGTAATTGGTCTTTCGATTGTATTGGACTTGGTTTTCAATTTCACAGATCTCACTAAACCGTGAGCATCTGGATGAACCTCCAAAACTCTCCCCAGAGGCCAGGATCCTCGTGGAGCCGATGCATCCATAATGGCCACAATATCTCCGACAGCAAGGTTCTTTTTCTTTTCATTCCATTTTTGCCTTTGTTGGAGCAATGGCAAGTATTCATGGACCCATCTCTTCCAGAATAGGTCAGCAAGGTATTGCACCTGCTTCCACCTCCTCCTTCCGTACTGGTCCTGGGCTGTGAAGACTCCAGGAGGAATTGATGGTTTTCCTCTTAACAGGAGAAGATGATTGGGCGTAAGCGGCTCCAAATCATTGGGATCATCTGACAGTTTGGTGATTGGCCGGTCATTCAAAATAGCTTCCGCCTCACATAATACTGTGGCTAGCCCATCATCATTCAGGGTCTGCTGGTGTAACACTGAGCTTAGGACCCTTCTTACCAAGCGAATCATCCTCTCCCATACACCACCAAAATGGGAGCCCGCAGGTGGATTAAATGTCCATTTTACTCCTGCATGTGCCAGATATCCTGTTATTGTTTCCTGGTTCAATTTAGCAAGAGCTTTCTTTAATTCTCGTTCCGCTCCCACAAAGTTTGTTCCATTATCAGACCAAAGGTGCTGGACTTGTCCTCTCCGACTTATGAAACGTCTCAGGGCATTTACGCATGCATCAGTATCCAACGCAGACGCTACCTCCAAATGAATGGCTCGACTTACCATGCAGGTGAATATCACACCATACCTTCTGCAGCAGGACCTCCCTCTTTTTACTTCGATTGGACCAAAGTAATCAACCCCAGTGTTGGTAAAAGGGGGAAGGTCTGGTAAAATCCTTGCAGCAGGTAGATCGGCCATCTTCTGTTGTAAAGGTCTGCCATTGTAGCGTTTACAGAAGCTACACTCTCCAATTACCTTTCTAATGGCAGAATTACCCTTTGTGATCCAGTATTTCTCCTCATAGATGATAGAGTGTGAGATCGTCCTGCATGTCCCAGATTTTGGTGAACGTGCTTGAGAATGAGGCTGGAAATATGCCAATCTTTATCAAGGATAATTGGATGTTTAGCTTCCATAGGCATTGCACTTTACGGAGCCTACCCCCGACCCTCAACAGCCCGTCTTCAAAGATGGGGTCCAAATTATAGATAGGACTTTGGCGGCTCATCCTTGAGCCTTTAGAAAGGGCTTTGATTTCCAGCTTGAACCTTTGACACTGACAGTAAGTGATGATGGAAATTTCAGCATTTTGTAGATCTTCCAATGACAAACCATTTCCTTGCAGCTGTCCAATGGCCCTTTTACAACAAACTTTGTTTCTTGCAGAGAGTGACCGATTGTTCCCTTTACACTTCTCCGTCAACCATGACTTCAACTTCAAGTACCAAGCCACAGCTCTATTGAGCCTCCACCAGTCTGAGAAAAACAAGATCAGCTGGTCTGTCGGTGCAGGAGTGTCCACTCTGAGAGAATTAGCAGCCGCCTCCCTCCTGACCTCTTTATCTCCCACATCTAGTGAAACATCCACCACAGCGTTGGGCCACTGTTCCTCATCCTTCCACAGATACGCTGGTCCTTCCAACCATCTTCTGCTTTTCAAAAATCTGGGACCTTCAGCCCTCTGGACACATAGTCAGCTGGGTTTTCCTTTGTACCGACATGTCTCCATTGCATGGGCTCCGACAAGTCTCTTATGCTGGCGACGCGATTTGCTACAAATGTATGAAAACGCCGGTCTTCATTGCTGATGTACTTCAACACAGATGTGCCATCAGTCCAAAACATGGATTTCTGTAGAAACATTCCCAGCTCTGCTTTAATCATAGCATCCATCTTTACAGCAAGCACGGCTGCAGACAACTCAAGTCTGGGAATGGTCACAGCTTTTAAAGGCGTTACTCTGCCCTTGCCGAGGAGAAATGCAACGTGGATCTTATTGTCTTCATTCACCAAACGAATGTATGTAACTGTTCCATAACCTCCTTCGCTGGCATCTGAGAAGTTGTGTAATTGTGCTTGCTTTATTATTCCAAAGTCAGATGGTTTGATACACCGATCCACACTGAATGCCGCCAGCTGGCTCAGCTCCTCCAGCCATTTTCTCCATTGCTGTAAAATATCCTGTGGCAAAGGATCATCCCAATTACAGCCTCTTTTGCACAGCTCCTGCTGCATTATTTTGCCTTGTAGTGTCACAGGGGCCAAGAATCCCAGTGGGTCATAAACAGAGCTGTTGACTGACAACATTCCACGCCTGGTTAGAGCCCGATGTTTCATTTCCATACCAAAGTTGAAAACATCAGTTTCTACACACCACTGAAGACCAAGCGCTCTTTCCATTGGAAGCTTGTCTATGTCCAAGTTCAACGTCTTCAACTCCTTGGCTCTCAGCTCTCCAGAGATGGCTTGCAGAACACCACGACTGTTGCTTATCCACTTTTCCAAGGCAAAGCCTCCCCTTCCACAAAGAGCAATGAGACCATGTATCAGTTGGATAGCTTCCGTATCTGTGGCTGAGCTCTTCAGGCAGTCATCAACATAAAAATTCTGTTGGACTGTTTCTATAACACCGGCTGGAAACTCTGACTGATTGTCTTGGGAAGTTTTTTTTAGAGCATAGCCTGCGCAGCTTGGTGACGAAACGGCTCCAAACAAATGCACCATCATTCTATAAGGCACTGGTTCTTGTGTTATGTCACCACCAGGCCACCACAAAAAGCGAAGAAAGTCCCGGTCCTCTTCTGGCACATGCACTTGATGGAACATGGCTTTAATGTCTCCCATGAAGGCTATCGGTTGTTGTCTGAACCTCATGAGAACACCCAGCAATGTGCTTGTGAGATTGGGACCTTGCAGTAGTTCAGT
Organism: Neogobius melanostomus; assembly: GCA_007210695.1. Taxonomy (NCBI): domain Eukaryota; kingdom Metazoa; phylum Chordata; class Actinopteri; order Gobiiformes; family Gobiidae; genus Neogobius; species Neogobius melanostomus. The sequence goes on from VHKM01000306.1 coordinate 416,054, forward strand.
GTTTAGGGACACACCTTTGAATGTGGCACCACAGTCGAAAACAACACGCAAAGTTCCTTTCCTTGGATGATGCACCCCATGATGGGGAATGTACCAAACCTTTCCATTGTCAAGGTCTCTTTGATCTTCAGGCACTTGTTCGGCATAACTGCAAGCAATGATGTTGTTCATATAGTTCACATATTCCTGACGGAAGTGCTGGTTAAACTGAAATCTTTTCTTCAGACCTCGCAATCTCTGTTGAGCCACAGCAAAATTATTTGGTAAGAAAACATCTGTTTTCTGAACGGTAAGTTCACAGTATACTTTCCTTCTTGTAGTTTTGCAGATGTTTCCATTATGTCGAGAAACTTTTGGTCTTCTATGGACATTTCCTTTTTGTCTATACTCTCACAGAAATCGTGATTGTACTGGTTCATCAGCAATTCCTCCAGCTTGCTTACTGCAATTCGATTCACTGTAATAGTTGCAGCTTCCAGCTCACTATTCCCATCCAACGGGCCATTAACTACCCAGCCAAGCACAGTTCTAACGGCATATGGGCCATTTCCTTGGCTGTTAATGACCTCCCACGGCTCCAGCAGCTGGGTGCATTGGTCCCAATCAGCAGGTCGACCTTGGCATGGATGGATGGTATGTGAACCTTTGACAAATAAGGCCACTTCAGCAGATCTTGAGCTCTTACCATGTCATCTGTAGTGACTGGCATTTGTTTTTGTGTAATGACTTCTGGGAGTGAAAAGAACTGTGAGCCCTCCAAGCCGGCCACCTCAAGGCTGAATAAGGAATAGGCTGAATTTATCTTTGTTTGACCCATTGTCGCAACAGGACTTGCGTTCTTCTTCCAGGGAGGCTCAGGCGATGCATCAGCTGTTCAGAGCAAAATGTTCCTGTGCTGCCTGGATCCAGGAATGCAGACGTTTGGATCACAGTGTCACCCTTAGCAGCTTTGATTTTAACAGGAAGCACTGATAGCATGGTGCGACCTTTGCCGGCCCTGTATGTCCACAAGTTGCGTGAGAGATGGAAATGGGTTCTGTGGTTTCCAATTCATGTTCTGGAGAAGTTGTCTGTCGATTTATATGCAACACCGTTGGATGGCTTTGTTTACAAATTTCACATTTCAATCTAACTTCACAGTCACGGCTGATATGGCCTCGTCGAAGGCAGCCAAAACACACTCCTTTTTTCTTCAATAAAAACACTTTGTCCGTGTGTTTCTTCTTCTTGAATTGCATACAATTTTCCACTGAGTGTTCCATTGAGCAGCAAACACAGTTATCATTTCTATTCTCTTGGTGTGAAAATGGCTGCTTAACTTCGTTGTGTGCACCCATAGCAGTTACTGTGCTAGCCACCACATTCCCTCTTGGCTTGTTACTGGGCTGCGACTTGGGGCGACTTAATGATGTTGTATTAGAGCCATAGTCTTGCAGATCTCCAAAGAAGGGTCTGAGAGGATCTTCACGTGGCGTTCTATAAATTCCACCATGTCACCGAATCCAGCTCTGTATCCAGTGGACTCCATTATGTCATGAGCCTTGCTCCGCCATCGCTCTTTCAGCTTATATGGCAGCTTTGCCAAGATTGCCCTCATGTTGACAGGCATGTCCAGCTCCTGCACATACTCTAGCTCCTCCATGATGTTACAGCAACCGCGCAAAAATAAGGCGTAGCTCTGGAGTGCCTTAGTATCATCTGCTCTTATTGCTTGCCAAGACAATGCCTTGCTGATATAGGCAGTTGCAGTTCTATAAGGATTTCCAAAATTATCCTGCAGCAGAGCCTTGGCAACAGCATAGCCATGATCTGGAGCCATATGCTGGCAACTCTGCACCAGTTCACGAGGTTGGCCTTGGGTGAATTGCTCCAAGTAATACAAACTGTCCCCTGCAGTTGCTTTACTTTCCACTCCTTGCTCAAAGGCCTTTATGAAACTCCTGTAGTGCAGAGGATCACCATCAAAATGGGAATGTCTCTTGGTGGCAGTGTCATTGATCGCTGCTGGTTCATGAGAGCGGCCGTGATTTCAGTTTGTCTGCTCATAATGGTCAGAAGGTCAGAGGGCATATGCAAGTTGGTCAATGATTGCGACAGCATTTCATTTTGTTTAGACTGATCCTTTCTTTCCATCCTTTTTTCATCGTGCTCGAAGTGGTGCCGTTTTGTTTACATTTGTTTCCATTTTGTTCCACTAGAGGGAGCTGTTTAGTTGTGTGCAATTTGCATTCATTCTTCTCCACTAAGTGATGTGGCTGTCCTTTACTTTCTGCGTTCCACTGCTTTGGTCTAACATCCACAGGTTTATTTTCCAATAGTGGCGTCTTTATTTTCTCTTTTTGTTGTGCCATTCTCTGTTTGTCAATGTCGTGATGAGGTATGAACTCTTGGGCTGTAGGGTTTAACGTTTGTCCATTTTTGTTGCCTGTACTTTTTGTATTTGAGATTACTTGGGACTTGCACTCTTCCGTTGCATTATAAATTTCCATTTTTGCTTCCGATGCCGCCAGCTCTGCTTCCAAATCAAGCATCTCTTTTCTTCTTCTTAGTTTTGCTTCCTCCTCTTCAATAGCATGCCGCTCCTTTAGTACTTTGACACGAGCCAAAATTGCAGCTCTTTCTGCAGCTGCCTTTAGTTTAGCAGATGAAGCACTGGACTTGTAGCTTTTTGAACTGCTTACATTTGAAATGCTATCTTCAGGAGAAACTTCATTGTTTTCACCATCTTCATTTTTATTTGTTGTGTATTTGAATTCATTTGTGTTTCTTCTCAATTTGAGAAAGCCATTCATTGACATATGAAAAACACTCATTGTTTGGGAGCATTTTGGCTTTAAACCATATTTCATGCTTTTCAAACTCATCCACAGGTAACAGACCCATCAATGAATCATGTACCTCTTTAGACTCATCACACATCATTTTCAATTCATCAACAGCATTCACCACTTTGTTTTATCCCCATCAGACATGAGTTCATTCAATTCCCTTCTAATGTTAGAGGCTTTATTTAGTTTAGACTTTCTAGTACTTTGTAACTTATCAAGCTTTTCAGCCAACGCCTTTTCTGTTAATTTAACAGTGTGTTTTTGAGTTACCACAGCATTACTAATTTGTTCATTTTCAATATTCATGTCCAACGCGCACGCTTCCTCCATAGTACGAAAAGTCGCGAGTACAAAACGTAAAGTTCAGTTCAGGTAAGCGCAACGAAAGTACGTCAAAGAGTCACGTGATTCAACACGAAAGCGTATAGCTCCAATTTATTTCAACGCACGCGGAGGGTAATACCAATGCATTGGATTTATGTGTGCACACAATTAGGCCATGGTGTAGCGCTACACATACCTCTCGTTGGGCGCCTTTATTTGTAAATCCAAGCAATCGTCTGCGGTGCTCCTCCAGCTCCGTGGTCCACAGCGCTTCCTCCTTGATTTAGCCCCACAGCTGGTTACGGTGCGGGCTGTCCTCCCGGGCCTCACGTCCTCGCTACAGATCCCACGATCGTCCTCGTCCCACATTGTTTCCCAAAGAAAGGTATGCGCTTCGTTCCAAACTTAGTTCAAACGGGCAGGTTTTTGACAGTATACTAGCCAGCCTAGTACTGGGCTAGTGTGATGTTGCCGGTAGGTGGGTATGACGCGCTAGGCGGCGCATTACCTGATGTTTCGTGTTCATCAAAACAGGGTCCTTACAGTCCAGTAAGGTGCAAAAATGTCATTCTTTATTCCATAAATTCAAAGGGTAAAATCCATTAAAAAACAAGAACAGTGCCACAAACACCGCCAAAGCGGTCAAAAACCTGTTTGCCCTTCCGGGTCAACACCTGCCTTTCCATCGATTGCCCCGGCCTATATACACATGGCAACAGCGCCACACAGTGTACACACACGCAAACAGATGAACAAACATTGGAATTTCCTTAATGCCATATTTGGCTCCTATACATGCTGCCACATTTTATCTCACCAGTGCTGTCCAGGAAGGGTGTGACAGCCTTCTTCAAAGGTCAGGTCAAAAAGCAGTGCCTTACTTCCTTAAGATAAAGCTAAAGAAATCAAAAACAGGGAAGAACAGCAAAGGCCCTTGCAGAACCCCACATAACAATGGATCCAAAGTGGACCATCTAATCCATTTCTTTATATGTTGATGGTACCGGGTCAATGCTTGATTCTTTGGATTTGACCCAGTATGGAAATCTGTTTTTCTAATTAGCGATGCAATAGCCAAAAAAAAAACATGTCCCACTATTTCATGTGGTTTTGTTGAAGGTGAGCGGGTTGACAGACAAACTGGCTTGTCAACTCACTTCAAACGTATTAAATGCATATACAGAGGGGCAAATAAGTATTTGATCCACCACTAATTTTGCAAGTTCTCCCACTGAGAAAGAACTGTCTGTAATTTTCATCATAGGTGCTTCATCTGTGAGAGACACAATCTGAAATGTTTTAATAAAATCCAGGAAATCCCATTGTATGGGTTTTAAGCAATTATTCGTGTTTTTGAGCAGAACAGTAGTATTTGATACAGTGGGAAAATAGAACTGAATATTTGTTTGTTGCTTTATTTGTCATTATACTTTACAATGAAATGTGTCCTCTGCATTTAACCCATCTCTCTACGCCACTGGACGACCTGTAGGAGCAGTGGGCAGCGGCAGTGCTGTGCCCGGGGACTCATCTCGATGATGTGGAGCCAGGCTGGTGGTCAGAAACACCTGGCTGGAGGATTCACCTATTGTACATGTTTTAGTGGTAGGGGAAACCGGAGTACCCGGAGGAAACCTACGCAGACACAGGGAGAACATGCAAACTCCACACAGAAAGGCCCCATGCAGGTGGGAATCGAACCCGAGACCTTCTAGCTGTCCAGCACGAGCACTAAGAAGTGGCGCTAGGCTAGGGCAAGGCTAAAGCATTTCTATGGTATCAGTTAGCCTGCATTAAAAACAGTCTGACTCACTCCACAGTGCACCTGAGGCAAATCACTTACAACACCAGACTAACCATATAAATGTCTGTGTTAATAGAATAATTTTTGAAATATAACTGACCTTGTATCACATGAATTACCGCATTTTGAGGGACTATTTTCTCGCAGATCACTCCTCCGCTGTGTTAGCTTACAGCCACGAAGCTGATGCTGCTCAAATATAAGTTATTTTAAATCCAAAATGGTTAAAATTATTCTATTAACACAGACATTTATATGGTTAGTCTGCTGTTATAAGTGATTTACCTCATGTGCACTGTGGAGTGAGTCAGACTGTTTTTAATGCAGGCTAACTGTTACCATAGAACTGCTTTAGCCTTGCCCTAGCCTAGCGCCACTAGACTCTTCAAATATAAGAACTGCATGAATTTAAGAAAAAAAAATATCTCCAGACATCAACAATTTTATCCAACTCTGATCTTGAATCTGTGATTCATGTTTTATCTCCTCTCGTTTAGATTTTTGTAACTCCCTTTTTACTTGTTTCAACAAATCTACTTTGAATCATCTTCAAATGGTTCAAAATGCTGCAGCGAGGCTTTTAACAGGATCTAGGAGACGTTCACACATTACTCTCATTGTATACTCTCTGCACTGTGTCCCCATCAAATTTCAAATAGAATTTAACATTTTGTTTAGACCGGCGTAAAGTGGATTCAGACCGACCCAAAAGTTCCGCTCTCGGGTCGAGAGTCCCTTTAGGTTGACCTAAGAGCCTGTGTGAAAACGCCCTTAGTTTACAAGGCTGTGATTGTTTCCATTTCAATCTCTTAACCCCCAGCTGAACCAAGGACATTTTCTCCAGTTTGGTATTACCCAAATCTAAAAGCGTCAAATAACAAGGATTAACATGCAACAAAAAAGTGACAAAAGAAGCAACAAAAAAGTGACAATAAGACAACAAAGAAGTGAGAAAGAGCAACAAAAACACGACAAAAACGCGTCAATTATGTGACATAAACCCGGCGACAACGCACTAAAAAGTTAGGATCAGTTTTGTAGGCCTTAGTCTTCAAATGATACATTACACTGTTGCTCTCCAGTTGAGAAGCTTTTAGATTTGGGTAAAGTCAAACTGGTGAAAATGTGGTTCGGTTAAGGCGGGGGGTAAGAGGTTAATTTGTGTAATACTTAGTTCTTTGTGAAGCACTTGATTTTATCTGCGAAAGGTGCTATATAAATAAAGCTGCTTCTTCTTCTTCTTCTCTTTCTTCTGTTTCTCCTTCTTCTTCTTCTTCTCTTTCTTCTTCTCTTTCTTCTCCTCCTTCTTCTCCTCCTCCTTCCACCAGAAAGTTTTAATTGATCTTCTCTCATGCCTCCTCTGGATCATCCTCATGTGGTCAGATGAGACTAAAATAGCGGCACGGTAGCGCAGTGGTTAGTGCTCTCGCTTCACAGCAAGAAGGTCCCGGGTTCGATTCCCACTGGACGGGGCCTTTCTGTGTGGAGTTTGCATGTTCTCCCCGTGTCTGCGTAGGTTTCGTCCGGGTACTCCGGTTTCCCCTACCACAAAAAACATGTACAATAGGCCAGGATGAATGATGTGTGTGAATGCATGGAGGTGGTCAGAGGGACCGTTGGCGCTGATGTGTGTAGCGACAGCGCTTCTGTCAGTCTCCCCCAGGGGAAACTGAAGCTACTAAGGTAGTTTACCATCACCGAGTATGGAGTGAATGTAAAATGCTCTCATGTAAAGAGCTTTGTGACCATGTCTGTGAAATAAAGATCTTCTTCTTCTTCTAGAACTTTTTGGTATGAACTCCATTTGCCGTGTTTGGAGGAAGACCATCCCAAGAACACCATCCCCGCTGTGAAGCTTATGGGGTGTAGAAACATCAGGACATCTGCCCTGCACTCCTTCTGTACCAAATACTTAGTTCTATTTTCCCATTATATCAAGTACTTACTTTCTGCAAGAAAACACAAATATTTGTTTAAAAATTATATTAAAAAAGTCAAATTCTGTCTTTGCCTTCTCTTTCCAAATTGGAAAGAGAACAGGACTGCCTGTTGGAACTCATGTATGAGTGGATGGATGAGGCAGAGGAATGCAGCTCCATCCTGAGGGATCTGGCCCAGGAGCTGGAGTCTCTGAGGGAGACATGTAATGCTGTGGCGGGAGGCCTTGGAGCAGGAGTCAGTGTGGTCACTAAACTCATCGAGAAGTTTGAGTCTAGTGAGAAATTGGACAGAGTAAAGGTGATAGACACGAGTTGTAATAAAATTGTGCTCGATATACAATACCAATATTTCACGCTGAGAGAGGAGTGTCCAGCAATGATAAAATGGACAAACATGTCGTAAAGGAGTTTCTGGAAGCCATGTTGCGAAAGATGAGATTAACGGTCGGTTTAGACATAAATGATCTCAATAGGTTTGTCAGAGATGTAATGGGAGAATTATTGTTCAAGAGCTTCACAGAAAGTGCATTGAATTTGCTCGTCATAGAGGTCATTGGTGTGTTGACCTTGTTCTCCCTGAAGCTGGGGGGTCCGTGCTCCCTACTATTGCCGCAACTGGAGGAATACAGATCGGAAAAGCTGTGATTGGTGCAGGAGCATCAGCGGCGGTCAGTATTTGCAGTTCTTTACGCAAACTAACTTGTTAATTTGTGGTCTTGATTATAGCTTTGTAACCTTTGGTCATTATCTTTGTTGATGTCATGTTCCTCTAAAACTCGGTGTTCAGTTTCTAGGTCTGGTGGGACTGGGTATCAACCTGTATGAATCCATAAGCAACTGGAGAGAGTTAATCAAAAACAAACAGACGCCAGCAAGTCCCTGAGAGACACAGCCAAGAAGATTGACCAGGCCAAGAGTGATCTGTCAGACAAATTCTCAAAGATCAAGTAAGGATTCAGTAAGTGGTTGGCATGGTACATTTTGGTATATTATTATAAGTTACAGTATACGACAATAATGACTAAGGGGTAAAAAGTATGATATAGGACTGAATGTTGCATACTCTGTCTGATTATATAATCTAAAACAGACAAATACAAAGATTAAAACCAATATTGTATAATACAACACTGAACAAGGTTGAAATCAACTATTCTGGGAAGAAAAGTATACAGTACTATCACCAGAAGAAGCCCACATATCCAAGTGTGAGAACCACTACTGTATGTGCTGTGCTCCTTATTCTCAGGAAAATGCTGAGGGAAGCGTTAAAAAACACGATACCAAGGGTCGACCACCTCCAGATCCTCCAAGTGATCCTTCCTGAAAGAGGAAAGCAGCTGTGAAACGGAAAGCAGTGAATCGAGTAGTGATGAATCACTGGCACTCTCACAGACCTGGTACAGTAACTTTACCTGCTTGCACTGGTCCAAAAATATTGCAACACTAATAATGGGACACAGTTAACCATTACAGTCTGTTAAGTCATTGCTTGTTCGCCTCTCCAGGAACAAGTCAAGAAAAGCCATAGAAATGCACAATCATGTAACCGGGCTCTCCAAAACCTTCAGTAACTTGCATTTGCACACAGCTGACCCTCCCCAGATAGTTCAAGTAAGAGATCGCTGCTTGTATCAGCTGCATAATAATTCACAGAGGAGCAAAAAATTCAATGACATAAAGCATACTGTGTTTCAGACTTCTTCGCGAAACACGATCAGATCTTTAAATGACTTTCGGTTCGAAGATAGCTCTGAAGAAGATGATGGACCCTCATTTCCGCAGCTTAGTTATCCTCAAAGAGGATTTGCTAAGTTCAACGACGAACCACGGCAAATGTTTAGCATTTCACGAAACACCATTAGATCTTTGAATGAAAACCCATTTGAAGACGATCTCCCTAGGTATCAACTGCCTAGTTATCCACAGAGTAGCGCGAAATTGGACACAATACCATATGTTCCAAGAGATCGACATTCATGGGAACCAGTGTTGTTTTCGTCAACGAAGACGATAACGATATCATTCGTTGACGCCCCTTTTTTTAATGACGATAACGTAACGATGACGAGCTAAAATAGCTCTTTGGGGACTAAAACCTGACGAGACGTCTATGAGTTTACGTCAACGAGACGAGACTAAAATGGGAGAAAGTGGTTCGTCAGATCGTTCACAAACAGAGTTTATACGCGGAGCGGGAGAACACACCGGTAAACGTGACACAGAGCGGCGCCGTCAGCTCTCATGATGCGGCCGGGCAGCGGCGCCTCTTTCTCTCTCTCTCTCTCTCTCCGTGCAGCGAGTGCACTGCTAGCGTACATTCTCCACAGAGCGCGTCTGACATCGATGTCACAGGACATCGAACTCAGGACAGTTTTAAATACCGTAGTGTATGAACGCAGAAAGCATGTTGAGGTAGGCTACGTATGTGCAGACAGCGCTGTTGAATTTTATTTTTTTTATCTCGAAGCGGTGATCAGAAGACCAGGCCCGCCTTAATGTACCCATAGGCCTCGGGGCTTAAACAGAATTGTAGGCCCCCCCTCAGCGCAAACCCTAACCCTAACTGGGGAGACGGTGGTGCAGAGAGTAGAGCGGGTCGTCTTGTGACCAAAGGGTCGGCGGTTCGAATCCCGCAGGTGCCCACTGTCGTGGGGGCCTTGGGCAAGACACTTCACCCACCTTGCCTCCAGTGTCTGCGTACACTGGTGTATGAATGAGAGTGTGAATGGGTGACTGGTTCCTTGATGTAAAGCGCTTTGAGTGCCTAAAAGCAGGTAGAAAGGCACTATATAAAATGTGACCATTTCTAACTCTAACCTACAACCCTAACCATAAAATCCTACAAAAACCCTAACCCGGCTACCACATGTATCAAAAATAAATGTTAAATGACATTTTGCATTGTGTATCAAAATCTCAATCTTTAATGCGAAAACAGACTCTCTTCCAAACAATTTAGCCACTCTCTACATTCTCACCATTTATGAGTTTGCGCATGAAATAGCTTTTGGAAAAAAATGTATCTGGCTTTTGAATTGGCGTTTTGAAGCAGAGACATCAGCGTCCTTATTTTTGCAGCGTTCTGGCCCCTTTTTGGCCCAATATGCACGTTCCCTTTTCTGCCACAATGGCAGGCTCTCCCCATCGAGCAGGGTCTATGTTAAAAGGGTCCACGTTCGAGTCCTCTTCCCTCCGCCTCCTGCAGCGGAAGGAGTGTCTGCAATTCAGCAGCGCTTTTTTCCTTCTCTGCTCCTAACTGGTCCGTGCTCCCCCCCCCCCCCCCGACTCGTCTGGGCTGGGTTTGACTATACGGGGAAGGCAGTGACACCTCCTCCAGCGGCTCCTCCTTACCGGATTGAGAGCCCACAATCTCCTCTCCGCTCTCGCTGTCGGCTGCGCCTCCAGTGTCAGAGGCACTGGTTGCAGCGGCTGCGTGCTTGTTCGCCGCGGCTTGTGGCGCTGCCTGCATCCGCGGCCCCGGTTCCACCTCTGGTTGAGCTTGTTGTTTTAAAAAAGCCTGTTAGCTTCGGCATATGCTCATCAGCTCTTTCTCACGCCGCTCTTTCTCTTCTGCGCACCGCTCTCAAACTTTTTCTTTCCCGACATTTCTGTTTCTTACAACGAGTCGCCATCAAGTAATATTATGAGTGAATAGATGCGTTACGTACATGAGTTACGTCTGAACTTTCCCTGCGCTTGGATTGGCTAGAATTTGTCATAGTGTCAATGTGATGCTATGACAAATTATAGCCAATTGGTCAGTTGATACCGTAGTATGTGATTGACAGGTAAAACAAACAAATTGTAATATAATATGGAACTCACTTATATCTGATAGGCCCTCTGGGACAGATAGGGCGGGCCTACTCCAGGTACACACAGGAGTGCCGTGTTATCATCGCATACGGATAGTCATGCCACAAAGTGAAGTGATTGACATGAAAATCAACGAATCAACTTTTTTTTTTTTTCTTTAATTCTGATATTCCTTGACTATGGTAGGCCCCTGGGCTCCAGCCCCTGCTAGCCCGTTGGATAAGGCGGGCCTGCAGAGGACGAGGCGAGCGGGCGCTTTTACGAAAAGTCCTGTTCACAATGACACTATTGTGGTGTAATCCGTTTGTCAAAAGCTATAAAGCCAATAGATAACTACTATTTATCCCAATTTCCAATACTTATCTAAATTAATTATAACTTTTTATAATGAAACTGACGAAAACTTGACGTAGACCTTTTACATTTTCGTCTGACTAAAATGTGACTAAAACTATATGCATTTTCGTCCAAAAGACTAAGACTAAGACTAAAACTAAAAGGGCTGCCAAAAACAACACTGATGGGAACCTATAACTCTACCAAACATCGTTAAATCTCGGTATGAACTCCTCAAATTAATAATCAATCTGTCAGGCCAAAAACGGCAACAACAAGAACCCCTGCAAACAAATCCAACGGCTCAAAATCTGGCAACAACTCGTGCCGCATCTCCTGGTCTAAATTTTCATCTAGCTCTGGAAGGATCAGTCGTTACACCCCCCGAGATCAAGACAAAGAAAGTAGCTCCGAAAGTTGTAGCGAATCAGAAAGTTGCAGTGATTCGGAAAGTAGCAGTGAATCGGAGAGCAGCGGCAAAGTAGAAGTGGAGCTGAAGATGACGCTGGTCAATGCCTGCTCTGTAACAAGTTTGTTGTTCGCAAAGACAGAGCGCTCATTGAGCTGATTCAGGAGAACCATCTGGATGCTCCTCATCACAGAGACCTGGTTAAAAATGGAGAGTCTGACCAATGACACAGTGAGAAGTATCCTGCCCCCGAATTACAACATCTTCAACGTTCCATGAGTTTATGGTCGAGGCGGCGGTGTGGCTATAGTCCACCGGAGAGACCTCAAGTGTGAACAAATCCACTTTGAATCTACAGTAACATTTGAATATGTTGCTGCCGCCGTAACAACGCCTGGTTCTAGTGAGCCGCTTCTCGTTCTGAACATCTATCTTCCACCAGGGGCACCACCACGGAGTTTTCAAGGGATTTTCTCATCGACTTTCACCTGCTCATGTGTGACGTTTACGCCAGATTCCCAAAAGTAGTCATTGGAGGGGATTTCAACGTCTGGGTTGATAGTCCGGACAGGAAAGCGTGAGTATTTGAGGAGATTACGTGCGAGAATGACTTAGTTCAACACGTGTTGCAGTTTACGCACAGCAGAGGGCACATCTTGGAGTTGTTTTTTGCCAGGTCTAAGAGTCAGTAATGTTTCGGTGCAAAACAACAGATTTTCTGACCACAGCACTGTCGTCTTCAGAGCCAAGCTAAGGTTGAAGAAAAACAAGAGAAAACAAGAGAAAAGCAAGAGAAAACACTTCTGAAAGATTGAGTAAATACACTGCCTGACCAAAAAAGAAAAGTGTCCTTTACCTGAATGTAACTGTTCTGATGTGGGGCCGCTGCGATTGGTCAGATCTTAGTTCAGCAACACTATGAGCCCGAAAAATGAGATCAGCTGACGACCTGAACATCCTGAATGACCAGGTTATCCAATCAGTCAATCTTTTCTTCCCTGATGGCACAGGCAGTGAAAGAGACTCAGGGAGCAGGAGATGGATCAGCCACCACAGAGTCCAGATCTTAACCCCATCTTTGGTATGCACTGTACAAGGCTTTGCAAAAACTATTAAGGGATGACTAGAATTGGCCACCACATGTACCATCTTATGCTGTGTCCCCGGCAACTGGTAATAAAAAATTTGCTTGAACTTGGAGATGATCAGAGTAGTTCGAGTTCAGATACGATATGAAGACAGCAATGACGCCCCCGGTGGAGAAATGCAGCCTTCAAAAGTAATGTTATTTGGCATGTTGTGAATTATACTGGTGAAGAAACATTCATACAACGTTAGCATCTCTTTAGCTGACTCTATCCAGCTCAAACGCTCTAAGGCAGTGGTCGGCAACGTCCGGCCCGGGGGACAACTTTGCCTAAAAGCCTAACAGAGACTTAATTGTTCTTTATCGCAAATGTTTTGCCCCTGATATTTGCTTGTGTTTGGCACAACACCATTCCATTCGCCGGATTAGCTTCAATCCTAGTTCTGTTAGACCTTAGTGCCGCCTTTGACACAATCGACCACAATATTCTCCTGCAGAGGTTAGAAACTGACGTATGCATTAGGGGAACAGCCCTCTCTTGGTTTAAATCTTACTTATCTGATAGGCACCAATTTGTTAATGTAAACCAACAGTCCTCACCGTGTTCCAAAGTGTGCTGTGGGGTGCCACAGGGCTCAGTTCTCGGGCCAATTTTATTTATATTATACATGCTTCCATTAGGTAACATAATCCGAAATCACAATATAAATTTCCACTGCTACGCGGACGACACACAGCTGTACTTATCAATGAAACCAGGTCAGACAGATAAATTAGATACGCTTAGTTCCTGCGTAAAAGCCATTAACACCTGGATGACTGTAAATTACCTCCTCCTTAACCCTGATAAAACCGAGGTTATTATATTAGGTCCTCAAAAACTGAGAGAGTCTCTATCTCAGCAGATCATCTCCCTGGATAATGTTAGCGTATCGACGAGCTCTACAGTAAAAAACCTTGGAGTTCTGTTTGACCAAGACCTCTCTTTTAAAACACATATAAACCAGGCTTGTAAAATTGCGTTCTTTCACCTGCGCAACATTGCTAAAATACGAAATATCCTACCTAAGAGTGATGCAGAAAAACTTATCCATGCCTTTGTTTCATCAAGGCTGGACTACTGTAACTCCCTGCTAGCAGCGTGTCCTAAAAGTTCCCTAAAAAGTTTTCAATTAGTTCAAAATGCAGCTGCAAGATTGTTAACGCGTACAAAAAGAAGAGAACACATTACACCTGTGCTAAAGTCTCTCCATTGGCTTCCTGTAGAATTTAGAATCAAATTTAAAATCCTGCTCCTCACATTTAAAGCCATAAAAGGTATGGCTCCGCTTTATCTCCAAGACGCTATCGTTCCATATCAGCCAACCAGAGCACTCCGCTCTCAAAACTCAGGGCTACTAGTGATTCCTCGGGTCTCCAAATCACTGTAGGAGGAAGAGCCTTTAGCTACCAAGCTCCGGTTTTATGGAATAAACTCCCAGCTCACGTTAAAGAAGCAGACACAGTCCCTACATTTAAGACTAGGCTCAAAACGTACCTCTTTGAATTAGCTTATGATCAGGTCAGTTAGGTAAAGCACTAACCCTCAGCCTGAAGTAAAGCTGCCCTAGGAGAACACTGCTGTGGGAAGTACGGTACACTGAGCGCTATCCTCTTCTTCTTCTTACTGCAAACTTGTCTTATTATGATACAATACTTATCTTATCTGTAGTCTGTTCATTACTATTCACATGGTGTCTCCTGTCCCACTCCCCTTGGGAGTGTCTGTCTAGATCGAATGGAGGAACCCGGCTGAACGGAGGAACCCGGCTGAACGGAGGGACCCTGCCCACTGGATTGACAACGGGGACTGGATGGTCTCGATCCTGGCCCTTCTGCTGAGGGGATCCCATCGGCCTGGTCTCTATAGCCTGTCCGTCCATGGGAGTGGATCTTTCCAGCCTGTGGTTCTCCCCGAGGTTTCTCGTTTCTCCCACCGGGTTTTTGAGTTTTTCCTTGCCGTGCTGGAGAGTCTAAGGACAGGGGACACCCGCGCCGCTCGTCGCCACTGCTGACGCTCATTTGGACATTATGTTTGCCTGGATACTTGATTTAAATGTTGTAATCTGTAAAGCACTTTGTGATGCCTTCGGTATGAAAAGCGCTTTATAAATAAAGTTTGATTGATTGATTGATTGATTCCACTGTTGCATTTTAATATCCATGCATGAATAAATCTATTTTTTATCAATGGATCGACTGGCCCGCCATCTATCGGCATTAAAAATATTGGCCCGAAGCCAAGCCAACTTGCCGACCCCTGCTCTAAGGTCATAAGCTGTGGGAAAGTGGGAAAACTCTGTCCAATATCTCAGCTCTAAACATTCAAATTCACAGTTAACCCACAGTTTAAACCTTTTTGGTTTTTCAGTCGGAGGTGGTGTAGTGTTGGACCTGTAAGATATAGCAGTCGTAAAAAGGCAAGCCCCAGAGATCTCTAATGCATGCATATTTGGAAAAAGATCATTAAATCCTTTATTTAAAAAAAATGCATTAAATTCTGTATTTAACATTCAAAAAAGAATTATACAGAAAGCAGGATACAGCGAACATACAAATATGTTTTTTTTTACAATCTAAAATACTTAAATCTCATGATCTTGTAAATTTGCAAACTGCCCAAATCATGTTAAAAGTAGGCGTTTACGCACTGAGGAAGGCTTATGCCGAAACGCGTTAGCGTTTACTCTGTGTTGTAACCAAATAAAGAACTATGTGAGTATCTCTGTCTGGATATATAAACTACATAAATGTATTTTTTTCCTCCAAAATATATGAATGAATATTCCACTGTTTAACGAATTTTGGTCGGTCTTTATCACAGAAATACATTATTCCTCGAATTCATCAAACATATTTTAGATGTAGTCACTCATTCTGTGGTATTTCGGACACCGGGCTCACTTCTTTCTGCACGCCGCAGCGCATATGAGGCCCAGCAGTGAGGAGAAAGTAGAGGGTAACATTGCACTCGACTCTTTTTATTTTTATTTTGAAATTTTATCTGCGCTAAAAGACCAAATGGAAATCTCTGCAAAGTTTCATCCATACTTAAATTCTGATATTACATAAAGTGAAGTGAAAAAAGCTATAGATAAACTCAAAGTTAAGAAAGCGACTGGATTTGACAACATGTCTAATGAATTGCTGAAACAGCCTGGTTTGTTCCCAGTGAATATAATTTACTGTTTACTTGCTTTGAGCAGGGCTTGGTCCCCACAGACTGCCACACATCTGTAATCAAACCTATTCCAAAGTCACAGAGTTCAGACCCTCGAGTGCCGATGAACTACAGAGGAATAAGTCTTCTTACTGTAGTTGTGTATACAAATTGTATACCAGTATTCTCAATGATAGCTCTAAGGTATTTTCTAGGTGTACAGTACACAAAAACACTCCTAAGCTTGCTCTGTACGGGGACATGTGTTGGGAACCATGTGAAGTGAGGCATGTTTGTGACATGGTACGGTTATGGAATAGGTTTATCAATATGTCTGACACAAGACTGTCCAAACACATCTTTAAATGGGACCTGTCTAATAATATGTCTTGAGTGTGCAGATGGAGAACATTTTTGTTGATGCTGATCTCCAGTTTATTTTTAGAAACAAGTTGGTATGTAATGCTGTAGAAATTACAAAAGTCTACATCGAAAAGTATAAACATAAATGGTTAAATGATTATTACTCTCCGAGAGGCAGTGTCCATCCACCAATGAAGTTATATGGCATTATTTCACAATGGAGTGCCTACCCAGCGAAGACGACATAGACAAACACGTGGTCAAGGAGTTTCTGAAAGCGATGTTGTGATGGATGGAACTCAAAGTTGGCTCAGACATAACTGATGTGGACAAGTTTGTTACAGATTTAATGAAGGACGCGGTCAGGAACCTCACCAGAAGCCTCTTCCATAGACTCATCATACACGTCATCGGTGTCTTGACTTCACTCTCCCTGAAGCTGGGGGGGTCAGTGCTCACGGCAGTCGCCTTATCAGGAGGAGCGCAGGTCGGAAAACACAAACTAACTTGTACATTTGGGGCTTTGTTTATTAGAGCTTCATTAAAATCATTACCATAGTCATCTTTCTCCTTTTCAGCTTCTTGGTCTGGTGGACTGGGTTTCTCTCTGTGTGAATCCATAAACAACTGGAAAGAGACAAAGAGTTCATTGAAAACAAACATGAGACCGACGCCAGCAAGTCCTGAGAGACACAGCCAAGAAGATCAACAAGGCCAAGACCAGTCTGTCCGACAAACTCTCAGGGTTTTCATGGTTGGGAGGGAACAAGAACATGTTTAAAATCAGTAATATATTTGCCTTTAATGTTGTTTTCATCTTTGCTATATAACTCTCATTGCCAAAGGTCCTTTCTGCTTCCAAATGTTGTTTTGTCCAAGCCTGTAAAGTGTCGAGTCATAGGAGCTACTAAAGTCGAGATGTTGTTGCAAGAGAGGAATGAAAACCTCATGTGGAGAAAATGACCCTAAAGTTTGGTAACGTCTGCAGATGTGCTCTGTGTATATTTCTCTCCTCTCCCACAAAATAAATCTCAGTCGCCTTTCGTGCTACATGTGCATACCGACATATTTGTAGCCTGGCATTCAGAATGATCCTCCTCTGTATATTTTATTCACATGGATATCAGTCTGGGCAGGGAGCTCGCTGCTGCCGCTGCTGCCGAAGTCAAACAAGCTCGAGCATCAGAGTCGTGTATTTGCGATGTGTTGTACTTGTAAATGGAACTGCTGCATAATGTATCATTTTAGATGTAATGGCATTGTAGTCATTGTTGCATTCTTTCTTGTACTTTTATTCCTTATTTTGTCTTATATTTTCTTATTTTAATATTTTAATGGGACCCCAGGAAGATTACAACACTATCGTGGAAGATCATGAGGTCTCCAATAATAAACAAACAGTTTAGAAGCATCACACACAGGATATAAATGAGACTTTTCTCAAATTGCCCAAAAATATCAGAATCCCCCAAAATACCCAAACCCATTGGTCGACCTCTTATGAAAATTCCCGATTGCTATTGGATGAAGACCTTGCACCCCAGTTTAATAATCCATTCCATAATGCGCGAATGCAACCAGCAGCAGCTTCTCTCTCTCTCTTGGTGATGCAGCATTTCTGCCTTTTACTGCGAACTGCATTTGCAGTTTTTACAAGATGCTTGTGTACATTTTTGCCATGTTCAGCGGATTTCTTACTGCAAAATGTCTTTGCTAGCTATGAACAAAAGATAATTTTTAAACGTAAACAATCTGCTAGCTTCATATTTAAAGGCATTGGAGCAGCATTTGGGACCTACAAATCCAGAGAGTTCGTCTTCTGAAGCACTGACAAGTCACCAGGGGCCCCCCACACCGGCAGCACAGTGGAGGCGTCACAACAGGCCTTACAGGAAAAACTAGAAAAGCTAGAACGAATAAAAAAAGTTGATGTATTTCTGTAAAAGGTGTTAATCTGTGGAACGACTTGTAAGATCAGTTAAAACAGTCCAAAACATTTAAAGCTTTCAAAAGATGTATAAATCTACTAAAATTCAAAAATATATAAGCTTAGGATGAATAAAGTAAGAAATTAGTGAAAAGACTTTAATAGATCCATAACGGATGAAATGAATTTAAATGATGACATGATTTAGTTTGAAATAAATTAGCATGAAACAAAGTTCAAAGAAGGTACTGTACTTGAGTCATCTTCTGTACTTGGTAGTTGAGGTCTCCAAACGTTTCGCCTCTCATCCAAAAGGCTTCGTCAGTGAACAAGATTACACTAAGCACGCAGTGTATATAAAGACCAGTTGGGAGGAGTTGGGGTAGACCCGGCTCCTCCCCTCTAATCACAGCCACACTCACCTGTGGGTAAACACCTTAGAAGTAGAGCGTCTGTAACGACCTGCTCCCCCCAGTATCGGTCAGCCCTGTCCTATTCATAGATGATCACTGCTAATTACCTGCCTATTGTTCTTTTGTTAGCTGAGGTATCGTCTTCTTGGACTGGGCGTGTCCTGTCGGTTTTCCCCGAAGCAGATTGGAGTAAAAAGAAGAAAGATTAAATCTGAGTCCACCATTTCGGTTCATGGAGGGATTTTCTTTTCTGACAAAAATAGCTTCTTTTACTCCTCTTTCAAACCAACGTTCTTCTTTAGCTAAATTTTGACCTCCCCGTCCTCAAAGGAGTGATTGGAGGCTTTAAGGTGTAGGTGCACAGCCGACTGAGGGCCGCTTGTGCTTTCTCTTCGGTGTTGATAAAGTCTCTTCTGTAAGACTTGTTTGGTTTCTCCAATATAATGTTCTTTGCATTCTTCTTCTTTGCATCAAATAGAATAAACCACGTTGCTTTGTTTGTGGCTAGGAGTTTTGTCTTTGGGATGAACTAATTTTGTCTCAGTGTGTTCACAGGTTTGTGGTACACTGGAATCCTGTGCTGTTTAAAGATTCTCTGAAGTTTCTCTGATACCCCGGCTACATACGGCACTGCAACTCCCTTTCTTCTGGGCTCTGTAGTCTGTCTGTCTTGTTCTTTGGGTCTTCCTGCCCTTTGTGCTCTAGTGAAGGACCAGTTAGGATAGCCACAGTCTGAGAGGGCTCTCTGGACATGTTGCTCCTCTTTGGTCTTTCCTTCTGCACTGGTAGGCACCTCTTTAGCTCTATGTCTGAGTGTCCTAATGACCCCTATTTTGTGTTGGAGTGGATGGTTAGAGTCAAACATCAAATACTGGTCAGTATGAGTTGCCTTCCTGTAAACCTCTGTCTGAAGTTGTCCGTTTTCCCCTATGATAACTTTACAGTCTAAAAGGCAAGTTGTTTTTCCTTAGCGTCCTCCCGAGTAAATTTAATGTTAGGGTCCACAGCATTGATGTGATCTGTAAAAGGTGCCACTTCCTTCTCTTTAATTTTGATCCACGTGTCATCTACATATCTGAGCCAGTGGCTGGGTTGTTACCTGGGTATGAGGCCAAGGTATTCTTCTCCATTTCCTCCATGTAGAGGTTAGCCACTATGGGTGAAACTGGAGAGCCCATAGCACAGCCGTGGATCTGTCTGTAGAAGTTGCCCCTGAACTGGAAATATGTGGTGCTAAGGCAGATCTCCAGTAGTCGGCAAATGTAGTCAGGAGTGAGTTGTGTCCTATCCGCTAAAGTGCTGTCCTCAGTCAGTCTCTTCCTCACCGCCGTGACTGCTGCTGAGGTAGGGACGGATGTAAACAGTGCTGTCACATCGTAAGAAACCATAGTTTCATCTGTTTCCAGCTGCAGGTGTTTGATCTTCTCCACAAATTCCTTGGTGTTTTCCACATGGTGTTGTGTGTTATAGGTGATGGAGTTGATGCCACTCACAATGGGTCTGAGAGGAAAACCTTCCTTGTGTATTTTTGGCAGACCATAAATACACGGAATAGCCTCTCCCGGGTAAAGCTTGTAATATAACTTTTTGTCAATTATTTCTTCCTTTTCTAGATTCTGAAGCTGCTCTATAATTTTCTTCCTGTACCCGCTGGTGGGGTCTCTTCTCAGTCGCTCATATGTGTTTTGATCACTGAGCAGGTGCTTGACCTTGGTCTCGTAGTCAGCTGTGTTGAGGACAACAGTGCACCTGCCTTTATCCGCTGGAAGGATGGTGATGCTCTCGTCCTTCTTCAAGGCTGCCAAAGCTCTTCTTTCCTCTCCAGTGATGTTGGAGGGAGGAGGTCTGGAGTTCTTGAGGGCTGCTGAGATTTTCAGTCGAAGATCCTGTGCTTCAGACTCAGTGGACACGTGGATCAAAATTAAAGAGAGGGAAGTGGCACCTTTTACAGATCACATCAATGCTGTGGACCCTAACATTAAATTTACTCGGGAGGACGCTAAGGAAAAACAACTTGCCTTTTTAGATTGTAAAGTTATCATAGGGGAAAACGGACACCTGCAGACAGAGGTTTACAGGAAGGCAACTCATACTGACCAGTATTTGATGTTTGACTCTAACCATCCACTCCAACACAAAATAGGGGTCATTATAGGCCGTGAGACGGAGGGTCAATCGGTACCATTTTGAGGGATTAAACCACATGGTGATTTTTGTGTAGATATATGACCCTGTGTTTGGAAAATGTGTGATAGCATTAGATTCAAGGTAGTTTTTGGATATGGTGGATGATTTTCAAATATCACAAGAAAAAGGGTTAAGTGAACTCTGACTTGGTGGCATTTTACAATAATGTCTGTCTAATGCCCTAGATTTGCCATATATGTTGCTTTATTAAAGAAGTATTAATGAAACAGAGTTTTCTTAAAGGGTTCCAACCCGACATTATGTGCCTTTGGGAACAAGTAAGCGGTAGGGTCCATGCATACATTAAATCATAGGGTTGTCAGAAGATAAATAATTTTTAGTCTGGTCTTGAGAAGGTTTTGGATCATGAGCAAAAGCATTTATTTACAACAAATTTAACAGGAATTAAATGAACCTTTTATGGTAAATGGCAAATGGTCTCAAATTATACAGCACTTTTCTATCTGCCTCAGGCCCAAAGCGCTTTACAACAAGGAACTAGTCACCATTCACTCTCATTCATACACCAGTGTACACAGACACTGTAGGCAAGGAGAGTGAAGTGTCTTGTCCAAGGACACAGCAACAGTGTTCTTCAGGGGCTGGGATTCGAACCCCTGACCTTCCGATCATGAGACAACCCACTCTAATAGCTATGCCATTGTTTTACACATAGAATGCAATTCATGCTACTTAACCTATTACAAAAGGTACATTTTCACCCACTGTACTTATTTACTCTTTGATTTGTGGTTATACATCTGTCACATCTAGTATAGGAATGATTCCCCATGTCCACTTCATCACTTTCATCAGTTTCTAAAACATGTTTGATTCTGAATATCTGGCTCATATCCGTGCACTTGAGTCCATTTGCATTTGTAGTGGATGAAGTGTCTTGGACAGTTGCAGGCCAATAAATCTAACTGAGCTTCATGTGCTGGTTGGCTATCCATCCACTGAACTACCAGCTGGTCAACTCATCTCACAGACTCGATCTTCAATCCATGACCAACACGGCTAGGTGCTTTCCAAGCCTCTCCTTCATAATACAGCCTGGTAGTTAGCTCTTTGGGCATGCTTCACTAAGCAGTCTCGGCATGGTGGAAGCTGATAGCTTTCTATCTCACCCCTCATAGCACAAAAGTGTTTCTTTTTGTACAAAGGTGCCCAAATTGTGTCATGGAAAGCAAGGGACATGACCAAAACATTTGTGTCCTCCGAACAGGTAACAACAGCATTATACCCTTCTTCAACTGCATGGGGTGGCATGGAGAAGAAGACGACCATCAGCTTCTTCTTGTTGGCACTGGAGACTTGGGAATAACTCACTGCTCTGAGCTGTGATTCTAAAGCACTCATCACCGACAGTTGCAAAAAGAGTTTTCTCTTTGAGCAGTTCCCTGCATTTGGACTTACTCCACTCCTTCACTCAGAATAAGATTAGGTTCGGCTGCTCTGTCCACACTGTCTCAGTGCCATTGAAAAGACTTGGCAACATCTCTAAAGGTAACTTCAACACCTTTTATAACATGAAGACAGATATCGAGTGTAGTTCACATTGTCATAGGCGAAACACCATGGTTGGAGTAGGAGAAGATGTCAAAAGTCCAAATTCCTTCACGTGAGGATTGTTAAAAGACCAAGGACTACATCCTCCACAAATTCCAGATATGCTATCCAGCAAGCTGAGAGTTCTCCATTGCTATGGCGGAGGTCTAGAACACCTCCAGATAAAAGTGGACAGTTCAAAACTGAATGTCAAACAACTGGCCAAAGCAACCGCCTGCGCTAAAAAGGAGTTGACCTCATACATTTTTTTCAAAATTGCTAGTCTGGTCTCTAACTGATTAGTGAATTCTGACCATGCCAGTCTCATCATGGCTTCATAAATGCACTTGTGTACTCTGCATGTTAATAGTGTTTCCCATCCATCACCCCACTTATGGGTCCCTCAGCAACTATGCCAGCTTCAATGCAAACATCCCTCAGCCCACCATCCTGAAATCTCCTCCCAAGAATAGACAATGTATTGAATTGTATGAATTGTCAATCAATCAATGGTTTTGTATAGCCCAATATCACAACAGGAGTTAAAAACCCAGGGGGAGAAAAGAGAAACCACAGAAGGAGAGATCCAGACTATAGAGACCCAGAGCCGAAGGAGTCCCTCAGCAGAGGAGCCAAGATCACAGAATTGTTCTTTTTGCATCCAAGCAATTTTGGCTACATAAAGGGCTTTGTCCTAGACTCTAGGACAACTACCACTGAATCCAGATTCAACTCTTCACAAATGAGGTCTGAACGCTTAAAGATCTCATACACAGTGCTCTTTTCAGTAGCTGGCACATTTATTGTGGTAAGGTGCTACTACACCCTCTCAGATTTCTACTTTGTCATAGATTATTTTATCACGGATTTCTAAAGGATTATCTTATTTTATGTTGAAACCAGTCCAGCTTGGGACAATTTGATGTTCAGCTTGTGGCTGCCTCATAAGGATCCACACCATGTTTTGCACTGAGGAAGTCTGGCTCGACTCTTTCATCTCTTGGGCATGGTCATTCCATTCCATGAGTGGATGTGGTCCAACACGTGCTTCAGCCACATAAGCATCTGAAGTAGTATGTTCAGCCTCAATTGAAATCTACTGTAGCTTTTCAACTCATGGAAGTTCAGCACTGGGCAGGTGAGGACTCCATACACCTTTGCCTATACTGCTATCAATCAATCAATGGTTTTGTATAGCCCAATATCACAACAGGAGTTGCCTCATAGGGCTATGCCATTAACCATGTGTGATGTCTCCTTTCCAGTGATTGTCTCCTCTAGTCGATCAATATCTGCCGCCCCATGCTGGATTGGTGAAGATATGTGCCTTAATGGATGCTGGAATCACTGCCTTTGGATTAAGTCCTGCTGCTAGTATTTGCAAGCACAAGGCAAAATCGTATAGAATAACATGAAAACAATCCACATTAGAAAAAACATGTGATCAGATAATATCATATCATGTCACCATACACTATGATCAGTTGAACGATTTTCACGATTTTCAACATAACGTTTCTCAGCCCCCCAGCGACCTAGAAAGGTGGTTGATACATGATATTAAAGCCCAGACATTGCTCTTTTCAATGCAAAACAACACAAGTCTCCATCACAACCTGTTTCGGAGATATACAACCATTCACCTAATCGATCTGGTAGAGTTAACTTTTTTTAAGATTACACAGCAAATTATAATGATGGACAGGCTATTAACTACTCAGTTTCTCTGAAAAGCCAATGAATGTTGGTTCTGTTATTGATGGTCTGCAAGATCCTGCACTTTGCAAAAGAAGAGAACAACCACTTGGATTATAGAGGCATCTTTATCTCTAGTAGTAACTGAACACCGTATATTGAGATGGGATGATAAAAGTGTTGATTTCTCATGAAAACTACCATGGATCGGATGCTATCACACATTTTCCAACACTAGAGATATGTACCTTCATGAAAATCAAAAGGAAATTTAATCCCTCAAAATGGTACCGGTAGCCCAAATTGGGGTCCCGTCTCATGGCCTATTAGGACACTCAGAGAGCTAAAGAGGTGCCTACCAGTGCAGAAGGAAAGACCAAAGAGGAGCAACATGTCCAGAGAGCCCTCTCAGACTGTGGCTATCCTAACTGGTCCTTCACTAAAGCACAAAGGGCAGGAAGACCCAAAGAGCAGCACAGACAGACTACAGAGCCCAGAAGAAAGGGAGTTGCGGTGCCGTATGTAGCCGGGGTCTCAGAGAAACTTCAGAGAATCTTTAAACAGCACAGGATTCCAGTGTACCACAAACCTGTGAACACACTGAGACAAAAATTAGTTCATCCCAAAGACAAAACTCCTAGCCACAAACAAAGCAATTTGGTTTATTCTATTCGATGCAAAGAAGAAGAATGCAAAGAACATTATATTGGAGAAACCAAACAAGTCTTACAGAAGAGACTTTATCAACACCGAAGAGAAAGCACAAGCGGCCCTCAGTCGGCGGTGCACCTTCACCTTAAAGCCTCCAATCACTCCTTTGAGGACGGGGAGGTCAACATTTTAGCTAAAGAAGAACGTTGGTTTGAAAGAGGAGTAAAAGAAGCTATTTTTGTCAGAAAAGAAAATCCCTCCATGAACCGAAATGGTGGACTCAGATTTAATCTTTCTTATTTTACTCCAATCTGCTTCGGGGAAAACACGGCCAGTCCAAGAAGACGATACATCAGCTAACAAAAGAACAATAGGCAGATAATTAGCAGTGATCAGCCATGAATAGGACAGGACTGACCGATACTGGGGGGAGCAGGTCGTTACAGACGCTCTACTTCAAAGGTGTTTACCCACAGGTGAGAGTAGCTGTGATTAGAGGGGAGGAGCCGGGTCAACCCCAACTCCTCCCAACTGGTGTTTATCTACGCTGTGTGCTGAGTGTAATCTTGTTCACTGACGAAGCCTTTTGGATGAGAGGCGAAACGTTTGGAGACCTCAACTACCAAGTACAGAAGATGACTCAAGTACCTTCTTTGAAGATGGACAACTCCTGTACGACTGAGAACTTACACAGACATAAAACAAAGTGCATGTATACATAAAATCAATTCTAAATACATGCTTATTTCTCTTCTGTGTGACACTTGATATTGTTTATTATAAATGTTTGTGTTTGTTTTCTCGTGGAAGTATGTAAACTGTGTTAGGCATAATGAGTTTTTTACCATAGACATATTATCAATAGACCGTCTATACTCACTCCTCCCTGTTTACCACAATGACCACGTTCAAGGGGGAAATCATGGCGGATTTACAGACTCCTCCTCCCCAGCTCTGACGAAGCATGTTCCTAAAAAGGGCATAAGGGCGGGATCTTCACTGTAGACTCAGCCCTTCCGTGACGTGTAGTTTGGTCATAGCAGCTCCAATGCTAACAGTCCGGCCCTCATTAGTATAAAAGGTTTCTAAAGATTTTCTTAGGAAAACCAGCCTGGTCCCTTTAATTCTGCCTAACCCAAGCTGTAGAAAGTTTTTTTTTAATAGGGACCAGGCTTTGCAGTTGTTTAGAGCGTGTCTAAAGTCCAATGCAATGCAACGTACAACTAGCTTGTTCTGCCGCTCCTATATGGAGGTACTACAGCAATGGCGGCCAATGTCGGCCCCTAGCGTCGTCATCGTCGTCGTGAATCTCTGCTACAAGTGGCCATTGGTTTTTACTTATTATGCCTAACCCGACCCTTTTTGGTTAGTTGTTCGGTTGTACACGAATAATGGAAATGTTTGTTTAATGTTTAAAGGCACACTGTGTAACATTTTGGACTTTACTGTTGTCATTAATACAAAACATGATTCTAATGACCAGCTTGACACAGATATGTCAATTTTTTCAGTGGGAAATCAAAGAATGGATTTGGATGAAAACTTGTTTAACTTTTTTTTGTTTTTGTTTTTGTTTTTGTTTCAACATCTCCATGGAGACGAGCTGGAGACATATGGGTGCTGGCTGCTCTGCTTTGCGACGACGACACTGGAGGCCGCCATTGCTCCGCCATTGCTGTAGTACTGCCATATACCCGCTAGGCTCCCATTGGAAAGCATTGGACTTTAGACACGTTAAAAACAACTTTAATGCCTGGGGCCTAATTTTTTGGAACTGTCTAAAGCTAGATATTCCTCCTGTGATTACGCTGGGTGCTACCTCTTATCACAGGTAGCACATGAGGACAAGATAAATTTTAGAAATCTCCTACTTAACGGGGGTCTGACTGTTAGCATTGGAGCTGCGCGAGCTACACGTCACGCAAGGGCCGAGTCTACAGTGAAGATCCCGCCCTTATGCCCTTATTAGGAACATGCTTCGTCAGAGCTGGGGAGGAGGAGCCTGTAAATCCGCCATGATTTCCCTCTCGAACGTGGTCATTATGGTAAACGGGGAGGAGCGAGTAATGACGGTCTATTAATAATATATCTATGAGATATACTCACTCAAAAGCACATGTTTTTCAATGATGAAAATATCTATCATAGAATAAATGCTTGTATCTCAATCTTGTTTATTGGGTGAAATTTTACACGATGTGGCTTTAAAGGAATGAAATGACTGAATAAACTACTACTACTACTACTACTACTACTAAAAATATGGCCAAGCAGAACAAACCCGCAACATTCTGGATCACAGAATAAAGCCCTGTATTCCACAACATGAAAATCATGTCTGTTTTTGAGTAAATTAGCAATTTGCTCGTTGTACGACATGGATACAATAAATTCATTACCCTGAAGTTAGGAGAGCCAGTACATCCCATCCTATTTCTTTATGGATTAACATGGACCTGTTTGAGTACATTTTAAAACAGTACTGCAAATACAGTGCCTCTCGAAAGTACTAATACACCTTGAACTTTTGCACATTTTGTCATGTTTACAACCATAAACATAAAGATTTTATTTAGAATGTTTTACTGAAAGTTCACACACAAGTAACAGACAACTGTGAAGTGAAAGCAAAATGATACAGGATTCTGTTATTTTCAAAAAATAGAAAAGTGAAAAGTCGGGCGTGCATAAGTATTCATACAGCATGACTTAATACTTTGTAGAACCTCCTTTTGCTGCAATAACAGCAGCAAGTCTTCTGGGGTATGACTCTACAAGGTTTGCACATCTAGAGACTGACATTTTAGCCCATTCCTCTTTACAAAACAACTCAAGCTCTGTCAAATTAGAAGGAGAGCGTTTGTGAACAGCAGTTTTCAGGTGTTTCCACAGAATTTCAATAGGATTTAGGTCAGGACTTTGACTGGGCCATTCTAACACATTAATATGTTTGTTTTGAAACCATTCCATAGATTTAGCTTTGTGTTTAGGGTCATTGTCCTGCTGGAAGGTGAATCTCCGCCCCAGCCTCAATTCTCTTTCTGACTCCAGCAGGTTTTACTCCAAAATGTCCCTGTATTTGTCTCCATCCATCTTCCCAACTATTCTTACAATCTTCCCAGTCCCCGCTGAGGAAAAGCAGCCCCATAGTATTTCATTTCATTTATTGAGAGCCCCATTAGCTCCTGACTCTCCTGACTTTTGCAGGAGCTATTCTACCTGGGGTCTCCTTCATTTTCATTACAAATGTTTACATAACAAAACACAAACAAAACAACAACACACACACACACACACACACACACACACACACACACACACACACACACACACACACACACACACACACACACACACACACACACACACACACACACACACACACACACACACACACACACACACAAAACCAACCGTGGGAGCTTATTGTGAAACCAAACAAAACATGTCGCTGGCCACACAGCACAACCGCCCAACTCATCTCTGCCTTGCTTTTGGACAACATGGACAACTGTTTTTTTTGTTTGTTTTGTAGGAAACGCATTGTTTCTCCTCATTGCCATTCCAGCAATACAAAATGACCTAGGCAATTATGCCATGCAGCCAACGATATCACATAAAACCAAAAGAACTATCAGTAGATAGAGTTGACCTAAAACAGCAATAACAGCATTTTTATCATTATCACCATATCCATCTGACAAAGTAAAACCAACAACAAAAGTACAAAAGTTAAACATTTACAGTAATCAAAACATTTGGAGTTTTGTATGAAGCATGAATCTCAACTTAACTCGACTCTATAGTCATCGCTCTCACACAGGGCTGCAACTAACAATCACCATAAGCTGATAAATAGTTTCCTTTATCATTTATCATGTTAAACAGTTAGCGTATTAATCCAAATTCATTCTTGTGTAAACAAAAACACCTTTAACTTCTTTTGAAAACATCTTTTGCTGTTTTCTGACAACAAAAATCCTGGTAAAGCATTCCAGGCAACCATGGCTCTGTAACACACAGTTCGCTGCATCTGATTAGTTTTACAACAGGGTAGAGCGCACCTTGTTATACTGGTCTGACGTGTTCCATAACTATGATTATCTGAGAAAAATGACAATTTATTATGTATGACTTTAGGTATTTGTTGTCATAATAATGTTCCTAATAAATGTTATGAGGAAATACTTTAATCTACTTTTGACCGTTAACCACGCCAAACTATCATGCATTGTCCTCACATTGGTTCTGTATGGGCAACCTAAAACAATCCGTGCTGCTTTATTTTGAGCTACTTGTAACTTGTGTAGATTATTTTCACTTGTGTTTGACCAAACAACTGATGCATAGTCTAAGTATGAAAGTACAAGTGATTGAACTAGTTGTTTGGTCAACCACCGAGGAATACACTTTCTACAATATTTAATTATGCCCATACTCCTCCCCATTTTCTGCAATACATAATTAATTTGACTGGTCCATGACAATCTAGAATCTACTATTACTCCCAACAATTTTGCTTGATCTACTTGTTTAATTCTCGTATTTCCTGAGGTCAGATGTAACATCGGTGTTGTTTTCAATAGGTGTTTTGAACCAACCACCATGCTTTTCGTTTTTTCGACATTAACTACTAATTTGTTAGCTCTAATCCATTGAGATACTAAGGCCAGCTCCTCATGTAAAATGTTATTGAGTCGGCAGTCTGTTTGTGCAGACGCAAACAATGTCGTGTCATCTGCATATATAGCCATGGTTGCATGTTTTAATACCAGGGGAAGATCATTTGTAAAAATCGAAAACAAAAGGGGTCCCAAACAACTTCCCTGGGGCACTCCACAATCCATATGTCCTACATCAGAATAATTTCCATTAAAATAAACTTTATACTCCCGATTACTTAGATAACTTTCTAACCACTTTAAGGCAGGCAACTGAAATCCATAACATTTCAACTTATTTAGTAAAATTGCATGATCTAAAAGATCAAAAGCCGCACTTAAATCTAAAAATATTGTGCCAACTATCTTTTTATTATCAATTTCCTGTAACCAATGATCAGTAATCTGGGTAAGTGCAGTAGTTGTGGAGTGACCCATTTTATATGCATGCTGATAAATTGTATTTAATCCATGAGCTGTAAAATATTCCTGTATTTGGTCATATGCTACTTTTTCCATAATTTTGCTTAATGCAGGTAACAAACTTATTGGTCTGCTATTTTGACCTGACAATGGTTCTTTGTTATTTTTAATTAAAGGGATCAATTTTGCCATCTTCCATG
Organism: Neogobius melanostomus; assembly: GCA_007210695.1. Taxonomy (NCBI): domain Eukaryota; kingdom Metazoa; phylum Chordata; class Actinopteri; order Gobiiformes; family Gobiidae; genus Neogobius; species Neogobius melanostomus. Next base: position 445,871 of record VHKM01000306.1, read on the forward strand.
GTGATGGAAAGATATGTTTCCTTAAACTTAAATTGATTATATGAGAAACAGGCAACAAAATGAAATCTACCACCATCTTTAATAATCTGACCTCAATATTGTCAGTACCAGAGGGTTTTTCTTTCAACAGTTTTTTGACGTCATCCTCTGTCACTTCAGCAAATTTGAAAGTACAATTGTTGGTCTGCATTATATATTTTCTGATTAATTGGTAAGAAATGTTTTCTTCCTGTCTCACCTCCATGTCATTTCTAAATTTTTTGATTTTGTTAGTAAAAGACTGGCTCAGGTAATTAGCAATTTCCCTTGGTTTAGTGAGATATATTCCGTCTCCCTCCAAAAAAGTAGGAGCAAATCTTGTTTTCTTTCCCATAAGTTCATTTAATGTACTCCATACTTTTGTACTATCCGATTTAACCTCATTAATCTTTTTATGATAATACAGACATTTTTTATTTTTATTTAATTTGGTGACAAAATTTCGTAATTTTCGATATTCATTCCATTTTGCCAATTGATTTGTTTTTATTGCCTCTGTTCTGACTTTATCCCTGTGCTTCATGTATTGCTTAAGGTCTTTGTCCAGCCATGGAGCAGAGACATTTCTCACTGCTTGTTTCCTCATTGGAGCATGTTTATCAACCACCTTTGTTATCAAATTGTTAAAGACCACCACTGCCTTATTTGGATCTTGTTCTTGTGTTACCTCTGACCAATCTATGTTGCTTACTTCTGCTATAAAATCATTCTCTTTAAAATGTTTAAAAGTCCTTTTACAAATAAATCTTTGTCCTTGTTTAGGTACCTTTGTCTTCCTCATAACTGCAATTAAATTATGGTCACTGCAGCCAACTGGAATAGATACTGCCTCAGCACATAACTCTGCCACATTAGTAAAAATGAAATCGATAATAGTTGCTGAACATGTACCATTGGTGTTTAAATGTACTCTTGTGAATTCACTGACAAGTTGTGACAAATTACAAGTATTAGCAAATGAGATTAATTTGATTTTTAATGCACAACTTTCCAATTTCCAATCAATATTTAAATCTCCTAAAAAATAAATTTCGTCTCCTGTGTCACATGCAGCGTCCAACATTTCACATATTTGATCAAGGTACATTATAGCGGCATTGGGTGGTCTGTAACAACATCCAATAACAACAGGCCTCAGATGAGGTAACTGTAGCTGTAACCAGAGTACTTCGACTCCTGTGATGTTAAGATCTGATCTTACTTGGGATGTGATTTTGGACATAACAAGCTACACCGCCACCATGTAGATTTCTGTCCAGCCTAAAAATATTATAGCCATCTATATGTAATAAAGGGCTATTTATTGTTGCATCTAGATGTGTTTCTGATATTGCTAATACCTGTAAATTATATTTTTGTAAAATATCCTGAATATCATTTATTTTATTTCTTAAACTGCACACATTCAAATGAGCTATTTTAAAAAACCCTTTTTGCAACAAAATATGGTCTTTAATCATCTGATATTTGTTCTGAATTTATTCTTTTAGTTTCCCATTGAGCCCCCACCAAAAGCCTCACATTACTTAACACATTCATACACACAAAAATCTTTAACATTGTAATGAAACAAGAAATCAGCTGAGCTGCGCCTGCTCATGACATTATCTTTTTCCAACATAACTATTACACATTATGTGGGCTTGCTTTCCAATATACAACTAACAAAATACAGCCCTTTCTTCAGTCTTATTCATTTCTTCATATCCATCCAGCTGTCATTCAGTTTATCGTCCGTTTCGTAATACGCTTCAGCCTCACTTCGCTCTGTGAACTTTTTAGTCTCACCTTTGAAAGTCAGTATCAGCGTTGCTGGATGAATGATACCGTGTCTCACATCAGCGCTCTTCAACTTGGCTCGTAACTCCCAAAAACTGGCTCATTTCTTCGCCGTCTCCTTGGTCAGATCCGGGAAAATCTTCAGCTTCATTCCGCGAATTTGCATCATGCGCTTAATTTTCACCACTTTCATGATCTCCTCTTTTACCGCAAACTTTTGAAGGCGCACAATCATCGCTTTTCCGTCTCCTTTACGCACTGGTCCAATCCGGTGCGCTATTTCCACTTCTGGCTCAGACTTCAGCTTGTCTTTGAATAGTTCTTTGAACAACATGTTCATATAGTTGGTCGGATTACCATTTTCGATGTTATCAGGTAAACCAAAACCGCGAACGTTGTATTTACGGCTATTCTTTTCGAGCCGCTCAGCTTTCTCTGTCAGTTCCACATTGGTTTTACGAAGCACCACGCACTCCGTCTCTAGCTTTGTGATCCGACTGTCCATTCCCGACAAAGTTTCATCCACTTCGTCAAGTCTCCGCGCACAGGCAGAAATGTCATCCGTGATAGTAGTAAGTTTTGTAATCACCACGCTTATTTCCTCTCTTATGATAGAGCGTATCAAATGGGACAGCTCCTTAGTGTTGTTTCGCACACCTGTCATGCTGCTTTGCTCCACCCGCACTTCCACGTCGTTATCGTCTTGTTTGGACTGCACTTTTGGCCTTTTTGGGGGCATGACACTGCCAATCGTCTGATGTGTTAGGTCCGCCAACTTTTTGGACACTGTATATCAACTGAGCACCACAATTTTAACAAATTGTCAGAGCTTGGCGTTCTCACCGTGTTCTCAGCTGCTGCGCATGCTCAGGTGACTCAGGTCCAAACAGTATGATGCTCCCCCCACCATATTTGACACTGGGGGATGGTGCACTCAGGACGATGGGCAGTGTTAGGTTTGCTCCATACATAACGTTTTGCATTTGGGCCAAAAAGTTCAATTTTTGTCTCATCTGATCAAAGCACCTTCTTCCACATGGTACTGTGTCCTCCATATGACTTCTAGCAAACTTCAAACGGGATTTCTTATGGCCTCCTTTCAATAATGGCTTTCTTCTTGCCACTCGTCCATGAAGGCCAGATTTGTGTAGAGTACGACTTATAGTTGTCCCATGTACAGATTCCCCCAGCTCAGCGGCAGTACGTCGCAGCTCCTCCAGAGTTATCTTGGGGCACTTGGTTACATTTCTTACCAGTGCTCTCCTTGTTCGGTCTGTTAGTTTAGGTGGACGGATGAAAAATGCTGTATGAATACTTGTGCACGCCCCACTTTTCACTTTTCCATTTTTTGAAAAATAACAGAATCATGTATCATTTTGCTTTCACTTCACAGTTGTCTGTTACTTGTGTGTGAATGTTCGAAATAAAATGTGCAAAAGTTCAAGGTGTATTAGTACTTTCGAGAGGCACTGTATAGATCCATCCATTTTCTTCTTTTTTATCCGGGCCAGGCTGCGGAGGCAGCAGTCTGAGCAGTGATACCCAGACTTCGCAATACACTCACACCTCCTCCAGCTGTTCTGGAAGGACCCTGAGGTGACACCAGGCCACACAGGCATGGTCCCTCCAGCGTGTACTGGGTCTGGGCCTCCTCCCAATGGGACATGCCCGGAAACACCTCCTGACGGAGGGACCAGGCGGCATCCAAAACAGATGCAAGAGGTTAAAAAGCATTAAGACTCATTCAATAAATTGTGCCAAAACAAAGGCCTTAAATATGATTTTATATATTTACATTTTGTTCCAACAGGCATTAAATAAAAATGTTGTGCAAAATAATGACAATATTCAAATAGTTTTACAGTATACAAACAATTCTGGTATAAAAACGAGTTCAGCTGCAGTTCTGGCTGAAATCGGACTCCAGTTTTTGCTCAAAAGTGTTCCGTTGTGTCCAGTTTCCTCTGTTAAATGGAATGTTTACAATTCTTAAGCAACAAATATGCACAAATTTGCTGCATTTGTTGCATTAAAAATATCGTATTTGAGCATTAATAGCATTGAATTTTCCCACCCTCACCTATTGACCTGGTCAATAGATGAGGGTGGGATCGACCAGATCGACCAGTAGATCGACCAGTACATCGAGAGCTTTGCCGCCAAACCACAACAGTCCGATACAGTGACCGCACCACTGCCGACGCCGGACCGATCCGTCTGTTGATCTCACACTTCATCTGTCTCTCACTGAGCACAAGACCCCAAGATACTTGAACTCCTCCACTTGAGGTGAGGTCTCTCCATCGACCTGGAGAGGGGAAGCACCTTTTTTTTCCCACAGAGAGCCATAGCCTTAGATTTGGAGGTGCTGATCTTCATCCCAGTCACTTCAAACAACATCATCTGTAAACAGCAGAGATGAGGGACACCTCCAGCCCCTGGCTGCACCGGGAAATTGTCCAAGTCCACTTTAATACTTTTATTCACTTTTGTAAAAAGAATCATGTTACCTCTATAATATTTAAAGCAGTACTAAGTAACTCATGCCCCTAGAGGCCATAAGCGCCACTGCAGGTGTCGTAGCATGTTGCGTTTTTTCCTCATTAATTGTCCGTGAGAGTAAATACTACACTGACAGAAAAGACAAAGGGACAGAGGGATATTGTTCATCCAGTTACACAATGGAGATCATTTTTTTTCACTCAAACTTGGCTGTAAATACTGTTTAAGTGGCGCTAGCCCACAGTTAGCTTTATCCATTAGCCTGTTAGCTTCTTCTTCGTGATTCCATTAGTGTGTATTGGTGCTCCGACCCGGTGGCAGGCAAGTTGCAATAGTGGTTTTCTGGCCAGAGACACACACGTTTTGAGAAGGTTGTGGTTATATTTTATATTCCCTGTAGGAAAGTAGTCCTCCATCCGTCATACGTCTGTAGTTACCCACTTCTAAGCCTGTCACAATAACAAAATCTAAAGTTTGATATATTGAGACAGGAAACTATTGTGGTAAACGATATAATGCCACAGAAGCGAACTCTAAAGTTTAAAGATGACAATTAAGCTCTGTTAAAAAATCCCACAATGGACATGAATTACAATGTGACACAACTTAGAAAAATTGGGAAAAAATGCAAATAAATGTACTGACGATCACATTTTTTCCAATTTGATCCGGTACTTGGGCTCAGGGTAGTCGCCGATATCGAGTACCAGTCCGATACAGTGAAGTTTGTAAAAAGGAGCCCCTGAGCACACGTGTTACACTGCTCGATTCAGCCAAAGTTCTGCTTCTACTCTAAAGTGCGTATTTAAACTTTTAGAGACCCAACGGTCCACTAAAAGTTGAAAGTTTCGTCAGTCTGTTCAGGTATAAATCAGAGTTCACACTTGCTCATACATATTGACGCTGATATGGAGGAACTTGTAAAATAACCGTGACGTACAGAGCATGTATAAAGTGAACTACTATATCTAAGATCGATACATGTACCCAGGAATCTAGGTTCTAAAGGAGGAATGAAGGTGAGATAAAAATAGACCACTGCACAATATCTCACCTTAGCGGTGTACGATGGGGCCCATATACCCCAAGGAGAGATTATGTTGGAGCGTGAATGTTCAAATATATATCAAAACACTCAAATCTGGTTCAAATCTTTCACATTCAAGTTAACAGCATCTTAGTAACTCACATGTTTTTACACAGTGCTCATATAGAGCTCAACAGTCCCACCCACTCACAGTCACGTGTCTGGATCCAATGTAAAATATCCCATTTATTTTAGCATCTATTGTTGAAAAATTAGCACGACGCCGGCTAATCAGCTATGTGCTAACTACTACCTATTGCACAGATATTTTACAAGAAAGAAAACACTCAACACTTGAAAATATGAAACATTTATTTTTATAACTTTCCAGTTTATAACGTTTTAGACAAATCTTCAATTTAAACTTGCGTGTTTTTTGTCTATGAGTTATCACAGAGCTGATTAGCAGGCGTCGTGCTGTTAAACTCTTAATATTAGAATCAAGAATTCAAGAAATTGATGCTAAATCATCACAATACAAATACAAATACACTGAGAAGTGCTATGACATAACTCCTTACACTCATGTTTATTGTCTTTTATTTGATTATAAATGTCAATGAACTTTGGACAGTAATCAGGACTACACACCCAAACTGATATCAGTGAATACGCAGACTCTCAGCTGCTTTACACTGGGTGACTATATGAAACACCTTCACTTTCGTTGTGAGTGCGGCCAGTGAGTTCCTGGCTCCTCTCGGTCTCAGTTCAGACCTGGGTCAGTCCTCAGTCTGTCCGAGAGTCATCCAGACGCAGACGGCATCAGCCTGAGGAACCGCAGCCCGACGAACCGGTAAGTTTCAACTTCTCCAACAATCCTTAAAAACTTGTAAATGGTTTAGTCCACGATTCCAGCTAAAAATCTGACTGATTATGAACCAGAAAGACCTGAACATCTGTTATTTTTACAATAACGTACATATTCTTTTACTTCGTACTCAGTGGTGGGAAGCTTACATCACTAGCCACAGCTGCCCTGGGGTAGACCGACCACCACCAAGCACTCACTCACATAGCATTCATCCAACCTAGCCTGTTGTACATGTTTTTTTCATATATGTGCTTTGATTATTGTTCATATTTAGAAACAGCAAATAAAGCTTATCTTATCACAGGCAGCACATGAGGATTTTATCATGAGGCATAGTTTCTGCTGTCGTCAGCAGGAAATAAATCAGAGCAGAGTTCACACTCAGATACAGTGAGGAAAATAAGTATTTGAACACCCGGCTATTTGCAAGTTCTCCCACTTAGAAATCATGAAGGCGTCTGAAATTGTAATCTTAGGTGCATGTCCACTGTGAGAGACATAATCTAAAAAAAAAATCCAGAAATCACAATGTATGATTTTTTAACTATTTATTTGTATGATACAGCTGCAAATAAGTATTTGAACACCTGTCTATCAGCTAGAATTCTGACCCTCAAAGACCTGTTAGTCTGCCTTTAAAATGTCCACCTCCACTCCATTTATTATCCTACATTTAGATGCACCTGTTTGAGGTCTTTAGCTGCATAAAGACACCTGTCCACCCCATACAATCAGTAAGAATCCAACTACTAACATGGCCAAGACCAAAGAGCTGTCCAAAGACACTAGAGACAAAATTGTACACCTCCACAAGGTTGGAAAGGACTACGGGGAAATTGCCAAGCAGCTTGGTGAAAAAAGGTCCACTGTTGGAGCAATCATTAGAAAATGGAAGAAGCTAAACATGACTGTCAATCTCCCTCGGACTGGGGCTCCATGCAAGATCTCACCTCGTGGGGTCTCAATGATCCTAAGAAAGGTGAGAAATCAGCCCAGAACTACACGGGGGAGCTGGTCAATGACCTGAAAAGAGCTGGGACCACCGTTTCCAAGGTTACTGTTGGTAATACACTAAGACGTCATGGTTTGAAATCATGCATGGCACGGAAGGTTCCCCTGCTTAAACCAGCACATGTCAAGGCCCGTCTTAAGTTTGCCAATGACCATTTGGATGATCCAGAGGAGTCATGGGAGAAAGTCATGTGGTCAGATGAGACCAAAATGGAACGTTTTGGTCATAATTCCACTAAACGTGTTTGGAGGAAGAAGAATGATGAGTACCATCCCAAGAACACCATCCCTACTGTGAAGCATGGGGGTGGTAGCATCATGCTTTGGGGGTGTTTTTCTGCACATGGGACAGGGTGACTGCACTGTATTAAGGAGAGGATGACCGGGGCCATGTATTGCGAGATTTTGGGGAACAACCTCCTTCCCTCAGTTAGAGCATTGAAGATGGGTCGAGGCTGGGTCTTCCAACATGACAATGACCCGAAGCACACAGCCAGGATAACCAAGGAGTGGCTCTGTAAGAAGCATATCAAGGTTCTGGCGTGGCTTAGCCAGTCTCCAGACCTAAACCCAATAGAGAATCTTTGGAGGGAGCTCAAACTCCGTGTTTCTCAGCGACAGCCCAGAAACCTGACTGATCTAGAGAAGATCTGTGTGGAGGAGTGGGCCAAAATCCCTCCTGCAGTTTGTGCAAACCTGGTGAAAAACTACAGGAAACGTTTGACCTCTGTAATTGCAAACAAAGGCTACTGTACCAAATATTAACATTGATTTCTCAGGTGTTCAAATACTTATTTGCAGCTGTATCATACAAATAAATAGTTAAAAAATCATACATTGTGATTTCTGGATTTTTTTTTTAGATTATGTCTCTCACAGTGGACATGCACCTACGATGACAATTTCAGACCCCTCCATGATTTCTAAGTGGGAGAACTTGCAAAATAGCAGAGTGTTCAAATACTTATTTTCCTCACTGTAATAGCAGATCCTGATGATGAAGTTCCTGATGATCCTTGGAAAATGTTATTCGAGGATACTGGGACACACTGATCCTACATCAGATTTAAATGTGATGTCATGTGATTTATTTATTGATATATATATATATATATATATATATATATATATTTCGCGAAATTATAATGACTTTCTTTTCACTATTATGCCTTTTTTAAACAAACACTTATGTATCAGTCTTTAATTCTTCCATCCAGCTGAAGTCCGAAGTTCTGTCTAATGCAGACTCTCCATGACTTCCTTCTTCACCTGTCGGTCTGTGACAGAATGAAGTGCAATGAGGCATCAGCCTGTTTTATTGAAAACAAAAATCACATTATATTCAGTGTCATGTTACTGTCGCTCATGGAGTCTGACCGACAGTGTAACATTTGCTGTGTACTATCGGGGCAGCATGACAGCGTGTACAGAGAGAACAGTACTGAGGGCTGTTTCATAAACCTGGCTTACTCTGTAAACTAGGCTTATTTGGCCAGGCCGGGCTTATTGTGTAGTCTTTTTGGTTTCATAAACCAGGCTCACTCTGAGTCTGGCTCAGTTACTATGGAAATATAGTCAGAGAACTTAGCCTGTTTCTTCTTCGTGGAATCCAACACCAATGGGCAATGTAAATGACACAAGGAGGGTTTTAGTGCCATCATCTGGCCAAAATATATGTTGGCCTAAACAATGTGAAAAAGAAAACATGACATCAACAAAATCAATTACTTTATGCAATAAATTATAAATATACACCAACATTGCCTTTGTCTCTCATCTGTGAAATACAAAGTATTAACGACATTATGTTTAATCAAAAAGCTTGTCCAATAAAAGGAACCTTAGCCCACAGGACCAGTGGTTCATTAGTAAGTTAGTGGTTTCTGAACACTTTTGGTTTGACGTGATGGATTCAGGGAACAGGCCAAAACATTTGCACATGACCCCCCCCTTATGACCTGTGTCAACAGAGTTTTCTTTTCATGTGTTTAAATTCCTGGGGAGAAAAGAAAAGTGTTTAAATTCATAAGCGCCAATTTATGTTCTTCCCAGTAGGGGTCCAGTCCAAAAAAAATAAGTCGAGGCTGAGATCGATCTCGCAGTCTCGTGGTTGGGAGCCCTGCGCTCTACCTATGTAGCTAACCTGGAAAGCACTTTGGGGCAGTATTCTGTTTTTAAATGTGCTATACAAATAAACCTTGACCTAACGTAGTAGAACAAAGCTGGCGGCCTGTGAAGGGTACTGTGCATTCACACTTGGCCATGAGTTTTCAATGAACACTGTGATGGTTAGTGTGGTCTGCTTCTGTATACGGCAGGTGCTAATTAGTTGAACCTGTCTTGAATTAGTGGAATTAGCCAAGCTCGGTGTCCCTTTGGTGAAACCCAGTAATCGCAGCTTGAATTGTTGTGCCTCACGTAAACCAGGATTTGGAGTCTAAGCCTAGCTTTACTGAGCGAGTTTTATGAAATAGCCCTCTGGTCTGTGAATGAAGCCTTGGGGTACAACTCTTCTGAGGTTGTTGAGCAAGGTTCAGCTGGTGATATACAATAGGAAAACCATTTGAGCTGCATCCTGGAGTCCAATAGTGTTTGAGATTACATTAATGGGATTCAAGATTTTTATTTGTCAAACCATGTGAATGATTTGAAATTATATTTATCTCATCCTTGGTTGTGGAGCGGGGGGTGGGAGGGAGGGTTCAGGGAGTTCAGCTTCCCAATGGCCTTGTGTATGAAACTGTTCTTCAGTCTGGAACTGGCCCATAGATTCCACAGTCTCCTCCCTGAAGGCATTACCTTGAAGAGACTGTGTGATGGGTGCGTAGGGTCACCTTTGCGGGTGAGACGGGTGGAGTACATGTCCTTAATGGTGGGGAGAGGGGCTCCACTGATCTTCTCCGCTGCTCTCACAATGCGCTGGAGGCTCCTTCGGAAGGAGGCAGTGCTAGCACCGTGCCACACAGTGATGGAGCTGGTCAGGATGCTCTCTATTCACCTTATTCCAGAGGTTCGCGTGGGCGCCGCCAAGAATGGTGCCCGCCCCTTTTCTCCTATCAGTTAGCATGAGACTGGAGAAGTCCAGATAAAATCAGTTACTACACGAAAACAAAGCCGATTTTCAGCCGCGCAGAGAAGCGGTGCAGTGTTGACTTGATGGTGCAAATGAACATTGGACATTTTACATCAGAAACATCAGATTTGAGCGGAGAAGGTTTTCCCTCATTCTTATTTTAAATGAACGGGCTTCGTACTCGACCTGAAGTATCAGGACAACGGAAGTGCCGAGACAAAGCAAAAAGAGGCAAAAGTAGGCAGGGCGGAATAAGGTGAATAGTCCCTCTGTAGAAGTTGCACATAACGGAGGCTGAGACTCTAGCTCTTCTCAACTTGCGGAGAAAGTAGAGACGCTGATTACTTTTTCTTGACCAGTGATAGTGTAGTGTGCATGGTCCAGGAGAGGATCTCTGTGATGTGCACACCCAGGAATTTAGTGCTGGTCACCCTCTCCACTGCAGCACCGTTGATTGTTAGAGGAGCATGCTGGACCCGTGCTCTTCGTAAGTCCACACTTTTGTCTTCTCCACATTTAGAGAGAGATTGTTCTGTGTGCACCACATGGCCAGACTGCTCACCTCACTCCTGTAGTTTGACTCGTCTCTGTTGTTGATGAGACCCACCACTGTTGTGTCGTCTGCAAACTTGATGAAGAGGTTTGAGTCGTACTTTGGAGCGCAGTCATGGGTCAGCAGAGTGAACAGGAGCAGTGGCGCCTCCAGAAATTGTTCATAGGGGTGGCCAGATGGGGCCACTTAAAATCTTGGGGTGGCAAACCAAAACTATCAGCCATAATTTCACAATTGCAACAGCTGCAGCGAGAGGGGGGGGGAGAGGGGAGAGCTGGCTACAGCGTACGATCAAAGGTCTAGAGCGGCTTGCCTGGCTGGCTGTGAATTTGGGCTGAAAATATTCCTAACTGATACTACTGTACTACAATTAACACTGGCCAGTGGGGTGGCCAGGAGTCGGCTAGGGTGGCCGTGGCCACCCCTGGCCAGAGTAAGCCCCCTGGTGGCGCCACTGAACAGGAGGGGGCTCAGCACACAGCCTTGGGGAGCCCCCGTGTTCAGTGTGATGGTTGTGGAGGACTTGCCGCCGACACGTACAACCTGTGGTCTCCCCGTCAGAAAGTCCAGCAGCCAGTTGCACAGTGATGTGTTGATCCCCAGGTGGAGCAGTTTGTGTATTAGCTGCTGTGGGATTATAGTGTTAAATGCTGAGCTAAAGTCTAAAAACAGCATTCTAACATAAGAGTCCTTTGTTTCAAGGTGAGTGAGGGCTGAATGAAGCGCAGTGGAGATGGCATCTTCAGTTGAGCGATTGGACCGATAAGCAAACTGGTATGGGTCCAGGGTGGGAGGGGGAACAGACTTGATGTGGTCCACGACAAGCTGCTTGAAGCACTTCATAAGAATTAGAGTGAGTGCTACTGTGCGGTAGTCATTAAAGATCCACGGTGTCAGTGGCAGCTGTGAAGACATGAAGTCAGAGAAAACCACCGCAATACATTAAAGGTACTATAGTGTGTGTAACATACTTTTGGAGAGTATTGTGGTGTCTCAAAACCCGGATAATTAGCTTATCTGGGATACTGAAATCCGAATCCTGTGTTTAAACAGGCTACTCGGGTGCATGCAAAGGCACTCACAAAGGCCTTTTAGACTGTTACAGGTTGGAATGACAAAAATGTGCATAAAGGCCTAGAACCCCTTTAATGGTTTGTGTTACTTGTTTTACAGCTCTGTTCTGTGTGACAATGTCGGGGCCCGCGGACCGCCTGTTGAAACTCATGTATGAGTGGATGGATGAAGCGGAGAAGTGCAGCTCTAACCTGAGGGGTCTGGCCCAGGAGCTGGAGTCTCTGAGGGAGAAATATAACGCTGTGGAGACGGTCAGCAGCACTGTGGCCGTGGCCGGGACAGTCCTGTCCATCCTCGCAGCGCCGTTCACTGGAGGAGCGTCCCTGGCTGTGGAGCAGTGGTGGGTGGCCTTGGAGCAGGAGTCAGTGTGGTCACTAAACTCATTGAGATGTTTGAGTCCAGCGATAAACTGGTGCGAGTGAAGGAGATAGACAGGAGGTGTAATAGGATTGCTAGAGAAATGCAATCCCTTTATTATACACTGAGAGCAGAGTGTCCAGCCATTAGCTATGATGATGTGGACAAATATGTTGTGAAGGAGTTTCTGAAAGCCATGTTGCGACGGATGAGACTAACTGTTGGCTCAGACATGAATGATCCCAATAAGTTTGTCGAAGGTATAATGGACAATCTGTACAAGACTTTGATCAGAGGCCCGGACTCTTTGCTCGTCATAGAGGTCATCGGTGTCCTGACTACATTTTCCCTGAAGCTGGGCGGGTCCGTACTCCCTACAATCGCTGCAGCCGGAGGAGTGCAGATCGGAAAAGCTGTGATTGATGCAGCAGCATCAGCGGCGGTCAGTATTCACCGTTCTTTACACACAAATTGATCAGAAAGTTTGTGTTTTGTTGATGAAGTGTAATCAAAGTGTTTTGGGTATACATAGCTTCATTACCTTTCATCATTATCGTCTCTATCTTTGGTGACGTCATGTTCCTCTCAAACTGTGTGCTCAGTTTCTAGGTGTGGTGGGACTGGGTATCAACCTGTATGAATCCATAAGCAACTGGAAAGAGTTAATTCAAAACAAACATGAGACAGACGCCAGCAAGTCTCTGAGAGACACAGCCAAGAAGATCGACAAGGCCAAGACCAATCTGTCCAACAAACTCTCAGGGATCGAGTAAGTTTTCATTCATGTCAGTCTTGTGAATTACAGTAAGTAAGTAAGTAACCTTTATTTATATAACACCTTGCACAGACAAAAAGCCACAGAGTTGTCAACAGGGTCTATTGAACGCAAAGAGGGCAGATCACTGATGTAAGAAGGAGCATGACCATGCAAGGCTCTGAAAGCTAGAACCAGAATTTTAAACTTGATCCTAGGACACTGGCTGCCAATAAAGTTCTTTAGAATAGAGGATATGTGAGTCTTCCTATTAGTACGGGTCAGAATTCTTGCTGCAGAGTTTTGCACTAATTGCAGACGAGAGAGCTCCTTCTTGTTCAGACATGAAAACTATTATAGTAGTCTAAATGCGAAGACAAAAAAGCATGAATGATAAGCTCCAAATCATTCTGTGAGACCATTTCCCTAAGTTTAGATAGTTTCCTTAGTTGAAAGAAGCAGTTCCTCGTCAGCTGGTTACAGTGCAGCACTAATGACATTTCTTTGTCAAAGATAACTCCCAAGTTTCTAAGACTTGGCTTCACGGACTGGCCTAAGTCACCCAGGTACTGTTTAGTCCCTGGAATTATATCATCAGGTGCAATACCAGTGTTTCTGTTTTGTCTGCATTGAGCTGCAGAGAGTTTTCACTTTGCCATTGTTTTATTTCCACGAGACAGTGGAGCAAGGAGTTTAGCTTCCGGATCTTAGACGGCTTAAAGGAGCAGTAAAGCTGGATATCATCAGCAAATAGATGGAAAGAAACATCACTAAACCTTTGGATTATCTTTCCCAAAGGGATCAAATACAGCAAAAATAAGATGGAACCCAAATATAACAGTTTTCCTATTCCCATCAACAACTCATCTGTCCTTCCCTCCCCTCAGGTTAAGAGTCTGGGTGCCATCCTCGATAGTACACTCTCCTTCCAGTCTCACATCAATAGCATCTCCCGGTCTGCATATTTCCATCTACGTAACATCTCTCGTCTCCGCCCCTCTCTCTCCCCCCACACCACCGCCATCCTCGTCCACAGCCTCGTTACCTCCCGCATTGATTACTGCAACTCACTTCCCAACAAATCCCTCCAGAAACAGCAGCTCCTTCAAAACGCTGCAGCACGAATCATCACACGGACCCCTACCTCTCACCACATCCCCCCCGTCCTTCAACAACTCCACTGGCTTCCCATAAAACATAGGATCAACTTCAAAATCCTCCTCATCACATTCAAAGCCCTTCATAACCTGGCCCCTCCGTACATATCTGACCTCCTCCACATCGCAATTCCTGCCCGCGCACTCCGCTCCTCCTCCACTCTCAAACTCTCCGTCCCACCGGCCAAACTCGTCACCATGGGGCACAGAGCATTCAGCAGCTCTGCTCCCCAGCTCTGGAACTCTCTCCCCTGTGACCTCCGTAACATAGACTCCCTGCCACTCTTCAAATCCAGACTCAAAACTCACCTGTTCAGACAGTCCTATAACACCTAGTTACGCACGCACCCTCTCAATATTGTACTCTGTTTTATTCTGTTGCTCTTGTTTTTAATGTTTTTAATGTGTCCATTGTACAGTGTTCTTGGTTGTTCTGGAAGGCGCTTTCAAATAAAATGTATTATTATTATTATAGGAACCTTGAGGCACTCCACACAACACATTTGCAGACTTAGACCTTATTTGGTTAGCTGTAACACTAAAGCTAAGCCCAGATAAATATGAGGAGAACCACTGTAGAACTGACCCTGACAGTCCTACTTGATCCCTCAGTCTTCTCAACAGATCCTGATGGTCAACAGTGTCAAAGGCTGAGGACAGATCCAAGAGAACTAGAATAGTGCATTTTCTAGAATCAGCAGACATCATGATGTCACGGGACACTTTAATTAACAGGAGCTTAGAAATAGGCCTAAAACTATTGAGATCCGTCGGGTCTAAACCTGCTTTTTTATTTTAGAAATGGCTCCACTATGGCATGTTTGAAAGCATTGGGAAACACACCAGTTGACAAAGAGAGGTTAACCATTTAGGTAACACGAGGGCCAATTACCTCAAACACTTTTTTGGGAGAGCCTACAAGTAAGGATGTCAGATGAACAAGAGGAAGGCTTCATCTTGGTCACCAGTGCCGAAATATCAGCAAAAGTCACAGTCCTAAATGAGGACCACATGCTGGAGACAGGCTAAAAAGTGGACAAAATATCCGCATACATTAAAACTAAGATGTTAAAGTAATAGTCTGGAAGTCTAAATGTTATTACACATTTTATGAAATGGGTAAAATCGACCACTCATATGGCACTCGGCTTGTAGTTGCCCAAGAAATTTTTTTATGATGAAGTCTGTCCTGTTTAGATCAGCTCAACTCTGGAAGGATCGACCTAAAGAGCTGCATGATTTGTCGAGTTTAAATTAATTTAAGAAATCAATGAAATCTTGGTAGCAGAGGTTGTGTTGTACTGTAAATGTAACATAATGTCTAATTTTAAGCTGTCATTTTTGCATTCTTTCTTTGTACTTTTAATCCTTATTTTTTGTAAGTATTCTCTCATTTTAATATTTTAATGGAACCTCAGGAAGATTTAGCGACCACTATGGTGGAAGCTAATGGGGTTTCCAATAATAAACAAACACACAAACGAACAGTTTAGAAGCATCACACACAGGATTATAGATGAGACTTTTCTCAAAATTGGCATGGGCCTATCAGAATTCCCCCAAATCCTCCAAACGCGCACAATCCTGATCCTGAAGGATCCCTCAAAGGGTACAGTCCCATCCAACTATCGGC
This sequence comes from Neogobius melanostomus, assembly GCA_007210695.1. Lineage (NCBI taxonomy): Eukaryota > Metazoa > Chordata > Actinopteri > Gobiiformes > Gobiidae > Neogobius > Neogobius melanostomus. The sequence continues at coordinate 461,704 of VHKM01000306.1, forward strand.
CAATAACCTGCCTCTCCACAACGTGGAAAGCTCATGTCCGGCACCATAGCGGCTAAGATAAGTGGGCATATGAATCAATACATGAGCACAGCTCAGAAGGGAATCGGTAAAGATACCAGAGGTGCCAAACACCAGCTCCTGGTAGACAGAACAGTCGCTCGAGACTGCAGAACCCGACACACTAACGTGAGCACTACCTGGATTGATTACAAGAAAGCCTACGACTCAATGCCACATACTTGGATCATTGAATGCTTGGCACTATACAACATCAACAGGACTCTAAGAGCCTTCATTGCAAACTCGATGAGGTTGTGGAAAACCACCCTTGAGGCCAATGGCAAGCCACTTGCACAAGTCTCCATCAAATGTGGCATATACCAAAGAGACGCCCTGTCCCCACTACTGTTCTGCATAGGTCTGAACCCCCTCAGCCAAATAATCAACAAGACTGGCTATGGATACCAACTCAGGAACGGGGCCACCATCAGTCACCTCCTCTACATGGATGACATCAAGCTGTACGCTAAGAATGAGCGAGACATCGACTCACTGATCCATACCACCCGGATATACAGTGCAGACATTGGGATGTCATTCGGACTAGAGAAGTGTGGTCGGATGGTGACTAAGAGAGGGAAGGTAGTCCACACAGAAGGGGTCTCACTCCCAGAAGGAACAATAGCAGACATTGAGGACAGTTACAAGTACCTCGGAATCCCACAAGCAAATGGCAACCTCGAAGAGATGACAAGGAAAGCGGCTACGGCCAAATACCTCCAACGAGTAAGGCAGGTCCTAAGAAGCCAATGGCAAGAACAAGTCCCGGGCAATAAACAGCTATGCCCTGCCAGTAATCAGATACCCTGCAGGAATAATAAGCTGGCCAAAGGATGAGATACAGACCACAGATGTTAAGACACGGAAGCTCCTAACCATGCATGGAGGGTTCCACCCCAAATCCAGCACACTGAGACTGTACACTAGCCGTAAGGAAGGAGGCCGAGGACTAGTGAGCGTGAGAGCCACTATCCAGGATGAAACATCCAAGATCCACAAGTACATCAAGGACAAGGCTCCAACAGATGACGTGCTCAGTGAATGTCTCAGACAATGGGGAACAGAAGATGAGGTGCTGGCGGTCCCGTCATGGGAGGACAAGCCCCTACACGGGATGTACCACCGAAACATAACTGAAGTGGTGGATATCAAGAAATCCTACCAATGGCTGGACAGAGCTGGCCTGAAGGACAGCACAGAGGCACTCATCATGGCTGCACAGGAGCAGGCCTTGAGCAGCCGAGCAATAGAGGCCCAGATCTATCACACCAGACAAGACCCCAGGTGTAGACTGTGCAAAGAGGCCAATGAGACAATCCAGCACATAACTGCAGGGTGTAAGATGCTGGCAGGGAAAGCTTACATGGAGCACCATAACCAAGTGGCTGGCATAGTGTACAGGAACATCTGTGCAGAAACCCCAAGGTCAAAGTGGGAAACACCTCCAAAGGTCCTGTGGGACTTCCAGATACAGACGGACAGAATGGTAATGGCGAACCAACCGGACATTGTGGTGGTGGACAAAGAGCAGAGGAAAGCTGTATATATATATATATATATATATATATATATATATATATATACACACACATGAGTATGTGAACGTAACATGCATGACGAGAGGAGCTTTGTACGCGCACTTTGCGGGAGTGTTGCTAAACGGTTATGAGAGCCCCTTCGCCAGCCCTGATGGCGCTTGGACCTAATAACAGAATAAGAATTGTTGTTATCTAGATAAAAAACAAACAAACAAACATGTAAATGAATTAAACAGATAAATGCATGGATGGGTGCTTGTTGAGGGTACTCAGCCTTGGCCTGAGCAACGTTTAGACGTTTTTTCAGAGGGATTTTTTAATATCTAATTCCTAACCTGATTTATTGAGTTCTAAATTACCCCTCTGAAAAAGTGACTAATATGGCAACAAAATAAAACCATAAATGTATACCTGGCTCGATCCATTATTCAGATTTTAATGCCAAAAATATGGGACATTTTTGTTAATTTCTAGCTATAATATGAAAACATAAAATATATATATGCATACATACATATATACACAATACATTTTTCTCATATTTATGTCAGTACTCTACAGCAAAAGTTTCAAATGGATATCTCTAAATCTATAAAGTTTCCCTATTCACCTGCAGCCTCTCTGTGTTCTATGTGTTCACTTCACATCCTTGTCTGAACAGTCTAATGAAGTTATTTCACTGAATTTGAAAGGTATTGTACATCTCATTACACAGTTTTAACTTTGTGCTTGATCTCCTCTGTAGGAGAATGATTCAAGAAGCTGTAAAACGTCACCGGTCATTTAACCCACCACAGACGACAAATACATCTGAAACAACAAGCTCGAAACCAAGCACCAGCTCTCAGGGGAAGAGTGGTGGACCTGCTGCCGCCCCTGGTCCTCCTGACCCCCCGGGAGAGGATGACGGTGGTGGTGGATTAGAAACTAGCAATGAATCAGGAAACAGCAGTGATTCTATGAATGAGAGCAGCAGTGAAGAAGAGGAGAAGCTGAAGATGGCGGTGCTCAATGCTCATTCTATTAATAAATTTATCAAACCGAAACGCACAGAACTCATTGATCTGATTCAGAAGCAGTCTCTGGATGTGCTAATGATCACAGAGACCTGGCTAAAACAGGAAACAAGCAACGACAAAGTCCAAAGTATCCTGCCTGAGGGTTTCAGTTGCATCAACGAACCGCGATTCGATGGTCGGAGAGGCGGCGGTGTGATGATAGTCTACCCCAGTGAGTTCATCTGCGAGCGGGTCCACTTCGATGGAAGTATTTCCACTTTCGAATACGTAGCCGCCACCGTGCGTCGGCCTGGATCAAAAAGGTCTGTTCTTGTCTTGAACATCTACCGCCCGCCGGATAAACCTCATGATATATTCATGAAAGAGGTGCGCAAACTTTTGACAGAGGTTTATTCAAACTATACAAACGTCGTAATTGGAGGAGATTTTAATATTTGGGTCGACTGCAAAGAAAATCGTATCTCGCGTGCGTTTGAGGAAATGCTGAATGAAAAAGGTCTGGTTCAGCATGTGTCTGAGATCACCCGCGAGCCCAGACGAAAGAAATCCAGAAAAAGAGCCGGTAAAGGCCACATCATAGACGTGGTCATGACCCGCCCTAATGTGAGAGTGTCTGCTCTGTCCGTGCAACCAAACAGCTTTTCTGACCACAAAACAGTCCTTTTCACAGTAAAATACCGCAATAAAATCAAGCAACTGAGAAGTGCCTTACATCGCAAAAGAAAATTATCTGATAAATCAAACAAGGTAAAGAGAAAAAAGAAAAAAAGGTAATATTTCTATGAGGTTTTGGATGACGTTTCCTATACCTGGCAACCAACCAGACACGTAGGACTTAAATTCCTTAAATTAATCTTAAATGATCATAAATCTAGAAAATGTTTGCACATTTTACTTTAAATTAGCTCTTTATCTACATTCCATTTATGCTCATCTCTGTTTTCAATCACACATATGACATCATGTACATCCAAATACTCGAAATAAGGCCATATTAGTCCAGTACTAAGGTCTCAGCACTGGCTTCAGTCACTCAGAGAATCAACTTTCAAACAAGACCTGCTTGACAACTTTCAGACAGCTTTCTCTGACTAAACTCAGACAAAAATGAGATCATTGTTATTGCACAGACACAAAGAGAAAGTGTTATCAGACACCTCGAGTCTCTCTCTAAAACTGAAAAATCAGGTTAGGAATATGTAGTAATTCTGTGTTTGTTCTCACGCAGAGGCTCCAGAAATTATGTATGTATCTATATTCTTTTTACAAGAGACACCAAAAATGTAGTCACAATGACACAACTGAAACGCTCTGTTATTTCTGCCACAGAAGAAACAGATAAAAAAACACACAAGTTCAGACATCAGATTTATTCTTATCGGATCTGGGAGATGAGAGGAAGACCATCAGGCAGCCTCGGCTGTCTTCCTGCTCAAACTCAGCAATTCAAAGTTTTCCAAAAGGCTGTATTAAAAATAAACACGGCTATTCTTGTCCTCCACCACACAAAAACTTTCCGTGACATCATAACCTAGCCTCCCCCCTGGACTCCTCAGTCACTCCTCAGGTGGGGCCGATAAGTAATTTGGCTTTTCCCGTCCTCTGGAGGAAGTCATAAACTCTTTAACCCACTGCCTCCTAAGAGGGGGTGTAATGATTTATCCTTGGTCCAGGAAAGGATGGGTAAGGTGGGGGTCACAAAGAGCGTGTGACCGCTCTTCCCCTGTAATTATTTTCCTCTGGAGGGCATCTGGCTTTTCAAGCTTGAGTGGTCAAATTCTTTCCTGCGTTTATCTAAACAGACCAATCCCCTAGGTCAGCTTTTGCAAGCTCCACCAAGACAAGCTTCAATGAACAATACATTGACTGTCTACAAAACATAGATTTAACAGTCAAACTTAATGTAATACTTAAAGAAATTCTGTATTTGAAGTTAACATTAACAGTAGTTCAGCCAAGTTAGGAAAAATTCAAGAAGGATAGAATAAAACAGGGCACCCCTACTGGTTGACTAGCTTTTGCCTTGTTGTTGTCTCATAATTCTGAAGTGTGTCTTCATAACAATTTAATTGACTCTCATATACTTAAACATAAAATCAGTTGAAACCCAAAGCTTACTGCATTCATAGGTGTATTTATTTATTAACAGCTCAACAACACACACATAACAAAAAAAATACTATTTGCCAATCAGATTTGACAAATGATGAACAGTTCATATATGACATTGCAAATAAATCTACACAAATGTCTGCGATTATGTGGCGAAAGGGAGGAAGTTTCCTTTGTGAGTTTCTGAATGGATATTGGTTATATCTTAACCTATAGCGGGGACGCTAAATGTTTCAAACTGCCGTGTCTTACTGTGGTATCAGCGGCGGTGGTAAGGCCGCAGGTAGGTGTGGCAGGGAGCCGATCCGTTTGGCTCTCCAGGTTAGTTCCGAGAGGTGAAAAGCTCGGAGTTGGTTCTCCGGGTGGCCGCACAGTCAGACAGTGGCCATCGCTGATGTAAAATGGCTCTGGTCCCAACAGGCAGTGGTTAAGTCCATTCAAAGGGTAGATGCTATTGGTAGTGGCAGCAATTGTTAAAAGTGTTTGCTGTATTTGCTCGAAGTTCTCTCCTTGAGAGCAGGTCAGAGTGCCCAGCTTGGAAACAAAAGGCTTTGTCACACCTCCGTAGCAGCAAATCATCGCCCTCGGTCTCGCTTTTAAGCCTCCAGCAATCATGGATCGTTAGCTTCCCAGCTGCGCTGCGACCCACCTCCACCCCATCTCCACCTCCTCTGCCCATGGCTTCTCCCTGCTGCTTCCTTCACAGGTCTCCATACCACCACCAGTGTCCAGGCTCCCGGGGAAGACATCTCTAATTCCAAGCTGTTCATCCATACTGACCTTAATACATGCATTGATGTCTACTGCCAAGGTCTGATCGCCAAAACAAAATACATGTCAATAAATCTCCCTAATCGCTGCTTTTGTCTGTTTGAGTCTATCCAGGTTGAATTAAACATTATGTGACAGGGCAGCCCTTTGCACTCCTGCATGTAGTGGCTAATGAGGCGAGAGGGCGCACTATAAAAAGGAGGGTTCGCTACGCAGCCCGACCTCTCACCTCTGACGTCACCCACTGCACGGCTGACGGCCGACTACTTTGGGCCAAACATGCGCTTCAGTTGCCGAATATATGCACGTAAAGCCAGCAATTGAATCAAGCTTTTCGTGTGGGGTCCAGTGTGCATTCTGTCTGCTGTCATGTTGGTCAAGTCTACAATTGTGCATGTCCAAATTCAGAGACCTCTTTGATTAAAAACTGTCTGTTAGGGCAGAGGGCTTCGGACTCACACCGCCCCTCATCAGTCGCTGTACCGTCACTCCAGGTAAAATGTGTGATGGAACTGTGGGGCTGCTGAATCTATGCTGAATCGTTTTGTTACTGTATTTTGATTTTTCATATATGGACAACAAAATGTTTTAATAGGTCTTCAACTCAAAAATGAACTAATAATATACTGAATTCGAAATTAATACAAATTAATAGAAACCCAGTAAAAAAGCAACAAACATCTTGCCTTACATTATAGTAGAAGTGCAGAATTGCATCATCAATAAGGACCCAAAGTGAAAGTGCTCACATTGGAAGAGGATCTAGTCTGCTCCAAGACACTGGAAGATGACCCACAATAAGCGTTCTCGAGAACGGGCCAAAGAAAAGTCAAAGAACCAACTTCGAAGTTCTGACGAAGGAATATACTCATCGTAAAATCCGAATTATAAGCCACCACTTTTTTCACACGCTCTGAACCATGTGGCCTATACAACGATGGGGCTAATTTACACATTTGTAGGTGCTAAAGGTGCGTTCAGACCAAACGTGCGTCCACGCTTTGTCAGCCTCTAGTTGGACGCCAAACATTGCCGCTTCACACACTCGCGAGAAACGCCTGTTTGCTGCGCGTGAAGTTTTGCAAGCGTCATAATTAGGAGGCGTGTCATACAACTCAGGCCGAGCACAAACCGCCGTGATCAACTTCTCCTCCATGCTGCAGGTCAGGGGCGCAACTACCGCTACTACCCCCCCCCCCTCCCACACACACACACAAACACACACATGGCTCTTTGATGGTTGTTTCTTTTTTTTTTTAAGAAAATAAATACCCTCTGAATTGACTTTATTTTAACGAAAATGTCACTATTTCACACAATATAACATCGACATTTCCCTCTGTGGAGTTTATTATCACACAAAAACAATCACACGGCCCTATTAAAAGCTTCTGTTGCTTCATTCACAACTTTTCCTCCTCTCCCTCTCTCTCCCTCGCGCAAGAGGGGAGAAAACAACGCAAGTGAAAGAGGTGTTTTGCTTCTATGCGATCTCCTCTGTAACCGTGTTTATTATTTCATTAGGACTTTTATTTCTCAAACTTGTTGCCTTATGCTCACTTTGAGCTCCTCGTGGGGGGTGGAGATGACAGTCCCTCTGCACTCCTCTCTGCCCCACTCCAGCAGTGACTTTTGTTTCGCAAAATAAGCATGCACAACTAAAGTGACGCCCCTCCCCCAAAGAGGAATAAAAAAAAACACCACCGCGAACCCGTTCCTATCGTTCACTGTAAAGACTCGTTCAAAAGAGCCGGATCGTTCACGACCGACACATCACTATTGGCGCCCCTATAAAGGGCATATATTGCGTATGCCCTTTTTGCGCCACTGCTGCAGGTAACAGGTGACGCTTGTGCTCACTATTTGAGCCCAGTCCCTGATTGGTTAACAAGGCGTAAATGAACGCACGTGTAGATTGTGATTACTTGAGTGCATGAAGCAGTGGGCGTGGCATCGCTGCTCGTGTATCGCGCTGTTCTCACTGCTGTTGACGCGCGTTTATCCTCATCCACTCGCATTTGCAACACTTCATACGCGCGGACATCTTTGCTTACATTTTGAAGCGCATCGAAGCACGTCTACATAGGGTTAACATGGAAGTTGGTGGCGTGTCAGCGTTTGGTCTGTACGCACCATAACAGTGTAGTGTTTAGATTTGCCTGTCTTGCTGCTCGTGCGCTGTACACATAATCTGTGCCGCACGGTGCTCATCTCTCGGCCTTGGTGTAGTATTATGTTTTTTTTTTTTTATGTAATACCAATTTGGGGATCTGGAGGAAATTTTAAACAAATCTCATGCCCCTTCCAGCATTCTGTTGCATTTTAGATGTAACATTTTTAGCTACTTGCATTGATTCAGCAATCTCCCTAACTCATTATAGGCTATTCTAACACTGATCTGTGGCTCCTGAGATCAACAACACCGGGCAGGTGTTTATTGGCAGAAGGACAAAAAACAAATACAACTGTATACACTGTGATTATTGGAGCTTAAAGTCTCTGCAGAGCTGCCACTGACAGTCATTGAATGTGCATTGTGGAACGTTTTATGGAAAGAAAAAACAACTCTTCCTACGAGTGACCCAGCGGTTCACTAAAAGTTGAAAGTTCTGGCAGTCTGTTCAGCTAAAAATCAATCAGAGGTCACACTGGGTCATACATATCGACGCTGATATGGAGGAACTTGTAAAATAACCATGACGTCGTCTATAGCATGTATAAAGTGAACTACTATATCTAAGATCGATACACATACCCACGTATCTAGGTTCTAAAGGAGGAATGAAGGTGAGATAAAAAAAAAAAAACATGTATGTACAGCACAATATCTCACCTCAGCGGTGTACAATGGGGCCCAGGTCCACCAAGGTGAGATATGTTGGAGAGTCCAGAACGTCCTCAGCTTACGATCCTTCAGCGTCAGTCCAGGCTCACATCGAAACAGTCAGGTCAATCAAAAACCAACCTGCATAGTGCATATCACTGTTCACATATTTATTAAAGAAATCTGGTTAAAATCATTCACGTTCAAAGTTAACAGCATCTTAGAAACTCACAGATTTTCACTCAGTGCGCAATATTTCACGTACACTCAAATTAAAGGCATATCCCCCAATTAACCCATCAGACCCCCGGGGCCCGATCTTGAGGGTGAAGGCAAACGTGGTAGACTAGAGCAATGGTGCAGACACAAGCGCACTCTGCACTCTTGCTGGCGGTGTATGTGAGCTAGGCCACCGGCACTTCAAGGGCCCATCGGGGGCAGGGATTGGGTGCATTGTGCAGACTCAGTATGAAAATACTGTCAACATAGATGGCACGTAGGCAATTTACCACAATTTAGGTAAAGTAATTTGCTGAAGGTCCCTTAATCTGACCGGCCATTAGTCTACGAGCGTAGCTGCTTGTCTGTCGGCTTCACAGCTACTGCAGCTCCCACTCTGAATCTGCTGAATATCCAACCAACTTCAAAGCGGTGCCAGGCCGTACATTATCATCGGAGATGGGGACCCCCCGAATAATGATGGGTATTTCGCACACTGCATATAACCACTCAATACTGAGCTAAATCTAACCCACAAAATTTACAAAGTCTGGGGAAATCAAGATCACATCAACACTGTGCTGCAGCCTCTCATCACAATAGTTTGTCGATGAAAACTGCTCCTTACTCAGCCCTATGTGAAAATAAAGCGGACTTAGATTTGTTGGTTTGTTTTTTTGGCACACAATCTTTACTTTTATTTATATCAGATATAATGGGTGAAAGTGGGTGACACAATCAGCAAACGGCCTTGAACTCAAGACACTGCTATGACATAACCCCTTACATTCATGTTTATTGGCTTTTGATTAATATATAAAAGTCAATGAACTTTGGACAGTAATCAGGACTACACACCCAAACTGTTATCAGTGAATACGCAGACTCTCAGCTGTTTTATGGAAATATTGGGTGACTATATGCAACACCTTTACTTTCATTGTGAGTGCAGCCAGTGAGTTCCTGCCTCTTCTTGGTCTCAGTTCAGACCTGGGTCAGTCCTCAGTCTGTCCCAGAGTCATCCAGATGCAGACGGCATCAGCCTGAGGAACCGCAGCCCGACAAACCGGTAAGTTCAACTTTTTCAACAATCTTTAAATCCTTGTAAACAGTTTAGTCCACGATTCCAACTAAAAATCTGACTGCATGACCCAGAAAGACTTGATCATGTTTCATGTTTTCTTTCAATTTCATGCATGTTCATTTACTCCATACTCAGTGGTGGGAAGCTTACATCAGAAGCCATAACTGCCGCTGGAGTACTGTAGACCGACCACCACCAAGCACTCACTCACACACCATCCACCCAACCTAGCTTGTTGTACATGTTGTTTTTCATATATGTACTTAGATTTTTGTTCATATTTAAAACGGCCAATAAAGCTTATCTTATGCAGCACATGAGGATTTTTATAATGAGGCAAAGTTTCTGCAGTCGTCAGCAGGAAATAAATCAGAGCAGAGTTCACACTCAGATAATAGCAGATCGCTAACTGAAGTTACATGTTCCTGATGATCCTTGGAAAATGTTACTCAAGGAGCTGGGACACACAGACCCTACATCAGATTTAAATGTGATGTCATGTGATTTTTTTTAAATTTATCTTTATATTTTGCGTCATTGTAATGACTTTCTTTTCACTATATGCTTTTTTGAAACACTCAAGTTTCAGCCCTTAATTCTTCCATCCAGCTGAAGTCCAAAGTTCTGTCTAATGCAGACTCTCCATGACTTCCTTCTTCAACTTTGAGTCTGTAACAGATAAGTAGACAAGTAGAATTTTATGGAAGACTATTGGCACCTTAATTCAATTGTCTATTCATTTGTCAAATGGCTATGCATTATGTTAGTTTAGTATTTATTTTGGAATTGTGTTTGGCAAAGTGTAATGTTATATCCAATTTTGACATTTAATGTTCTATTCCAAAAGTTCTAATGGCAATTCAATATGTAAAGTGTCGATACAATGTCTTTATATATTGCAAATTACAAGATTTTGAAATGAATAGCATATTGACATGGAAATTTGGCCTCTTTATTCATTGTTCTATTCATTCTTAAAATGGCATTTAGTTTCGAGTTGTATTTGACAAAGTTGCATGTTATATCCTATTTTGACATGTAATGTTCTATTCCAAAAGTTCTAATGGCAATTCATTATGTAAAGTGTCGATTCAATGTCTTTATATATTTCAAATTACAAGATTTTGAAATGAATAACATATTGACATGGAAATTTGGCCTCTTTATTCATTGTTCTATTCATTCTTAAAATGGCATTTAGTTTCAAGTTGTTTTTGGCAAAGTTGAATGTCATATCTTATTTTGACTTGGAATATTCTATTCGACTTTTGAGTAAGTTTCATTTAATGTGTTGTGAAACAGCACCTCCCTCTGGATTGCATTGCATATTGCATTGCCACAAGGTTTGAGTGCAACTATTTTCAATATGCTATGCAGTTCTTGACCCCTGGGAAGGCGGGCCCTGGTCCGCTCTCGGCCAATCAGAGACGAGTCTATATCCTCCTAGCTAGATGCTCTGTGTTGTTGTTTTTTGCTGGAAGTAAATGCTGTTATGAAGGATTGGAAGTAACGGATCACCCTTCATGAAGATTCCAAGTTACTCTAAGGAGGTTCTATTAAGTATAGAAGCGTGTTTGTTAAATTACCAGTACTGTTTAGTTTTTTTTTCTTTTTTTAGAAAACACTTGCTACCTAGTTCAGTCATGCTCAGCAGTCCCACAGAAAGTCAAACTCCAGTGTTTCAGCTTCTTACATTTTATTTTGACCCACAAAAATATCTGTCTGTAAGTATTCAAATGATAGTGATCTTAGCTTCCATTAGATACCAAATTTAGTAATTTTTAGCATGTTTCCTATTCGTAATTAGGAAGAAAATATCCGGCGCTAATACCGTTAGCATCCCTATGGCTTTTCCCATGTAAATAGACCCTTTAACTGCTGACATCATCAGTGACATCAGCTGGAGGCAGGAAGTGATCAAGAGAAATAAGATTAAACTAAAACTAGCGATTTTAAGTGTAAAACTACAACTGAAAAATGTGGTCCTGTTGTGGCTTAAGGTGCCAGAACAAGAGGAATGACATTTGAGACGATAAAATAAGATTTATCTGATATTTCCAACAACAGTTAGACATTTGTTTATCGTTACTATGACAACAACTACAATGGAAATAGATAGGAATCGAGCATCCTGCCTCCAGCTAAGCCCGGAATGTTTACAAACAATTAAAGGGTCTATTAGCCTCGTGCTAATAGCTCGCTAATACAATCGTTTTTTGAAGGTTTTAGTTAACTCTAAGCTACTTATTTCTATTTGCATTGTATATTTACCCAATTGAGATTGTAATATGCATTCTTTGTGTAACTGTATGTTATAGTTTTAAAGTCCTTCAGTAAATCACACAAATACAGCAAGACGCTTCTTCGAGACTGTTCTATCTGCAAAGCTGGTTCTCACACACTAGTAAAGGCTGAATACTTACACTAAACCAAACGTGGTGGCACGTGTTTTTGTTTTAATGATTAAGCACTTTATAGGCCTACTTTATTGTACGCCCGTGTTAATTTCTATTCTCACAATCTTCAGTGCAGTTATCCTCTTACTCAATTAGATCTTTATGCGTGGTGAAACCCAATGGCCGCTGGCTGCTCTGCTTTGTGACCGCAAACACTGGAGGCCGCCATTGCTCTTCCATTGCTGTAGTACCTCCATTTGGCCGCTAGGCCCCCATTGAAAAGCATTGGACTTTAGACACGTTAAAAACAACTTTAATGCCTGGTTTCAATTTTTTCAACACTTAATATGGCTACATATTCCTCCTGAGATAACGCTGGGTTAGTCAAAAAAATAGAAACCAGGCTGGTTTTCGAAATATATATTTTTTAATCTCCTACTTAACGGAGGTCGGACTGTTGGCATTGGAGCTGCGCGAGCTACACGTCACGCAAGGGCTGAGTCTACAGTGAGATCCCGCCTTTTGCCCTTATTAGGAACATGCTTCGTCAGAGCTGGGGAGGAGGAGTCTGTAAATCCGCCATGATTTCCCCCTTGAAAGTGGTCATTATGGTAAACGGGGAGGAGTGAGGAGGAGCTGTCTATTCTTTTTAACAGTCTATGGTGAAACCTCATTCCTGTCAATTTGGTTCACATTTCAGAACAAGAAAAACAAATTAAGCCAGGGTGATACATTTTTCAAACCACCAGGTGCCGCCGTTTAGTAGGGCTGCGAATTACAGTATGATACATTTGATTTTGAATATGTCTATTTCCGTCTCCATCTTCATCATGGACTTCTTCCTCACTTTCCTTGTCTAAAACACGCTGTGGGCTAGAACTGAAAACAGGAGTTCATCACTGCTAACCGGTATCTTCGATACTGGGTGGTGCAACCATTTGACATCACTACCCAGAATGCCACGCAATGTAAATAACAATGGCGACCTACGTGCAAAAAATGTTTCTAAAAATATAAAACTAGCGAATGTTTTAGTTTGTTTTTTGAATTATCTTATAGATATGTTACTGACAGTGAAATTATTAAATTATGATCTATTTCATATAGATCAAACATGTTTGATCTGCTATTTCAGTTTGTTGTAAGATAAGAAAGGCTGTATTTATCCCATACAAGGGAAATGGTATGTTTGAAATAGCTAAGTACAAAAGAGCAACTGAATAAGGAAGCAAATGTCAAAAAGACCTTATGCTAAATATTAACTAAATAACAAAAACTATTCAAACATAAACGGTGTACTTCACTATATAAGGTACCAAATTAAATGAAACTAGAACAAAGCGATGACTATGTAGCAAGAGGTCAGGGGACTGTACTGTATGTACATGAATGTAAACATTCATGTACATGTGAATGTGAATATTTGTCAACATTTCGCATAGTGATAAGATAATGCAGATCTAATTCTGTTCTATCCTTAGCATCCAACAGTAATCAATATCCTTTTTTGTTGTGGTCAGTCACTTTAGTTTTCTTCCTTTGTTCATTAGGGTCCAGAGAAACCTGTAAAGAAGACAGACCACCTGTGCGGACAACAGCCTGCTGCCATCTTCATCCAGTCACCTCAGCGCTGTTGACATGATCACATTCATAATTTTTCCACAAATTCTAACAAATATTTATTTATTAATTAAATGCAGACTATCTTTGCATCTCTCAATTTAATATTTATTTACAAGAAGCTCCTGACAACACAAACGGGTTCAACCCAGCTCCTCTGCGACATTCTCCTAGCCTTCGTTCTTCTGGACCGCTCCTGTACCACACAGCTGCTTCTTGGGGTTGCAGAGAAGAATGATTCCACCATACAAGAAGAATCTTATTTGCCAGTCTAAAAATGTTCTACCGTCTCTTCATTTTCAGATGTTGTACGGTCTCTTCATAGCGGCATCTGGAATGTAGATGGTTATAAATGATTAAATAAATAAATAAAACAATGTGTTGTGATGTGTGTGCTTATCAGCACAAACATGTCCAGGCTGTCCAGGTGCCTGGGAATAACTTAGGTATTACTGATGTACTGTGAAATCTCATGACGCTTTCTAGATGCTGTTAGTACCACTATTATAATCACCCCTGCCTGTATCCGGAATGTAAACTAATTTTGAATATGGGGGTAGGCACTTATAAGCTTTCTTGCTTCGGCCTACTCCTTTTGAGTTTATGTTACTTTATTTATTTTCTGCACTGCAACAATGTTAATGTAAATAATTACTCAAATAAATCCAATCAATCAACATCGGTAGTAACAGATTAGATTTGTTACACAACTCTGATCTAAAATACAGAATAGGACTTAGCCTCATGTTTTTACAAATGAGTATTTTGTCGTCACATTATTTAATCTGATCATCAGGATCACTGCACTGAAGAGTGTGAGAATAGAAATTAACATGAGCATACAATAAAGTATAGTTGAATCATTAAAACAAAAACACATGCCACCACGTTTGGTTTAGTGTAAGTATTCTGCCTTTACTAGTGTGTGAGAACCAGCTTTGCAGATAGAACAGTCTCTAATGAAAACCAAGAAGCGTCTTGCTGTATTTGTGTGATTTACTGAAGTACTTTAAAACTGTAACATACAGTTACACAAAGAATGCATATTACAATCTCAATTGGGTAAATATACAATGTAAATAGAAAATAAGTAGCTTAGAGTTAACTAAAACCTTCAAAAAACGATTGTATTAGCGAGCTATTAGCACGAGGCTAATTTACATGGGAAAAGCCATAGGGATGCTAAAGGTATTAGCGCCGGATATTTTCTTCCTAATTACGAATAGGAAACATGCTAAAAATTACTAAATTTGGTATCTAATGGAAGCTAAGATCACTATCATTTGAATACTTACAGACAGATATTTTTGTGGGTCAAAATAAAATGTAAGAAGCTGAAACACTGTGGAGTTTGACTTTCTGTGGGACTGCTGAGCATGACTGAACTAGGTAGCAAGTGTTTTCTAAAAAAAGAAGAAAAAAAACTAAACAGTACTGGTATTTTAACAAACACGCTTCTATACTTACATAGAACCTCCTTAGAGTAACTTGGAATCTTCATGAAGGGTGATCCGTTACTTCCAATCCTTAATAACAGCATTTACTTCCAGCAAAAAACAACAACACAGAGCATCTAGCTAGGAGGATATAGACTCGTCTCTGATTGGCCGAGAGCGGACCAGGGCCCGCCTTCCCAGGGGTCAAGAACTGCATAGCATATTGAAAATAGTTGCACTCAAACCTTGTGGCAATGCAATATGCAATATGCAATGCAATCCAGAGGGAGGTGCTGTTTCACAACACATTAAATGAAACTTACTCAAAAGTCGAATAGAATATTCCAAGTCAAAATAAGATATGACATTCAACTTTGCCAAAAACAACTCGAAACTAAATGCCATTTTAAGAATGAATAGAACAATGAATAAAGAGGCCAAATTTCCATGTCAATATGTTATTCATTTCAAAATCTTGTAATTTGAAATATATAAAGACATTGAATCGACACTTTACATATTGAATTGCCATTAGAACTTTTGGAATAGAACATTACATGTCAAAATAGGATATAACATGCAACTTTGTCAAATACAACTCGAAACTAAATGCCATTTTAAGAATGAATAGAACAATGAATAAAGAGGCCAAATTTCCATGTCAATATGCTATTCATTTCAAAATCTTGTAATTTGCAATATATAAAGACATTGTATCGACACTTTACATATTGAATTGCCATTAGAACTTTTGGAATAGAACATTAAATGTCAAAATTGGATATAACATTACACTTTGCCAAACACAATTCCAAAATAAATACTAAACTAACATAATGCATAGCCATTTGACAAATGAATAGACAATTGAATTAAGGTGCCAATAGTCTTCCATAGAATTTTAAACATTATTTCAATCGGTTAAATGCCAGAAGAATGAGAGATAGAATTTTTTAGAAATGTTTTTGTTACTTTTTACAAAACCAAAAGTTCACATACACTAAGATTACTATACCTTTAAACAATTTGGGAAAGCCCAGATGACGATGTCATGACCTTGGAAGCACAAGTCTGCTTCATCCTTTGGTGCAATTTCAAGACACTTGAAGGTTCAGGTTCATTGGTTAAAACAATGATGGAAATGTCCAGTCATCAGACAGATCAGAAAGAAGGCGGGTTCTGTGACCCAGAGATGAACGTGCTGTGTCTGAAATGTGAATATCAACCCAAGAACAAAGAAAAGACCTGGTGAAGATGCTGAACCTGGTAAGAGTTTGTCATTATCCAGAGTGAAACAAGTACTGTACCAACATGGGCTGAGAGGGTACTCTCACTCCCTCACTCCAAAAGAAACATCAAAAGGCCAGTTTGGAGTTTGCAAATAAATAAATAAGATAAAGACTTACATTTTTAGAAACATAGACTGTGGTCTGACGGAAAACAAAGTGCATTTTTTGGCCATAATGACCATTGCATTTGGAGGAAAAAGGGGGAATCTTGAGCCTGAGAACACTCTCCCAACTTTGAAATAGGGGGTGGCAGCATAATTCTGTGTTGTTGTTTTTTTTGCTGTAGGAAGGACTGGTGCACTTCACAAAATAGATGACATCATGAAATATTGGAGCAACATCTCAAGGCATCAGCCAGGAAGTTAAAGCTTGAGTGCAGATGGGTCTTCCAAATGGACAATGACCCAAAGCAAACTGCCAAACTGGTTACAAAGTAACCGCAAAGTGGCCTACAAATTTGGCTAAGTTACACCAGATCTGTTTGGAGGAATGGATGAAACTCCTGCCACCTATTGTGAGAAGCTTGGCGAAGGAAATCCAAAACTTTTGATCCAAGTTATACAGTTTAAAGACAATGCTACTCATACTCATTATTCTGGCATTTAGCAAACAGAAATATTTTTTTAAATTCTACTTGACCTAATTAAAAAATTAAAAATGCAAATGTGTCTTTTTATGTAGCGTATTTAAACATCTGGTTCTCATTGTACATTTGAAGGGTATTATGATTATCCCGGATAAGCTAATTATCCGGGATACTGAAATCAGAGTCCTGTGTTTAAACACAGGATTATAATTTCAGTATCCCGGACGCACTCACAAAGGCCTTTTAGACTGTTCCAGGTTGGAATGACAGAAATGTGCATAAAGGCCTAGAACCCCTTTAATGGTTTGTGTTACTTGTTTTACAGCTCTGTTCTGTGTGACAATGTCGGGGCCCGCGGACCGCCTGTTGAAACTCATGTATGAGTGGATGGATGAGGCGGAGAAGTGCAGCTCTAACCTGAGGGGTCTGGCCCAGGAGCTGGAGTCTCTGAGGGAGAAATATAACGCTGTGGAGACGGTCAGCAGCACTGTGGCCATGGCCGGGACAGTGCTGTCCATCCTCGCAGCGCCGTTCACTGGAGGAGCGTCCCTGGCTGTGGGAGCAGTGGTAGGTGGCCTTGGAGCAGGAGTCAGTGTGGTCACTAAACTCATTGAGATGTTTGAGTCCAGCGATAAACTGGTGCGAGTGAAGGAGATAGACAGGAGGTGTAATAGGATCGCAACCGAAATAGAATCCCATTATTATACACTGAGAGCAGAGTGTCCATCCAGCAGCAAAGATGAGAAAGACAAATATGTTGTGAAGGAGTTTCTGAAAGCCATGTTGCGACGGATGAGACTAACTGTTGGCTCAGACATGAATGATCCCAATAGGTTTGTCAGAGATGTAATGGACAATCTGTACAAGACTTTGATCAGAGGCCCGGACTCTTTGCTCGTCATAGAGGTCATCGGTGTCCTGACTACATTTTCCCTGAAGCTGGGCGGGTCCGTACTCCCTACAATCGCTGCAGCCGAAGGAGTGCAGATCGGAAAAGCTGTGATTGGTACAGGAGCATCAGCGGCGGTCAGTATTCACCGTTCTTTACACACACATGAATCAGAAAGTTTGTGTTTTGTTGATGAAGTGTAATCGAAGTGTTTTGGGTATACATAGCTTCATTACCTTTCATCATTATCGTCTCTATCTTTGGTGACGTCATGTTCCTCTTAAACTGTGTGCTCAGTTTCTAGGTGTGGTGGGACTGGGTATCAACCTGTATGAATCCATAAGCAACTGGAAAGAGTTAATTCAAAACAAACATGAGACAGACGCCAGCAAGTCCCTGAGAGACACAGCCAAGAAGATCGATAAGGCCAAGACCAATCTGTCCAACAAACTCTCTGAGATAATGTATGTTTTCATGGTTGGGAGAGAAGAACATTTTTATTTACAGTGGAAAAAGTAAGTACACCATTTGGAATTTCTCAAATTTCTGCATAAATTGGTATTAAAATGTGGTCTGATCTTTGTTCAAATCAAAAGAATGAGTAAACAGTGTCTGCTTAAACGAACACCAGCCAGATATTTACATTTTGTCATATTTTTATTGGCCACAACATGTAAACATTCACAGGACAGGGAGGAATAAGTGAGTACACCGCCTGAATCTCGCTGAACTGCAGTAAGTGATCCTGTATATTAAATATCTGGCTGACCCTTCTTTTGCAGCAGTAACTGCTTTTCTGTAGTTGCAGATTAGACGCTCACAATGATCAGGATGAATCTTGGACCATTCCTCTTTACAAAACTGCTGCAGTTCAGCGAGATTCAGGCAGTGTACTTGCTTTTTCCACGCTCTCCTGTGAATGTTTACATGTTACGGTCAATAAAAATATGATGAAATGTAAATGTTTGTGTGGTATTAGTTTAAGCAGACACTGTTTAATCATTCTTGTAATTTAATACAGATCAGACCACATTTTATGACTAATTTTTAGGCAGAAATGTGAGAAATTCCAAACTGTGTACTTTCCTCCCACTGTATGTATTTCCTTATTTTTTGACATATTCATTTCATGGTCATACAGTGGGGGGGGAAAGTATTTAGTCAACCAACAATTGTGCAAGTTCTCCCACTTAAAAAGATGAGAGAGGCCTGTAATTTTCATCATAGGTAAACCTCAACTATGAGAGACAAAATGAGAAACAAAAATCCAGAAAATCACATTGGCTGATTTTTTATGAATTTATTTGCAAATTATGGTGGAAAATAAGTATTTGGTCACCTACAAACAAGCAAGATTTGTGTCTCTCACAGACCTGTAACTTCTTTAAGAGGCTCCTCTGTCCTCCACTCGTTACCTGTATTAATGGCCCCTGTTTGAACTTGTTATCAGTATAAAAGACACCTGTCCACAACCTCAAACAGTCACACTCCAAACTCCACTATGGTCAAGACCAAAGAGCTGTCTAAAGACACCAGAAACAAAATTATAGACCTGCACCAGGCTGGGAGGACTGAATCTGCAATTGGTAAGCAGCTTGGTGTGAAGAAATCAACTGTGGAAGCAATTATTAGAAAATGGAAGACATACAAGACCACTGATAATCTCCCTCGATCTGGGGCTCCACGCAAGATTTCACCCCGTGGGGTCAAAATGATCACAAGAACGGTGAGCAAAAATCCCAGAACCACACGGGGGGACCTAGTGAATGACCTGCAGAGAGCTGGGACCAAAGTAACAAAGGCTACCGTCAGTAACACACTACGCCGCCACGGACTCAATTCCTGCAGTGCCAGACGTGTCCCCCTGCTTAAGCCAGGACATGTCCAGGCCCGTCTGAAGTTTGCTAGAGAGCATCTGGATGATCCAGAAGAGGACTGGGAGAATGTCATATGGTCAGATCAAACCAAAATGGAACTTTTTGGTCAAAACTCAACTCGTCGTGTTTGGAGATCATGCTTTGGGGCTGTTTTTCTGCAAAGGGACCAGGACGACTGATCCGTGTAAAGGAAAGAATGAATGGGGCCATGTATCGTGAGATTTTGAGTGAAAACCTCCTTCCATCAGCAAGGGCATTGAAAATGAAACGTGGCTGGGTCTTTCAGCATGATAATGATCCCAAACACACCGCCCGGACAACGAAGGAGTGGCTTCTTAAGAAACATTTCAAGGTCCTGGAGTGGCCTAGCCAGTCTCCAGATCTCAACCCCATAGAAATCTTTGGAGGGAGTTGAAAGTCCGTGTTGCCCAGCGCCTGCCCCAAAACATCACTGCTCTAGAGGAGATCTGCATGGAGGAATGGGCCAAAATACCAGCAACAGTGTGTGAAAACCTTGTGAAGACTTACAGGAAACGTTTGACCTCTGTCATTGCCAACAAAGGGTATATAACAAAATATTGAGATGAACTTTTGTTATTGACCAAATACTTATTTTCCACTATAATTTACAAATAAATTCATTAAAAATCAGACAATGTGATTTTCTGGTATTTTTTTTTCTCATTTTGTCTCTCATAGTTGAGGTTTACCTATGATGAAAATTACAGGCTTCTCATCTTTTTAAGTGGGAGAACTTGCACAATTGTTGGTTGACTAAATACTTTTTTTCCCCACTGTAAGTTCTTTCAGCTGAACATAATCATGCCTGTGTCTTGGAATAATGTCTCTATTTATTTACCTTGAAAATATGTGGTCATTTAAGTTTCTTAATTAATTATCAGAACTGTCTAATGAGGTTATATCACCGCATTTGGTGAAAGGTATTTTTACTCTCCAGTGAGAATATAGGAGACAATAAACCCCATTACACAGTGTTAACACTGGGCTTGTTCTCCGTTGTAGGAAAATGTTGAAGGAGTTGTGGAGTCGTGCCGGCGCTCCTGGTCCTCCTGGCCCCCACGAGATGACAAAAAGAGAAACAGTTCCTCGACACATCACCTGTTTGTCATACTTTGTTTGATATTGTTTTTGTTGACCGTTCTGCCCTCTTTTGTGTCGAGTAAAGAAGAGAAGGTGAAGCTGGAGATGGCGGTGCTCAATGCTCATTCTATCAATAAGCTGATCAAACCGGAAAGCACAGAACTCATTGATCTGATCCAGAGTCAGTCCTTGAATGTGCTCCTGATCACAGAGACCTGGCTAAAACAGGACACAAACGAGAACGCAGTCAAAAGCATTCTGCCTCCGGGTTTCAGTTATATCAGTGAACCACGATCTGATGGTCGACGAGGCGGCGGAGTGGCAATAGTCTACTCCGATGAGCTCGACTGTGAGAAGGTCCGCTTTGACACTTTACACATTTACTCTTTCGAATTTGTAGTTGTAAAGTGCACTGGGTTAAAAGAGCCGGTTCTTTTCGTGAACATCTACCGCCCAACAAAAGAATCTAAAAGCAAATTTATGGAAGAGTTTCCCACATTGTTGAAACTGGTTTATTCACACACTAAATATGCCATAGTCGTAGGAGATTTTAATATTTGGGTTGATCGCAAAGATATTAGTATCACACGCAAGTTTGAGAATATGTTGAATGAACTCGGCCTGGTTCAGCATGTGTCTGAGATCACTCGCGAGCCAGACCGACCAGACAGAGAAGGCCACACCCTAGACTTAATCCTGACTCACCGAGATGTGAAAGTATCTGCTCCGTCTGTGCAAGTAAACAAGATCTCTGACTATAAAACAGTCTTTGCCACAGTAGAATACGGCGGTGAATCCAGTGAATCACCCGATGAGACATATGAGGTAAAGAGACGAAAAAGAGAGGAATGAGAAGTAAATGACATACTGAACGGTTCAGTAAACATTTTACTAAACTTTGGAGTGAGCCATCGGTTGGTTGTTGACCTTTTCTTGGCTGTAGCGTCTCGTAATTGTATGAAATTATAAGATAAAAACAAGGTTACACGTAGACTTTAGAAAATGTGTATAATTTTCCTGCATTCTGGTGCTGTTGGATAAATATTGCTATTCTCTATATTTTGCTTATCTTACACGTCATAATCTGCTGACTGGAAAGATGTTACTAATGCTTCTGCTTTGAGTTACAGATTTTGGTTTATAAACACAAACATTGAGCAGCCGTGTGTGACTCAAACTTGTTGCCTTATGCTCACTTTGAGCTCCTCGTGGGGGGTGGAGATAAGCGGGGCGGACTGAGGAGGAGACAGTGTGCGGTGATGTCGCTGCAGAGCGGAGTGAAGCTGAGTGAACAGGTGGAGGAGTGACGGGGCTCCTGTAGCCGCCTCGTCACTCACGGACCCCGCACGCCTTTTCCAGGACAGGGCTGGCGCTGGGAGCGTTTGGGCGCCGTTTCCCCAGAGCCGCGCTCTGAAACCGTTTCCCCTCGTGGGGCTGCAGCAGCAGCGGTGGAGATGACAGTCCCTCTGCACTCCTCTCCGCCCCACTCCAGCAGTGACTTTTGTTTCGCAAAATAAGCATGCACAACTAAAGTGACGCCCCTCCCCCAAAGAGGAATAAAAAAGAAACACTTCACCACCGCAAACCTGTTCATATCGTTCACTGTAAAGACTCGTTCAAAAGAGCCGGATCGTTCACGACCGACACACATAGACTGTTAAAAAGAACACATCACTATTGGCGCCCCTATGAAAGGCATATATTGCGTATGCCCTTTTTGCTCCACTGCTGCAGGTAACAGGTGACGCTGTGCTCACTATTTGAGCCCAGTCCCTGATTGGTTAACAAGGCGTAAATGAACGCACGTGTAGATTGTGATTACTTGAGTGCATGAAGCATGGGCGTGGCATCGCTGCTCGTGTACCGCGCTGTTCTCACTGGTTTTGACGCGCGTTAATCCTCACCTGCTCGCATTTGGAACGCTTCATACGCGCAGACATCTTTGCTTACATTTCGACGCGCGTCGAAGCACGTCTACATAGAAGTTGGTGGCGTGTCAGCGTTTGGTCTGTACGCACCATTAGAGCAGGAGACGGGCTGCCACCCGTCTAATTTCGTTAGGCCAGCATGATTGTTACGACCCAGCTCTGCTAGGTAATAAGTAACAAAACCAAGTTGTAAAAATGGATGATTAAAGTTGTAATTTAATAGAAGGAGTGTAAAGGGTAAACTTAACAAAGGGGCAACAAAAATAAAGAAAGGCTATTTACATATTTACAAGAGAATAACCAAAACAAAGGTACTAGAAACTACGGATGGCCGTCTTGAACCACGGGATTCGACACTGTGTGGAAGTCTCATGGCGCATGCGTGTCGAAACACTGCTTCAAAACAAGGTTCAAACCGCGCATGTCACGTGACTGGATCTGAGAAACGTTTCATGAAACGCCGCTGTTTGGCAAGTGTTTCACTAGGGGCCACGCGTGCCGAACACGCATTTGATTGACAGGAGTTTCAACGAACCACAGAACAGTGCACCTGTCTCAACCTATCTCCCATAAAGTTTAAAAGACGTCAGCACATCTGTCCCTTGTGGGTTTTGTGAGAGACGAGAGAGATTCACACATTTGTTCATTCTCTCAAAAAAATACTTGTGTATGCCAGCGACAAGTGTACCTTGTGTGAGTGTTTTCTAAAGCAGGAGAAGTTATTAGTAAGAAAAGAAATAGACTAAGTCCTTCCACAGCATAGAACATTATATTTCTGAAAAAAAATATCTTGAAAGTGGCCCATGTAAAAAGAGCGTTAGTCAAAGTCATACTTGAACCGGGGACCTCCTGCACCAGAGACTAGCGCTTTATCACTGAGCTATAAACCCACAGAGAAGTGGGCCGGTCTTCTCTAAATTGTCGGGCCGAAATGGTCCCAGCACGCTATTGGCCAACCATGCTCGCATGTGAGAAGAGAATCAAAGGACACTCGTGATTTACGGGTTATATCTATTGAATCATATTGTTGACAAGGTAACTTCGCCCAAAGACGTGGGTGGCTTTTTTTTTTTGAATGTTTGTTTACGTTCAAAAACGTTGATTTAAAGCTTACACTGAATGAAGAATAACTGAAATAGCCAAAGGGCACAGGGCAACAACATTAACTCACACATAAGCCTACTGAAAAACAAAAACGACATCGACAACAAAGAAAGCAAAAGAAACAATAACAAAACAAAAACAGCCAAAGATGCGGGTGTATGCTTGAACCCCGTAGCACCCACTGGTGTAGAGTTTCATCTCTCGGCTGAACCTTTGTGAATCTTGTAGTACTGAAACATTGCCTCTTGATGTCACTGTGGAGTCGGTTTCGAACTGTGTTTCGAAGCTTCGGCACAATCGCTTCAAATGCTTTGGTGTTTCATGAAGCTTCATGTTGCCCATCCCTACTAGAAACTGAAAAAATGTACAAGTGTACAAAACCAATTTCACAAACGTAACGAGTGTCTTCAAAACTAGTCATCATAGAAACAATCACAAAACGGGTGACAAACAAAATGAGACACAAACTAACGTAACTAAATAACGAGTGTTCCTAGAAAATATTCAAAGTTATGACAGACACGAGGGAACACAGACAAAATGGCGTACTGGCCACAAAGACCAGCAGCCCCGAATGGTCCATGGTGTGGGCTTATATAAGCGTGGCTGCAGCAGGAGGTTGATTGTGGCCAGGTGTTCCGATACCGCACCAATCAGGACCAGGGACGAGCAGCCAACCAGAACCGAGTCCACCAATCCCAGACCAGGGCTCACACAGCCAGGTTTCCATGGAGGACAAAGGGAAATTAGCCACACAACCAAAACTAATACAAACTGGAGGGAGACTGGAGGTTCGGACCGGAGCATGGTCGGCCACTGGTGGAGGGCACAGTAAGTTTTCTGTCCCCTTGGCATTTCACCTTGGTCTATCTCCGAGCTATCACTCGGCGATAGACCATTTGATAGACTGGTGTCAACACAACAACCTGGAACTCAACATCAACAAAACAAAGGAGCTCATAGTGGACTTTCAAAAGAGCAAGCCGGAACACTACCATCCTATCAACATCGAGGGAACACCAGTGGAGAGAGTGGACAGTTTTAAAAATCTGGTGGTGCACATATCCTAGGACCTGAGATGGACAACACACACTAAATGTTTTAGTAAAAAAGGCTTGCCAATGCCTGTACTATCTCAGACGACTGAGAGACTTTAGACTCTTACCCCAGATGCTAAAAAACCTTGCACCACTGAGAGCATCCTGACCGGCAGCATCACAGTGTGGATGGGAGGCTGCACCGAGCAGAATCACCTGGCTCTCAAGAAAGTGGTCCGCTCGACAGAGAGGATCCTGGAGATCAGTCTTCCTAAATTGGACGACAGTCACACTCAGAGCATCATGTTTAGTTTAGTTTAGTTTATTTATTTGTTTGAGCAGTTAACCTGCTCAAAGGGAGTGGGCTGAAGCCAAAGGCTTATAAGCGCCCACCCCAAAATAAAAATAGTAACATTACATTTAATATTTACAAGGTAGCAAATCATAAACAAAGGAACATAGGGCAAAGTAACAATAAATTATGAAGAATAAGACAAAAACAACAGCAAAATAAAGAACAAAAGAATGTGCTACTTTTATGTTATAAAGGTGCATTCATACATATTATACTCTGAGATCTTGCTACTTCCCAGTTGTCATTACTATCCTCAATATAATTTAATTTGGGTTTAATTATCATTAATTATCATTATTAAAGGTGCATTAATACATATTATATTCTGAGATCTTGCTACTTCCCAGTTGTCATTACCATCCTTAATATAATTTAATTCGGGTTTATTTATCATTATTATTATATTTGTTTAATTGAGTTATATGTGAAGTGTGATGTAAGCCCTGCATACATCACACTTATTTAAAAAAATCACAACAGGAGAAAAACATTCACTGGAGGAAACTTCCGTGCTCATTACAGTAAGTGTTTTTGTCTTGAAGCTAACGGCTAACACAAATTAAAAATGAAAATAGCTACAAGATTTTAAATGAGCCTGCTCAAAAAATAATCCGCCTGTCTTTAGTATAAATACTTTTTAGACGTTTAATTTTTGTGGTGGTGTTTTTAGATACTAGCCGTTAGCACTAAGATAAAAAGTCCTACCTAAACAAACACAGACGTTTCCTTCAGTCAAGAATTTACATCCAACGTGATGTTTTTAACACGTAGTGAGTCACTTCGGCTCAGTATCTCACTGTCAGTGATGTTTCCTTCAACTATTAATTTTTTTAGACCAGACCTCATAGGGAAATAACGGAGACAGGATACGGAAGCACCGACTTAGGATCCACTTGGAAGTCACGTGCCATATAGAGCCTATAGCTACCTGGACCCGTGGAACACAACGCACGACCTCTGGGCCCAGCCCAACCAGGCCGGAAGATGCCAGTGAGGAGACAGAGGAAGTACGAGTGAACGAGGGTGGGCTTTTACAGTATTTATGCGCTAGTGCCATCTGCTGTCCGTTTCCATATTTAAAATACACAAGTTTATATACATTTATTAAAATACATGTAATAAAAACTGGTAATGCCACATTAGCTTCCAAGGTCTGATGGGATCGGGCAGAGCAAAGGCGATATTGCAATATATCGCCACATTTCTTTGTTGTGATATGTGTATCGCATGGGAAACCACGTGTCACAAAAAGGGGGCGCTAGTAAGCGGCCAGGACTGTGAAACATATACTCCATGACAGAGACATGACATTTACTTATATTTGTGTTTTTCTTTTGTGTATTTTTGTTAAAAGTAGCTTCTTTGGACATTAGTAAACTCTGTCCAAGGCACATACAGGTGACAGTTGCATGTAGACAGTAATATATGTAGAACAGTGTGCAGGACAACTCCAAAAGAAAACATTTACAGGCAGGAAGAGTTGTCTCTAAAGCATAGTTTGTAGCTTGTTTGTACATAAAATAAAATACAGTTTAAAATGATTTAACTTATGTCTAAATAAATGTCTGCATGGGTTGGCCCCACCTGACCCGTCTGAGATATTGCAGGTCCACACCTCCAGCAGAGCCTCAGGGTCCACTGACCAGCTCCTGTTCTCGGTTCCACGCTCTCGGCTTAAGTCTAGAGGAGACAGGGCCTTTTCTGTGGCTGTGCCTAAACTCTGGAATGACCTTCACAGCACATTGTGGAGCTGCACAGACTCTGGAGTGTAACATGGTAGAACTGGGTCCTCCTGCACTGCCTCTTTCATTTTGGGTGTGGTTTTTCTTTTATTTGCTGTGGGCATATGGCCATGTTTCATTTAATTAGTTGGCAGGTGTGAAGGGGTGGGGCTACCTGTTTAAATCCAGCTGAACCTTTTCCTCTCTCTCATTCATGCTTGTTTGTCCTCTATCCTGGACAGTTTTTTTTTTAAATTCATGTGAAGTAACTTGTGCGTGTAGTATGCTAAAGTAAAATGTAGTTTGTATCAGTATGTTAATGTGTTACTTTAACATGTGAAGTTTGTAATGCTGGTTTTGTGAAGGCTTGTGTGTTCATGTGCTCTGATTCACTCTTGTTTGCCCTCTGTCCAGCCGGGGTCCAGGCCAGTCTGAACACCAGTCGTCCGCTCTGCAGAGTGGGCATGGGGAACACTGGGGTCGCAGTACCTGACCGGTGGCTAGGACCCGGAAGCCAGAAGCAGAGCGAGCCGACGCAGCCTGGACCCCTGGCAAGAACCTACAGTTTTTGAACTACCAACAGTGGACTCTTCCCCCGGACGCTTAACAAAAGCCAACACGCTCCCATCTTCTATACTGCCTTGATTTTGTAATAAAACCCTTAAACTTTGCAATGCTCATGGTCTCATTCATGGTCCTGGTGATCTCTCGGTACCTGCGGTGGAAGGGCGTTACAGGAGCATCTTTTCTCAGAGGCGTCCGGACACTAACAAATGCACTCATTTTATTATTGTTCTTAGCCGTTATGCTGACGTACTTTTGTAATTTTGTCTTGATTATGTCTTGCTGTTTTAATCTGTTAAGGACATGGTCATCAGTAGTTAAATGTGCTATAGAAATAAAGATTGATTGATCCCCGTCTTTGGGAACCACTAGTCTCTACTCCAGGGCAGGGGTAGGCAACGTCAGGCCCAGGGGTCAAATCTGGCTCTTCAGCATACAACCTTAGGCCCTGAAGATGATTTAAAGAAATGTTATTACACAAATCAGAGATGAAATACCTGTGAAAGAACTTAAAATGCAGAAAAGACTGTCTGTCTATCTTTAACATTTCCTGGCAAAAACATCCCTTTCCAAGTGTCGATACAACTCTGTGGGAAAGAAACTGTTTTTAACCGCTTTCCCCCGTTGCGTTTTCATCCTCATTGTCGTTGCTATTTTGAAGCTTTTTAGATTTGGGTAAAGCCAAAGTGGAGAAAATGTGCTCGGTTCAGGTGGGGTTAAGGAGTTAAAATAAATTTCCCAAAAGATAATGTTCAAATGTTTTTATTATTTTGACAGTGATTGGACTCACAAACCTGCCACATTATTCTTATGGCTGAAGGCTCTACTATACCAACATCATGCACATGTTTTGGAATATTGTCACCACTTTTGGACACGTTCATAATGACATCATTAGCCCGTAGTTCATATGTGCTGGAAGAGAAGACTTTGAAGAATTATAGAGAAATCTGCATTTTGATAATAACCATAGTTACTGCCATATAGGATATTCAGTTGCTCTACACCTCAATTTTAAAATACAGTATGGGCTCTTTTTAATGTTCTGGCATCACGTGAACACAACCTAGGTTAGGCCCTTAGTGTTTTGGGGGTGAAGAAAATAGGGCTCTTCTACCATCCAGGTGCTTTCAGTGCGCCACAGATGTGGAGGTGAAAACAATGGCGGTATTAAACAGCGTTTTTGCCTGTGAGTGACAGATTGTGTTCGATAAATTGAGTTTTTCTCAGTAAATCCGGCCTAAAAGCTGTTGTGTGGTCGGATGTTCCATTTTGTCTGAACTACAGCTTCAATCTTGTAAACTGAGTAAGTGTTATGATTAGAATCGACGTCTGCAGATCTAAACACATTGTGTGGATTATGTTTTAAAGTTTAACGTAACTGTGCCGGACACATCAGGCTCTAAATTCTTCCATTTACTTTGCTTTAAACATAAAATAAATAGTTAATCAAATGTTTAATGTCATGACATGTGTTAGCTAAGTCATGCTTTAGCTAAATCTAAAGCTGAATAAACTAGAACGTCGCCTAAAAGCTTCTAAAACATTTTCTCATCAGCATTACGTTTAACTTAGATCATGATTATTTCCCGAAAGGCGAAACATAAATGCGTGAAATTCAACACAAAGTTACGATGGATTAGCGACGCGTATGAGGCTCCTCTGTTTGTACCAGTGTTAAAGCAGAACTAAGTAACGTGTTTACCTTAATAAATCCTTTCCGTAGTCCCTCTGGGGGTAATACAAGTGTTAATGGGATGATTGGAGGGTCTTTCATCGCCCCCTGGTGTCTCTGGCCAGAAAACCATGCTTGCAACTTGACTGCCACCGGGGCGGAGCAACCAAGACACACTAATGGAATCACGAAGAAGAAGCTAACAGGTTAACGGGCAAAGCTAACTGCGGGCTAGCGCCACTTTAAACAGTATTTACAGCCAAGTTTGAGTGAAAAAAAATATTCCCATTGTATAACTGGATGTACAACACCCCTCTCTCCCTTCACCTTTTCTGTCAGCGTAGTATTTACTCTCCAAGACATTTAATAAGTTATCAAATCGTAACTTGCTAAGGCAGTTGTGCTTATGGCCTCTAGGGGCAAGAGTTACTTAATACTGCTTTAATTTTGACAACATATTTTAATTCAATTTTAGTCGAGATTTAGTCGACTAAAATTGCAAGTAAATTTAGTCGACTTTGCATTAATAATATTCATTATAATCATATTTAACCAGGTCCTCTGCTTCATGGAGCTGCTCCTCATGAACAAAGCTCAGAGCTGTTCCATGATCTGAGGCTCTTTCAGACGGTCAATACGCTCTTTTCACGCTGACGTCACAAATCCGCCATTATACTTCCGTGCAGTGTAAACCGACTTCCTGTCCGCGCTACTGTAATGAAATGAGATCGTGCTTTTCAATCTGAAGTGTCATATCTTAAAGAAATTCACCGTGGACATCAAGTGGAAGGTATGTTATCATTGACAACATGTTGTACATTGTGTAGGGAGTAGAAATATCACCCAAGGATAACCGTGTGATTATAGAGAAGTGATTTTTCCAGAAGCTTGTGGCAAGTTGTAATGCTAACACATGCTAACAAATGCTGATTTGGGAAGGTTTCTTCTGGTGGATTTGCTCACATTATTAATCATTGACAACATGTTGTACATTGTGTAGGGAGTAGAAATATCACCCAAGGATAACTGTGTTATTATAGAGAAGTGACTTTTTCCAGAAGCTTGTAGCCAGTTGTACTGCTAACACATGCTGATTTGGGAAGGTTTCTTCTGGTGTAGTTGCTCACATTATTAATTAATCTGTATAACTATTGTTTGGGTTCCGAGTTGTAGCTCTGTAGATAGTCCTGCAATCGGTTAACTTCAAAATGTAGGCTATCGTAGCTCCAAATATTAATGCAACATTAGCAATATGCTAACAGTGAGAACCTTGACTATAGGTGTTATCGACATGCTGTCACGTCTGAGGCTTTAGTGGGCAACACAAATGTATTTTATAGATAATAGTTCTACGGTGGGTCAATAACAATTTTCACAGAGCATTGCTTCCCTTGCATTGTAAAAGAGCTGTGATTTTAAACTGTTAAGTACATATTTTATATATGCTTAAAATTACATCTTAAAGAATAAAGACTACGCACTGTTTTATTTCAAATTATTGCTCCTCATATCCATCTAAAAAGGTTGATTAAAATTAAAGTCTAATGTGCTAATTTAAAATGTTCACTCTTTTCTTGTAGGATGGCCCAGTCATCACACAACGATTTTACAGTCCCTGCTTACCTCAAAGGCCCATCAGCAGGCACTCCAGCAGGTGGCAAAAACTGCGGGGAAAATTATTGGGACTACTTTTCCATAGAGCTGTACCATCTACAACATCCACTGTCTGAAGGTAGTGCACAACATCCTGCGGGACCAGCATCACCCGGCTCATCACCTGTTCCACCCACTACTCTCGAGAAGAAGGATGCATAAAGATGTCCCCTTCACCTCACTCCCCTCCTTCCTGGGACAGTAAACCATACCCAACTCTGCTATAACTAAAGTGAGCTGGACTTTGCATGGCTGTATTAATTACATCTATATCCAACTCTGACCATATCCTGTGTTTTGATGGACTTTTTGATCTGTTTGTCTGTTACTGTATTTATGCCTGGAACGACAATAAACTTTTGATGTGGCCGGTTTACACAGTGGGTATTTATTAATGGGATCTACACACTTGCAGTATTATGCACTTTTACCACATACCATGTAATGTTCTAATGCCCAAACGAAATTTCGTTTTTTAAATGACAGTGTTGAGTGATTTGAGGACATACATAGTATTTGACTTAGATTAATTTACTAAAAGATCAAAAATGGAAAGGGTTTTAAATTCTAAATGAAAAGAAATGATTCATTCATTGCTTTAACTTTAACAAATTTCATGTTTTGTAAATTCATTTCAAAAAGACTTACTTATGCAAGAGCAAGTGGGATTAGCATTACACTGTTCATTCCAGTTGATCATGAGTAGTGTATTGTCTAACATTTTTCCCATCAGTTTCAAATATAGTGCAGACTCAGAGTGAGGCAACTGTCGGGAAGACGCCATAGACCCATGAAAAAAAATTAAAGCACATCTTCAGGTTCTATTTCAGCAATCGTAACATGGATAGATCCAAGTCTCAATCATTCCTGGAGTTGCTGTGTAGCAGGCCTTTATTGTGAATGACGCTCCACTAAATGATATGAAAGTTTTATTTTTGTCGTCCATCCATCCATTTTCTTCCGCTTTATCCGGGGCCGGGTCGCGGAGGCAGCAGTCTCAGCAGAGATGTCCAGACTTCCCGATCCATGCACACCTCCTCCAGCTGTTGTTTTTGTGGATTTTTTTTTTACCACCATTTCTGCAGTAGCCTCTTGTGCAGTTCCCTAAAATGACAGATACTTATTACTTGACAGTAGAGCCACTAATAAGAACTATAGGCAAAAACTTTACCTGCGTGCTTGGCCATGTACTGGTACAGGATAAAGGAACAGGCACACTTTTAAAGCCCATGGTCCTATTGACAATGAAAAAGGCAAAGGAAAAAGGCTTCAAACAGTGTTTCCAAAATGAACCTTCATGTTTCATGAACCATGAGATTATGTGACCGATGCCTCGGTGAATGGAAATGCTTTCACATACAATATTTCAACTGAGGCATTCGAATATAACAACAATAAGTTACTTTGTTAATTGTAATACATTCAAATCTTCAATCATTCAAATGAGGCTTTAGTTTTTAATAATTTGTTGACACAATGGCTGTGAAGCCCCATTCGTTCATGAGGCTTCATATTGCAATCATTACCTGTAGTGTGCTGATTGGTAAAGTACTAAGGGCCTTCCCCGCAGGACTTTTCCTGCACAGTAACCGGGACATCATTTAAGTTGAAGGTTATCTGTTGAAAAAAATAAAAGTTAAGTATATTTGTACAGAACGTCAACTTTATTTTAGGTAGCGTCAAACAAGCGTTTATTATACACAGAGTCATTCAATGCAATCCGTGTCTGCTACAGAGCGACTTCAACAAAGATGAATGAGACTTAGATCTCTATCCATAATGTTACAAAATTGCTGAAATATTACCTGAAGATGATGTGCCAAACTAATGGGATAAATGTTAGAAGTCTTGTGATGACTGGGCCATCCTACAAAAAAGAAAGCCCAAAGTGAAAATTTTTACTTGAAATTTCCGCAACCTTTAGGAGGGATATAAGGAGCAATATCACAATAATTTTAAATAAAACAGTGCGTAGTCTTTACTCTTTAAGATGTCAATTTTAAGCGTAGCCTACATAACATATGTACAGAACAGTTACACATACAATGTATAATTAATAACAAGCAAATGTATAACTGTTGTAGGCAGGATCGTTGTTTATTTCCTTGATTTTTGCAATGTTTTGGTGAATGGTGGGCAAACAGCTGATTTTTCCAGTCATGAAGAGCTGTTTATTTAAATCACAGATCTTTTACAGCGCAAGGGAAGCAATGCTCTGTTTGTGAAAATTGTTTTGACCCACCGTAGAACTATTATTATCTATAAAATACGTGTGTGTTGCCCACTAAAGCCTCAGACGTGACACCTATAGTCAAGTTTCTCACTGTTAGCATATTGCTAATGTTGCATTAACATTTGGAGCTACGACAGCCAATATTTTGAAGTAAACAGATTGCAGCACTATCTACAGATCTATAACTCAGAACCCAAACAACAGTTATACAGATTAATTAATAATGTGAGCAACTACACCAGAAGAAACCTTCCCAAATCAGCATGTGTTAGCATGTGTTAGCATTACAACTTGCCACAAGCTTCTAGGAAAAAGTCACTTCTCTATAATCACACGGTTATTCTTGGGTGATATTTCTACTCCCTACACAATGTACAACATGTTGTCAATGATAACATACCTTCCACTTGATGTCCACGGTGAATTTCTTTAAGATATGACACTTCAGATTGAAAAGCACGATCTCATTCCATTACAGTAGCGCGGACAGGAAGTCAGTTTACACTGCACGGAAGGCGGAAGGCGGATTCGTGACGTTGCGTGAAAAGGGCGTATAGAAGCTCGGATGATTTTAGTCTCTCCTTCTCATTTTTATTTAGTCTTATTTTAGTCGACTAAAATATCTGGACATTTTAGTCATAGTTTTAGTCTCATGAAAAACTTTTAATTTAGTTTTAGTCCAATTTTAATCGTCAAAAATATCACTTTGACTAAAATAAAGACTAAATATTTTAGTCTGATAACATTCATCCAGACCAATTAAGTCAAATTTCAGACTTGCCCCGGCTCTAGGGACTTCTCTCCCTCTGCTGGCGGGACAAAGCAGAACAGTTATCAGTGTTTATAAACAGTCTCCGCATTGCCCCATAGTGCACCGGGGGTGGGGGTTGGGTGGGGGGTTGGGGGGGTCTCTCCTCCCCGTTTCCCATGGTGCACCGGGCCCCTCCGCTGTGTGAGAGCCTGTTGTTTTCCGCTTCAGATGGAGAAATGCGGAGGGAGCGAGTGGGAGAGAGTGAGGTCACAACGCCGTGTCTGTGCGGCTCCCACTGGGGCCTCGTGCACGCGCGTGACGTCACGTGCACGCGCATGAGCGAGCCGTGCGCGCGGACGGTCGTGTTCGCCTGCCTGAAGTTGCTGCAGGAAAACAAAGCATAACGTAAAAAGCATGTCCATATTATGGTAACCGTAGAAACGCTGATGTTTTGGCTTGGTTTAATGGACATTATATCTGTCATCTGTTCATATGCACGTGAAACAGAAACTGGCACAAAGTCCAGGGTCTCCTCTGTTGGCACATGTCACATTACCGCTTTATAAGGCATCTAAATATTCACAATCATGATCTCGTTTAGAAGATGAATATTGACATTTGTAGCTCCTCTGTTTGTTTCTTCCATGTTTACAGAGCAAATGTGTTTATAAATGACTGTTGCATGTTTTTTTTTCTAAATATTCAATAATATCAATCAATCAAGCTCAGCCCTATTCACTATAATGGGATTTGTCAGATTATCTTAACCGAGAACATTTAATCCAGGTCGACATTACCCAAATCTAAAAGCTTCTTTAAAAAAAAAAAAGAGACATAAATGAGGATGAAAAGCAGCAAAACAGGCGGCAAAAAGTGATGACAAAGCAACAAAAACGTGACAAAAAGAGGCAAAAAAAGCACAAAAAACAAATAATAAAGTGACGATAGACTAGTTTTGTAGGTCTTAGCTTTCAAATGAGACGTTATACTGGCCTATAGGCTGTAAACTCCACTTTTAGATTTGGGTAAAACTGGAGAAAGTGGGCTTGATTAAGGCGGGGGTTAACCTGTTAGAGAGCCGACTATAAGACTCTTTTTAAACATGGAAATATTCCGTTTACATTAGATTATCTTTAGTGATTTTCTGGCATTAATTATCAAATGATGTTTGTAAATGTCTGTGGGCCTTTCACAGAGCTTTGCTGTGCGTCAGGGATCAAGTGCTCAAGGGTCACCACACTGAGGCCACTGTGATCCATTGGCATTGTACAGTAGCTGTTTTATTAACAGCTGACAAAAAAACCTCCTGTATTCAATGTGGACGATGAGAAAGAAGAGCTGCAGACATTTCGTACACATTTATTGTGTGTACGAAATGTGCGGTATGAATAAAGTTGCCATGCCTATTTATTTGTTTATTTGCTCGGGACAGTGCATGTTAATGAACATGTAAACACGCCATCCATTGTCCCACACTCACAGTCTCAAACACACTCTCATTCATCCTGGCCTATTGTACATGTTTTTAGCGCCAGTACCGAAGTACCCAGAGGAAACCTACGCAGGCACAGGGAGAACATGTAAACTCCACACAGAAAGGCGGAATCAAGGTGGGAATCGAACCTGAGACCTTCTAGCTGTGAAGCACGAGCGCTAACCGCTGTGCCACCCCATGTGTGGCCAATAAATCAGTTTACAAAGTGAAGTTCAGATCCTGACAAAACGTATGCCTCATGTACAGTAGCTCAAGGAAAGAGGGGAAGACACGTCTGAGCTGAAGTACCCGGGGGGGGGGGCACTGACATCTAAACTCAATTCATTTCATTCTACGAGTAATATTGGTATAGTTCCAAGAGTGTGTTTAATTTTAATGAGCTACTCCCCATCCCGCTTTTTTGGTTTGTTTTATTTTTTTGTGGGGAGGGGGGCACCATTCAACATTTCTGCTACGGGCACCAAAATGGCTTGCAGCGGCCCTGGCTTTTTATCTGCTGGTATTTCAGCAGGAGATTCAGATAAAGTTGTTGTTGTTGCTGTATTTGTCGATGGAACTCTCAACAGTTTGGACCCGGGAGTAGCTTATTATTGTGTGTGACGTCACACTCAACAGCGGAGGTAAGTACTGCATGATAGTAACTACGGAAACGGTCAAAATGCAGATTGGGTTTTCCCCTTTTGTCTTGGCGTTTGTCTTATATTTCTGTTATTATTGGAACTTTCCACATGAAATAACACTTTAGAATACGGCCCAGTAATTCCTAGGTAGTTACTATGGTACATCCCTGGTACTTACAGAGGTAATTACCAGGTACTTGCAGTGGTATGGCCTGGTAACTCCGGTGCCATGCCATTGGTCCGACAACCCATTAGTCGTCTCATTATTACAAAAATATAACCCTAACCCTAACCCTAATGGCAACCCTACTCTTTTTTATTTTTTTTATTTTATTGTGTCAAAAGTTTTAAATTTCATTACACGATTAACATGTCAAAATTGGCACAATATTTTTTTCTTTTTTCCTTTCCACCCAGTGAAATGAAAAAAGAAGGAAAAAAAGTATAAAATAAAATAAAAATAAACAATAATAATAACAAAAATAAAAGGATATATATACATATATGTATACATATACGCACACCTACATACGCACATATATACATACATACAAAATTAACAGGTGTAAAAAATAAAAAATAAAAAAAATAAATGAAAAAAGAAAAAAAGGGAAAAAAGAAAAGGCAGCAAAGATATATATACATATATATATATATATATATATATATATATATATATACACATACACATACATACACATATATATATACACATACATACATATACACACACATATATCCTTGTATATACATACATACATACATGCCTACACACATACATATACACCTATCCTGTACATACGCATACATACATGCATGCATACAATTTAGATGGCCTCACTAATACCAAAGAAAGGCAGTAGGCCAGACCTGACGTAATCAACTTTCGATTTTCACAGTTTTCTTTTGTTTTTCTCTATCCTTACTAATTCTGCGGGAACGACCATGATGTAATGGTTACAGCGGTGCTAATGGAAACAACGGAGAGGCCATCAACTTACACGACGCACACCCACATTAATGGCACCCCTACTCAATGGCTGATTTTCAGAATAATGAGACGTCGGACTAATGAGCCGACCTCGTAAGTCCTAGGTACTTACCTAAACGTACCACTGTAAGTACTTGGTAATTATCTCTGTAAGTACCAGGGATGTACTACAGTAACTACCTAGGAGTTACCGGGCTGTATTCTAAAGTGTAACCCAAAGGGGTCACCGTTGTCATCGTATTTATGTCACATTTTTGACACATTTTTGTTGCTTTTTTGCTGCTTTTTCATCGCTTCTTAGTTGCTTTTTTGAAGTTTTTTTCCCCTCATATATTCATAGCTTTTTTGTCGCCTTTTCATGTTTCTTTGTCTCTTTTTCGTCCTGTTTTCATCACTTTTTCCTGGCTCTTTTGTCGCTGTTTTGTCAAGTTTCTGTTGTGTTTTTTGTTGACAGCCTATAGGCCAATGCAACACCTCATTTGAAAGCTGAGACCTTGCAGTTTCTGAAAATATCCGTAAGATCTGTGTGAGTAAAACACAACTTACAGGTAGTGGAACGGCAGGTTAACTAATAATTAGACAGACACAGCATTTGAAATTTGTAAAGTGAGAAATGATAAGAGAAAGATGAAAACCTGTCATCAACCCTTCTACTCCTCACAGTCTGTAGATAAGCCTCTTCTGCCGACACTTCCTCACAGACTCTGGAGTGAATGCACATCCTCATAATGGCACGGACAGAGGCCTGATTGTAGACGTGCGCGGCGCTGTCCCCCGCGTGCACGCCCCTGGCCCCTCGTGCACGCCCGCCCTGCGAGTGTGGGCTCAGTACCAGCTCGTGCCACTGTCCCGAGTCCCGTGGGCTAAACAGTGAAAATGGACGACAGACAAAGTGCAGCTTCAGTCTTCAGCCTCTTCATCCTCGCCCTGGTCCAGCACGGACTCAGCCAGAGAGGTGAGTAAGACCTCCGGGGCAGAACTGGGACTGCACCGGGGCAGAACTGGGACGGGACAGGACTGGACTTGGACTATGCTAAGAAAGAACCAAGGCTGAAACAGGGCAAAGCTATAGGAGCAAAGCAGGCCTTCATGTGGCGGACCCAACCAAGAGTGGGTCAGTCCTGGGTTAGCTCAAGACGGGACTTAACTGGTGCGGCAAGAAAGTCTTTCACCATCTTTTGGGAAGAGCGTGGCAGAAAACTATAATCCGTGTTATTCTCCAGTGAACAAACATTAGTCAGAAAATAGTAGGGATAGATGCTTTGTGTGGCTTTGCTGTGAGGCTTGCCCGGATACCTCCTTGTTTGTCCCTTCCTTGTTTCCTGTAGCGCCTCTTGTGATGCCTCCACTGTGCTGCAGGTGTGGGGGGCTCCTGGTGCCTCTTCGGTGTCTCAGAAGAGGAAATGTGTAGGTCTCAAATGTCTTTAGCTCATAAGGTAGCTGTTTACTTTTGACAAACCTAAGTCCTTCATGGCCAGTACGAACTCTCTGCAGAAAATAATAAAATCCACTGAACTTCACAAAAGCACAGCAAAGATGTACAAAGGTATCCAGTCAAACAATGTGGAGCTGGGAAACTACAAATGCAGTCCAAAGAAAAAGGCAAAAAAAAACAAGAGAGAGGAAGTTGCCTTCACTGTCCCTGAGAAATGTATAAATATTAAAAAAAATTAGGCTGCAACTAACAATTATTTTAGTGATTATTTGGGTGATTATTTTCACAATTATGTGTTTGGCTGCACAATGTCTGGATAAAAGTCGTCACAAAGACGTTTCTGTAATATCTGGTTGTTCCAACTTTAGCTTCTGCAGTGTCCAAAGATCCAGTTAGCTCTTGTAATGATGATGGGAGAGTGTGACCACTGTGCGAATTCCTTCTACAACACAATCCCAAAGATTGTCAATGGGGTTATGATCTGGACTCTCCATCTCACGCTTCCTGATCCACTCTTTCACATTATTTGCCCCGTGAATCCTGCCGTTGTCATCTTGGAATATGCCCGTGCCATCAGGGAAGAAGAAGTCCATAGATGGAATAACCTGGTCATTCAGGATGTTCAGGTCTCTATTAGAGCACATTGAAGCCTCAGGGATTAGTGGTTTTCCAATGGCCACGGTTTTTCAGTCCCAATCCCTTGAGTTCCCTTCACAACCCAACATCTGAGTTATGCAATTTAAAGTTCTTCTTCTTCTTCTTCTTCTTCTTCTTCTTCTTCTTCTTCTTCTTCTTCTTCTTCTTCTTCTTCTTCTTCTTCTTCTTCTTCTTCTTCTTCTTCTTCTTCTTCTTCTTCTTCTTCTTCTTCTTGCTTGTGGAAGTTGCTGTACAGTTGTTTTAATGGATTTTGTCAAACAATTAAGTGGTTGCTGATCACCATCATTCATTCTGGGAACTGCATTTGTAGTTTCTGTGCTCCACATTGCTTTACTGGCAGCTTTTGTACATGTTTGCTGTGTTTTTGTGGTTCAGAGGGTTTTATTACTGCAGGGAGTCCGTAATAATTAGGTATGAAGGACCTAGTTTTTTAAAATATGTAATAATAATAATAATGCATCGGTTTTATATAGTGCTTTTCTGGACACTCAAAGACGCTTTACATTGCACTATTCATTCACTCAGTGGTGGTAAGCTACTATTGTAGCCACAGCTGCCCTGGGGTAGACTGACGGAAGCGAGGCAACCAGTCTGCGCCATGTAAACAAGTAGCTTACGTTTAACTTATGAGCTAAAGACACTGAAACACTGAAGAGGCACCAAGAGCCCCCACACCTGCAGCACAGTGGAGGCGTCACAAGAGGAGCTACTGGAAACAAGGAAGGGACAAACAAGGAGGTATCTGGGAAAGACTCACAGCTAAGCCTCATATGCCTTCTATCCTACTGTTGTTCTGACTAATGTACATCCACTGGAGAATAAAACGGATTATAATGGTCTGTTACGCGCTTCTCAGAAGATGGTGAAAGACTGTTGTGGAGCGGAGGGAGCTGTGCAGGAAGAAGAGGAAAGTGGAGGAGCTGTCCTGTGCAGGACACCACGCTCTGAAACAGGGACAAAGCCAGGAGGCGCTGCTCTGTTTCAGAGAATCACTGAAGGTAGTACTCTGGTTTCCCCTACTTCCAAAAACACACTGCTCAGGTCAGCCCACAGCGGCGTCGCAGGACTAACTCAACACCTGAACATAATTTCAACGTACAAATGTACAATGACAAATAAAGCAATTACTTCAAGATATTTTCCGACCACAGTTCTTCCTCGAAGACGATGGTTCCCCACTCTCCAGTTTTTCCAGCTTTTTGTAATCACTGCATCAGATGGTTTTGAACACTGTGTTTCCAGCTGAAAGGTGAAAGGAGTCACCCAAGCAGCAATTATCCAAGAACAAGCTCGTACCTATTTGCTAAGTTAAATCCAGGTGGACTTCAGGCAGTGTATATTTTATTATCAGCTACATACATCTAACGTGATGCTGCTTGAGGGGTTAAGTATGTGCGTGCACAAGTGTCAATACATGGGAAGATGTATTCATCATTTTAAAGCCCCTACGTGTGGAGCTTATTATCTGATAATCGTCTTGAGAACCAAAACAAGCATAAACATAAACTACTATTCTATCATGTCAAATGTAATTGTGAATAAATAAACATTAAAATTATTATCAGCAACATTGTTATCAGGGTTCAATATACTGTAGAAATAAATCAATGTAAATAGGAACATGTTGCTTCTGTCTGTTGGTTGAACCAGTGTGCCTTAAATGCACATTTATCGTCCCAGTTATACTGGGCGGCATTGTCTTGGCTCTGTTTTTTAAATTGAATTACCACCACCGCTCGTAATGCCACATAAATAGGTGTACCTGTACCAGTCAGGGTCCTGGTTCAGTCCTGGCTCTGTCCTGTCTCAGTCTGTATAGTTCCTCCTGGTCCGGTGCTGGTGGCTGAGAACAACACGGCGGATGTGGAGGTGGTGCAGATCGACACGAGTCCCAGTCCAGACCTGGTCTTGGACCTCCTCGTGAACCCGGATGACCTCTTCTATCTCCAGGGCAACGCCCTGATGGCCAAACGTGGACTGGACTTCGAGGTGAGCACAAAATATCACAAACTTATCATTACAAGATTCAATGACACAACATCCCACCAAGAGTGCTTTGGGCCAAATAGACACTAAACATGACGAAAAAACATGAGGGTGCTGCTACACATCACATAAACACATTTTTCAAAACAAAATATTGAATTGACTTTCAGTGTCCTTGATCCAATCAGCTGCAAATGCTGCTCCAAAAGTGCATCCTCTTCTCAAACGAGTCCAGCCGGTGCGGTCCCAGATCGATACCAGTGCAAATGTTATTGGCACTATAATATCAATCTGGTTATTGCCAAGTTAGAAAGTGCTTAACACTGCAAATACAAACAATCTCTGTGCATCATGTTTTCAAAGCCTGGGGCATTTACAGATGTGTGTGTCCTGATGCAGGCTCTGTCCAGTCCCGCGCTGACCGTGTGGGTCCAGTGTAAAACCGACAACTTCACGGTGAGTAAACTCTGAGAGACCATGTTTAAATATTCTTCTCTGACTTTGGTCTTTAGTCCTGGTTCAGTCTGTGTGATGTTTTTCAGCTGAGTGAGTCGGTGGAGGTGCTGGTGGAGAACATCAATGACAACCCTCCGAACTTCGCTCAGACGCACTACATCCTGGACGTGAACGAGGTCAGTGACAAAAGAAAAGGTCAATGAGAAAAGATGGCCACCAAACACCATCTATATATCCATTCATACATCTCCTACTGATCACTGTGGAGATGTGGTCACTAACCTGTAGATGTTGAGTTGACTTGAGTAGTATTTGTGCTGAGGCCTTATTACTATACTATTATTCAGGGGCAGAGGTGCATAAGTGTATACCTCACCTTGCTCCCTTTTGAACATTTGTTTTATTTTCTTTTGTATGTGACTTATAAACAGTTAGAAATGACTAAGATGTGATTAAAACTCAAAGGGCTGCCACTGGCTTAAATCTTCTTCATGAGTCTGTTCATCCATTGAAAGAGTTGATGTGATGTGAAAGCAGCAGCACTCACGTGTTTCCTCAGCTGTCTGCGGTGAACTCCAGCGTGGGTCTGATCGAAGCCACGGATGTGGACTCTGAGCCGCTCTTCTATCGACTGGAGCCGGCCACGGTAAAAAAAAAAAAAAAAAACACCGCTCCAGTAAACAGCGTAACACCATAAAACTAACTCCCTCCTGTCTCTGCTGCGTTCAGGACAAGTATTTCCGTCTGGAGAACATGACCAGCCCAAAGATCGTGGTCAAAAGTGTCATCGACTATGACACGGTCCAGAAGGTCTCACTGGTGCTTCACGTGCAGGTAAAACCACTTCTGCAGTTGTTGGCTCATAGGGCCATGGTATAACTTTTGGACACCGTGTGAATGTTCATATCGCTGTAGACAATATCATTAGCATGTGCACTGCAGCTGATATTGATTGCAGTCAGAGGGCCCTATATTACGTATAATGCATTGAGGCTGCTAGATACATCAGAAGTTGGCCAACTCTGGCCCGTGGGCCGAATTTTGTCTGGTCCTTGACTCTTTTTCCATAATTTATATACGTTTGGGGGGATTTTCCATGCCAAATTGCAACGTGGTTTATCAGAGGCACCATGGCTCTATATTTTTTACTTGAGACAACAACCTTGATATCTCCGCTTTTGTTAACCTTACAATTTACAGTTTACATCAGTCTGTTATTTTGTCATTTTTTGCAATACTTACAATTACCATCAAGCAAGTTCCAGATATAATTTAATGAATATTGCAACGGGAGAAAATGTTGCATAATTAAGTTAAAGTTATTTCACTTCAAGTGGCCCCTTGTAAAACTCCAGCAGTACATGATAGATTAGAAACCAGTTCCATCATAAATACGTGCTTTAGTACTATCAATACTGTCATTCTACAAATAACTCGGTATTGATGATTCAGATGAGCTGTGAAGAAACTATTTCAATTCAGTGTGAAAATCTTGCATTTTGCATTGCTACAAGAG
The DNA here is from genome assembly GCA_007210695.1 of Neogobius melanostomus. NCBI lineage: Eukaryota > Metazoa > Chordata > Actinopteri > Gobiiformes > Gobiidae > Neogobius > Neogobius melanostomus. The sequence goes on from VHKM01000306.1 coordinate 504,702, forward strand.
TCTATTAAAACATCAGTAGGTCTAGCGGTTAACAGTCAGAGTTTAACATTATGACAGAAGTTTACAAAAGATTTTGAATTGACAAACATCTGACCGACCTGCTCTGATGCAGCTGAAATCCTTGTGTAATGTCTCTCAAACAATCCAATATCTACAGGGAGCCGTCAGGTCTTTTTCCTCCTTATAGTTACAGGCACCGGGAGGCTGAGGCATTCAAAGGTTGCGGGAAATAAAACATCTGCACTGTAAATTTTGTATTATGTATTAGTTCTTAATGCCAAAACCACAGACTTCTCTGTGCAGTTTAGCAAATTAATATAAGTATCAAAAATACTTATTACTTATTACTTATTGAGATAATTTACTCTGCTATATATCTTATTTATTCTGCTGATAATGTGTGTTTCACACAAGATTAATAAGATGTCCATGTCCGTTTCTCATTGAATCCATCATCAGAGCATCATCAGAGCAGCGCTTGTGCAGGAGAGTGAGGGGTGAGGCGTAGGCCAGGTGAGGAGGGAGGCCAGGTGAGGTGTAGGCCAGGTGAGGTGTAGGCCAGGTGAAGAGGGAGGCCAGGTGAGAGAGGGAGGCCAGGTGAGGAGGGAGGCCAGGTGAGAGAGGGAGGCCAGGTGAGGAGGGAGGCCAGGTGAGAGAGGGAGAGGGAAGAACAGGGTTCACCACTGACTAAAGGAATAGGCCACTGTTTTTATATACTGTGATATGTTCTTACCTGAGCTTGGATGAGTTGATACGTACCTGTCTGGAATTTGTGCGTGCCCTCAGTCACGCAAAGATGTTGTTAGCATTTGGCCTCCCCCAGTATATTCCTATAGCTCCAAACCGGGGTGAAGTTAGAAGCGACCAGGCTCTTCCACGGGCACAAAGACCAGACAGGTACATATCAACTCGTCTAAGCTCAGGTAAGAACATATCTCAGTATGTAAAAATGATGGCCTGTTCCTTTCAGGAAGTTCCACTTGCGACCGCGGCTCATAGGTAAAAAGTATCACACAGTAGATTTGGATAATGAAGTTACAGAGGTGTAGAGTGAGAATGGAAGTCCCAAAAACATGATGCACTTCTCTGCACAGGTTTCTCTCAGAATAGAAGGCTGAGGTTCTCTGGGTCATGATGGGTGTTACAATAAACTGGTTTCACTGATACTGGCAAAAGTAATGTGGTGGAGCCATGAGTAAAAATGCTGACCACCTGGCCAAGTTACCTTGTTTTAAGATGGATGGATTGAGATGGATTCTGTCCTGGTTGAAACAAAAGTGTGGATGGAGATATACTAATGGATACAGGAATCCGTTTTCATGAACAGTGTGTCATCTGAAACTGACCTAAACCCTGTGTTTCCCATGTGTGATGCTTCAGGACACGTTTAACGGCTCGGCCTCCAACAAGCCGTTCTTCACGTCGGTGGCGACCATCACTGTGAACATCCGCGACGTGGACAACCGGCCGCCGTGGTTCCAGCCATGTATCCGCACCACGCTGGGCCTCAGCAAACTGTGTGTGAGCTCCGGCTACAAGGGCCGCGTCAACCTCACGGAGAAGGAGGTAACTGCACCACGGAACACCACTTCAATGTAAACGTGACAAAAACACCTTCTGCTGCCGTATCGGATAACGTCACTGATGTAAACCATGTCAAACTGGACCTGGACTGAACTCACAAAGGTACCAACTGTTCAGCTCCTGCCTTTCTCACTTCTTTACAATCAGAGAGGCAACTGGATTTATTACAACCAAGGGGTAGCTACAGGTCACGATGCAATATAAAAAGTATTTTGTCAACTGAAAGATGGTGTGTAAATGTTTGCCTGATCTTGTGTTCCTAATCAGGATCAGTGTGTGGATGTAAAACAACTTTGTCCAGATAAACTCAGACGAAACTGAAATTCTTGGCCACAGAAATAAAGAGAAGGGTCACTTTGAATCTCGGAGCAGACCTAAACTTAAACAACTTAATCAAAAAAAATATAGTCAAGATCCTATTCTAAACTAGACTTGGAGCGACTTATCCATGCTGGTTGAATTTGTCCTGGATTAGATCCTCTAATCTGAGTTGACAAACCCAGACATTGAGCTTTTGGATCAGTGCTACTACAGAGCGCATTATCAGTGGGTTTAGTTAACCCTGGGTTTCTCTGAGGTTTTGTGAGGCGTTCATGTGAAACAGGAGGAGTCAGCGCCAAGCCGCCAATCACGGAAGAGACACTAACTGCGTTTCGATCACTGGGTTTTAAAGCGCATTTTGAAGTTTCGTATTAGTAACGAGTGATGGAAACACCGAATGTCGCAACTAAAACCCTCAATTTGCATAAAAAGTGTATCCTCTCACTTGAGGTGTTTTTTGATGTTGGCAAAACGTTAATGAACATTTTGACACGTGTGGACAGGAGTGGACAAAGGAAGAGTAAAAGTAGTTAATCCATCAGTTGCAGGTCTCTTAAGTAGACTGAGAAGTAAACAAAAGCACTTGGTGGAGTGTGGAGCGGACGTCAGTGGCGTCTCTCGCCACTACATTCACTTCGAATTTGAAATCGCGTTGTGTAATATCGCGATAAAATTGCAAATGCGATTTATCGTTCAGCCCTAATTTACAGTGCTGCGAGACTTCAGTGTAGTTAAGGTAGTTTTGCTCAGCTTTAATGTGTCGCCTAAATGAACATTTATGCTGAAATGCTGTTGACCCCACAGGAGGGGCCTCTGGTTCTGGTGCCTGGTCCAGTGTTTGCCAAAGACGGGGACAGGAACCGCAGTGAGCAGATCAACTACAGGATCCTCAAAGGTCTGTGTGAACGAGTCTCACTGTGAGTGTCAGAGCAGGCACATACTGACGCTCTTCTTGTTCAGGGAACGAGGGGAACCTGTTCCAGATGGACGAGGACACGGGGAATATCACCATGACCAAAGCAGCAGACGTCCTGGGACCCATCACCCTCACAGTCATCGTGAGTCCGTCCCAGAACACAAACACACCACCAGAAAGCCAGTATTTTGTACAATTTTAGAAGACATATCCATAAGAAAAGTCCAAAAATAAGGTGTTTAAATATTGCACTGATTTGACATTTCTCCATATTTTGTGAAAATTTAATTTCAAAGGCCAATTTCTTAAATTACATTTTTTAGATTAAGCTCAGGACTAAAATATAAAGAAATATAAAAAATATTTCATCAATCCAGTGTATCATTCTATACAAAACTGCTGAACATTTTCCACACTAGGTCCCAGAGTGGAAAGATCACGCCGTTTCTGTGACTCCATCATTACGGCTTCTCCGCAACTTTTCCTAAAGCAATGACATCACAGTGCCAGAGTTGTGTATGTTTCCCACAATCTACGGCCCTGATAATGATTTTAACTGCACACTCCTCTGCTACACCGTGAGCCACAGGCCGTATTCAATGAGAACGAGGAACAGGAGTAAAAGAAACATGTGCCAATGCGGCCAGCGATCAGGGTGGACTTCATGTACAGGCATCGTGCATGAAGTTTCTGTTCATCAGGCAAACATAAAACAATCTGGTTTGTTGAGAGTTGCACCCCAAAAAAAACAGACAACATTTTTATTTTTATCTAAACAAGATATCCAGAATCCTGTAACACATTTAACCTGGCTATGTCCATGTTTCAGATTTTGTCGCTTGAAATATTGAGTTTCAACACATTAGAAAGAAAACTACGACATCTTCTCATTTTCGTCAGTCATCATCAACGGTAAAGGTTTGTGTCTCCATCAGGCGTACCAGGTGCAGAACAGGGACCAGTTTGCGGTGGCGCAGGTGGTGTTCGAGGTGATGAAGAAGAGCCGCAGTCCGCCGCGCTTCGGGAAGGAGAGATTCGATGGCTTCATCTACAGCAACTCTGTCCCCGAGAGCCTGGTGCTGAGGGACCGCGGCTCCAACCGGCCGTTCAGGGTCGAGGCGCGGGACGAGGACTTCGGCACGGTAATGAGAACGGGGTTAGACCGGGTTCACGTTTGGTCTTCAATCAATCAATCAATTAATAAAAGTTTATTTCTATAGCACTTGGCAGACCAAAATGCTTAAAACATAAAACACAGGGAAAAACATTTTGTATAAAATGACATAAAATATAAAAACACTGGCACACAAACAAAATAGATCAGTGTTAGGAGTTCTGGAAGGCCTGTCTAAAAAGGTGAGTCTTTAGTCTGGACTTGAACAGTGGCAGGTCTGTGATGACTCGCAGCTCGACTGGGAGTGAGTTCCACAGTTTAGGCCCTGACACGGCAAAAGCACGATCGCCCCATTGGACTGAGACCTGGGGGCATCCAACACCATCAGAGAGGAGGAACGCAGGGCTCTGCATGGGCGATGAATGGACAAAAACTCGGACAGATAAACTCATCCAATAACGTACCGGAAGCCAGTGGAGGGAGTAGAGGATTGGGGTTATGTGGGAGCGTCTGGATGTGTTTGCCTTCTCGACTGAGTTCAGACTGTACTTAAAGCAGTACTAAGTAACTTGTTTACCTTAATAAATCCTTTCCGTAGTCCCTCTGGGGTAATACAAGTGTTAATGGGATGATTGGGGGGTCTTTCATCTCCCCCTGGTGTCTCTGGCCAGAAAACCACAATTGCAACTTTCCCTGCATCGGGTCGGAGGAGCAATACACACTAATGGAATCACGAAGAAGAAGCTAACAGGCTAACGGGCAAAGCTAACTGCGGGCTAGCACCACTTAAACAGTATTTACAGCCAAGTTTGAGTGAAAAAATAATCTCCATTGTGTAATTGGATGAACAATATCCCTCTGTCCCTTTGTCTTTTCTGTCAGCGTAGTATTTAACTCATGGACAATTAATGAGTAAAAAACGCCACATGCTACGACACCTGCAGTGGCGCTTATGGCCTCTAGGGGCATGAGTTAGTTCTGCTTTAAGGCGAAACGCTGCAGGTGAAAAGAGTGATTTGTCATGCACACAGTGATTCATTTTGAGATTTCTGTCCAGTTTAGTCTTTAACATCTTAATCTTAATAACATATAGCAAAACTCTCCCCTCCAACGTTTCTTATTTGATCACTCCAACCGCCGTGTTTCTCGTGCCTATCCATTCACAAATACCGACATGTTTGGTATTCACGTGATGCACAGAACCCCTCAACAACACTCTGTAATCCAAATATGGTCATGCGGCCAGCCACAAAAATCCGCGGGGACATTACAAAACTGTAGGGCCGTTTTCATTCCACTTTAGTAGCTCCTTCATAGGCCTGTCACGATAACGAATCTTGTTAAAATACACTTGTTAAACAGAGTTATGTAGCTTTGGGCCTCCTTTAAACTACTTAAAAGCCTGACTCCAAAGAGTTTTTCTTTTTCTAAAAATTGCTATGACCCATGTGATAACGCTGGGGTAGGCATATTTTTAACCACTGTTTTTTTTAATATATACTGTATATATATATATATATATATACGGTGGGGAAAAAAAGTATTTAGTCAGCCAACAATTGTGCAAGTTCTCCCACTTAAAAAGATGAGAGAGGCCTGTACTTTTCATCATAGATTTACCTCAACTATGAGAGACAAAATGAGAAAAAAAAATCCAGAAAATCACATTGCCTGATTTTTTATGAATTCATTTGCAAATTATGGTAGAAAATAAGTATTTGGTCACTTACCAACAAGCAAGATTTGTGTCTCTCACAGACCTGTAACTTCTTCTTTAAGAGGCTCCTCTGTCCTCCACTCGTTACCTGTATTAATGGCCCCTGTTTGAACTTGTTATCAGTATAAAAGACACCTGTCCACAACCTCAAACAGTCACACTCCAAACTCCACTATGGTCAAGACCAAAGAGCTGTCCAAAGACACCAGAAACAAAACTGTAGACTTGCACCAGGCTGGGAGGACTGAATCTGCAATTGGTAAGCAGCTTGGTGTGAAGAAATCAACTGTGGAAGCAATTATTAGAAAATGGAAGACATACAAGACCACTGATCATCTCCCTCGATCTGGGGCTCAACACAAGATCTCACCCCGTGGGGTCAAAATGATCACAAGAACGGTGAGCAAAAATCCCAGAACCACACGGGGGACCTAATGAATGACCTGCAGAGAGCTGGGACCGTCAGTAACACACTACGCCGCCAGGGATTCAATTCCTGCAGTGCCAGACGTGTCCCCCTGCTTAAGCCAGGACATGTCCGGGCCCGTCTGAAGTTTGCTAGAGAGCATCTGGATGATCCAGAAGAGGACTGGGAGAATGTCATATGGTCAGATCAAACCAAAATGGAACTTTTTGGTAAAAACTCAACTCGTCGTGTTTGGAGGAGAAAGAAAGAACACCATACCTACTGTGAAGCATGGGGGTGGAAACATCAGGCTTTGGGGCTGTTTTTCTGCAAAGGGACCAGGACGACTGATCCGTGTAAAGGAAAGAATGAATGGGGCCATGTATCGTGAGATTTTGAGTGAAAACCTCCTTCCATCAGCAAGGGCATTGAAAATGAAACGTGGCTGGGTCTTTCAGCATGACAATGATCCCAAACACACCGCCCGGGCAACGAAGGAGTGGCTTCGTAAGAAGCATTTCAAGGTCCTGGAGTGGCCTAGCCAGTCTCCAGATCTCAACCCCATAGAAAATCTTTGGAGGGAGTTGAAAGTCTGTGTTGCCCAGCGCCTGCCCCAAAACATCACTGCTCTAGAGGAGATCTGCATGGAGGAATGGGCCAAAATACCAGCAACAGTGTGTGAAACCTTGTGAAGACTTACAGAAAACGTTTGACCTCTGTCATTGCCAACAAAGGGTATATAACAAAGTATTGAGATGAACTTTTGTTATTGACCAAATACTTATTTTAAACCATAATTTGCAAATAAATTCATAAAAATCAGACAATGTGATTTTCTGGATTTTTTTTCTCATTTTGTCTCTCATAGTTGAGGTTTACCTATGATGAAAATTACAGCCCTCTCTCATCTTTTTAAGTGGGAGAACTTGCACAATTGTTGGTTGACTAAATACTTTTTTCCCCACTGTATATATATAATAAAAAGTGGAGGCCTAAATCTATGATTGACAGGCTCTGGAGCTCTATGGAGGCTCATAGCCAGTCTGCCGCCCTCCCACCTTTTTGCCCTTTTAAGGAACACGCTTCGTAGGAGGCTACTTTGGGGATGTTTTTGATAAGGAATTAGCATTGTAACTATAGCCAGACTGCTGTGTCGAATCATTTCGAACTTCACAGCAGCCTGGGGATCATGGTCGAAATGTTCGCATGGATTTGGGACCAATCACAGAACGAGGAGGGATGGCAAGACGATGACGCGCTATTCGACATACGGAAGCTTGTAGTTTGTTTACGGATAAAAAAAATACAAGTTTATTTACGGATCCAGCATGACAGAAGCAGATGCGACGCCATCTTTGGATCAGGCTTTAGACCATGTTCTAAATAGTTTAGCTCAAAAGTTTACAGCGGGTACGTCACATGTCATCTGATACGATGATACGATTGGCTATGGCTACGTGCAGACGCATGAGAGACATTCAATAAACGGCTATGGACAATCATAAACCACACCTCTCCTACCAGAAAATGGAGGTCCCCAGACTAAATATCACTTGTGACTTTAGTCTGGCGTTAGCCAGGCTACATTGTAACAAGGTTAAAAGCTCAAAAAAGCTTTTGCATAATATAGGACCTTTAAGCAGACTAATAACTACTTTATTCAAAAACGAAGGGCAAATTATGTGTATCTAATATGGCACAAAAAACCCATACATTCAAACCTGGTTTTATCCATTATTTATTGCTGAAAATATAAGCAAATTTGGCAGTAATCTAAATCAAAAGTTTCATATTCATATATTACTTATTTTTCTCGTTTTAAGCCTGGTTTAATTGTTCTTTTGCTTGTTATTTTTGAGGCTGCAGTTCGTACGTATACGCTCCAATAAAAGCTGTTTATTCTCTGTTTTTCAGGGCATAAACCCAGACGTAAAGTACGAGGTGCAGTACAGCAGTTATGTGAACGTGACCACTGACGGGTTTGTGATTCTGAAGAGAGTCGTCAAAACAGAGTCCTTCGCGCTCCAGGTCGGGAAATACACAAGATAATAACAATAATGCATGATTTACCTTTACTGGAAACCTGTTGCCTTGTTCTGCAGTTGCGAGCGGTGGACAGCAGCACTGGGGAGTTCGGGACGGCAGCTCTGTCAGTGCAGGTGATTCCAGGTAAAACGCAAAGCTCATCTCAGTCAGAGCGGGAATAGATCAAATCCATCCATTGAATGTGAAAATGGGAAAGGATTGTGTTGGGATTTTGTACCTTTTGGTCATGACCACTTTGTCACCCTCAGTTATGGTGCCACTTCTTTAAGTATCATTTCCTCAGCCAATCAGCAGTCCAATAAGTCATCTTTTATGAGGGTTGAGATTTTTTTTAATTTTTTATTTCTCCCCCATTTTCCCAAAAAACTGAAAATAAGTTTGTAGTTTGTTTTTATTGGGAAAAAAAATGTTCTGATGCGCCATGACGGCCGTTTTGATGTTTGATACCCCTCGGTGCTTCCTCGTCACCTCGTCATCTCGCTTTCTGATTGGCTACACGTCTCAGTCCACAGGCTGTGGCGCGTTTCTCCTCCGGGCTCACCACACATCAGGAGAAATCGGGCAAAACAATCCAACATGTTGAATATACATTATGGTAATCGGAGCATCCTTAAGATTGCCGGACGGGAGAATCAGGGCTAAAATCTGCCCAATTATCCTGCCGTGTGAACCAGGCTTTAGGCAATTATGCAAGGAGGCTGACAATTTGTGAACAGCCGAGATGAGATCCCTTGGTGCCGGAATCTGACCCCTCTGGCCCCTGACTGCACCTGGAAATCCAGTACCTAGAAGTAACGAATAGAACTGGTGACAAAGTGCAGCCCTGAGTCCAGCCCCAGATTTCATTGATCTCAAAGGGAAACTGTCTTGTCACCTCCTCTGTCACCATGTGGTATGCTGGCACCAGGGACAGGCACAGACTGCAGCGCATTGGGCCTGTGGTGGGGGCATGCAGGTCGGATCACAGCTGACCCTTCTCACTCTGGACACGAACGGTTTCATACTAGGGATTTCCTCACTGCAAACACCGGCACACTGCTGCTGATAACTTACACTTTCTGTCGTCGTTTTAGCGGTGGCGATCCCCTCTCCGACCAGCGGGGGGTACCGTCCCGGGGACATGGCCCTGCTGGGTTTGGTGATGGCGGCTCTTCTTCTGCTGTGCCTCATTGTCATCGGGTTCCTCCTCTCCAGACTCCTGACGGGCAAAGAGCTGCAGTTCTGCCAGGTCAGAGCCAGGGCCGGGGTTAACACGGGGGTGTGACGATATAACAATTGTTTATAGATGCGGGACGATACAATACCGACACTTTTTATTTCAGATATCGATACTTTTGATGACATCATGCATATTAATGAGGCTGCAGTGCTGCATCAGAACAATAGAGAGAAGCACTACAGTTTTAAACCAAACACTGTCACACAAATATATGACTTTTAATGATTTTTACAATTAGAAATAAGATTCATTTTGGATTCAACCTCTTAACCCTCACCTCAACCAAGCACAGTTTCTCCAGTTCGGTTTTACCCAAATCTAAAAACTTCTTGAAAAAAGTGTCAAAATAGCAACAAAAACGAGGATGAAAACGCAACGAAAAGTACCAAAAGAACAACAAAAAAGTATTTTTTTTCATTGCATTTATGTCGCTCTTTCTTGTTAACTTTTTGCTGCTTCTTCATCTCTGTTTTGTCGTGTTTTGAGTCTTTTTTTATTGTGTTATTGTTGCTTTTCCGCCATGTTTTTATTGCTCTTTTGCTGCTTTTTTTTTTTGCTTTTAGATTTGGGTAAAGCCAAACTGGAGAAAAAGTGCTCGGTTCAGGTGGGGGTTAAGAGTCCAGGCTCAGTTTCTCTTCAGTTCAGTTTACTTTGTTGTCACCAATAATGACACCAAACCTACGCCATTGATCGATATCGTTATTTATTCAAAAAGAAAAAAGGTGGTATTTCCCATTACTCGTTGGCTTAGTTTTACTGCTGACTTCATTTTGGCAACATATTTAGTTTTAGACTTAGATTTTAACTTTAAACAATTCTTTTTAGTTTGAGTCTGATTACAGCTCTTTCAAACTGTGACACTGAAGTTCACATGTTTTTAGTCCCTTCTTTGACTTTTCATTTAGTTTTATAAGAAATATCTGGCCACATACCTCATATTTTAGTAGGGCTCCGTATCGTTGCATTTCCCCCCCAGAACTTTAACGAAGTTTTCGATACCGATACCTGAACGATACTTTTTCCGATTCCTACACTAATATATTTGTCATCTAGAACCAGAAAACAGAACAATGTGTGGAAGATCTGCACATTTACAATATCGGGTTCATATTGGAATAAAATGGGAGAAATTGTGGTGAAAATAAGGAAAAATTGAAAAGAATGGGACAAAAATTTGGAATAAATTGGGGGAAAATGGGAAAACATGGGGGGAAATATAGGGATAATATTAATAATAATAAAAATCGAAAATTAGGGAAAACTTGGGAAAATGAGAAAAAATTGGGGCAAAATAAGACAAAAAATGTAGGGAAAACATTTGGAAAAATGGGGGGCTGTCCCTGGACCAACGGAAGATTTTTGTTTTTTTTCCCCCGTACGTGCTTTCGATACTTTAATTATTTCGATACCAGTAGTACCTAAACCTTTTTCCCGATGATGATGATGCTGCCTCTTTGTTTACGTGTCGGTAATGTCCTTGTCCTGTGTGCGTCCAGTGCCCCTGTTTCCCGGGCCCTCGTTCCCACTCCCACAGAGACTCCCTGCAGTTCACCAACGACGGCTTCCAGACCGAGGCGGACTCCAGGGGGCGCTGGGCGGGCGTGTTCTCCCGGGGCAAGGTGCTCCCACTGGGCAGGCGCGGCCCCAAGCCCTGCTCCACCTGCGGGACCTTCAGTAACCACGTCAGCCGGGCCAGCCCCATGTCGCGCCGCTCCCGGGAGCACAGGTCAGTCCCATCACAAGTCTCCATGTGAGTCAAAACAAAAGCATACAATATACAATAAAAATACAATACTGATAAAAATACAATACTGATATAAATACAATACTGATATAAATACAATACTGATAAAAATACAATACTGATAAAAATACAATACTGATATAAATACAATACTGATATAAATACAATACTGATAAAAATACAATACTGATATAAATACAATACTGATATAAATACAATACTGATAAAAATACAATACTGATAAAAACTAAGAAAATGTAAAAACATTTACATAGTGATCCTCTTCATATTGTAGGTTTTAGTTTATGAGGATATAACCTTGCTGCAGTAGAAGCAGGATGTCGATCGGATAAACGGTCTTTGAGTTTTAGCTTCACAAACATGGTCCTACTCTGAAAAGCTCAAAAATGTCTCTCTAGTCTGTGCAGGATTTGACCACGTAGTCACTACTGAGGCACTTCACTTTTTTTTCACAGATAGAAGCATATCAGTCAGTCTGTAGAAAATGTTTACTATCAAATGGCTTCATGGTTAAAAAATATTTTGAATGCTACTCATTTTAGCAGCCTATAAATCCAAAACTTTATAATCTAGACATTTTTGATGGTTGTTCCTGGAAATGTCTTTAGTAAACATGACACAGACCAGATTGCAGCTCTATACATGATTCCATTACTGAGCTACAGCTCTTTAAACGTGCTCACAAACACAAAAAGCACCCGGGAGCAGAGAAGGTGGTTACAACTCCCTGTTTTGTAAATTGTCTAAAAAAAACTATTGGGAGTTAGAGCAAACCACTTTGCATGTGTTCATTACACATGTGGAGGAACTCAAAAAAAAAGATCAGCAGTGAGCAGCCGGGCGAGCCAGTTGAACGAGACTGATAACAACATGGCTCAACAGATATAGCGTGTAAAGCACAAGAGTCATCTGTTTTCTTCTCTTTCACGTCCATATTGAAGTGCAACGCAAAAGCATAGATATAGGCTAGTACATAGTTCAGTTGTCATACCGTCCACACAGCTCTGTAAGGAGAGTATCCGGTTTCTAATCAGGGGTCATGAGTTCGAGTCAGATGATGTACTATGATGGTTTAGTTGATAAACTCGACCTCCACTGCTGATCAAAAGCAAAAATATGCCTGGTGCTGTTTATTGTCACAGGCATTATTCTTTATGAAATCTTGGTCAGTGACTGTGACATTTTTAGATGGTTGTATCACTGATACTTCTCATTAATTCTCATTCATTTGTTTCTCTTCTCATTATCCAGAGCAGTTTTCCTCTTTCTAAATGACCACTCTCAGCTGTTAAACAGCTCAATCCTGACGATTTGGTTCAAATTTCTGAAGGAGAATCAAAGAGCTCAGTCAGTGTTGAGTTAGCTTTATTCAGGCTCACTGCTGCAATGCTTTTTCACCACCAGATGGCGCCTATAAGCCTACCAGCACAGTGTGACAACATTTTGGAAAGTGTGTGACACACACTTTGAGGTATCATCTACCCATCACTAGTTTGCATTCCACTGCAACAACATCTCCACTTTAAGTTCTACAGATGCTATCCTTTAGTTTACAGTCTTGGACTTTTATCAGAGGGAGTTTAATCAGAGGGAGTTTAATTTTTATATCTAATTCCAAGCCTCGTTTATTGAGTTTGAACCCCTCCCAAAAAAACAAGGCAAAAATGTAATTTTTACAGATTGTGCCACTTGAGAAGCTTAACAAGATCTAAAATCCCCTCTGGAAAAAAAAAAAAGAATCTTTCAATTCAATTCAAATTCAAAAGATTTCATTGTCAATTCTCATCAGAATCGAAACATTCCTTGTTGTGGAGCGGGGGTGGGGAGTGAGGGTTGGGAGCACAGGAAGGGCAGGGAAGGGAGGGAGTTCAGCTTCCTGATGGCCTTGTGTATGAAACTGTTCTTAAGTCGACTGGACCTGACCTGTAGATTCCACAGTCTCCTTCCTGAACGCATTACCTTGAAGAGACTGTGTGATGGGTGCGTAGGGACACCTTTGCGGGTGAGACGGGTGGAGTACATGTCCTTAATGGAGGGGAGGGGATCCGCAGATCTTCTCCGCTGCTCTCACGATGCGCTGGAGGCTAATATGTCAACAAAATATAACTATTCATTTAAATCTGGATCTATCCATTATTTAGATTTTGTGGCTGGAAATATTGGAAATTGTTATGCATCAAATGCCTTATTTTGATATGAAAACATAAAGACATGTAAGACATTTTTTTCTCATATTTATATCAGTAATGTTCAGCAAAAGTGTTTTCCATTTCACCTGCAATGTCTCACCTTAAAGCCACACTGTGTAACATTTTGGACTCTACTTTTGCCGTCAGTACAACACATGCTCCTAATGACCAGCTCGACACAGAAAATGCTTTTGCTGCAGTGGGTAATTAAAGAATGGATCTGGATGAGGAACTATAACCTGTTTAAATCTCAAATTCTGCTGACTTTAGTCCACATCTCCATGGAGACGAGCTGGAGGCGTCCTCACTCCCCGTAAAGTTTCAGTCATGTCTTAGGAGAGCTGAGCCGTTCACAGCAAAGGCTCATGTTTGCTTCTACATGTATGAGGTATTTTTCAATGATGAAAATATCTGTCATAAAATAAATGCTTGTATTTCAATTTTATATATTGGGTAACATTTGACGCGGGACATCCTGCAGCTCCCGCCCCGGTGTGCAGTGCAGTCAACACCACGGACAGAGGAAGACAGCGATAGGGTTTGCACCTGTCCCAGTTATTGTGCAGATGAGTGGGGTACGTCCAAAAGGAACCGCATAAGCTCTCCATCATCTCCACGCCATAACTTAATGTTCAATATGACCATAAATATCTATAAATTAGTTGCACCGTTATATACAGTGCCTTACGGAAGTACTAATACACCTTGAACTTTTGCACATTTTGTCATGTTTACAACCATAAACATAAAGATTTTATTTTGAATTTTTTACTGAAAGTTTACACAGACAACTGTGAAGTGAAAGCAAAATGATACATGATTCTGTTATTTTTCAAAAAATAGAAAAGTGAAAAGTGGGGGGAAATATGGTGGCAGGAGCATCATGCTATGGGGCTGCTTTTCCTCAGCGGAGACTGGGAATATTGTAAGAATAGTTGGGAAGATGGATGGAGCCAAATACAGAGACATTTTGGAGGAAAACCTGCTGGAGTCAGCAAGAGAATTGAGGCTGGGGCGGAGATTCACCTTCCAGCAGGACAATGACCCTAAACACAAAGCTAAATCTACAATGGAATGGTTTAAAAACAAACATATTCATGTGTTAGAATGGCCCAGTCAAAGTCCTGACCTAAATCCTATTGAAAATCTGTGGAAAGACCTGAAAACTGCTGTTCACAAACGCTCTCCTTCTAATTTGACAGAGCTTGAGTTGTTTTGTAAAGAGGAATGGGCTCAAATGTCAGTCTCTACATGTGCAAACCTTGTAGTCATACCCCAGAAGACTTGCTGCTGTTATTGCAGCAGAAGGGGTTCCACAAAGTATTAAGTCATGCTGTATGAATACTTATGCACGCCCCACTTTTCACTTTTCTATTTTTTGAAAAATAACAGAATCATGTATTATTTTGCTTTCACTTCACAGTTGTCTGTTACTTGTGTGTGAACTTTCAGTAAAACATTCAAAATAAAATCTTTATGTTTAGGGTTGTAAACATGACAAAATGTGAAAAGGTTCAAGGTGTATTAGTACTTTCGAGAGGCACTGTATAATCAGGGTTCAAAGCTTGTAAAAAGTAGCGGCTTATAGTCCGGAAATTACGGTAATCCTCCCGTCTTTAGCCGCTGCTGTCTCCCACAAAGGAAATGACCATATTTGGATTACAGCGTCATCTCGGTCACAGCCTTTCGTGCTACACGTGGATACCAAACCATGTCAGTATTTGTGAATGGGAAAGAGGAGAGGGTGCGTATGATCCCCTTGAAATGTCCCACTGAAACTAGAGACTAACCTGTGCCTCTAATGAGCAGATATGGAGATAAAATAATCCCCTAAATGAAAAAATGTTGTTGTAGGAACGGCTCGGACCCCGGCCTGACCCGCCCCAAGAGGAAGGAGGGCCAGAAGTCCGTGTGGTTCAAAGAGAGCGAGGACTCGTCCGAGATCGAGGTGGAGATCATCCCGGACACCTCCATCTTGGACGACCCGGAGGAGACGCCGGAAGAGGAGGAGCCTAAACAGGAAGAGGAGCCGGTGCGAGACCCCAAGGCCCCGCAAAGAGACGACTCAGAGACAGAGAAGAAGTCGGAGGAATGATGAAAGAAACGAGCGATAAGTGACTTTACGTTCCAAAATACAAAGAGTTTTAACACAGTCTGTTATTTATTACATAATTACTGTAAATGTATTTTTGATAATGTTTTGTTTATATGGTTTATTTATTGATTTAAATTACTTTTTACTTCCAAATGTAACTAACTGTAAAAAGGAGTTTGGTGTGAAAAGTTAATATTTGTACATTTCTTTGTATTGAATCAGGGAAAATTAAAGTCTTTATGACTGTGGTGTGTTCAGGCCAGACGTTTATTGTTCTTCATTTAAAGTGAGCTCAGTCAAATCAGTGCAGTCGGCTTCACATTCATATCCACCTGATTCCTGGGGCGGCTCATGCACAGGTAGAAACGATAAGACGGAAGTCGCTCTGAGCCAGTGGTTTCCAGTTTTGTTTCACATAGAGGTTTATTTGAACATTTGGAGATGATTTTCAGAACGATCAGCCTCCGTAACATCTGAAAACATGTCCTCAGCTCAGCAACATGTTTCACTGTTCATGTTGAATTAAAACCAGAGTGACATGTGTAGCTCTGGAACATGCTCCTGGACTAAAGCTGGGCCTACCCTGTGACGTGAAGTACATGTACTTGAGAAACTTTTTGAAGTAATTGTACTTTTACAAGTACTTTTTCCATACATTTTACTACTTGAGTAATATTAAAATGATTTGTCTGTACTCTTACTAGAGTAAAACAAAAGTTACCCCTGCCACTGTGAGTAAATCTTTAAGACACATTTCAATTTTGACAATATTTATTTCTGCTTTTGTTTAATTCTTCACGATGATTTCTTAGGTTTCTGTGGTGTTTTCATGCTTTTTTACATTTTGTTTCTCACAATTTAAGTCACAACTGAATCCTTAAAGGGACTAGATGCAAGTTGGTCATTTTATGCTCACTACTGCCACTTCAGGTCTTACGTGTAACTGCAGTCTCTATATTAAGAACGTGCATGACGGCAATTCGGACCCGAATTAACAACTTTTCAGTGAACAGATCTGGGCTCATTCTATGGGAAATAGGAGAAAAATACTTAATTTTAACATTTTTAAACTCCGTATAGTACCTTTAATCAAACATTTTCACCCAGTTACTCCGTATTCACAGTACTTTTTACTCCTACTTGAGTAAAATTATTTCAAAGTAACATTACTCTTACTTGGCTACTCTGCCCACCTCTGACTGTAATGTAAAATGTAAAAATGGGGACAGGCCTTAAAAGTGTGACTAACAAATCTTAGAAATGCAGTTAGCTAGCTTATCTGAGCCTGTTCCTACAAATGAGTCCATTCTGTTAGCCATTGAATCCCGGACCTGATTTAAATGGAACGTTCCAAGCCAGGCGCAATGTATACGTAAGGTATGACGTGTCCGTTCTGGCATGTGTATCATTTCTGTCATTTCTTTATCATTAACATCGTACAAGATGAAGTTTAGCGGCCATTGGATGTGTATCAAACCTCACAAAAAGCAGAAACTTAACTGAATATGAGTTAGCATTTAGCTCAGAGGACACTTGTAGACGCCAATTTGTATTAAATCAAAATCGCCAAAGCTCTGTACATTTATTGATTTCTAACAAGGCTTTGACCTAAATGTGGTCAATGGTTGACAATTGTAAACATCTGGATTGCTCATAATTTGCTATGTTTGACGGCTAATGCTAACGGCTATAGGAAAAATACATAGAGCAGGCGAACGCAACTGTCCACATAAGTTAGGAGCGAACGTCACTGCTTTTTTATTTCCATGTCAGTGATTTTGCAACTGAAAATTCAAAACAAACTATTCTATCTTTTGAATGGGGAAAAAAAAAAAACCTTCTCAAAAGGAGTAACATGATTTAGACACGAGTATACTGATTGGTTTCATACAAAATCTAAGCAGCCAAAAGTGTTTTTAAAAAGTTTATTGAATCTGATCATCTAAAATCAGTCAGTTACAGTAGGAGCCACATCATTTACTCAAAACCGGTCCCTGATTTCAAATTACTCTTAAACAACTCTTAAAAACCTCTGAAATAATCTGTTAAAATCTGAGCCGAAGCTTCACAAAGCATCTGGAACATTTCTCTACATTCATACCTTTACACATCTCCACAACAATGATTACAAATGTCAGATTGTGACACGTCAGTGCAAACACGGAGCAGGAGGAGCAGGAGGCGCTAGAGCCACGGAGCCACAGGCAGGGAGTGAGGAGTAATGCCAATAAACTTGTATAACAGTACCTCACATAGAAGAGGAGCCAGGGCGCTTTTAACTACTAAGAAATAAATGAAGAAAAGTACAATTCTGTTTTAAGGCGAGACCCAGCAGGTGAAGGAGCGACTAAAGTGGAGATGTTGTTAAAGAGTGGAATGGTCAGTTTTGTCTTTTTTTTACTCTGACATTAGGATGTTAAAAGGAGAAAACTATCTAAAAATCTCAACATTGACCACTGTGTAAAAAAAACCAAAAGTCGACATTTTCACTTGCAGCATCTCTAGTTAAATGTTGAAACAGAATATGAATATAAAATTCCTGTCTCATTCACAATTCCAGACAGACATAGTGTTACCATGGCATTAAAAAAAAAAAAAAAGATTTTTTTTTTTTTGAATCATAAGCCCTCAAAATGTCGTTTGTAATGGGTCTGACTGAAAATGACAAGAGCAACAAAACGGACACAATACCAAAAGGTTAAAATGCAAACTTCACATTAGTAAAAACATACATTTGAATCGGTCTCATTGCAGGATCAAATAAACACTGGATTTTGAAGCTGAAGATTTCCATCACACAACAGAAATGATTTGTTGTGTGATTTATGATTTAAAATGACACAAATCAAAAGTTTGTTTTATCTTATGTTCAGGCAAAAATCCTCTGCTGATGGAATAAGATTTTTGAACTAATTTGACTTAATCTGACCTCAAAACAAACTCAAAAATTCAAAACAAACTCAAAAATTCTAAATATCTGGTTCGATCCCAGCTCCGACCAGTTCAGCAAAAGACAAAACTACCAAAAATGTATCTCAGATCATGATAAAATGACGAATTGGCATCATGCTGTAGATAATCATTTTCAGGAGCTGGTCTCCTCCCTGCGCTGTGCCGGACCATGGTGGAAGTTTAAGTTACGGTACATGGGTTTATTTATTTGGATGGAGCGAAGCCGACGCGGTTGTTGTCGCGGTCGAACACGGTGTAGTACTGTCCGATGAACACGTCTCCCAGGATCCACAGGGGCCCGGCCGGAGGGGGGATGTCCAACGCCATGAAGCCGCTCAGGCAGATGGTCTTCCCGCCCTGGGACTCCTGCGGGAGGAAGGGGGAGAGAGAGGGAGGAACATTTCTTATTTCAAATTGCTGCTTCACTGAAATAAAATGATAATTATGCAACTGATGAAACTGCAACCCATGTTATCCTTCTAAATAAGTCTAATTTTCAAAAGCATTAAAACCTGTCATATGTACTTTATACAAAAACTAAAATTCTCCTGCATTGTTCCCGTTTTTCTTAGTCATGTGAAAAAAGAAAAAAAAGGTTTACAGGTCAAAAGTTTGTTGACACTTTTTACATTATCGGCTTTTCTTTATTTCCAATACTATTTTACTTTGTGTGATTCTCGTTAAACTATAAATAAACACATGGGATTATGGAGGAAACAAAAGGGTGAAATATATTTTAAATTCTTCAAAATGCCACCCTTTATTCTTGGCATTATCTCAATAAGCTTCATATAATAAAAGGTTTAATGTCTGAAGTGAAAACTATTTCTTGTGACTACATCGTGAAGCTCATTGAGAAACTGTTAAAAATGCAAAACAGTAATCTAAGTTTTTACAACGTAAACGGTCTTGAAATAAAAGAAAAAAACAAATCCTATTAAATAGAAAAAGAAAAAAAGAAAAAAGCGTCTCCAAACTTGAGCGGTAGTGTACGTATCTATAGAAATATAGTGATATAGTGCAAACGTGAGGTCCCCAGATGTTCCCATCTCCAATAGTCCATTGAGTTAAACGGGAATCCGAGTCCGGAAACAAAGCTAGTCATATTAGTTACAGGTAAGCTGTTCAAGCTGTTCTTACGGTTCTTATGCAGCAAACCTGCCAAACGGATATTGTGTGGCAGGTTGCACCATAAAAATATATATATATTTTTTTTAAGTTGCAACATTTCTGAGCCTGTTCCTACAAATGCGCACTTACAATGCCAACAGCTTCACGGACCTGTAAAATCGAGCTTTTTCTCCCCATGTGACCTGGAGTGGTAAAGCCAGTGCCCACTTGGTGAGGTAAGAATGTCTGTTTCATGGGAGTTCTACAACGCGCAAGGAACGTGCTTCTCTATGGTCCTCATGGCAGGGAGCTGATATTCCCCTTATGGCCAGAGGCGACTTCAAAAGACACTTGGTAGACAGGATTCTAATGGGACTTCAGACCTCCCTAGAACGTCTTAAAAATGGCTCTGACCCATGTGACAATGGGGGTAGGTGAAATATTTTTAACAACGCTGGTTTTTGTTTATCAGCCCGAAACAGTGGAAGCCTTTTCAGTGCATTGACTGGCTCCAGAGCCTGTCAATCAAGCTCTGGAGCTCTGTGGAGGCTCCGCCCACCCCACGAGCGCAGGGCTTCCCGCCTTTTTGCCCTTTTAAGGAACAGGCTGCGTACGAGGAGATTAAGCAGCCATGTAAGTTTCAGACGACTTGGGACCTTTCTATGAATGGGGCTGAATAGGTATTGATCTATCTCTAATTATTATATCTATGGATTTATATCATTTCTGAAGTTTCTCCATAATAAACTAGATAATGTTTAGACGTGTAACCGACTCACAATAAGCAGAAAAAACAGAAGATGTTTTAACATTTGGATCAGAAGCCACTTTTCTACGTTCATTTTTGTCATTAATGACTTCTAACTAGGCTTTGAAAGCATCTAAATGAGGTCGATGGGTTGACAACAGCTGAAAACATCTGGACTGTTCATAATTGCGAGGCTAAACGTGAACAGCTAAAGGAAAACTACATTGGGAAACTTGTGAAGTATTTTTCAGAGTGGCCAGCTCACTAACCGTGTCTGGAGGATTGTCCTTTTTATTTTTAGTTGCACCATGCGTTAAATGTACAAACTACTAAGCCTCAGATCAGTCTTTGTGCATTGTAGTGAATGCAGCTCTGGTCCTTTTTCGCCGAATCTAAGTCAAAATTAAGGGTTTTATAAACTTCAGAGCTGCATTTCATCGAGGGGAGGTTAATATTCATAAAAAGGAAGGAGGAGCTGGTGGTGCTGGCGCTGCAGGACGTACCTTGAGGATGTACTGGTCGCCTGTCAGAGTGTAGGACTGGCCCCCGATGTTGAAGGTGATGGCGGGAAGAGTCGGGACTTTATCACAGCTCACCATGTACTGAAATAAACACGGGGGAACCAAGTTATCAAAGGGAACCAGATGATTTCATGTTCTTTTCACCACACAAACACGCTCTAAAGACTAAATGAAGACTTCAGACCTGTGACTATAATCTCCAGATGCGTGTCCCCTTATCCCGTTTCACTCACCTCCCCCTGGATGAGCGGCAGAGCTCCGATGGCCTTGTGCAGGGCCTTGACCTCGGCGGCAGGTCCGGTGATCAGGGACGTGCCGGTGTCGACGATGGCCTCGCAGCCGCCTTTACACAGGCCCAGCTGAGCCCCCACCTTCAGACTGGAGCAACATTCAAATACAAGGAGGTCAGAGGAGAAGGTCCAGGAACTGACAGCACACTGACATTTCTCCTGGGTTTCTGGCACAGTGGCAGCTATCATGGCCCTCTGCCCTCTCGCCTCCTTTCTCATCTCACCTCTCATCTTCCTCAGCCCCTCTCCTCCTCCCCTTCTCTTCGCCCCTTTCTCTCCTCCTCTCCCTCTTCTCTCCTCCCCTCTTCTCTCCTCCCCTCTTCTCTCCTCCCCTCTTCTCTCCTCCCCTCTTCTCTCCTCCCCTCTTCTCTCCTCCCCTCTTCTCTCCTCCCTCTTCTCTCCTCCCCTCTTCTCCCCCTCCTCACCCGTCCATGTGGATCTGCCAGTAGGCCGCTCGTGTGATGTTGACGTAGTGGAAGTCCCCAGTGTAGTACTTGGGGTCTATTCCTCCGAGCATCAGCTCTCCCCCGGGCTGTGTGTCCGGGTTCCTGAAGGGAGAAAAAACATTAAATACATTAAAGCCGGGACATGTATTATTATTTAGTGTCATGCAAAATAGGCCGAAGGTAAAAAACAGTCAAACTGCATATGACGCTGAGAAAAAGCACCCAGGTCTAAGTTCTGTTTCAGCTCAGGAGACAAGGAGTTCCAGAGTTTAGCGCCCTGGACAGTAAAGGCCGACTGTCCGAAGGTCTTATTCTAGGATCTGGGCTCATTCTACACATTAGGACTTTGCTGGAACATGTAGGGATAGGAAAATACATGATTTTAACATTTTTAAACTCTGTATTGACTCTGTCCCTTTAATGCTGATGACATGGCAGCAATGCACCCGGAGGCGACCAGCCTGCCTAAAACTCACAAGAAGATTTCTAACTCCAAACTCTGTGCAATGCGCAGCGTCTCTAACCACATTTTTGACAGCATTTTGCAGCTTTTTTCACAGATACAAGCGTTCTTCAGACGTCATGCTCATCCAGGAGCTACGGCTTGTGCTGACTTCAGCTGAGAAGGTCAATCTCACTTTGCAACAGTAGGTACAGAGCGAGCAGCAGAAAAAACCTTGTTAAAGATGGCTCTCTACAAGGAAAGCCTGCGCTCACAATGTCTTTAGGATATCGGACGTCAACAACCGGACCCTGAGGGCGAGCAGAGCAGAGGTCCAAGTTTTTCACCAGATGGAGAAGAAAATTAAAACTCATCTGTTAGAGCAGCTGCCCATGAAGGCGGCCAATGAAACCGCCGCAGAACAGGCTAAGGAGACCAACTTACAACGCGTGTCACATAACTTACCTGTAACTCATGGCCCATGTATGCGGGACGCATGAGCATACATCAACGTGCTTGCCGTATGTCGACGTGTGCCAGCGTGCTCATAACTTATACAAAACGCATCCACAACTTATCAAACGTATTTTCGGTACCTGCTTTCGATACTTTAATTTTTGACACCAGTAGTACATTTTTCTGATGCCATACTGGTATTGTTTAACGGTACCCAGCCCCATCGATTAATCCATGAGTTGTTTCAGCCCTAGTTTTTTCTCAAATGTTAAATGAAGATTAAATTAAAAGGTTAAAAAAGGCCTTTGAGTGTTCACAGTTTGTTGGAGCAGGCTGAAGCAGAGGGAAGGGAAGGGAGAGGCTCACCTGTTCAAGTAGAAGGAGAAGACGTTCTGATCTATTTTCTTCTGGCTCATCATGTTGTCGAACACCGGGACCACTCCGTCCACCGAGATGCGCGGATACGCCATGCCCAGGATCCCATCGAACTTGGCCATGACGAAGGTAACGCCCGGCTGCTTTATGGCCTCTCCGAAGAGCTGGTGCTCCACCGCGATGCCCCCGACCTGAGGGAGCAGACAGAGGGAAAATCAGGATCACAATCTGGTCAAAGCAAAAGCCAACTACAACTAAAGCAGGGTTCATACAAGTACGATTTTATGCCCAAATACTGTGTTTTTAATGCCGCAAACGCAGTGACATTAGTGCATACGTTTTGTCATCAGCTTTGCAAACACTCCATCAAACAGACAACAGGAAACTTTTGAGCAAAAAATAGAGTCAGGCAGAACTGTGGTCATACCGCCTTTGCTATGCCCAATCCTGTCAGATCTTGGAAGCTAAGCAGGGAAGGGCCTGGTTAGTACTTGGATGGGAGACCGTTTGGGAACACCAGGAAGCCTAGCGAATGTAGTGAGTGAGTGAGTGGTCGGAGGGGCCGACTGGCGCAGACTGGTTGCCTCGCTTCAGTCAGTCTACCCCAGGGCAGCTGTGGCTACGACAGTAGCTTACCACCACCGAGTATGGAGTGAATGAATAATGACAGTGTAGCGCTTTGAGAAACTTGGTAATACAGGCTTGTAAAGCGCAATACAAGTGTAAGGCATTATAATTATTAACTGCAGGAGTATGAGTTTTAGACCAGAGTTTTGGTATTACTGACAAACGTATGGAGCGAATCCAGTTGAATATTGTCATTACTTTCCAAGAAATGTTGATTTAATAGTCTGTTGGGAAATGTTCGTAAACTTTCAAAAAGGGAAATTTAGCTCGGAAATGTCGGGAAATTAAAAAAAGTAAAAACTGAAACCCTGTAAATTACATTTTTATCAAAAGACTAACACTAAATTTAAATGTTACACAGACACAGGTTCTGTCAGATTCAAGTCTTAATTCGCCTCATTTTATTGGCACTCTTATAATGATAATTCATGTTTTATTGACTTTTCCTCTGAGCTTAAGTTTATGCAGTCTATTTCTAATCGATTCTTGTTCCGTAAAGCCATTTGAATGACTTAATGTATAAAGTGTGCTCTACAAATATACCAGCAAGTCTAACGATACCAAAGCTCTTCTGACTCACGGTGCAGGTGTCCTGGCTGAGGTATCCCGACAGGCTGCCCGAGCCGTACTGGATGGCGAAGGCCGTGCCGTTTTTCACAAAAGTGCTCGACTTGGCATCGTTGTATTTGTGGTGCAGCCCTGGAAAAAGACAGGAAGAATGTTCGATACATTTGGCTTTATACAACAACTGTACAATGAAAGGTCAATTAACTTTGAAATTGGCAATTTGTGGCCTGAGAGAAGCAAGGAGAGTCACAGCAGAGCACAGGAAGGACACGGTCTAGAGCAGACCTGGGCAACTTACGGCCCGCGGGCCACATCCGGCCTGCAACACATTGGCTAAAGTCCTGTCAGGCTCATTGTTATTCATTTATTGAAAAAAAGGTTTCCGCAATAGTACTTTCCCAATCAAAACATTATTTTGGAGCTTTTGTTTATGGACTCCGGCAATACACTCCCCTTTTGGCCCCTAGGGCAATGTACTTACTGCACAGAGGTGCTTTCAGTGCGATGGTAGAAATGAACCAGTAAAACAAGTTGAATAAGCTAAATAACAATGCACACACATGCACGTCCTTGACTTGATTTGGCTAAATATTTACAGAAGATAATAGTCCTACTAAATACCAGTATCAGATATTCAAAATACACAATTTAGTGTAATGTACAATAGGATAAAGTTGCAGAATAAGTTCGACTTATTGTTGGTGTGGCCCTCCGACTCAATTCAGGATTCTTATGTGGCCCCTTATGAAAATGTATTGCTCACCCCTGGTCTAGAGATTGTTCCTGTGTTTGCTTTGATTTCCTAGCGGTCAGAAAGGAGCTTGTTTTTAGCAGAGAGCTAACGTAGAGCATCACTAGTACTTATTTTGGCTTGTCTGTTTTATTGTACATTATATCCTTATGTTATGGTAAATGTGTCAAGTGTGCAGCACTACACTAGAGTGAACATTCAGATACAGCCCATGACAGCATGATTCGGTTTCCAGTGAACCAAAGGCCGCTCAGGGGACACTCACAGCAGGCCACGTCCGTCCAGGCGCAGTGCACGGACGGCACCCACAGGTTGGAGGAACCGGTGTCGAAGACCACAGTGAAGATCTGAGGAGGGGTACCCAGGCCGATCTCTCCGAAGTACTGCGCCTGTGGACACACATTTAAACTAAATATGAATAAACACATGACAGAAGTCAGGTGTGTGCGCTGTACATTCTATGGGTGAATTAAACATAAGAATCATAAAAAAGGAAAGAAATACAGTAGAAATATAATACATTTTATTTGTATTGCACTTTACACATGAAAACACATCTCAAAGTGCTACAGTTGCAGTAGTAAGCAGTAGAGTTATGTTTTTACGAGTCCTGTCATTCTTTCAGTCATGTGAATCACAACAGTTTCTTCTTGTGACTTTGCACAATTATTTCCCAATGTCTGAGCAAACTTCACTTCCTCTTTAATAAAAGTGGAAGTTAGAGATGCCGAGGTCACAAACCCTTAAATCTCTACGTCTCCTGCCGCTCTAGATTTGCCGTGGCTCAGTCGGCTGGTTTATACCCCGTAACGGTAAAGCCTCATTTACTCTCCCTCAGAACATGTTAAACCAGGATTAGCCAAACTCCTGAGAAGCTTTTACTGTGAAAGGGCCTCTGTGCGAAGAGAACAGGGTCAACTCTGGAGGAACAAACCATTTACAGGAGGTATTAAGAAATGAAACCC
Source organism: Neogobius melanostomus (assembly GCA_007210695.1). Classification (NCBI taxonomy): domain Eukaryota; kingdom Metazoa; phylum Chordata; class Actinopteri; order Gobiiformes; family Gobiidae; genus Neogobius; species Neogobius melanostomus. The sequence goes on from VHKM01000306.1 coordinate 530,324, forward strand.
ATGGATAAATTGAATCAGCGCTTCAGTTTTTGCTTGGTCAGCAAAAAAATGTGAAATGTAAGTCTTGGGAAACTGGGAAATAAACTGCAGAGTCATTGTTGTTATCTGTTAATGTGAATGATGAAGCGAGAAGAAGATGAAATGATCTGTCTGAAGATATAGACATGTAAAAAGTGTATAGACTGGACAAAACCAAGCAGATTTGGGCAACTTTTGCGACTTGTAAACGCTTTTGTAGCAGCCCAGTCTTTCAGCTCTAGTTTTGAGGGATCTAAGGGGAACGAAGAGAGGGGTCAGGAGACTGAAGGTCAATGTTCTCAAAGTTGTCCATAGTGGATTTTGACGCGAGTTTAGGATCATTATCCATTTGTAGAAGCCGTTCCCCTTTTGAATGCCAGCACTTTCATAGATGGTGTTGCATTTCCTCCAGAATCCCCAAAGCATGATCCATCCAAGCCCATGTTAACAGTTCAATTCCTACTGTATTACAGATGCCGATACTGGAGGTTTGAGTATCTACTAGGGCTTTAATAGACTAGTCGACTACTGTGGCACTAGTCTACATTTTAAATCGACTGCAGTGGTCCCTCATTTATCGTGGGGGTTACGTTCTAAAAATAGCCCGCAATAAACGAAATCCGCGAAGTAGACTACTTTATTTTTTACAATTATTATACATGTTTTAAGGCTGTAAAAAACCCTCACCACACACTTTATACACTAATTGTCACTAGTTCACACGGGTTCTCCTTATGCCTGGTGTCACTGTGTGATTTTATTTGTCTAGTAAGATTGTTAGATTCACATTACAGACGTGGGGCTGGTAACATTGTGAGCTGATCTCGTCTCCGCTGTGCGCTTGTTCAAACTAAGAGACAATCATAGCTACGCCCAAGGTTTTATCGTCACAGTTTCAGGCTTCAGAAGGCGAGTGTTTAGCTGAGGCGAGCACCACATGCTAGCAGTGGTCATTTTCGGGGAAAAGTTCAGAAAACGTGAACGCGGAGTCGGACCCGCTCATGCACCTGTGCTGCTGTGACTCTGCAGCATGTAGTGTGTGCGCTGATGTGTTGACGGGACACACAAAGATCCTCTATGCAACGAGAGAGGCTCACTCTGCGACTAGCCAATCAGCACGCAGAATACAATGCGCGTGTGGCGTTCATACGCTGTAAATAAGCATACACCACTGTAGTTGTGTGTTAATCTCTCCCTTCCTAGTTTAAACTTTAATGTGGACAATAGCTGGCAAATGGAAATAAGCCACTATATTAACTCAGAAAATAAGATGTAAAACTCGCTTACATGTGAACTTACATTATTACATGACAGATTTGGATGTGGACTTAATGCACTCCATGTAAATGATGTGTTATTCCTCCGCTGTTAATATGATGGCGTTGTCACGTGACTATTTCCATTTTGAAAAATAAGCCAAAATAGTCGAAGGGTTTGTAACCTCAGGATCTTTAAAAATCAGAAGTCATTCAAGCCCTAGTATCTACTGATATCCGATACCAAGAGACTTCCGCGAGGTCCCGGACTTCGGGAAAGGCTGCTTTAGGTGAACCAGTCAGTTTCTGTCCAAGCCTTGATTAGTTGACGTAGTGGACGGCTGCTACGTGCGGTCTTTGCGTGGTGATCACAAATATGCTTGCTTTAAAACAAATGTAATATTGAATTCACCAGTGCAATGTTATCGTGTTCAAAGAAATGTATATAAAATGCCAGTTTGAACTCAAATTCATAAAAATGACATTAATGGTCTAAACTTTTGGCACAATTCATTTAATATTACAGCTGATTTCTGTGGTTAGGATGCAGGACAGGCTCTCCTCTTTAAACCAGAGGCGCTGAATCCTTTGCATGTCAGGGCAGTTACTTTTATAATTGAGTAAATGTAACTACCCTCTGACCTCTTCACAGACATGCACTTGATAAAAATAGCCTCGCGCTTTGACACACTGGATTCATGTGGAAAAGCTGACAGATCGTGTGACCAATGTTCCTTGTTCCCCTTGTCCGAGACTGACACAGGGAAACTAACCATCTGTGATAAAAACACACTTCAAAACGATTATTAACCAGTTTTTGCTTTACACAAGTGCTTAGGCAAAGAGAAACTCAAGGGCACGGCAGAGAATAGGGAAGTAATGAGAATTTTGAGTTTTGAGGCCATTTTTTATGACAATTTTAGGTTTTGAAATCAGGATTCTGGTCAAATCCAGGAGAACTATCATTTAAAGCAGTACTAAGTAACGTGTTTACCTTAATAAATCCTTTCCATAGTCCCTCTGGGGGTAATACAAGTGTTAATGGGATGATTGGGGGATCTTTCATCTCCCCCTGGTGTCTGGCCAGAAAACCACAATTGCAACTTTGCTGCCACCGGGTAGGAGTCACCAATACACACTAATGGAATTACGAAGAAGAAGCTAACAGGCTAACGGGTAAAGCTAACTGTGGGCTAGCGCCACTTAAACAGTATTTACAGCCAAGTTTGAGTGAAAAAAAGGCTCTCCATTGTGTAATTGGATGTACAATATCCCTCTGTCCCTTTGTCTTTTCTGTCAGCGTAGTATTTACTCTCACGGACAATTAATGAGTAAAAAAACATGCTACGACACCTGCAGTGGCGCTTATGGCCTCTAGGGGCATGAGTTACTTAGTACTGCTTTAACTAAAGACTGAAATAGGGCTGGGCAATAAAAAAAAATAAAAAAAATATTCGCAATTATATTAAAATTCAATAAAAGGTCGCTCTCAGTAATCGTGTGGTGGGTTTTAATCAACAGGGTTATTGGCTAATAAGGTGGTGGGTCCACAGAAGGACGGCCTCATGGTTCTAACCGGGCCTATTGGTCTCTCATAAGGGGCTTCTGAACCGCTCTTTGTCCGATTTGTGAATGAATAAGCGAGGGGAAGATGAGGGAGCGCCGCGATATTGGAGTGATTTCCTGGAAATCTCTGCCTCGCTAGCGACAAAAAATAAAACGTAGTAAAGGGTGAGCCTGGTCTATTTTTTTTACTTTGACATTAAAACTAAGATGTTATGGTGAAACTTACCCAAATCTCAACATTGACCACTGCGTAAAATACTGATTGATCACAGAATCTTAAACCGTTGGTCTACACCTCTAAGCAGTGCTAACAGTTAGCAGAAGTACTCACGTCCAGGTAGTTTGTCAGCGCCTCTGGGGAGGGGGCGTTGGAAGGGAAGCCCTGGTTGTACTTGAGGCTGCGGCTGTTGGTCAGCAGCTCCTCCACAGACTTCCCAGAGTCAGTCAGGGTCCGGCGGATCGAGCGGAACTTCTTCAGAGGGATCCTGGACGAGGGGACAAGACGCCATTCAAAATGTGATGCATACCACAAAACAGAATTCACAAGTGTTTGTTCATGACGCGCCTCTGAATGAATAAACCTTCCTCCCAGTCCGTGTTAATTCAATCTGTAAAAGGTCTCTAGACCGCTAAAGAAGTGACCACATTCATGCCAGTGTATGTAAAAAGAAAACTACTTTTAAATCAGGTTTTTATATTTATTTCACCGCTCTGCCCCTTTGTAATAGATTTTAAGAAAAGGATTTAACAAGTGTGAGATGTGTATGAAAAGGAGGGGTGTAATACTTTGTTTGGTATAAGGCGTTAATATTGCATGCCAAAAATTAAATAAATGTCAATTAAAATAGTTGCTTACAGTTTTCTTTATACTGCCTACAGTATTTACGTTTTACTCAATATTATCGGTTATTTATTAGCGATACATCGTCCTAAACAAAAACAAACAATTGTGACAGGCCTAATTGTGAGCTAAATAATGTTAGTTTCTCCAAAGAAAGAGATGTAGCCTATGTCGGTCCCACTGTGGAGCGGATCAGCACTCGCTTGGCAACGACCAAAACAAATGCACATGTTCACGCCCACCACCCCTCTCCCTCGCCCCTTCCCGGCCGCGGAGTCTGGTTGGAGGAAACGGCTGCTGTACATAACATTGCTATTCATTGGCCATAGCAGTTTCTCCACCCCACGTACTTCCCACTTACATGTGCCAAGTCTGGAGTGGGGGCAGCTGTTGGAGCTGCACCAGCCCCTATGGCTCCTCCTGCAGGTGGTGGGTCCACAGAAGGACGGCCTCATGGTTCTAACCGGGCCTGTTGGTCTCTCATTGTCTGACCCGTCACCTATAGGACCTGTTTGCCCTGGGAGACCCTACCAGGGGCACGAAGCCCCCGACAACAGAGCTCCAGGATCATTCGGGCGCTCAAACCCCTCCACCACGTTAAGGTTGCGGTTCAAGGAGGGGTTCTTTTTTCATAATGAAAATAAATAGCTGTAGCCAATTCATGAACTTAAACATATCGTTTTTTTTTACAAGCCTCAGTTCAAACTAAAACAAATGTTTTCCTCCAGTTTCATTTAACACACAAGAATCTTCCACCATTGTCCCGTCATAACGCCAAAACTGGAGCAAAACAGGAGTTGTTCTACAAAAGAAACGGCTGTAAATCTGATGATTATAAAGTCCAAATTAAATGCCCAGCCCTACCCTGTACCGCCACAGAGCCAACAGAAAGACAACGACCAGTGACGTTTAGAAAACTAGATCTTGTTTTCTTAAAAGAGCTGGATCTTTTTGCATTCTCTTCATCGTCTGTGAACTAATCACAGAGGGGTGATGAGTTCACAGAAGAGTTTATCTTCTGTGAACTCATCACAGAAGATAAACTCTGTCTTTTCTTACAAGTTTTTTGCAAGACCATTGATGCACTCGCCCTCATCTGTTTCGCAATAAACTCTGATTAGTTTTAAACTTCTAAATCAATTTAAAACGAGCTTTGAACTTTCTTTGTGAAGGAATCTTTGAAATGAACAGATCAGCTTCAGAGACGCAAAGTCTTCTTCACTAAACAATACCATCTCTGTGACTTCCAAAATCACCAACCTCTTCGCAAAATCTCTCAAGTCGTCATCTGGCTGAGACAGACACATTTTCACAAACTGAGCCCAAAACAAAAAATGCACAGAATTTAGTATAGTAGTATTTAGTATTGTGATATTACTAACTCGTAAAGCATATCTCAACTTTATGCAATATCGTACTGCCCTAAAACAAAGTTATTTCTTGATTAAGCTGCTCCTCATCACTGTGAGCGTGAGGGAAAGCATTATCAGGAGTTACACGAGTAAAGATCTGAGGAGAGCGCTAATGCGGTCAGTAAAATGTCGTCCAAACACTTACGCTGAAGAGTGAACGGGTGTAAATGTCAGGACTAACCACGCGAGACCAGGGTTTACTACAGCAGATAGAAAACAAGTTCAATGGACTTCTAATCTTATCACATTAACTGCAATTTGAATGATCACAATGTGCAAAGCCACAGAACTGAATGTTGGATTCTAAAATAGTATACAATAATAATTTCAAATCTAATCACAGTTGCAAATGGATATCTTTTTCAAAATAGTGCCATGTAGTTCTAGTAAAGTCAATTTAGCCAACACTACCCTGAAGTTCAGAGTTAATCGACATATCTTAATCTCGTTTAAGACTTTTTTTTGGGTTGTTTAAGTCAAGCTTTCGAAGACGAAAATCTGATGTCAATTTAATCCACTAAAATTGAATAGATGAATGAAATCAAAATGCTGACTTAACATGTAGCTATATTGTACTCAGACATTTAATGATATTCTGAGCTTCATGTTTGTTCTCCCACACGAACAAAGCAGACCGGTTCCGTTGGCAGGAAATTTAAATGTCACAGAGGTTCGCAGGTTTTCTTCTTTCTTTCTTCTCCTTCTTTCACTTTTTTATTCATTTTATTCTCGTTTTGAGACCACATAGTTTTCATTAACTCTTATTTATTTCGTTTTTGTCTAATTTTTGTCTTAAAAAAATGAAATGTCTATGAAATGAACACTGCAGAAGTCAAGTTCTCTTAGTTCAACTGCCTCTTGATAGTTTTGCACATTTGCACCACAGCAGGTGAGATATGATCAGCCGGTATCGTTTGGAAAGTCAGTTGTGGTTGGCGCGAGTCACAGCTCAAAAAAACCCACAACGCTTTTCCACCGCACTGCTCTGAGCATTTCAAACTGACACGAAATAAAGTATCCAGAACTTTAAAACTATTTTGTTTCGGGCAGTAGAATGTGGGGATATCTCTAGGCAGTTAAATATGGTGCATTTTAGCGTATGCTAGTAAAATGGCTTGTGTTAACGCAATACATTTTACTAGCATAGGTGGATGGGAGGGCATCTGACACTCACAGCAGTACTATGTGTAATAACCACTCAGGATATCATGCTAAAACAGAAAAATATATCAGCAAAGAAGCTTAAGCGTCTACATTTAGTTATTGGTATGACTTTTAATTTAGACATTACCGTGCATACGTTTTAAACACGTCCATAGTTTGAACATTTGAAGGAAAACTGATATACAAACAGCTAAACTGATATAAGAATCACACTGAACACAAAAAAGTCTTAAATACTATACAGTATTATAGTATTTGTGTTCGAAACACAAGACGAAACAAATTGCTTCGTCTCATCTTTGCTTACCAAACCAAACTACTTTCAATGAACAAAAAACACAGTACGGTCTCAGAAGTTGAATCATTTCAAGTAAACTATTGAAACCAGCCCAAACTGGGTGACCAGATGTCCCAGTTAACCAGGACAGACCTAATTGTGAGCACTTGTCCTATGTGGAGTCTCCATTTGTCCCAGTTTTACACAATTTCTGTCCCAGTTTTCACTCTCTGGCCCGAAGCAGCCATTTTTGACAGGCAACTTCATGATTTCTCGGACTTCTCATAGGTAATTTGAAGATGTGTCACGTTAGAACTGGGAGGGACATTGTCAGCACGCCATGTTCCAGCCTTATTCCGCTGTGACCGGATTTAAAAAAACACCACAAAGCAATGCACAAACAAACAAATCATCAGCGCCATTTCAAAGTCACAGAGAGCCGTGAAGCGGTCATTTCATCTTCACTGTGGGTCAACCAAAGCTAAACAATCACAGCTTGTTACGTAAATAAACATATGGCGGTTATGTAGCGTTTGCAACTTACAAAAGATGAAACAGGGCACCGTGGTCCGTGCAGGTAATTAATTGTATATAAAAAGAGACATTGCTACTTTAGTTTGTAAAAGAGACTTTGCTATTTTAGTTTGTTAAAGAGTCGACATGTCGTTTTGATTTGATGTGTTTGACGGCAACAACAAAGCGAAGTAAGTTTTAGCAACTTTTACTTATTTATAAGAACAATAAAATGAATCCTACACGTGCATGCAAACAGAATAGCAGACGTAATGATCGTAGTTCGTTTGTTGTTAGTCTTTGTAACAGGTTGAATACGTTTCGTTTAGCTACTCGAGGCGTTTATGCGCGGGATACAAGATAATTAAATGCGCACACTGCGACCAAAACTGTATATTAATTTAAAAAATCTAATATGTGTGTGTACGATTCTTATCACGCTAAGTTTGACATGTCTGAATTTGTTGTTGTCGTGTTTCTTACCGAACCAGGGCGTCCGCGCAGACAGCCAGGGCCGCCAGAGCGCACACAAACCCCGGGGAGACTCTCATGTTGGCACCGGTCAAGACTTTCGATGACCTCCGCAGGTGAAACTTACAACAACAAAATAAACTGCGATCAGCGACAATGAGCCAGCACTTCAGAGAAAAGCCTTTTCTAACATCAGCTGACCCAGAGCCCGTCACATGAGGTGACGGAGCTTCCGGGAGCCGTGACGTCACTTCCTGTATTTTTTGTTGTCCTTTTTTTTTCAACTGTTGTCCATGGATGTATTATAATTAACGTCATGTATTGAACACATTGATTGAACAGCGTGATTTTTATCTGTGAAAAGTTATGAACTTTACATAGCCTACAGGTTACTCTCTTGACGAAAAAATGCATTTAGTCAAATTTAAAAATGGTAACACATTGTATTGAAACATGAAATAGTATTCTGTCAATTGATGTTTCTTCTTAAACATGGACAAAGCAAAGCCATGTTGTGACATGAGGCTCTTTCAATTTGTATAGAATTCAGGATGGACTTATTTTCCTGTAACCATATAAGGAACCATGGACTTTCCATTATTATTTAGATTTTATTCTTTCAATAATTATTTTTTGCTCTTCACATATACATGAAAAGTCTGAAAGTGTGATGAAGGTCAGAGTGACCGAAACGTTGCTGCAATAAAAGCCAAGTAAAAGAGTGAGACAGTGTGCGGGAGCAGCTTTTTTTTAAAGTTAAGCCCATCAGTATAAATAAATTGACACTATACTCCAAATCACAATTTGGAGTATAGTGTCAATTTATTCATGATTAAAGTAGCCTAAGTAATTATATCACCACATACAAAGTGTATTCTGAGACATGTTTTCTGATGTATTAGTAACTCGAGCTCAATCCACATTTTCTTTGTGAATGTACGTTCGAAAAAAAGACGAGTTAAGGATTCTTCGTCTTGGTTACAAAAGGAACATTTAGTTTCCACATCTTTCAATTTGGCGATATGCAAGTTTACTGGATAGATTCTATGCAATATTTTCCAGTGTAGCTCTCTCACTTTATTGTTAATACAGTATCGAAATGGAATTAGCCAGGCTGTTTTCCAATTAGGAAAATGTTGCATTCCACAGCGCTTTACAGGCTAGTATAGTTTTGTTTATTGTTTGTAAACAGTTCCGGATATTGGAGCACTTTTATATCTATACCATTGATAAATAATTGATCTGTAACTGCATGTGGTGCCGTACTACGATGCAATTGGAGCAGTTTGAACAGGCGGGCCTAACGCGCACAGATTGTCAGTGAAATAAACCAATTAGCAATTAGTGGACGGGACGACAGCTGTAATCCAATTCACAAAATATGAACTGAATATAAACTCACAAGAACGCGGAGGCAAAATCCTCGACTCCTTCATCCATGATTAGTTTTGGCTAATGTTAATGTTAATTTAACTAACAACATAGCGGCACAGCGAGTGACGTAACCTTGTCAATAAGCCAAATCAGCATTATCAGTACGCATGCGCGATTCCCGGGTCAATATATCCGGGTCAGAGTTCACGACTGCCCAGCGTGTCTACAAAGCCACTGTCTAGCGGAACAACCGGCTACTTATACGGACTTTTAGGCATTTACTTTGCTTAAGGTCGTTTTAAGGCAATATGCCAGGGTCCCATTGTTCAGTGCGTGGCTGTTCCAACGGTACATGTGGGCTTAATAAGTGGATGAAAGAGTTTTGCCCTGTTCACGAGTGCAATAAAGGAACCTCACGTTGTATATGCGACCCGCCATACGTACTCATCCCATTTCCTACTGAAAGAATAGATCCAGAACGTCGTGCCGTGTGATGGTCGTGATTGGTTCGGCTAGGCCTCAGCCGCCAATCCAACCCAGTCTCACACGAAACTGTGACAATGTGACAGTGGTGCACACACCAAAATGTGAACTATTTCACACTTTAAGCTTTTTATTTGTGGAATAGTCGCAATTATTTCCTCCATCAATTTATATTGGAGTCACGTGACTAACAACTACTTCCGTCGTTTGGAAATAAAAAAATGGCGGACTTTTTGAATTTTTGGGGGACATAATGCAATATTATAGCTAATTTAGCCAGTTAATTGCACATTTAATCAAACATCTAGCGGGAAATATCTCACTTTGAATCATTATTTTTGTGTATTTGTATTGCACGTGCTTGAATTTATGAGTTACATCGATTATTTGTGTCTCGCCTGGAAAAATGTGTAATTGTCGCAATTACATTCTCTCACTGCTCCTCTTGTATTGAAACACGAATTGTTTCCCCGTTTTATTTCCTATCAAAGAAAAAAAAACGCTGATGGTTCCTGAATTAACAAGCAAATTATAGTGTGTGACAAACGCTCGTCCAAGTTTGGATTTTGATAAACACTGTATAAATAAACAGGTTTGAACAGAAATATGGCATTAAAGTTGCGTGTATCCATGGTGACGCACATCGATCACGTGACCCAACATGAAGCATGAGTTTCGAACAGCTGTGCATGCGCGAAACTGTGTTGTTTTGTTAATATCCACTCTGCTTAAATGGCTCTATCACGTTGCTGGATTCAGTTTCATAATTTGTGGATTGATGACTTAAGAGCACGCTGGATGTGTGGCGGTGTAAGGCCTCTCTGCTGTGCATTGGAGCATTGGAAAAGCACTGTGTTGGATATGAAACAACTACAAGTGGACGTGAGGATGGCCCTGGAAACATCGGCTTTTTCTGCAGGACTCTGCTTGAGTGACTCATTCGGCTTGACATCTATAGGGTGAGTTCCCTCATGTCAGTTTAAATGTAAATTTGGTGGTTTAATAATGACATAATACGGGGTCTGTGGTTCAGAAACTGTTGAAGTGTCCGTATAGGTTACTTGCGCGCGCTACGTTACGCACAGCTGAGCCAAACTCATGAGCCAAACTCGTGGCACGCAGGCACATTGGCTTGACCGCTATTATTATATTATTATTATATTATAATGTATTAATCTTTTTATTGGCGTTGGACTGGTCTGAAGTACCAGAGAGACATGTGTAAGCACCTGCAAACTCTGTCAGGTTTACTGTTAAAGTGGCTGTCTACTGTAATATTATGTTTAAAACTATCTCTGGAAATGTCACACACTATAATTTGCTTGTTAATTCAGGAACCATCAGCGTTTTTTTTTTTCTTTGATAGGAAATAAAACGGGGGAAACAATTTGTGTTTCAATATAAGAGGAGCCGTGAGAGAATGTAATTGCGACAATTACACATTTTTCCAGGCGAGACACAAATAATCGATGTAACTCATAAATTCAAGCACGTGCAATACAAATACACAAAAATAATGATTCAAAGTGAGATATTTCTCGCTAGATGTTTGATTAAATGTGCAATTAACTGGCTAAATTAGCTATAATATTGCATTATGTCCCCCAAAAATTCAAAAAGTCCGCCATTTTTTATTTCCAAACGACGGAAGTAGTTGTTAGTCACGTGACTCCAATATAAATTGATGGAGGAAATAATTGCGACTATTCCACAAATAAAAAGCTTAAAGTGTGAAATAGTTCACATTTTGGTGTGTGCACCACTGTCACATTGTCACAGTTTCGTGTGAGACTGGGTTGGCCAATCAGCCACTTGTTTACCGTGTATGTCCAGACCGACCTTCTTTAACTCAGAAAATAAGTGGGTGTAACTGGGAAGTCCTTTGAGGTAACAGGAAAATTGTGATAATTCATAAAAGCTTCGTATGTAAAGAGCTGCCGCTTCCATCAAACAAATCCTGCAGCCATATAATATTTCATTCTATCCATCATAAATAATGACTTGTTAACTTTAGTTATATTTTGACAAAAAATGAGAAATTGTGTTTATAACAAATCTTCCCGTCCTGGAATCTCCACCTTAACGTGGTGGAGGGGTTTGAGCCTGAATGATCCTGGAGCTCTGTTGTCGGGGGCTTGGTGCCCCTGGTAGGGTCTCCCATGGCAAACAGGTCCTAGGTGACGGGTCAGACAAAGAGCGGTTCAGAAGCCCCTTATGAGAGACCAACAGGCCCGGTTAGAACCATGAGGCCGTCCTTCTGTGGACCCACCACCTGCAGGAGGAGCCATAGGGGCTGGTGCAGCTTCAACAGCTGCCCCCACGACCCGGCAACGGACAAGTGGAAGAAAATGGATGGATGGATGGAACAAATCTTCCACGCCAACAAAGCTTGATGATAAAGGGCACATCATTTGATCAGCAGCTTGGCAATGCCGTAGTTACATTTCAAAAGAAAAGGGAGACCACCAACGTTTTTGAAAATATTCGTAGGAATTAAAACCCAAATGGAGTCAGGATTGATCAGACATTGCTTTATCCACTTCATCTTAAAGGTCAAATTTAGTTCAATGGAGTCGAGCAGCTCGAGGCCGCCCTCCTCTTTGACACACTAGTAAGCACACCCCTTTTTACCTTAGGAGGTTTATTTTGCCTGACAAAGTCTGTCATCATTTTGTCAATCTTGCTACACACCTTTTTTCAATTTGGGAAATAAATGTAACTGTTGGCATTCCTTTTCATTTCAGCAAATCTCAATACCCAGATATTTCACTTTTTCTTTCACCATCACATAATGTATTACAGTGTCATTACTCTCATACAAACATCATATTACACATTTGGACATATTGAGTCTCAACCCTGATGCGTCTGAAAGCTTTTGGACAGCTACTATTGTCTTCTCAACCTGATGTTTATCTTGTAAAAAAAAAAAAGTGCAGTAACGTCTGCAAATTGCGTTATTTTTATTTGTAAGCCATCAATTTCAGGATTATTTTTAATACAGATGGATAAAAGTTCTACCACTAGTAGGAACAAGGGACAGCCTTGACGGACCGATCAAGTTACTGAGAATCTTGGGATTGTGGTAGGGTAAACTACTGTTGATGTTTTTGTAAAGTGTTTAAATAGCCGGTGTAAATTTTGGACCAAAACCAAAGGTCTGGATCGTTTTAAAAAGAAAAGCGTGTTCAACTGTGTCAAATGCTTTTTGAGGAATAAGATTAATGCTTGCATGAACATGAACCCTGTTTGTGTTTCAGATATACAGTACAGTAATATCATTGAGTCCCCTCTTCAAGCGCTTAGCAAGAATTAGAGCTAGTATTTTATAGTCTACATTTAACATGGCAATGGGTCTCCAATTGTCAATTATCTGTGGATCTTTCTGAGGTTTAGAGATTAAACAAATAAGTCCTGTCATGGTGCTTGACGTTTCATTGGATTCTATACATTGGATAAGAGCTTCAAAAAGTGGGTGCTCAATGATGTCCCAGAAATGAAGGTAAAACTCTACTGGGAGTCTGTCATTGCCGGGAGCTTTTCCAGTTTTCAAAGATCTTACAGCGGACCCCATTTCTGCTTTGGTAATTGTTTGGTCCCATTGAGCACGGAATTGTTCTGAAATTTTAGGGCTATAACTTTCACTATACTGCATAAAGGAGTCACAAACATCAGGTTGAAATTCAGATGCACACATTTTACAATAAAAGCTTTCCACATATGTTGCAAATAAAAAGAAGCTTAATTCCTTTCTCCTTGTTCAAGCCATTTGCTCCTTGATCTGATAAATGCACCTTATTCGACATATAAACGGTCAATCTCTCCCTTCTATTGTTTTACATTGTCTTCTTTGTCTTCATCAAGGTTAGATTGGTTAAGAAACACTTTAAGTTCTTTCATTAAACCATTTTCCTTACTGGTATTATTAGGCCCGAGCCGGACGCAGTCAATCAATCAATCAATCAATGGTTTTGTATAGCCCAATATCACAACAGGAGTTGCCTCATAGGGCTGCACTGAACATTAAAGGGGGGTATTATGCTTTTTTCAATCCCATAGCACCAGTCTATAGCATACTACAATGATGACGTAACCTTCTGTTGGTCTGTATATGCAGTCAATTAAAATAACTGCCTTGAATAAAATTGCTCTCTCAAAATGGCTGTACTGAACGTCTTGAAATAGGCCTCTGTCTCTTTAAGAAGCTTTCCGACACGCCCCCTTCAGCACACTGCTGTGGCATCTAAACAACACTACTGTGCGGGGAGGGGGCTCTGCTGAGCTGAGGAGCAGTGGTTGGTGGCTTGGCTGGTGACGAAAGGTCCAGAAGCGTCTCCAGGAGGTGGGGGCGTTCCTAGGAGGACTGAGGCATAGCTACACCTAAAAAATATGTGAATGAGCCAAGGCAACACTCCAGGCATGTGTTTAATGAGGGAATTACATAATGACATGATATAAGGCTTGAAAAAGTCGATTTTACATAATACCCCCCCCCCCCCCTTTAAGGCAATACAACAGAGCAGTAAATAAGACAATGTGAAGTTCAGGTGAATCAAGTATCCAGGCAAACATAATGTCCAAATAAGCGTCAGCAGTAGGTGGCGACGAGTGGCACGGGTGTCCCCTGTCCTTAGACTCTCCAGCACGGCAAGGAAACACTCAAAACCCCGGTGGGAGAAACGAGAAACCTTGGGGAGAACCACAGAAGGAGAGATCCACTCCCATGGACGGACAGGCTATAGAGACCCAGGGCCGATGGAGTCCCTTAAGCAGAGGGGCCAGGATCGAGACCGTCCAGTCCTTGTTGTCAATCCAGTAGGCAGGGTTCCTCCGTTCAGCCGGGTTCCTCTGTTCGATCTAGACAGACACTCCCGAGGGGAGTGGGACAGGAGACACCACGTGAATAGTAATGAACAGACTACAGATAATATAAATATTGTATCATAATGAGACAAAGTTTGCAGTAAGAAGAAGAAGAGGATAGCGCTCAGTGTACCGTACTTCCCACAGCAGTGTTTCTTCTAAGGCAGGTTTACTTCAGGCTGTGGGTTAGAGCTTTACCTAACTGACCTGATCATAAGCTAATCGTGGTCATACCGCCTTTGCTATGCCCAATCCCGTCAGATCTTGGAAGCTAAGCAGGGAAGGGCCTGGTTAGTACTTGGATGGGAGACCGTTTGGTAACACCAGGAAGCCTAGCGAATGTAGTGAGTGAGTGAGTGGTAGGTGGTGGTCGGAGGGGCCGATGGCGCAGACTGGTTGCCTCGCTTCCGTCAGTCTACCCCAGGGCAGCTGTGGCTACAACAGTAGCTTACCACCACCAAGTATGGAGTGAATGAATAATGACGACAGTGTAGCGCTTTGAGAAACTTATAATAATAATAATAATGCATTAGTCTTATATAGCGCTTTTCCAGACGCTCAAAGTCGCTTTACAATTTGGTGCATTATTCATTCACTCCATACTCGGTGATGATAAGCGAGGCAACCAGTCTGCGCACATCAGCCACCACCACCAACCACTCACTCACTCACTACATTCGCTAGGCTTCCTGGTGTTACTGAACGGTCTCCCATCCAAGTACTAACCAGGCCCTACCCTGCTTAGCTTCCAAGGTCTGACGGGATTGGGCATCGCAAAGGCGGTATGGCCACAGAGACTTGGTAATACAGGCTTGTAAAGCGCAATACAAGTGTAAGGCATTATTATTATTATTCATTCGAAGAGGTACGTTTTTAGCCTAGTCTTAAATGTAGGGACTGTGTCTGCTTCTTTAACGTGAGCTGGGAGTTTATTCCATAAAACCGGAGCTTGGTAGCTAAAGGCAGTCCCCGGCAAGGGACTATTGTTTTTGGTTTTCTAAAATGTTTCTCCGTCAACGAGCACATTTTTGACCCGCTAAATGTCGCCGAAAACTCACCAAATTTGGCGGAGCTTTTCACTGGCCACCTACTGGGGAGAACATGAATCGGCGCCTATGGTCCCACCGTCATTAAAAACGAAGAAAGAACAGTTTAGAAATATGCACAACTACACAGAAAGACATGGGGGGACAGTAGGGAAACAAGAGAGGCAACAGTGGGGGGAAATGTCTCAAACAATCAAGACAATGGCGGGGCAAAAAGGACCTCAAATTACCTCTCTTCTGCAATGCCTTGCTGGGACCGATTTTGAAACCTGGGGATTTACAGTAAAGTAGCCCACATCAGCCTTTCTTAAGTATGACATTATAGCTCAATGGTAGTTTGCTGGTCTCTGATCCAGGAGGTTTAGCTGTTCAAATATGACTTTGAAGCTTTTTTAAAGTTTTTGATAGATTTACCTGACAGTTACGCTTGTGTTACTTGGTTCATATCTGGAACAGCAGCCAATGCTCCTGCTGCAGCCCAGTTAAAGCCTTTAGGCCAGGAATGGCATAACTGTGCATCTGACCAATGGGTCTGACCAAAATATTGTTTCACCCATCGACGTTGCTGCATGGCTGAAGCATCCTCTCAAATATTTGGCCTCCCAGGCACATTTGCCCTAATTATAAAATGATTCAATTAATATTGGCTAAAATGTAAAGCTGTCTCTCCATTTTATATTAATATTACTCTAAGTCCATTTTAGCTGTAGCTCTCCGTCTAGCTCGATAGGTGGATCACTGGGCTCCCAATCATGAGTTTGCCGGATCAATTTCAACCATGACTCTTTTTATTGTTTTTTAATTTATTTTGGGACTGGGCACCTACTGGGAAGAACATGAATCGCCCTATGGTCCCACCCTCATTAAAAACGGGAAAGAACAGTTTCAAAACATGCAGAACTACACAGAAAGACATGGGGGGACAGTAGGGAAACAATTGAGGCAAAAGTGGAGGACATATCAAAAACAGTCGAGAAAATGGAGGGAGAAATATGACCTGAAATGACCTCTCTCCTCCAGTGGCGTGCTGGGACTTTCAGCCTGGTAGTTTCAGCGCGGTAATTTAGAGAAAAGTAGCCCACCATCAGGCCCTTCCAGTACAGAGATGTAGCTCAGTGATAGTGTGCTGGTCTTTGGTGCAGGAGGTGCAGTTCAAACACAGCTTGGACGCTTTCTCTTTTCAATGTAAAATATGCATGAATACAGATTGTTTTACAGGCATCAAAACTGTGGTAAATTTACAAATCATCAAAAAATATATCGAGTGTGAGTATCTGTGCTTCCACGAACATTTTGGACAAATATATTAGTTTCAAATTACCAGTTGCAAGTGGCACAAGCTAAATTAAATGTCGACTTATTGGTGGAGGGATACTTCTTTCCTGAAAAATGACACACAATATATAAATTGTAATATAGAAAAGCTGAAAGAAAATCATCTCTACTTTTATACTACACAATGATTTGGCCTAAATAAACATGTTTTCTCTCATCATTTTATGGGGGAGAAGGGATTACAATGATTGTGAATGAAGGGAGGGCAACATAGTATGTGCATAGAAGTTCAATGAAGTCACACAGCATAGGAAACAATAAACATACGCTGCAATACATGTGCAATAGCACCTTCTATGCATCCTCTTCAACATACTTCATCTGTAATTTGTGGGATCTTTTCTGATAACGCACTCGGCCTTCAATAAACTATACTTCGTCCTTGGCACTGAAGTAAAACATTTCCCTCCAGATGTGTGGAAACTGAAAGCTTTTCCTTGTTAATAATCCAACACAATCAGACTCATAATTGGCTTTATTGCCATTGTCAATGCAAGTTCACAAAGTAGGAATGTTTTTCAGGGCAATCGTGCAACTTGAAACATGGCGGCGGCACTGAGAGAGGAGTGAGGACGCAATGCATGTTGCTCCATTCGTAAAAAAAAACTTGCTGAGAGCTAGGAGCGGCTATGGCACGAGCCGCTGCCCTTGGCTCTCCACACACCGCGTGATGGAGTACGGTCTCCTCCAGCATCAGCTATTCTCAGGGTTTTGTTTTGTGCCCAGACAACACGGGAGCCGTGCGCTATTGTGCACGAGCGCGAGAGGGAACCGTGTAGAGACATAAAGAAAATAACACTGCATTATGTGGTCCTATAGGCTCTTGTGATCGCGACACTTCATTTTCGAAATCTTTTGTCTTGTGTGAGTGGATGTGAGCGTAAATATAGTTAATTCTAGTAGGCCTACGTATTTTTGATAATTATCTTTTGTGTCGGAATGGCGGGACGTTGCACAAAACATAAAAGTGTCACCACTCCGACAAAGGGGGGAAAAAATGTCGGAGTGCCGGGACGTTTAATAATAAATGGAAACACCCCCACTCCGACAATTAGACCTCAACTTCGGAGTAGCGGTGTGTCGGAATGGCGGGGTGTAACCCCCGGCCTCGCTGCAGCGAGCATGAGGCCGGGGCCTTGAGGCTGAGGCAAGAGTGGGCCGGCACCGGAGCTACCTGGGGCAAGAGTGAGGCCGGGGTGTGACAAAGCCTCAGGTGAGAGTGGGACGGGGCAAGAGTTAACAGGTGCAAAACAGACCAGGTTGGGTGTGAAGCCGGGGCGAGAGCGGGTTTGGGCAAGAGCAAGCAGGGCGGTCGCAAGGGGGGGCTGCGCCTGGGGCGAGGGCCTTCATCGCCGCCTGCGGCTTTAATTTTCTTTGGTTTTATTTAAGGCCACTTTAAAATGTTGTTGTTGGTTTTTTGGAATTACATTATTGTTTATTGATCTTTTGTATGATGTATTTGGAAATGAATTATGTAATCAATGTTTAGAAAGTGTTCTACAAAAGAAAATTGCATTATGATCAGATATTCCAGTTTAAACATTGTAAGTATGGGTGATTCTGTCAGGTTTGTGAGTGACTGGTCATTGTGGTAGGTTTTTCTATAAGCTGGGTTAAGCTGCAGTAGTCAGTTATCATTTTAAGTTTTTTGCTGTCTTTTTTTTGTCCCAGTTTATGTTGAAGTGGCCGACTATAATTATTTATTTTTGTGATCACACAAATTAAGAAGCTTTGATCATATTGATCATAGAAATCTGCTTTGCTTGTTATTGTTTGATATATACAAATAACAGTAAAGGACATGCTTGTAGAAAGTGTAACGTTTACATCGATACACTCCAATCGAATTTCTGTTGGTAGTTCAAGTTGATGACATTTTAGGTAACTTTTAACATATAAAAGAACACCTCCGCCTTTTCCCATAAGTCTGTCTTTTCTAAAAACACTAACCAGGCATTGTAATGATGGCTTCAAGAGATGAGGTTGACAACCATGTTTCAGACAATCTCATAAAATCAATATTAGTATTAATTAGTAAGTGTTTCATTTGTTCCCTTTTAGAAGCCAGACTCTGAACATTTAAGCTCCTAGGAGTCCTTTGCTACAACGAGGATCCCATTCTCTTGAATCTGATTCAAAATTTGAAATATATATATATATATATATATATATATATATATATATATATATATAATAAATAAATAAATATGAATATATATATATATATATTTTCATATTTATTTATTTATTTTATTATTATTATTATTATTATTATTATTATTATTATTTAACAACGATTTACAAACAAATTGGCAATTTTCAAAAATGTAAATGGCAGTAACAATTCAAGGCACCAGACACTAAAGCAATATAAATAAATAAATAAATAAAACATAAACAAAATAAACATACCCATTCACACACACTAAGCAGTTTCCATCAGAGGTTTTCTTCAAAAACATTCAGATTGTCAAATACATTAAGAAGAGTTCGTGCAGATTTACAGTTCATACATATTAAAGATATCAAATAGTTTCCTTCAAGTTGTTTCTTAAACACTGTAAAAATAGGCTTGAATGTTTTCCGTTTGCAAGAATGAATAAAATATTATGAAAGGCTTCATAAATTGTTCAAAGCATAGTCCGTCTGACTCCTTCAGGGCAATCCCAAAAATGATATTGTCCAATGTTGTAACTGGATTTTCGGAGAGATCATAAAGAATGCATTTGTGTACATGCCTTAATAAAACAGATGTTCAGTGGTTTCAATGTCTGAGTCACAGAAAGTACAATTGTTATGGTATGGTATGTTTTTTATTAAAACAGGGACAGCGCACAATTTAACATTGACCAAAACGAAAGACGCATTGTACCAGGTTATAGCAAAAATGCTCATTTCCACCTGTAGTCCCTGGGCAGGTTGATGTTACAGTTCAAAAAGTGATTTTAAATGTAGATGAGCATATGACCATGGGTTTATACATTCTAACATCATCATTAACACACGTTTAATTGAAGTAAGTTTGAAAGGAAGGACAAGGTTTGTGGCACTGACTTGGTTAGGGGATGTGAGTTATGTTATCTGATTATAATGTCATACAGTTGCACAGATGTAAAACACATCAACTCAATGAGTAAATCTGAAAGACTCTTTTCAGAGCTACAGTGGGGGGAAAAAGTATTTAGTCAGCCAACAATTGTGCAAGTTCTCCCACTTAAAAAGATGAGAGAGGCCTGTCATTTTCATCATAGGTAAACCTCAACTATGAGAGACAAAATGAGAAAAAAAAATCCAGAAAATCACATTGTCTGATTTTTTTATGAATTTATTTGCAAATTATGGTAGAAAATAAGTATTTGGTAAATAACAAACAAGCAAGATTTGTGTCTCTCACAGACCTGTAACTTCTTCTTTAAGAGGCTCCTCTGTCCTCCACTCGTTACCTGTATTAATGGCCCCTGTTTGAACTTGTTATCAGTATAAAAGACACCTGTCCACAACCTCAAACAGTCACACTCCAAACTCCACTATGGTCAAGACCAAAGAGCTGTCCAAAGACACCAGAAACAAAATTGTAGACCTGCACCAGGCTGGGAGGACTGAATCTGCAACTGGTAAGCAGCTTGGTGTGAAGAAATCAACTGTGGAAGCAATTATTAGAAAATGGAAGACATACGAGACCACTGATAATCTCCCTCGATCTGGGGCTCAACGCAAGATCTCACCCCGTGGGGTCAAAATGATCACAAGAACGGTGAGCAAAAATCCCAGAACCACACGGGGGACCTAGTGAATGACCTGCAGAGAGCTGGGACCAAAGTAACAAAGGCTACCGTCAGTAACACACTACGCCGCCAGGGACTCAATTCCTGCAGTGCCAGACGTGTCCCCCTGCTTAAGCCAGTACATGTCCCGGCCCGTCTGAAGTTTGCTAGAGAGCATCTGGATGATCCAGAAGAGGACTGGGAGAATGTCACATGGTCAGATCAAACCAAAATGGAACTTTTTGGTCAAAACTCAACTCGTCATGTTTGGAGGAGAAAGAATGCTGAGTTGCATCCAAAGAACACCATACCTACTGTGAAGCATGGGGGTGGAAACATCAGGCTTTGGGGCTGTTTTTCTGCAAAGGGACCAGGACGACTGATCCGTGTAAAGGAAAGAATGAATGGGGCCATATATCGTGAAATTTTGAGTGAAAACCTCCTTCCATCAGCAAGTGCATTGAAAATGAAACGTGGCTGGGTCTTTCAGCATGACAATGATCCCAAACACACCAACGAAGGAGTGGCTTCATAAGAAGCATTTCAAGGTCCTGGAGTGGCCTAGCCAGTCTCCAGATCTCAACCCCATAGAAAATCTTTGGAGGGAGTTGAAAGTCCGTGTTGCCCAGCGCCTGCCCCAAAACATCACTGCTCTAGAGGAGATCTGCATGGAGGAATGGGCCAAAATACCAGCAACAGTGTGTGAAAACCTTGTGAAGACTTACAGAAAACATTTGACCTCTGTCATTGCCAACAAAGGGTAAATAACAAAGTATTGAGATGAACTTTTGTTATTGACCAAATACTTATTTTCCACCATAATTTGCAAATAAATTCATAAAAAATCAGTAATTTTCTGGATTTTTTTTCTCATTTTGTCTCTCATAGTTGAGGTTTACCTATGATGAAAATTACAGGCCTCTCTCATCTTTTTAAGTGGGAGAACTTGCACAATTGTTGGTTGACTAAATACTTTTTTTCCCCACTGTATATGGGGATTTTCCCGTTCCTGAACATGTATCAGCACCTGCTGGAAATTGTCATTCTGCTTAACGGAGCGCTTTATCCAGGTGAGTTGCTGCTGTTCTTTCCCCGATGGCATCAGACCCCACAGGCCAAAATCCATCAGCACAACCAGTGACGTTTCACGCTCGGCTTCATCTGGAGATTCTGGGCTTCTGAAGCAGAACACATCATGCTTATTCTTTGTCCTCTTTGTCACGCTGAAACATATGATAAAGTCTTGTTAAGTCACACACCAAGGACACATACATGATCTGCAGGTATCTGTCTCTATTAAACACATTACAGTCCTCACATACCACTACCATAATCGATTCTATGATCAGCTACTGCCCCGTATTGTTTGGTCCTGTCACGTGCAAGTAACCTGTCTCTGTGTCTCCAAACATAGACTTTTGTTTTAGCTCGAGCTCAAAAATGATTGTGTCATTATGTAAATCAGTGATGTGTCATGTGTCCTCTATGCCAGTGCCGTTTTTAACTTTACTATTTGCATGCATTTTTGTATATTTCATATTCACACAGCAGGTGTTCTCAGTCACATTCGTTTTTCCTTAGGCTCACTTTGGAAATCCTAAAGGATATATGGCAATCAGCTCAACTCAACGTTTGTGACTTCTAAGAGGCTTCTTTTGTTTTGTTGTTGTTGTTGTTGTTGTTGTTGTTGTGGAAAACATAATTATTTTACTTGCTGTTTTTCTCTTATACTATATTTAGTCTTAAAAAGCATGTTGGGATTACTGTTGTTCTGGACTTTGAGTGTTAATGTCCAAAGTCTATTTGACTGCGGTACAGGTATGTTCTTTTTAAGTTTTATGTTGGTAGATGATAATGTAAACATGGGCAAATTTATTATTTATTTATTTATTCAATTTTTCCATTTGTACCATTCCAGGTCACAGATGCACCCGTGCAGAGATTAAGGATGTAATGAAAAATGTTTCCAACTCTTTGGACAGCGGCGACATAAGGTAGACTCTTTTTTTTTGGTACTAGTTATATTTTATCATTGTCCAACACGACTAATACAAAGGATTATTATTATTATTTTTTGTATCTAATAAGCCAGCATTATCAATCCATTGTTGTGCTGTTTTGCAGTGAATTGCAGGATGTAGCGACAGCCGTAGTAACGTCACAGATTAATGATACACAAAACTTCGCTGCTGGCAAGTTTTTTAGTCGGCTTTACATAATAATGACTGCATTCCACTCTCTCTTTGTTGGGCTAAGCCTTTATGCCGATGAAAGTGAGGTAATATTTCATCAAGAAATTCCTACATTACACAGCAATGTTACTGGTGAACTCAATTGTTCCCAAATTTAGGTTTTGACAGAGTTCAATGCAAACGTTACTATCATTGTTCAGCTGAAAGAACCGCCTGTGAACGAAACCCACAGATTAGCGTTGATCAGGGTGACGTTGCCTCAGAAAGCTGCAGTGAGTACTTTATACACACTTAACTTAATCTGTGTGTAGTGTAGTCTGTGGCTATACTTTCATTGTCTCAATGTTACATTTCAGAGTGTGTTGGTGAACTCCCCAGACTACCTGTACAATAACAGGCTGGTCGGCTTAAGTGTTGAGGAGAAAAGCGTTTCAGGGCTGCAAGAATGTGTCAACATCAGCATGAACGTCACAACCAGTTTACCGGTAAATCCAGTTCACATTATGGATGGACCAAACTTATTTCTCCTGTAATGCTGATATTTCATGTGCCACAGGATTCCCACAGACCCCAGTGTGTGTTTCTGAATTACTCAACTCAAAGTAAGTATAAAACACCTCCAAAAGAGTTTTTTGTTTTGTTTTGTAGAAACTTTTATTGACGTGTCCATTTGATCAGCATTAGACACTGACGGCTGTTTGACCCTGTGGGAGCCTGGACAAGATCATTGTGTCTGCTCCTGTAACCACCTCGCCTTTTTCGGAGTGCTAATGGTAGGCATATTGTTGAGACATCAATGTACACACTAAGTACTGTTTCAATCACAGTGAAATTATTGTCTGCTGCTTTCAGGTATCCAATAAAGTTTGTACCAT
The DNA here is from genome assembly GCA_007210695.1 of Neogobius melanostomus. Lineage (NCBI taxonomy): Eukaryota > Metazoa > Chordata > Actinopteri > Gobiiformes > Gobiidae > Neogobius > Neogobius melanostomus. The sequence goes on from VHKM01000306.1 coordinate 553,774, forward strand.
CCCAGAGCCTAAAGGATGCACCCGTGACCAGATTAAAGACATGATGAAAAATGTTGCCAAGTCTTTGGACAGAGGCGACATTAGGTAGACTCTTCTTTTTTTTTTTGGTACTTGTTATATTTTGTCATTGCCCAACATGACTAATTCAAATGATTTTTTTTTTTTTAATCTAATAAGCCAGCATTATCAAACCATTGTTGTGCTGTTTTGCAGTGGATTGCAGGATGTAGAGAGAGCAGTAATAATGTCACAGATTAATGATACACAAAACTTCGCTGCTGGCACGTTTGTTAGTCTGCTATACAGAATAAGTCAGTTTGACGGGTTAACCCTTTATGCCTGTGACAGTCAGGTAAGATGTCGTCAAGGACTTCCTACATTACACAGCAATGTTACTGGTGAACTCAATTGTTCCCAAATTTAGGTTTCGACAGAGTTCCATGCAAACGTTACTATCACTGTTCAGCTGCCCAAAGAACTGCCTGTGGGCGAAACCCACATATTAGCGTTTAACATGGTGACGTTGCCTCAGAAAGCTGCAGTGAGTAATTTATACACATTTAAGTGAATCTGTGTGTATCTCATGGCTATACTTTCATTGTCTCAATGTTACATTTCAGAGTGTGTTGGTGAACTCCCCAGACTACCTGTACAATAACAGGCTGGTCGGCTTAAGTGTTGAGAAGAAAAGCGTTTCAGGGCTGCAAGAATTTGTCAACATCAGCATGAACGTCACAACCAGCCTATCAGTAAATCCAGTTCACATTATGGATGAACCAAATTTATTTCTCCTGTAATGCTGATATTTCATGTGCCACAGGATTCCCACAGACCCCAGTGTGTGTTTCTGAATTACTCAACTCAAAGTAAGTATAAAACACCTCCAAAAAGAGTTTTTTGTTTTGTAGAAACTTTTATTGACGTGCCCATTTGATCAGCATTAGACACTGACGGCTGTTTGACCCTGTGGGAGCCTGGACAAGATCATTGTGTCTGCTCTTGTAACCACCTCACCTTTTTTGGAGTTCTAATGGTAGGCATATTGTTGAGACATCAATGTACACACTAAGTACTGTTTCAATCACAGTGAAATTATTGTCTGCTGCTTTCAGGTATCCAATAAAGTTCCCACTCAACTCTCACAAACAGACGTGGACATTCTGACATACGTGACGTTCATTGGCTGCAGCATTTCTTTTTGCGCGCTCTTCATTGCAGTGCTTCTTTTCACCGTGAGAAGGTAGTTCATTATTTTTACTTAAATGAATATCACACATCGAATAACCCAACCCGACTTTACTGTATCTTCCCTGCATCCCAGAGGAATACTACTTCCTGCTTATCAAGAGTGCAGACATACTGTATCTCTGCTTGCTGCTGCTGCTTGCCTCTTTATTTGCTTTTTAATCATTGTATTTTTGGGCACATGTCTTGGATATGATTTTATTCTCTTCTTTTAAGTGAACCAAGGCTTTTTACTCATTTTGATGCCATTTTTACAACTCATTTGACGAACCAGCGCCGACAATCTTGTCAACATGGCTGAGGGAGGAAGGCAAACATCTCCTTGTGAAAGCTGTCGGATGTATCAACAAGACATTTGCCTACTACGGGACAAGATTTTGCCTTAGAGACGGAAAGAGGACTTAATGACACGCTCCCTGTGGAACCCGGTAAGAAGACGGAAAAACTGATACTGGCAACCTAAAGCTAAACAATACCATAACATTCCCAAAGCTTAACAGACAACTTGGTGCTAGGCCAAAGCAAAGACAACATGCTCGTAAAAATGCACCTGAAATAAAGTTAATAAACAGATTTTCACCTCTCTCAGAGGGTGAGTATAACAAACAGAAAAAGTCAGAGAGAAACAGAGACAAAACAAAGACGGAGAGAAAAACTGTGCCAAGTGTCAAAGCCAGAGATATCCTGTTGCTTGGAGACGGAGCCATATCTAATGTCAACAATACACAAATTACTACAATCACTTATCCGTCTGCTACAGTTTCTGACATTATAGATGTTCTAAACAAGGAAATTACAAATAACCCTGGGATTAATAAACTTGTTTTACATGTTGGTGCTGTTGACATAAAAAACAGAGTCTGAAGCCCTGAAAGAAAAGTTTAATACACTTTTTGAGAGACTTGACTGTCTGGATAAAGAGGCAATACAAATTTCCATCAGTGGACCTATCCCAAACATCGACGGGAGAATAAACAAATTCTCCCGGCTGTTTCAGTTGAACACATGGCTGTCCAAAGTCTGTGAGTCAAGAGGACTGTATTTCATAGAGAACTTTAATCTTTTCTGGAAACGCGACGATCTGTTTAAAGGAAATGGACCACATTTGAGCAGAGGTGGAGTGAGACGACTGACGGAAAATCTCCTCCATGCTCTGCAAAATCAGTGGAGGCCTGAGCAACAAGAGAGAGCAGAGAGGAGCATGAGAAGAGCTCCTGGCTCACCAGCAAAGGTTTCGCCTGCATCCTCAATAAAAGATTCAGTCGCAGCTGCATCATCTGCACCTACAGTAATGGACTCAGCCACAGTTAAGGATCCAGCCACAGCAGCACCATCAGCACCTACAGTAATGGACTCAGCCACAGTTAAGGATCCAGCCACAGCAGCACCATCAGCACCTACAGTAAAGGACTCAGCCACAGTTAAGGATCCAGCCACAGTTAAGGAATCAGCTGCAACGGAAAACCTTTCAACCATTTTTAAGTTTTTTAACTGAAACATGGCTTGACAAAAACATTGGTAACGCAGTTTTGATTGAGTGTAGTCCATCAAATTTCAATTTTGTGTCTGAAACACGCCAAAACCAAAGGGGCGGGGGTGTCTGTGCAATATTCAGGGACAATATAGTCATCCACAAATTGTCATTTGGGGTTTTTGTATCATTTGAGTATGTGTCTTTCAAAATAGAGATAAAACAATCTTTCATACTTTATATAACTATTTACAAACCACCACAGAATTGTTTTATCGAAGACTTTACTGAATTACTTTCATTTATATGACAGGCATGCAAAAGGACTTAGTGCTGTCCTTGAAATGTTTGGTTTAACTCAGCACGTGAGTGAGGCGACCCACAACAAAGGTCACACTCTAGATCTAGTTATTACAAAAGGTGTTAATATATCAAATGTGAATGTTGTTGATGTTGCTTTATCTGATTATTTTTGTGTCTTCTTCGACCTGTCTGTTACACCCAAACCAGTGGTTGGGCCTGGAGTTATTCAAAGAAGACACATAAATGATACAACAAGGACACAGTTTATGGAAATGATCAGATTTGAAAATCCCCCATGTTCTAATGCTGATAATCTGTTGGACTCTTATACATCAAGCGTCTTAAATGTTTTGGATACTATTGCTCCTGTCAAGGTTAAAATGGTTAACAATAGACAAAAGGCACCTTGGAGAAGTGAAGATTCGGTCAGGGCACAGAAAAGGGAGTGCCGAAAAGCCGAACGGAAATGGCGCAAGTCAAAGCTCCAGGTTCATTTTGAGATGTACAAAGAAGTGCTTTGTGAGTTCAACCAGATTTTTGAGCGCTGCCTTTGACACAGTGGACCACGGGATCTTACTTCACAGGTTAGAAAACTGGGTGGGAATCTCTGGTACTGCTCTAAACTGGTTTAAGTCCTATCTCGAGGATAGGACGTACTTCGTCGAAATTGGCAACTGTGTCTCAGACAAAATTTCCATGAACTGTGGAGTCCCCCAGGGGTCAATCTTGGGACCCCTCTTATTCAACTTGTACATGCTTCCATTGGGTCAGCTAATAAACAGCAACAATGTGTCGTACCACAACTACGCAGATGACACTCAGATCTACGTGTCACTGACGGCAGGTGAACATGGGCCTGTAGATACTCTCTGTCACTGCATCGAACAGATCAGTTTGTGGATGCAAAACAACTTTCTCCAACTAAACTCAGACAAAACTGAGATCATTGTCTTTGGCCCACAGACACAAAGACAAAGTGTTATCAGTCACCTTGAGTCTCTCGCTCTGAAACCAAAAAATCAGGTTAGAAATCTAGGAGTAATCATGGACTCAGACCTGAACTTAAACAGCCACATCAAAGCAATAACATCATCAGCTTTTTACCATCTGAAGAACATTGCTAAGATCAGAGGAATAGTGTCAAAACCAGACTTAGAGAGACTCATCCATGTAATGGCCTGCTCACTGGCCTTTCTAAATGAGCTGTTAGAGCTGCAGTACATCCAGAACGCTGCTGCTCGAGTCCTGACAAGAACCAGGAAATACGACCACATTAGTCCAGTGCTCCGGTCTCTGCACTGGCTTCCTGTCACTCAGAGAATAGAATTTAAAACAGCTCTGCTTGTGTACAAGTCTTTTCATGGTTTAGCACCAAAGTACATCTCTGACATGTTAGAGCCGTATGAACCATCTCGGGCCCTGAGAACTTCAGGGAGGGGTCTCCTGGTGGTTCCCAGAGTCAATAATAAACACGGTGAGGCTGCGCTTCAGTTTCATGCAGCTAAAATCTGGAACAGTCTTCATGAGGATGTGAGACAGGCCTCAACTCTGACAATGTTCAAATCCAGGCTGAAAACAGCTCTTTTTACCCGTGCATATGAAAACTGAAAGTATTTTATCTGCACTCTTGCCTTTTACTGTCATTGATTAACTTTATGTTGATGTGAAGCACTTTGAATTGCCTTGTGTATGAATTGTGCTCTACAAATAAACTTGCCTTGCCTTGCCTTGCCAGAGGTGTCAGGTCAGACGTCTCCATGAAGATCCACGTCAATCTTGCCATTGCACTCCTCTTCCTCAACATGCACTTCCTTCCGAACACAGCCGTTGGAATCTGGCGCTTCTCTTGGCCTTCGCCCTGGCTGTGCTTCTACTTGGCTGTCGCGCTGCACTTTTCCCTGCTGGCCTCGTTCAGCTGGATGGCCGTGGAAGGATTTCATCTTTATCTCCTCTTGGTTAAGGTTTTCAACATCCATGTCAACAAATACCTTCTCAAAGTCAGCCTGGTGGGATGGGGTGAGTGGCTGTGTTTAACTGAGGTCTTTTTCAAATGAAAAAATCTGTGTTTGTAATTTCTTTTTGCATTTCAACATAGTAAGTTTATTAAAACATTGTGAGATTGCTCATATTATGATATCATGATAGGTTGCTACTACTAATTAAAGGCACTACACCTGATTCTTTTTCTAGTAATGGAACAAAATTTGTAAGGAAAACACTGCATTTAATTATAAAGCATTTGTGTCAATTTTATGAACTTGCAAGCCAGTTTTCTAGCATTTCTGTGAAAGTGACCCTGAAAAGTGGCCCTGTAAGTCGTGAAATGTGCCACTAAAGTTGTCCCTGAGGAGAATCGGGATTCTACAAATAAGTTAGTAAAGTTGGGAATGAGTTTGAACCACATTTTAAAGGTGCATTATGCAAAAAAAAGTTGATATTTGTGCGTACTTGACCTTGTAGTGACCCAGCGGCTGTACGAGTGGTTTGCATGGCACCTTTACTTTCCATCACAGTGGTCTCTGGGACGCTCCAGGGTCAATTGTTTGGAAGGTTTTCACTGCTGACGGACCCTCTCACCGGAAAACCTACAAAACAGTTGATCCTGGAGCTTTTTCTTTCGCATTAAAAAGTTGCATAATGCACCTTTAATTTAGTGGTTTCCTCTTTCATTATTTGTAATAATAATTTAAAAGGAATCAGGTATAGGGCCTTTAACATTGTGAAAATCCTCGATTCACAGGTGTCCCTGCGGTGGTTGTGGGAATTGTCATCAGCATCAGCAGAGATTTTTACGGCACTGTGTCTATGAGCCAGTCTAACTCTACTGAAATGTACGTACGGGTTTGTGTGCTACAGGATTTTGTTTGTGAAAAGAACATAACAATGTAGGACAAAGTAAAAAGAATATGGCTGTTTTTCAACTTTTTCTTCAGCTGCTACATTCGCCAGGACCTGGTCAAACAAGTGACTACACTGGGGCTGTTCAGTCTGATGTTTCTCTTCAACTTCATCATGTTGATGGTGGCTGTCCGAAACATTGTGTCAATGCGTAAGAGCAAACTGGTAAGAAACAAAAACACACTTTTAATGGGAAAAACAATAAGGTTATGTTTGTTTGTTTGTTTGTTTGTTTGTTTAGTTTGGGCCAAATGACTGTAACAGAGCCAAGAAGGACATCTGCACCCTGCTGGGAGTCGTCACTTTGCTCGGTACCACCTGGGGTCTAATCTTTTTTTCATTCGGCCAACTCACCACTATCGGACTCTACGCCTTCTCCATCCTGAATCCTCTACAAGGTATGTTGACAGTGCCCCGCCCTTTCTCCCCTCCCTTCAATTCAAGTAAGTTCATATTAGCCTGTTTGTTTCCGACAGAGCAGCTTTGTGTATGTTCCGCTTCATGAATGTCAATGTCCCTGCTGTTCGCATTATTTGAATAACGCTGCTGACACATTTGCATCTGTTTACAGGCCTGTTCATTTTCCTCTGGTTCTTGATGTTTGCGATAAAGAAGGGAAAAGCGACGACAAGAAGCAGCCCCGAAGCGCAAAGCTCACGTGTTTCCGCGGGCACTGAAAGCCATGACATGAATCGCACCAAAATGTCTTAAAAATATGTACAGATTTTCGTTTTTGTATTTGTGGCATTGAAAATATTATAGTTGGGGAATGGGCATTAAAAGCTTTTGACTTGCTGATGCCTGTAGAAACCCTGGTGTAGTTGATAGTTGGTTGACATTTTGTTTTATTGCACTACTTCTTTAATATGGTACTGGAAGATCACTTTTTATCGAATACAGTTTTCAGTTTTGCCTGTTTTTTCCTATCAATATTTTGTAACTAAAACAAATAAATAAATAGCAGTTTGTATTTTAAGTTGTATGAAGTCTCTTCTTCAGACAAAGATTTGTGATGCAATAATTCACATATTTTTGTGTTTGCATGGTGCTATGAAGCCACAGAAGGAATATAGTTTTGGCCAAATATCCTACATTTATTCACACAAAAATGAATAAAAAACGGTTGTCCCTGGGCAAGGTATATAATGCCAACAACAATTCTAAAACATATAGATTTTTCTTTAAAGTTGACCCTACATACTTACATAACAAAGCATGTGTTCATACAATTTATACATTGATAACATCTGAATGTTCGTTCTGTGGCTTGCACAACAGAATAGAGGTTTTGGTGCAAAGGCAGGTCATACTGTACAGTCCAAACAGACATTATAAGGATAAATATGTACAGTTATTATTTAGAAAGCACCTGTGCAGATTATCCTGACACTTTGTACAGTCATGCACCAGGAGGTCTGCATAGGGTCTAATGAGCACATCGTTGATTTGATTTTAACCAGTTTTTTAATTGAGTCCTAAATGTGATAAACGTGGGACGTTCTCTTATAGTGAGAGGGCTGCTGTTCCAGATGTTACAGCCCCTGACTGAAAGAACAGTCTGGCCAAAGGTGGTATGTCTGAAGGGCACTTCACAGTCTCCTCTACCCATATACAGTACCGAGTGGCTCTGCCAGAAGAGGATTTCAGTTTTATGAATTGGCGGTGGTGCAAGTCCATTGAGTATTTTGTAGACCATACAAGCAAATTTAAGGTATTTAAAGCTTTCAAAGTTCAGAAGATTGTACGTCTCAAGAATGCGATAATGGTGGTACAAAATAGGTTTTCTTGCAAAAAATATTAAAGCTTCTTTGTATAATGATTCCATTTGTCTAAAAGTTTGTAAGAGACCAGTTTGTAAAACAATATTCTGTGTGAGAACACGGGTGGCATGCAGAAACATCCTGATGAGCGAATATATCTGAAGTTATGAAGACTAAATTTAATTGTTTTTTGACATTTTCTTGACGTGACTTTTGAAAGTGAGAGTAGACTCTAGAACTACTCCAAGAAAGTCATGTACCAGTTGAGCTCCAGATCTCTGAGAAATACATGTGAATTTGCAGTTTGTATTGTTTTGTTTGGAAAACATCATAGTATTTAAAAGGAGACATGATATTGAGAGCCAATTTTGGACTTGGGCCATTTCAGATGTAAGAATACGACCAGCTTCCTGTATTATTTGCTGGAATGTATATTACAGCATCGTCTCCATACATCGGTATCTGGGTGTTTCTACATGCTTCTGGAAGATTGTTTATGTAGAGTGAAAAAAGAACCGGTCCACAGTGCACTCTCGATATGGCGATTTGACACCGTTGACCACAACACACTGCATTCTATTAGTAAGATATGATTTCATCCAGTTGATGGCTTTCTCTGAAAAATTAAAATGAGATAATTTGGTTAGCAGAATTTTGAGGTCAGCGGGGTCAAAAAGCCTTCTTTAAGTCCAGAAATACAGCACCTATTGCTGGGTTGCAGGTGACATCACAGCATTCTAAAGGCCAATACTATTATATGGAGGAAAAATTATTTGTTTTTTTAGGACATTTTTGGTCTTTTACAGAGAGATTATGGACCCAGTGACTGATATTAATGATCATTTTTGTAATTCATACATTTTCTTTTGAGCTACGACTTGTGAAAGTGTAATGCTGTTAATAGGAAAAACTGGCTCCTCCCCCACTGGGTCCGGTGACATCATCACATTCTAGAACCTGCAACCCGGCAATACAACTGTTGTTTATAAAAAACTTTTTTTTTCTTTTTCTAAAAACTGTTGAGTGATGGGCGGGAAATCCAAACGGCATCTGATGTAGAGGATTATGACTCTTATTAAGATGTTCGGTTAATAGTTTCACAACCCATTTCTGTATAATTTTTGAGACTACGGGTAAGATGTTAATTGGTCTGTAGTTATGCTTGTCCGTTTTGTTCCCAGTTTTGAAAACTGGACTAACCACACCCACTTTCCATGTGTCTGGGACCACTGAGTGCTTAATTGACAAATTTACCATGTGTGTAATTGGTGGTATCAGTGTGTCTTTATGCTCTTTTATAAAACTGACATCAAGATCAAAGTCATCCTTAGCTTTGGAGCTGTTCAGTGAAAGGACAATGTTGGCTACTTCTCTTTCTGTTATCTCATCTATATTAAAGATAGATTGTGCGTCGCTTATTGGAATAGTGTCATAATCAGGAGGATTGAACAACTGAGAAATTTCTTGAACTGAGTTTATAAAGAAATTATTGAACTCTGAAGCAATTACATTTGTGTCTCTCACCAATTCTACGTTGATGCTTATTTCTATCTCATTTTTATCTTTTTTGTTCTGTTTTCCAGTAAGTTTGTTTATACTGTTCCAGATTTTTATTTTTTTATTTTTGCTTTTCCCTTTCGCATTCTCAATAATGTTTACAAAATAATGTGCCTTGGCCCTACGTATTGTTCGGGTGACTTTGTCTCTCACTGATGTAAAATTTTGTTTATCAACAGTCAAACCTGATTTTAAGGCAACTTTAAGAAGATTATCTCTTTTTTCATTCGCTGAATGCACTCCAAGGTCAACCATGAAAGATTGATTTTTATTTTCTTTCCCCCTAAATCTTGCCATTAGGTCCATAGTTTTCGTTGAAAAATCTAAGTCTTCTGAAGAAAAAATTGCATTCCAATCAGGATAATTTAAGACCACTTTAAAATGATGGTTTTTTTTTTTTTGAATTAGATTATTGTTGATTGATCTTTTGTATGATGCATTTGGAAATGAATTATGTAATCAATGTTTAGAAAGTTTTCTACAAAAGAAAATTTAATCTATCCATAGTATAGAGTGTACTCTAGAGTGTGTGTTTGTTTTTACTTTATTGTCCCCATAGGGAAATTTGTCCTCTGCATTTAACCCATCCTTCGATGCCACTGAGGCAACCCGTAAGGAGCTGTGGTCGACGGCAGTGTCACGCCCGGGGACCCATCTCCATGATGTGGAGCCAGGCTGATGGTCAGAATCACCTGGCTGGAGGATTCACCTATTGCACATGTTTTTAGTGGTAGGGGAAACCTATGCAGACACGGGGAGAACATGTAAACTCCACACAGAAAGGCCCCATCCAGGTGGGAATCAAACCCGACACCTTCGAGCTGTCAAACGGAGGCGCTAACCGCTGTGCTACTGTGCGTTGGATTTAGGTGGATTCTATGGTCATCCGGTGCATCATTGAAGTCTCCTCCAATAATTGATACGAGTTTGGAAATTCGGCCTGATATTGTTAAATTTTGGTCCAAAGTTGCATAAACATATTTCTCGCTAGAGATATCTTATTATACATTGCAAAAATAAAAAGTAAAAATTGTGGTCGTTAGAGGATAACATTGCTCTTTATCATACTGGGTCAAGCTGTACAGTTGTACTATCTCTGTCATAGCCTTGACTGTGGTGCTCAGGCGCCCACTATCAGCCACTGAATGTTTTGCTTGTGTATCAGTATGACGCTCTTAGACGGTATTTATCCCTCTTCTGTGGAAGCATAGACGGACTTGAATGGTAGGACTAGCACAATGTCTCGAGTTCATGTCTCTGGGTCCTGTACCAATGGTAAATAAACCTCCTGTAAAAGACATCCTGACTGCTGCCTATTCTTTATATCCCCTCGAACACCATTGTTAATTCTCTAACAGTGGTTACCATGTTTTATACCAAACATAGTCCATCTGCCTTCCTTTGATACCTCACAATCAAGTACATCGCCCCTGAATTTATTTGTGAGGATGGCGACCCCCTGCTGATGGATCAGTGCCATGGCTAAAGAAGCACTGATCTCCCCATTGTCATTTCCAAAGTTTGATATCATTGTCTACAGGATGGGTCTCCTGTAGAAAGACTATTTCAGCGTTTTTCTCCTGCTAAATCGAAAAACTGCTCTTTTATTTATTGGTTTATTTGGTCGGGACAGTGCATGTTAATGAACATACATGGGTCTCATGCATGTAAACAAGCCACACCGGATTATAGCCTTGGGCTAATTTCCATCCGTGGTCCCCCATGCATACACTCAAACACACATCATTCATCCTGGCCCTATTGTACATGTTTTAGTGGTAGGGGAAACCGGAGTACCAGAAGAAACCTATACAAAGACACAGAGAGAACATGCAAACTCAACAGAAAGACACCGTCCAGATGGGAATCGAACCCGGGACCGTCTAGCTGTGAAACACGAGCGCTCACCTCTGTACTACCATGCCTTCCCTTTGTGATATCTCTTATGCCGCGTACATTTAATGAAATAAATTCAAAAGAACCTAAGTTTGTAGCAATTGTTTTGAAATGAAAATAAGATTTAAATTCCAAGTGAAAAAGAGTGCTGATCCATAGCACCTATAGCAATACGCATTGATCATTTTAACTTATTTACACATTTCCTTTTATATATTTATTTATTTGTTTAAGTACTCTCCCCCTTCATTACATTTTACTTTCGTCAGGTAAACAGTCTCCCCAGTTGAAGCACTTCAAGTGAAAGCACCGATTACACCTTGGCCTTGTCGCAGTGCCTTGATCGTAAGTTACTGTGTTACCGCTTTGCCGTCAATGATGATTTAGCCCTTTCCTCGCTGTGTCGACTTGAGGCCACAGGATCAGAAGCCACTTGACTCTTTGTCTTTCAGAGGCAAGTCTGAGTGTTTTTGAATATTGTCTCCACTTTAGGACGCCTTTATGAGGAAATAATTAGACATTAGTTCATATGAGCTGACAGAAAAGACGGTGAACTTTGAGAGAGGTTTTTGTTCCATGTGGATTCTCCCAGTAATGACTGAGATATTAACCAAAAACTAAGACAAAAAGTCTGAAGTCCGACAGTTACCATAGTGACTGCAATAGAATTCTCAGCTGCTCCACCTCAATTTTAAACTATAGGCTGTTAACTATAACCTATTCAGCATTTGTTACAGTAATGGTGGAGAAATGGGAGAAACTTCTGTATATTCTTTTCTTTGTTTTCCCTCTGGCTGCTTCAGATATGACAATATATGGGCAATTTTAAAGGACCCAGATAGCAAAAGATGTAATTCAACGTTGATTTTTGGTCAGATTGGTTATTTTTGGTTGAAATTGAAATGTCAATGTTTATTCAACGTTTAATCACCAACACAATATCAATGGTTGAAAAAAAGCTGTTGAAACAACGTTGAATAAACACGGGTATTTTAAGGTTGAAGTGCCAACATTGACTCAACATTGTTTCAAAAACGAAATCATGTGACTGAATTCCATCCATAGAATGATACGTCATCGTTATAGCAACAGGGCAGTCAAAACAATGATGATGTCATCTGCATAACAAGTGTGTCATTAGCTGTGTTCACTCAGTAGACAGACACTGCGTGAAGCTCCAGTGATCAGATCATTACCAACAACACAGCGAAAGCTGATTTTCACACAGCGAGGGCTAAATCTATACAGAAAAACAGTTTATCGTCAACACAGGGCTTTGTTTTACCCGCGTCTTGGAAGATTTCACAGAAAATAGCGCCATGAGTAGCCCAAGATCGAGTCCTGTCCAAGGACCCTCTGTGACCAGGACACTGACGTCTGGCTCCCTGAAATCTTCTCGGTTGTCCAGCTCTAAATCTAACAAATCGGAGAAATCTGTGACCTTTAAGTGGCCAGCTGACGTCCAAATAATATCTCCACCCTATCCTGAATTACAAACAAAACATTTGAAGCCAGTGGCTGAGTGGATTGCCAACCCGCTCCCCGACAAAACTCTGCAGCTCATGTTTCTAAATGAAGAAGAGGAGGCAGGACCTTCGAACACAAACGCCAGCCCAGAACAGGAGCAGGGATGGTTTCCAGTGATGTCTAAGCCTACCCCGAGGAGTGTTTGCTGTGCCCAAACATTCAAGGAGACAGTGATGGCTCAGACAGAAGAATCTATGATCCAAAGTGAAGCAGAAACAAAGGAGGAGGAGGCAGACGACTCTCCTCTGGACGAAATTATACCAAAGATATCCACAGAAACGCTGCAGCCGCTGGTTCTGTCATTCTGGGACAGACTGGGCTCTTTGAACCTAAAAGAGCGCGAATCCAAGAGGATCCTGGCTGAGATGTTTATGGAGGTCATACATTTCCTCGCTAACCTTTTCCTGGATGCCTTCAGGAACACGGTGCTGGAGGGGAGAGCGACACAACGCCCTCTGCAGGTGTCTGAGAAGGCAGTGAACAGAGCCATGCACAGAGGTCTCAGAGAGAGCTTTAAGGCGGCCACCGGCTCCTCTCACCAATCCACGAAAGATCTACTGAATCTTTTGAGCACAGAGGTGACCAGCCAAATAAACGCTGCCCTGTGCTGCAGCCGGATGAAGGGAAGGCACCTCCTCCTGCCTGAAGACAACGACTACAGGCCGCATAAGGAGAAAATGAAGGCCCTGATGTGCTACGCCAGAGCTATGCTGTGCTCCATCCAGGACAAAGTGACAACGTGCTGTAGCGGCCAAGCTTCACCTAAAGACGCGCCTTCACAGGCTGAGAACCAAGACCAGCCACTCTCTGCTTCACCCAGCTCCGCTGCAGTGAGGTCCGTGCAGGACAGAGTGCCCAGTTTCCTGGACGAGCGACAGGAGGCTCTCTTGGAGATGATATTGTCCAGTCCAGTTCACATAACCCCCTCTGGAGAGCGCTCTTCACCAAAACCCAGTGAAGAAACACAGAGTGAGGAAAATCCCAGACGCTTTGCCAACCTACGCTCCCTAGGGTCCAAACTGTGCCCACTGAGCTGTGCCCGCAGTAAGGGTACAGACACGGTGTCTGTGGACTCCTCTGAAGACACTGACAGATCCTCCAGCCCCATTGTGAGAGAGGCAACTACAGAAGTGAGAGAGATACTGCTCAAAGAGGCTGTGGAACTGAGCACAGAGGACAGGGCCAGTCTGAGCGAACACAGCCTGGACACAGCTTCCACCATCGTCCACAACATCATGGAGGAGATAAGCCTCCAAAAGACATTGTCCAGAGACTTGCTCCACAGCAAAGAGCAGAGCAATGTCAGCTACTCCCAGAGCACCAATTATCTGACAGTAGCTGCACACAAGGTCAAAGCTTTCTTCGCCATGTCTTTTGCCAAAGGCACACTGAGGAAGTTATTGACCCCACTGTGCTGCAGCGATAATGCCAAACCTAATGTCTCCATGGAGGAGGTGATGGAGCAGACCTCTCCTCTTCTACAGCAGCTTATTCAAGAAGATGGCGACGTGTATGTAACTCTGTCCAAGACCATTGCGGTCAACCGGCACTCAGAACTGAGCTGGGAGCTGACTGACATCATCGCCGACAGCATGGCGCCTGCAAAACTCAGGCCAACGTTCAGGAAGGAGGTCCGAACCAAGGTTAGGATCTTCATGGACACAATGTCTCACTGGATTTATAATCAAACTCGACTGCCCGCCCTCAGAGACCCAGTGCAGAGAGTCCTGGGCAGACTCCGCCGACTGGTCTTCAGAATGTCCCAACCCAGTCAGAGCTCACAGAGGCTCATGATCCCCTCAACCCACGAGCGGCTGGTGGTACAACCTCAGCCCGACGAGGGGCTTGTTGTACAGCCTCAGCCCGACGAGCGGCTGGTGGTACAACCTCTGGTGCTACAATTTCAGCCTAAGGAGCGGCTAGTGCTAAAACTTCAGCCCGACGAGCGCTGGTGGTACAGCATCAGTCCAACGAGCGGCTGGTGCTAAAGCATCAGCCCGGCGAGCAGCTGGTGATACAACTTCAGCCCGACAAGCTTGTGTACACAGAGACACAGATCCAGGCTCAAAAGTTTATCCCACAAGTGTTCACATCCACTCAGCGCACAGGGCAGACTTCCCCAGCCCACTCTGCCTCGACGCAGACTCCCCCACAGTACCCTGGGGCCCTCCCTGCAAGCCATAGGCCGTCCAGTCTGTGGAGTGACCATGACTGCACCGCTCTCATCTATGAAGTGGTCTCTAGGATCCTCAGGACCTGGCACCCTGACAAACATGAAATGCTGGCTCTGTCCCGGAACCTACAGCAACAGCTGATACAGCAGATCTGTGACTGGCATGTCCTGGTGAAGCCCAGCCAGCGCAGCTACCAGGACGTAGCAGAGGCCGTTTACAGAGACCTGTGCAAAGACCACAAGAGCAGATATGTGGCTTATTCTGCTCTGACACAGAGCAGCTACAGCACCACCATCCTAAAGTCCGTCCGCTTCAACCTAGAGATGCCTCAGAAGAAACGCAATGTGCGCTCATATTTGCGCTCAGCGCGGGACACCATCTCAAGGCGCTTCTAACCCCATCGGGGTTCATGAGAATCCAATCCAATCCATTTCTAAAGTGCTGCACATAAGATCATAAAAACAATAAACAGATGCAATACTTAAAGAGGGGGTATTATACTTTTTTCAGTCACATAGTACCCGTCTCTAGCACACTACAATGATGATCCAAACTTATGTTTGTCTGTAAATGCAGTAAATTAAAATAACTGCCTTGAATAAATTTGCTCTCGCAAAATGGCTGTAGCAAACGTTTTGAAATAGGCCTCTGTCTCTTTAAGAAGGCCTGACCCTTTCCGACACGCCCCCCTTCAGCACGCTGTATTGTGCTATCATCACAACTAAACATTGCTACATACATTCTCTCCTTCACATGTTGAAACTACGATCGATTTTCGCTGCGTTTTAACTTTACTGTTGGAAAGGAGCTACGCTTTATCACTTTTTGAACAATGGCCACCCAGGATATGATTTGATTCTGCGTCTGACTCGGAAAGTGACTTTGGAGACGAACCTTTGAGAGTTCAGAGGCTCTGTGTCCACACTGAAGGAGCTCTTGCCTGAAAAATACCTGCTGTTTGGAGGCTATCTAGTCACTCTTTGCTACTGCCATGCCCTATGGATCTTTAACTATACCCCCATGGTCTACACCAGGATCTCCCCAGGGACATTATCTGTGCAGGTGGACAATTATTCGAGATTACCCCTGTTAGCATGTAACAATCGCCTACAGCTCATTGTTGATGAAAAGTCTGCAATAAACCACAAATGTGAAAAGCCTTACTGATTGTGTGATCATCATAAATGCTGCTTCAAGTAGTGCCTGCTTTATTGACGTTGTGCATAATATGCTGCTTGTTTTCTATGAATCGTTCCGAGCTAGCTGTTAGCGCATCGCGGCTAGCTTGTTAGCTCCGGGAGAAAACCACTCAGCTATAACCCATTGTAGATTAAATTTGTGCAATAAATTTAATCAACAAGCCAGGCTCAGTGTGTGATCATCCCAAAGGCTGCGTCATGTAGTTGCCGGTTTTATTGACGTTATTAGTGCATAATAGGCTACTTGTTTTCAATAAATCGTTCCGAGCTAGCTGTTAGCGGCTAACTGCTAAGAGCTTGTTAGCTCTGGGAGAAAACCACTCAGCTACTACCCACTGTAGATTAAATGTGAGCAATAAACTTCAAAAGTGTGTGATCATTGTTAAACGGTTCATTGTGTAGATGGTGGTTTTATTGACTTTATTCGTGCATATTTCTCGTTTTCACGTGATGACTGGAGTTTTAGCTTGTAATATTAGCTTTCTCCGGAGGGAATGCTATCAGGGCATCATCAAGGCCCAAACGCATTCCCAGCGCAGATCCCGCCATGGAAATAAGTTTTCTTGTCACCGGTTTTAATCCTGGGTGTTGAGGTAACAGAAACACTGGTGTGTGTCTTTGTAAAAGTCTCAGAGCTGCTGTAGCTCCGGTTTACAACACATGAAGATAATCCTCCATGATGACTGACTGTTTACATGTGCACTCGAGTAGACATGCGGGGAGTAGTGATGTACGATTCGTGAACGAATCGTTCAAAACTCAAGATTCACTTTACTGACTCAGGAGTCGTGATTCCCCGCCTCCATTAACTCGTTCACTAACTCGCCCGCCCACTGCTTTCTAAACTGCGATCCCGGGACTGCTTTTTGTAGTCCCAATGAATGGCACACTAATATTATGTGTGTGTAGCTCATTTGAGCACAGAAACCAAAAGCTTATTGTTCACAACTAATAACTATTTCCCCCTAACGCTCTCCCTCCTGCCTGCTCTACGAGTCGTACGAGCAGTGAACGACTCACTGTGGTTCTGGTTCAGTCCCTTCCCGCTCCCCTTCGTGTTGTTCAGCTCTGAACGAATCGTTCATCTCATTCAGCACACTCTATGATGCTGACTCGTCTCGTAACTCTCGTTCTCCCACAGAGCCGCTAACTGGGTTGAAGAAAGTCGTTTCTTCTGACCAAAAAAAAAACCTCTACAACTTGATGTTAAATGAGGTTGAATATTTCTGTACAAAACTAGAGTTATTGCACTCAGAAGTCCTATGCTGCTCTGTGTGAGTGAGTGACTTGTATGAACTGAACTGGTCTGGGAGAACGAATCACTCTGTGGTTCACGTCAAACAAAGGCACTGATACGTCCGAATCAAATGAATCAAATGATTCAACTGCTAACTCCCGGCTAAGCTAGCCTCGCGCTAAAGTGTAAATAAAGCGGAGTAGTCAATTCAGGCAGAGTATTGGAAAAACAGATAAATATAATTGAATGCCAAAATCATAGATAACATAAAATATAACTTTATCCAGTTTTACAGTCTAAAATGGCACCAAATTACAATCAAATCACCATGTATTTTTTATTATTTTTTATTAAACAACAATTATTAATGGATTTAATTATGTGTGGAGGTTACGTTTTTTGTTCTCTATGATATTTTCCCAACTACTGTAATATTGTAATTGGTTTAAACGGTGGTTTACATTAGACTGACTCACTGAATCAAACGACTCAAAACACCCGATTCACTTTGGTGAGTGATTCATTTTAACTCGAGTCAGTAAAATGAACCGAACTTCACATCACTAGCGGGGAGGGGGCTCTGCTGAGGAGCAGTGGTTGGTGCCTTGGCTGTGACGAAAGGTCACTATGCCTCAGTCCTAGGAGGACTGAGGCATAGCTACACCTAAAATGGCTGCCGTCTAAGTTTTTAAAGATAACTCAAACATACGTGAATGGGCCAGGGCAACACTCCAGGCATGTGTTTAATGAGGGAATGAGATACAGTGCCTTGCAAAAGTATTCGGCCCCCTTGAACTTTTCGACGTTTTGCCACATTTCAGGCATCAAACATAAAGATATAAAACTGTATTTTTTTGTGAAGAATCAACAAGTGGGACACAATCATGAAGTGGAACGAAATTTATTGGATATTTCAAACTTTTTTAACAAATAAAAAAACTGAAAAATTGGGCGTGCAAAATTATTCAGCCCCTTTACTTTCAGTGCAGCAAACTCTCTCCAGAAGTTCAGTGAGGATCTCTGAATGATCCAATGTTGACCTAAATGACTAATGATGATAAATAGAATCCACCTGTGTGTAAGCAAGTCTCCGTATAAATGCACCTGCTCTGTGATAGTCTCAGAGGTCAGTTTAAAGCACAGACAGCATCATGAAGTCCAATAACACACCAGACGGGTCCGAGATAAAGTTATTGAGAAGTATAAAGCTGGGTTAGGTTATAAAAACATTTCCAAAGCTTTGAACATCTCTCAAAGTACAGTTAAATACATCATCCAGGAATAGAAAGAGTGTGGCATCACTGCAAACCTACCAAGACCCGGCTGTTCTCCTAAACTTACTGACCGAACAAGGACCGCACTGACCAGAGCTGTTACCAAGAAGCCTATGATGACCCTGAATGAACTGCAGAGAGCTACAGCTCAGGTGGGGGAAACTGTACACAGGACAACTATTAGTCGTACACTGCACAAATCTGGCCTTATGGCAGAGTGGCATTTTTAAAAGAAAACCATAAGAAATACCGTTTTCTGTTTGCTAGAAGCCACATGGAGGCCACGTGGTGGCTTCGAGCAAACAGAAAACAGGACTTCTTATGGTTTTCTTTCAAAAATCGCTTGATCTTGCCACTCTGCCATAAGGCCAGATTTGTGCAGTGTCCACTCATGATTGTGTCCCACTTGTTGATTCTTCACAAAAAATTACAGTTTTATATCTTTATGTTTGATGCCTGAAATGTGGCAAAAGGTCAAAAAGTTCAAGGGGGCCGAATACTTTCGCAAGGCACTGTAATAACATAATGTAAAGCTTCATGTTATTGAAGCTTTACATCATGTTATTAATTAGCTTAATTAGCTGATTAAAAACAAAACAAAGAGACTACACTAAAACCTGTATAAAACAATAAATAGTACGAAAAAAAAATCCAAACAGAAATAAAATAGATAAAACATTCAAATAAATAAAAACAGTTGATAAAACAATCAAACAAACAAAATAAAATGAATAAAAGACACAGGGGACTACACAACTCAAGCCTGAGAATAAAAGTGTGTCTTACGACACTTCACTGTGAGGGCTGTACGGTTCGTACGAGCTGGAACTGACCCTCAGACATTAAAGCTCGCACTGGAGAATATCGTTAAAAAGTGCATTCATTACTGTTATTCAACTTAAACTGTGAAACTAATATAGATGATAGACTCATTATATGCAAAGTGAGATATGTATAGCCTTTGTTTGTTATCATTTTGATGATTATGGCTCAGCTTGTAAAAACCCAAATTAAAAATCTCATCAAATTAGAATATTTTGAAAATGGACTGTAAGCCATAATCATCAAACAAATAAAGTCTTGACATATGTCACTTTGCATGTAATGAGTCTATATCATATATTAGTTTCACATGTTAAGTTGAATTGCAGAAATAAATGAACTTTTGAACGATATTCTAATTTTCCGAGTTTCACCTGTATTCCTTTTACATTTTTGCCCTGTGACAAAATGTGTCGCCTAGCTACACCCATCCTTCCACCTACTGTAGGTTTGAATCAGGATCGTGGTCAGACGTAGCTGGAGCATTATTGTACATGTTTTAGGTCAATTTAAACATGAGACCATCTTGCTGTGAAGTAAAAGAACTCATCCCTTATCACATAGGAAAATCATTTATTGCAGAAACAGTTTTGAAAAAAGGTAATAATGTCATCTATATTTTTAGTTAAAAATCCTTTGAACACTGAGCACATTTGGACAAAAACAAGTTACAAAACACTGAGGACAGATTAGTTTGACAATCACAAACAGGGAACAAATCAGACATTCTCACCTTAAAGGCCTGTATCACACTAAATCCACCCGGTTCCCTCAACGCCAACTGACCAGAAATTGTTGAAAATTGTACATTTCTTACACTGCAAATGTCAAACAAACTGAATCTGGATTGTGAAAATTCCCGTGACCACTGAACCTCCTCTTTAAAACCAGTTAACAATGGAGAAACCACACAAATTAAACATATCTGGACGGTCTTCATTTGTCTGGGCAGAGAATCCAGACCTAAATAACAGTAGGCTTAGATGTAGGGGTACCAGATGTCCATATTTACCTGGGACAGTCCCAGTTTTAGCCCTTTGTCCCGTGGTTACATGGATTTGAAATAGCAGCCAAATCCGCCCCGTAATCCACAGTAATGCGGCGCAGCTGGAATTTTCTATGTATTTTATTTATGCTTGATATTTTCTTCATCCAAAATTGAGATGTTTATCAAGAAATAAGCAGGACAAAGCCTATTTTATACACGAAACAGCATGGCCTGAACACACGGACAGCTTTTTTCACTCGCAGCAAAGCATAAAAGGTTCCGCAGTTTTACTGTGGACTTGGCTGGCTCCATCCCAGGTGTCCAGTTTTTATCAATGCAATGCTGACAGAGATTAAACAGATTCAAGGTCAGTCGACCTCGATATGGGTTTTTCTAACAACGATGCAGATTTTTGGGGATTTTTATAGGCCGATGCGGATATGCTCTGCCGATATTTCTGACTGATATTTCCAAATGTCTGGTCTATAATCCTGTAAAAACAAATATTTTATTTTATTACTTTAGGTGACAATAGTTTCTGTCCCAAGCTTTGATGAGTTTCCGTTAGCATTAGCATGCTGCCGTTAGCATTAGCATACTGCTGTTAGCATTAGCCTACTGTTGTGCATCGATCAAAAATACAATTGTGGAGGTTGAAACTAACTCAGCGATTGAATTCTCCAGGTTCTGAGCTTCAAAATGAAGGTTTCACTGAGGTTTAGTGAAACTTGTGTTTAAAGTGGAGATTAAGAGGTTACTTTTACGCAAAAGAAAGGAAAAAAAAAGTTGGAGAGATACTTGTGCTTCAAAGACAGCGGTTGGGTGGAGTTCACCCTGGAGAATGATGATATTTCAGACAGTATGTTGATTGTTAAAAGAAAATCGGACACAATGGGAAACTTTTAAGCAAAAAAAAAAAAGAAAGTGTTTTAGACCATAATCTTAGTATTTTTGACCAACTGCAGGATCGGGGTTTGTCAAAATCCTAATCTAATGAGTTTTAATGTGTTTTAACGAAACCCTGGATTCTCAGAACAGCGTATCTGTGTCCAACTATAAATATCATCTGCATCTTGAGGCTGATTTGTCCATTTTATTGACACAGGTTGACCAGAAACAGAAAATACATTAAGATGTGGTTACCGCTGGGAAAGTCCCATTTTGTGTCTGAGGTTTTAATACTCAGATAGCTAGCACGGTCTCCCTGATGTCTATACATTAATCTGCTAGCTTTTCCAGAAAGAGTTTCCAAGACGCTTATTAATGTTTTGAGCAAAGGAATAAAAAGGAACAGATGGCATTCGATCCATACCTGGATAGTTAGCAAGATGGCTAGTCCACAAAAGCCCTTATTAGCCTTTTCGGTGTATTGTCCTTTAGCCGTTAGCATTAAGCCTCAAACATTGCACATGATGAACAATCCACAAGTATTGACCACATTTAATCACATTCAGGTCAAAGCCTTGTTAGAAATAATGAATAAGCGTATACATGAGCTCATTTATATGTATAAATGAGCTCATTTATACGTATAAATGAGCGTATAAATGTGTCCTCTGAGCCAAATGCGAAATCATATTCAATTAAGTTTGTTCATTTTTGTGGGTCCCATCCAGTGGCACCTTATAATATGATGTTAAAAAAAAAAACACACACACACACAACACAGAAATGATATGTATGCCATGAAAAGGTCATGCCATAGTCTAATATAGGCCTGGCTTCACCATTCATTTGTATGGGGATAGCATTTTCAATTCAAACACGTCCAGGAAGCCTTTTGCTCATAGAATTGCACATTTGTCGGAACAGGCTCATAGCTAACGTCGTCTCTGTGATTTCTATGGTTTGAACTCCAAGAATATCACACGAAAATTAAAACCTCATACAAGCTTAATCTGTACAGTAGGAGACTAATGTCCGAACGCTGTTTCACACACACAATAAATACAACAAATGGACAATCACTGAGGCCAAAGTCGGGTAAGGCTTACAGACTGAGAGGCAGGAGACAGGATCAGCACTCTGGGAGGACACACACACTCCGCTCAGAGACGAGGAGTCCAACCCACAACCTCCTCGTAGAGCCGCATTTTGGTAATAACACCGCATTGTTGTAATAACAGTTCCAGATGTAATCAAATCTTCCTCTAAAATACATAATAATAATGGCTGCAGCTGATATTGCGCTTTACAAGCCTATGTTACCAAGTGTCTCAAAGCACTACACTGTAGTCATTAATCATTCACACCATACTCAGGGGTGGTAAGAGACTATTGTAGCCACAGCTGCCGTTGGGGTAGACTGACGGACGCGAGGCTGCCAATTTGCACCTTTTGTAGTGGTAGGGGAAACCGGAATACTCAGGGGAAACCTACGCAGACACGGGGAGAACATGCAAACTCCACACAGAAAGGACAGAGCCCGGGACCTTCTAGCTGTAAAGCACGAGCGCTAACCACTGCGCCACCGTGCCACCCAATAATAAAATCAATCAATCAATCAATTGTCTGATCTTTTCTCATTCAGCGTCATAAACGCAGGGAAATGTCCAATCTGGCTCACACACGGATTATTTCACTGCCCCAGGAGGATCAGGCTGTGATCATCCGTGATTCACTTTGTCCCGGGTTAATATTAGCTCCCCCAAGTGGCCGTGCTTAATGTTGCGTTCCAGGCAACTGGTATTTTTCCATTGATTCATAGTTGCTGACTCCGTGACGCTTGGCGTTGAGACATCATAGTCCTGAGCTCTATAGTTGTTGCCTTCCATATAACTTAATATAACTTAATTTAATGATATAGATTCACTCAAGAATTGATTGTTTGTCATTCCCTACATGTGTGTTTATCTGTCTTTACCTGTTATTGTCTGTCTCTGTATTGTTATGTCTGTCTTTGTATTGTTATGTCTGTCTTTGTATTGTCACCTGTTTGTCCCTGTATTGTTACGTTGATTATAAAATAATAAAAACGTGTATTTTTCCCACGGAAAATAACGACTTCCGACCTCAGAGCATCTAGCTGAATAAACCTGTATGTAAACAAAACAGCTAATGCTAAAACAGTTAGCTAATAAGAGGCTAACATTACATGAACGTTTCTCCACACTATTTGAAAACATGCTAAATAACGTTATTTATACTGAAGGCTTTGACTGAAAGTAACATTCACATCCAATTTGAATTTGAATAACGAGCTATATTTATCTTAGTTTTAGTCTTTTGCCAGAAATGTCATTGAGTTTTAGTCAAGATTTCACCAAACAATTACTTTAAGTAAAAAAAAAAAATCGACCACCACAATCCACTTTGGGAATTCTTTTCCTGCTCTCCTCATTTTGCAAACTAAGAAGGGCTTTCTGGTTAAAGAGGGGAGGAATTTGACTGTTTACAATTTCACTCTCTCTCTCCTCACTTTGCAAACTTACAGACTATCACTTTAAGAGATTCATGTAAATTTACTCGACGTTGTCAACTGTACATTTACATTATGTAACTTAAATATATTGAATCAATCAGCACCGTTTCACATTTGTTCTCCCAAATGGACAAAGCACAGACATTTTCCTTTGGCAGTGAATTTAAATGATATGAGCCACTGAAGATCACATGTTATTCTTTTCTTTTCTTTTTTGGTCTTTTCTTTGATTTTTAATTAGTTTTTGAGTCAAAGAAAAACATCTGAACATTTTAGTCGTAGTTTTAGTGTTGTGAACTAATTTTATTTCACTTTTAGTCTAATGGGAGTCAGCAAAAATATTACTTAATTAATTAAAATGATGACAAAAAATATACAGTAGGTGATGATACTCTATTTACACCGACCAAAACAAATATCAAACGTGTCAGAAATCCCTACGATCGTACGACCTTCCAAATTTGTCCCAACTTGAAAATTTGTGCTAAAACTTTAGACTGCAAAACGGGAACATATTACATGTAGCGCGGTGTTGTTGCTAAAATGCGGCTTGGATTGGAGGTGACCGTCCATTCCGGGTCACACGGACACGGGGCAGGTGATGATGCGGTTCTCCAGTAAGACGCTGAGCAGCAGGAACATGAAGTACAGGAGGAACATGGTGAGGCCCAGATTCCGGCTCATCTTCCAGCGGCACACGGCGATGGACGCGATGACGAACAGCAGCATGAGGAAGAGCAGCACGATGGCGCAGAAGAGGCCGTTGGAGCTGACCCTCACCGGTTCACCGCCGTGGGACAGGGAGAAGAGCAGCCACGGGACAGGTAAACTGCAGAGAGAGGGGGTTTAAAAAGTCATTATAATTTCTTTTTTTCCACAATTAATGCACTAGGGTTCTGTCCACATGTATCCCGATATCTCCACAAGCGCAGACTTTTCTACTACCGTATAAAACTATCTCTGTCCACACAGATCTCCATAAACCACACAGGGTTCAGGCAGGCTCATTTATTGGTCAAACTAATATACACTGCATTCCAAATGACTATGCAAATGACATTTTTCTAAGATTTTCTAAATTGTCAACTCAAATGACAGTCAGCATAATTTTCAAGTCTTTAACTGTTAGAGGATTATTTAAATGTGATTGAAAAAAACTCCCAATGTTAACAGTATTTTTTTCAAAAATAAAACTTAAAATGTACTGTTCCAAATGATTATGCACAGCAGCGTTTCAATACATTTTTGGTATGTTAAGTAAGGTAAGGTTGTAATGAACTGAAAATGGTCATTTGTTGGGTTTGCAGCATTAGGAGGTCATATTTACTGAAATCAAAAGCTATTTTAATCAAAAATGTAAAGTTACATTTTAACAGTGGACCCTTATTTGATAGCAGCTTCACAATTCTTAAAGCCATTAAACTTGATTTTTTGAAGAGTATCTGCTTGGATTTCTTTGCAGGATGTCCGAATAGCTTCATAGAGCTGCTGTTTGGATGAAAACTGCCTCCCACCCTCATAGATGTTTTGCTTGAGACTCCAAAGGTTCTCAACAGGGTTGAGGTCAGGGGAGGAGGGGGTCCACATCATGAGTTTCTCTCCTTTTATGCCCATAGCAGCCAATGATGCAGAGGTATTCTTTACAGTATGACATGGTGAGTTGTCATGTATGAAGATGATTTTGTTAGGGAAAGCACGGCTCTTCTTTTTGTACCATGGAAGAAAGGTCAGTCAGAAACTCTACATATTTTTCAGAGGTCATTTTCATTAGGTTTATTTTATTTATTTTTTATTTGTTTGAGCAGTTAACCTGCTCAAAGGGAGTGGGCTGAAGCCAAAGGCTTATAAGCGCCCACCCCAAAATAAAAATAATAACATTACATTTAATATTTACAAGGTAACAAATCATAAACAAAGGAACATAGGGCAAAGTAACAATAAATGATGAAGAATAAAACAAAACAGCAAAATAAAGAACAACAAAAGAATGTGCTACTTTTATGTTATAAAGGTGCATTAATACATATTATACTCTGAGATCTCGCTACTTCCCAGTTGTCATTACCATCCTCAATATGATTTAATTTGGTTTAATTATCAGTATTTATCATTATTAAAGGTGCATTAATACATATTATACTCTGAGATCTTGCTACTTCCCAGTTGTCATTACCATCCTTAATATAATTTAATTTGGGTTTATTTATCATTATTATTATATTTGTTTAATTGAGTTATATGAGAAGTATGATGTAAGCCCTGCATAGTGAGGTGCATTAAAAAGCCAGGGTGTAGAATGGGCCAGTTGAAGAGGGCAGTAACTCCCCCTCAACAAACCCCCACCCAGCTGCCCTAACAGCTGATTTTGTAGATGATGTTCCTATGCTGAGTGGTGCATTAAAAGACAAGGTTTTGAGCCCGTTGGGAGGGTCCCTCTCAACAGATTCATAACTTGCCTACCCTAATTCTCAATTTGTAAATTTGAGCAATAGAATGACAACCGTTCCAAGCAGCAACACTCTTCCTTGATTATAGAGGAAATACACATAATTGATCCTACTGCGCCTCCTAGTGGCAACACATTTCTTGTTCTCTGTATATTTCAAAAGTCTTTTGTTTATATTTATATTTGAACAGGTTGATGTTTGGACATCGTTTCAACTCCATTTCCAGTTTATTCCACAATTGTACACCATTAACTGTTGGGCTAAAACTTTTCAAAGTTGAGCTATGTTTCTGAGTCCTAAAGTTTAATTCATCACGTAATTCATAACAACCAGTACGTTCTTGGAACCTTCTTTGTATTTGGCCTGGTAACAGTTTGTATCTTGCTTTGTATAACATCTGTACAGTTTGGAACTCAACAATGTCACAAAACTTCATGATCTTTGATTTTAAAAATAATGAGTTTGTGTGGTCCAAAAACCCAACTTTATGAATTACTCGGATAGCTCTTTTTTGCAACAATACTACTGGATTTAATGTGTTTTTATAAGTACTACCCCAAACCACAGTACAATAATATAAATATGGCAAAATCAGAGAACAGTACAAGATATGTAGAGCTTTGATGTTTAAAATGTGCTTTGCTTTTGTTATTACTGAAATGCTTCTAGAAATTTTCGTAGATATATATTTAATATGAGCTTTCCAAGTAATTCTGTCATCTATAATAACTCCAAGGAATTTGATTTCATGCACTCGCTCTATGACAACGCCCTCTATCTGAATTGCTTCCTGAGCATTGGAATTACAGTTGCCAAATATCATCATTTTGCTTTTACTCAGATTTAGAGATAATTTATTTAGTTTGAACCACTTATTGACACTTTTGAGTTCCAAGTTAACAATCCGACACAGTTGCTGTAAGTCGTCACCTGATGCAAAAATATTTGTATCGTCAGCAAACAAGATAAATTTAAGTACTTGAGACGTTTTACAAATGTCGTTGATGTACATATTAAACAATTTTGGGCCCAGAATGGAACCTTGAGGTAAACCACACACAATTTGTCGACAACTCGACTGATAATCACCTATTTTCACACATTGTTTTCTATTTTTTAAATAACTGGTAACCCACTGTAGAGCTACCCCCCTAATCCCATAATGTTCTAGTTTATTAATTAGTATATCATAGTTTATTGTATCAAACGCTTTACTCAGGTCAATAAATAACCCTATTGCATATTTCTTGTTATCTACAGCATTAGTTATTTCTTCAATTATATCAAAGAGAGCGTGTGAGGTTGAGTGATTATTCCTAAAACCAAACTGATTGTCCGAGAGTAAATTACACCTTTCAATAAAGCTGTCAAGTCTAGAGTTATAAACCTTCTCTAAGATTTTTGAGAATTGCGGTAAAAGGGAAACAGGCCTGTAGTTTGTGAAGAGATGTTTATCTCCTGCCTTGAACAGAGGAATCACTTTTGCTACTTTCATACTTTCAGGAAATTGTCCAGTTTGCAACGATAGGTTACAGATGTATGTTAACGGCTTAGAGATACTTTCAATAACAGTTTTCAAAGTTTTCATATCCATGTCATGGTAATCTGTCGAGGTTTTATTTTTACACCCTTTAACAATGTCCAGTATCTCCTTTTCCTCCACAGGTTTGAGGAACAAGAACAGAGGATTTGTGTCCATCAGTTCACAATTATAATTCTCAACATTTGCAATTTTTGCAGCAAGATTCGGTCCAACATCTACAAAGAATTTATTAAATGTATCGACTACTTCATTCATATTATTTAATGTATTATCCTCATCTTTGAAATATTTTGGATAATTAATCGTTCTTGGTTTATTTCTAATTATACTATTTAAGATGTTCCATAAACCTTTAATATTATTCTTATTGCTATCTAACAACTTATTATAATAATCCTGTTTACATTTTCTAATGATACCTGTCAGTTTATTTTTATATTTCTTATATTTATCCTCAGCTTCTTTTGTTCTATCATTTATAAATATTTTGTAGAGTGAATTTTTTTTCTTGCATGCATTTAGTAATCCCTTAGACATCCATGGGTTTTCTTTACCCTTTCTGTTTTTACAATATTTTTTCATTGGGCAATTTTTGTCATATACTTTTCAATAATATTCGCGTAAACTCATCATATGCCTTATTAGTATCATTCTCTCTATATACAATACTCCAGTCTTGAGCTAATAGTTCCTTTTTAAATGCATCAATAGTTTTCTCTGTTTTTACCCTTCTAAACCAATAACTATTTTCATCATCAATATTTAAATATCCATTTTGTACAATACAAAAACTGGCAGGTGATCACTAATATCATTTATCATTAATCCACTGACTGTATCACTATCTATTTCATTTGAGAAAATGTTATCAATCAAAGTTGCACTGTGGGTTGTGATTCTACTCGGTTTAGTTATTAGAGGAAACAGACCTATACTAAATAAAGTATTTATAAATTCGTCCGTCTTTTTATGTTTATATGGGTTTAACAGATCGATGTTAAGGTCTCCCCCCACAAACATGACTTTATGATTTAAACCTGCAAAGTGCTCCTCCATCCAATTAGAAAAAACCTCTATATCAGAGCCAGGTGTTCTATAAATACAACTTACAATAATATTTTTCTTTTTTTGCCTTGTAATTTCTACAGTAAGGCATTCAAGTACATCATCCACTACCATAGTCTTATTTTCCATTACTTTATAACTATTGTTGGAGTCTACAAACATAGCTACGCCCCCCCATGCTTGTTTCTTCTGTTCATACTTATAAATTCATAACCATCAATAGAAAACTCAATTTCTCTGTCATTATTAATCCATGTTTCTGTGATTAAAATTACACTAAATGGTTTAGAAAACTGTTTTAAGAAGCTTTTGATGTGGTTAAAGTTTGCATAGAGGCTATGACTATTGAAATGGATTACAGTGAATGCCTTAATGTTCTTAAGTTTATTATTGTAAAGATCCTCTGTATAATATTGACAGTCATTAGTAGCTCTAGTAAAGAAGTTATTTTCAGGGTCGATGTCGATCTCAGTGTTCTGTAAGTCATATTGTGATAATGTAAAGTCCTGGTTATTTGCTTCAGCAATTCTCCTTAATGAAAGGTCCAAGTCGATGCTTCCTATAGAACTATATGTAT
This sequence comes from Neogobius melanostomus, assembly GCA_007210695.1. NCBI lineage: Eukaryota > Metazoa > Chordata > Actinopteri > Gobiiformes > Gobiidae > Neogobius > Neogobius melanostomus. The sequence continues at coordinate 583,178 of VHKM01000306.1, forward strand.
TACAGGACATGTGAAGTTATGTGCTTTTACATACCAAAATCCATACGCTTTTCCCGGTGTTTATACTTGATTTGGTGTACTGGTGCGCGGACGTACAATGAGTTTATCATATCGCAAAAAGGCAATCTCCCCCCTTTCCCTGACAGCTCTCAGCTCCGGCATCAGTTCTTTTCGCTTCCTTTGGATGGATTCCATGTAGTCCTCGTTTATGAAAATTTGGTCCCTTTGAGGTGTTTAGCGGAGGGAAGAGGGAGCAAGACTGTTTGAAAATGAGTCTTCATGGGCCACTGCAGCCATTTCTGCTGGTCAGCATTCAATTAACAGTTTAGGGGAGGTTGGATAGACCTGTTTGCTGCTTTGTAGCAGCTGTTCTCTTAATCTGATGTGTTTGTTTGGCAGAAACCGTCCTCATTTTCCTTTATCTGCACAAACACGTGTGTGCTCTGAATCAGCCACAAATCTCTTAGTACGATGATTACGCTTAATCTTTCATGAAATATTGAAGGTTCTCATACCTAGTCCAAGTGTTTCACGCTTTTTATCAGCAGAAAGATCCTTTTTCTTTCCCATATTGTTTGAAAATGGTGGTCTGCTTAATGACGTGGAACGTCCTTTTTCAGTAGTTTTTCCCCTAACTGGGCTTAACCTGACAACTAATCATCCCAGGAGCCTGAGATTGATGTCAGTGATTCAAAGAGCCCTGAGACACAATACCATCCATGAGTTTCATTGAAAAACACTGAAATATAATTTGCACAATAATTTTGAACGCGGTATAGCTAAACATTGTTTTAGTAGAATGTAAGTCAAATAATTTTTAGTTTGTTTGTAAAATGTGAAGAGGTATTTCCACCTCATAAATAAACTGATTTCAGCTGATCGTGTCATGGAGAATTGCAGCTTTAGCGTAAATGACAGCTGTTTAAGCCATTAACAAGTACTATGTATATATAGTATTCTGAACGGTGAAGCGAATGTCTGCTTGCACGTAAGCACAGGTCATGCAACAACATGCACGCCCACTTTGCCACTGCACATTCTGTGTCTCTGCGTATCCCAGCACATACACCTATAAGACCAAAACAGCTACAACAGGTTTTCTATAAACAAACAACAGAAATCCGCCAAATTTATGTTTTAAGGTGACGTGCAGCAGGAGCTCACCGCTAGTGCCAGAGCAATGGCCGCTGGTTGCTCTGCTTTGTGACCACGACGCTAGGGGCCGCCATTGCTGTAGTACCTCCATATAGGGGCTGCAGAACAAGCTAGTTTTCCTTTAGAAAGCATTGCACTTTACACACGTTTTAAGCTACTGTAAAGCCTGGTTTCTAATTTCTTTAAACTTTTTACAGCTAGATATTCCTCCTGTGATAACACTGGGTTAGTTACAATTAAAGGGACCAGGCGAGTTTTTGTAAGATACATTTTAGAAATCTCGTATACTAATGAGGGCTGGACTTTGATTGACAGGCCGCTAGCATGAGAGCTAACGGCGCGGTTACGACAGAACTATGCGCCCTGAGTCTACAGTGAATATCCCGCCCTTATGCCCTTTTTAGGAATATCCTAGGTCGGAGGAGTCTGTAAATCTGCCATGGATTCCCTTTCGAATGTGGTCATTAACGCAAACGGGGAGGAGTGAGCAGACGCTGTCTATTAATTTTACAGTCTATGTGCAAGAATCAAACCACATGAATCCACGTCAGCAAATCTCCTGAAGAAAAGTCTGATGTTTTCCTGGTGAAGTCCACAGACAACGCTGATGTCCCTCATGTCCTGTCAGATTCAAAACACCACTGCACTCCAAAGACAGCACACAGCCAGCCACTAGGCCACTGCTCCAGAAGATTCTCGCTTCAAACAGGTGCAGCGTCAGTGCAGTATCCACAGACTAACGGCGTTTTCACACAGGCTCTAGTTAATTCGACCTAAAGGGGCTCTCGACTGACTTTGGGGTCAGTGTGAACCCAACCGAAGCACTTTACATCGGCATAGACAGCCGCTCCGAGTGTGGCTTTAACAGGTGTCTCTCTGAGCCTGAGCCGCTCTGTGGGTGTGAATGCGCCGGACCTCAGGCCGAACTATTCTCGCTTTGATAGCTCTTTTTTGCACAAAGAAATAATAACGTTTGGATTACTGCTCTGACGAGGCAAAATGGATCAACTTTAAATCATCAAGGTACATCTTTCTTTCCCGTCTTTCCCTTCCTGCTGCAGTGAAACTTTTCTCTTCATGAGCTGATTAAAGTGCCTTTCTCCTCGCTTTGCGTATATCACCCTCACTGTATTTAACCACGAGGGAGAGGAGTGACCACTGCGTAACATTGGGGAAGTGATCATGTATGTGCGTGCGTGTCGGTGTATTGACAGGTTGATGTCCATTGTCATGGGAATAAGTTCAGCGAACAGCTGATCGTTGTTATGTGGCTGATGGTGCGACATGTGGTGTGAACATGGACTGAACTAACTTTGAGCAAATGCAGTTGAAGCTAGGGCAGTCTCGGCTCGACCCACACGGCGCTCCAACACTCAACTATGCAACATGCTTTTACCAAATAAACAGAGCAACTAATGACAAACAGCACAGTTTAGCTAAACGTTCCCATTGTGTTGCTGGATTGAGGTCAGGACTGCTGGATGTATGGAGTGTGCTGTGGGCACATCTTTAACAGATGCTGAAGGGCTGTTTACCCCGTTACTTGCCATCCCAGCTGATCAGGGGGATAACCCTATCCCTCTGAGAAGAGTCAGAGTCCCTGCAACTTCTACTGAGGGACTACAGAGAGCATCCTGACCAGCTCCATCACTGTGTGGTTCTTCTACAGAGGGACTATAGAGAGCATCCTGACCAGCTCTATCACTGTGAGGTTCTTCTACAGAGGGACTATAGAGAGCATCCTGACCAGCTCCATCACTGTGTGGCACTTCTACAGGGACATAGAGATCTGACCAGCTCCATCATGTGTTTTTACAGAGGACTATAGAGAGCATCCTGACCAGCTCCATCACTGTGTGGTTCTTCTACAGAGGGACTATAGAGAGCATCCTGACCAGCTCCATCAATGTGTGGTTCTTCTACAGAGGGACTATAGAGAGCATCCTGACCAGCTCCATCACTGTGTGGTTCTTCTACAGAGGGACTATAGAGAGCATCCTGACCAGCTCCATCACTGTGTGGTTCTTCTACAGAGGGACTATAGAGAGCATCCTGACCAGTCCATCATGTGTGGCTCTTCTACAGAGGGACTATAGAGAGCATCCTGACCAGCTCCATCACTGTGTGGTCTTCTACAGAGGGACTATAGAGAGCATCCTGACCATCACTGTGTGGCACTTCTACAGAGGGACTATAGAGAGCATCCTGACCAGCTCATCACTGTGTGGTTCTTCTACAGAGGGACTATAGAGAGCATCCTGACCAGCTCATCACTGTGTGGTTCTTCTACAGAGGGACTATAGAGAGCATCCTGACCAGCTTCATCACTGTGTGGTCTTCTACAGAGGACTATAGAGAGCATCCTGACCAGCTTCTTCCTACAAGACTATAGAGAGCATCCTGACAAGCTCCATCAATGTGTGGTTCTTCTACAGAGGGACTATAGATTGATTGATTGATTGGATTGATTGATTTTTTTATTTCGAGCTACACAACACACAACACAGGCACAAAAGCCAGAAAAAATATAATAAAAGAAAAAAATAATTAACATTCTAGCTCGAAAAGGAGTGGGAAGAAGACAAGCTTATTGACTCCCACCCCTGTTCGTAAACGTAAATAATAATGTGGTTGCAACAGTAACAATGTTTAGTTCTTAGTATCTTACAAAACAATTAAGTTGGTTACATATTTACAGATTAAGTCAACATTCATAGTATGTTACACTTTATAACAAGTTTATAATTTTGTTTCCTATACCCATTTTATTACCATGTTGGTATTACTGTTATTCACCATCATCATTACAGCCCATATAACATTAGTCTGTATCAAAGTGTTTGAATGATACATAACATACTCCACATTTATTCATGAAAGGCACAATGATCGCAGACTGATTGATGCTCATGATAACAAGAGTAGTCTTAATGATGTGTGTTAAAAAGGACTCGGGGCTTTTCTTTTTCTTTCCTGTGTCTGGACCTGCTGCCAGAGGGGAGCAGCCCCCGAGCAACAGGACCATCATTTATTAAGTGTCCTATACTGTGCATTAAAAGAGACAAGTTTTAGGAGTCTGCTGCCAGAAGAGGGTTTCCTCGAGCTGCCGGCCCCCACATGTCTGCCCTGTACTACGAGTTATGTTGAATGCAGAGTACGTGGATATGTGCATGTTTTAATTGTAAGACTTTAATTCCTTTATATTACCATCAGCATCAATAGCAATACCGCCGTCTGGATCGCTTAAATTTGATTCTAAGAATAATATATAAATTGTTAGGTATTATCCTGGGCTGTTAAAATAATGCTGATAACACAACAGCAATAGTAATAACAATGGCAATAACAATTACCCCTCCTAATCAATACAAGACACAATACATTTTAAATAGCTATGATTAATAAAAATAAAGACAAGAAAAAATAAAGAAAGAAAACGACAGCAAAACAAAATACAAAACAAAAATACAGTCAAGACATACAGTATAGTTCATGTAAGATATTACTAATACAATATATTCACCTAGTTATTTCTTATTTACTAAATTAACTATTATATCCTCTTACAATAATAACAATAATAACAATAATAATACCAGTAATGGTATTATTTTTATGTAACACCCTTTAGCAATCAAGTCCCATTTCCTCCTCCTGGTACTTTGACCATACCATTTTTTTATATCTTGATTTGAAATGATGAATATTTGGACATTGTTTGAGCTCTGCCCCCAATTTGTTCCAGAGTTTAACTCCACATACAGACACACACATACTTTTCCTAGTGGAAGACACTGCTTGAATCTTAAAGTTATCACACCCCCTCAGGTTATATCCCCCTTCTGTGCGTGCAAAAAGCATTTGTATCCTTGCAGGTAGCACATTTTTGTTGGCTTTAAACAGAAGTTGGGCAGTAGAGAAATCAACTAAATCATGCATTTTTAACAGTTTAGACTGCAGAAATAATATATTAGTGTGATCATAATATCCTACTTTGTGTATAATTCTTACAGCCCGTTTTTGGAGTATAACAAGGGGGTGTAATGAACTTTTATAGTTATTGCCCCAAACTTCTACACAGTAATTTAGATATGGCAAAACTAATGAACCATATAATAGAAATAATGCATTGTAATTTAAGAAAAACTTTGCTTTATTAATGATTGAGATGCTTTTGGAGACTTTACCTTGTATGTGACTTATGTGTGGTTTCCAGCTTAATTTACTGTCAATGGTGACTCCTAAGAATTTAATTTCAGATACTGTATCTAAGACTACACCGTCTATATTTACTGGGTCTGGTTTTCCGTTATAACTACCAAAGAACATTACTTTTGTTTTATTTAAGTTGAGGGACAATTTGTTAATGTCCATCCATGTTTTCAATTTCCTTAGTTCACAATTTATGTTAGTTACTAAATTACTATAATTGTCGTTAGAATAGAAAATGTTTGTGTCATCTGCGAAAATGACTAATTTTAATAATTTTGACACATTAAAAATGTCATTAATATATAAATTGAACAACTTTGGTCCTAAGACAGATCCCTGTGGGACCCCACAACCAATGTCCAAATATCCTGATATAAACTCCCCCATCTTCACATACTGTTGTCTCCCAGTTAAATAGCTTTGAATCCAGTTCAAAGCCACTCCCCTTATGCCGTATCTATCTAATTTTTTGAATAATATAGAATGATTAAGTGTATCAAATGCTTTTTTCAAGTCAATGAATATTCCAGCTGCGTGTTTCTTTCCCTCTAAGCTATTAGTAATCTCTTCTATTGCATCGATGATGGCCATTGAAGTTGACCTTGCTGCTCGAAACCCATACTGACCTTCATTAATTAATTTATGCTTATCTATGAAATTGTCCATTCTACTGTTATAAAGTTTCTCTAAGATTTTGGAAAACTGGGGGAGCAGAGAGACAGGTCTGTAGTTAGTGAAGATGTGTTTGTTCCCATTTTATGTATAGGTATAACTTTTGCAATTTTCATTTTATTTGGGAATGTTCCTGTTTGAAACGATAAGTTGCATATGTAGGTTAATGGTTTCACTATACTATATATAATTTGTTTAACCAGTGTCATATCTATATCAAAACAGTCTGTAGACGATTTGTTCTTACACCCGTTAACGACATCTATTATTTCTGTTTCAGTTACTCCAGACAAAAACATAGTTTTTTAATTAATGTCTATCAATGACTCCATTTCGTTGCTACTACACTCCGGAATTTCTGCTGCCAGATCTGGTCCAACATTTACAAAAAACTATTAAGCTTTTCCACAATAGCATTCATATTATGATTGTCATTGTTCCCATCAATGAAATAGTTTGGATATGAATTATTTTTGCATTACCTTTGATTATAGTGTTTAGTATTCCCCATACCCCTTTCATGTTGCTCTTGTTTTTATATAATAGATTGGTATAATATAGTTTCTTACTATTCCTTAATATATCGGTCAGTTTATTTTTATATATTTATATCTGCTTTCAGATTCATCTGTTCTTAATCTAATGAATTGTCTATATAGAGAGTTTTTCTTCTTACAAGCATTATGTAAACCCTTGGTTAGCCACGGACATTTTGTCGTTTTACTGTTTTTACTAAATTTCCGAATTGGACAGTGTTTATTGTATGCTATACTAAAAATTTCCATGAAAGTATCATAAGCACTATCTACATCATTCTTGTTATATACCTCGTTCCAATCTTGTTTTATTAATTCACTATAAAGTGAGTATATTGAGTCTTCAGTTCTTACGCGTTTATAAGAATATTTTGAGGTGATTTTTGATCTAACTCATTATCATCATACACCGTGAATACGGGCAGATGATCCGTTATATCACAACCATTAAACCGCTGACATTTGTGAACTGCATATTATTAGTGAAGATGTTGTCAATGAGGGTTGCACTGTGCGTTGTTATTCTGCTAGGTCTTGTGATAGTCGGGTATAAACTCATACTGTACATGCGATTAATATACTCATCAGTTGTCTTGTGTTTATTTGGATTTAACAAGTCAATATTGTAATCCCCACAGATATATAATACCTTGTTACTTATTTCTGAGAATGTTTTTCTGCCCAATTTGTAAATGTCTCCACACATGAGCCTGGTGACCTGTATAAACAACTAACTATTATGTTTTCTTTTTTTCATTAATAATTTCTATTGATAAGCATTCAAGTAAGTTGTTTATTGATGCGGTCATATTTTCTAATATTTTGAATTTAAATTTCTTAAGGACGTATATAGCAACTCCTCCTCCCCCTTTATTGGTTCTGTTTACATAGTTTAACGTATAATTGTTTAACTCAAACATAATGCCTTTATCCTCATTAAACCATGTTTCTGATATTGCAATGATACTAAATGGTTGTTCAAACTGTTGTCTTTTATTGCATCGAAATTCGCGTACATGCTTCTACTGTTGAAATGGATAATTGAGAATTTCCCTTCTGTTTTAATAGAGTTGTTGAATTCATTGTCAGTGTAGTATTTGCAATTAATTGCATTAGATGTTAAAAAGAGGTTATCTGGGTCTATCTGATCCTCCAAGTCTAGTGCATTATGCTCGGTGTATTCTGAAGTTCTCAGCTCTAAGAGCTCATAATCCAAGATCCTTTGCTGTAATCCTAGATCACTGCTATCAGCAGTATATGTAGTATGATTGGATGTCATTGTATAAGTATACGCATATATTGTTTGTATGTATATATATATATATATATATATATATATATATATATATATGTATGTATATATTTTTTTTTTATTGTTATTATTCTTTTATTTATTTATTTATTTTTTCCCTTATTATCTCATTGACCCACTACTGGATTCATTCATACCTATTCAGTTCTTCTATGTCTCTTATAACCAATACTTTAGCTTTTTCAGGTGGTCCATTAAGTTTAATGTATATTTTACAATTCATAACCCAGGTGTTCTGTATTTTATTTGTTTCCTCAAAATCTGGCTTTTTAGCAATGTCCGCATTTTTTTAGTCAGGTGATCATTCAGAAAATTTGTGTACCTCTCAGTTTTTTCCTTGCTTCATCAATGCGATCTTGTGTTTTCGATTGGCAAACCTCAGGATCACAGCTGGCTGAATGTTGTCCCTCGTGGGGAGAGGATGACAGGCCTCAATCATATTCGCGTCCACATGTATGTTGTTGGACACAAGAAAGTCCACAACCTGCTTCTCTGCAGAGTTCACCTCCTGTTCACTTGGCTCTCCCCCGCTGCCCGCCACCACAGCGTGTGCATATGAGCGGGGCTTGATTTTCAGTCCAGTCACAATAACATCATTCAATCTCAAATATTGTTCTAGGTCCTCTACTTTTTTTTCCAACACGGATATCCTTTTGTCTTTTTCCTCAATACGCACACGTAGCTCCGACACTTCCTCCACAAGTTTCAGAATCTTGTCCTGTTTGTCCTTTATATCACTTACGTCCTTTGAGAGAAAGTCCAGCGCTTTTTTAATATCCTCCACCTCCTCCATAGCTCGAGTTTTTGGTTGTATAGGCATCGGGCTAGCTAGTTGTTGTATGCTGGTCTGGCGAGGCAGCCAACTAGCTGTTGCAGAGCTAGCTAGCTAGCTAGCTTCTCACACGCACTCTTCCAGATGTTCTTTGTCAATACCTGCAATGTCCTTATTCCTTTTACTGCATATGTCCATATTCCTTTAACCGTAACCAAATCCGTAACCAAACCAAAGTTATAATCCAAGGCAATCCAAGATATCAAACGTCACAAACGGAGCCACAAACAGAGCTCCGCACAACCACCGTGCACCGGAACCGGAAATAGTTCTCGTCTGAGCTAACTATAGAGCCAACTTCACATCCTCATCCTCATAGAGAGCATCTGACCAGCTCCATCACTGTGGGTACTTCTACAGAGGGACTATAGAGAGCATCCTGACCAGCTCCATCACTGTGGGTACTTCTACAGAGGGACTATAGAGAGCATCCTGACCAGCTCCATCACTGTGAGGTACTTCTACAGAGGGACTATAGAGAGCATCCTGACCAGCTCCATCACTGTGTGGCACTTCTACAGAGGGACTATAGAGAGCATCCTGACCAGCTCTATCACTGTGAGGTACTTCTACAGAGGGACTATAGAGAGCATCCTGACCAGCTCCATCACTGTGTGGCTCTTCTACAGAGACTATAGAGAGCATCCTGACCAGCTCATCACTGTGGGTCTTCTACAGAGGGACTATAGAGAGCATCCTGACCAGCTCCATCACTGTGTGGTTCTTCTACAGAGGGACATAGAGAGCATCCTGACCAGCTCCATCACTGTGAGGTACTTCTACAGAGGGACTATAGAGAGCATCCTGACCAGCTCCATCACTGTGTGGGTCTTCTACAGAGGGACTATAGAGAGCATCCTGACCAGCTCCATCACTGTGTGGTTCTTCTACAGAGGGACTATAGAGAGCATCCTGACCAGCTCCATCACTGTGAGGTACTTCTACAGAGGGACTATAGAGAGCATCCTGACCAGCTCCATCACTGTGTGGTCTTCTACAGAGGGACTATAGAGAGCATCCTGACCAGCTCCATCACTGTGTGGTTCTTCTACAGAGGGACTATAGAGAGCATCCTGACCAGCTCATCACTGTGGGTTTCTACAGAGGGACTATAGAGAGCATCCTGACCAGCTCCATCACTGTGTGGTTCTTCTACAGAGGGACTATAGAGAGCATCCTGACCAGCTCCATCACTGTGTGGTTCTTCTACAGAGGGACTATAGAGAGCATCCTGACCAGCTCCATCACTGTGTGGCTCTTCTACAGAGGGACTATAGAGAGCATCCTGACCAGCTCCATCACTGTGTGGTCTCTACAGAGGACTATAGAGAGCATCCTGACCAGCTCCATCACTGTTTGGTTCTCCTACAAGGGACTATAGAGAGCATCCTGACCAGCTCCATCACTGTGTGGCACGGCACCAGTACTGCATCCTGCCGAAGGAGCCTCCAGAGAAGATCTGAGGAGCCCTCTCCCCTCGATTAAGGACATGTATCCACCCGTCTCACCCCTCTCCCCTCCATTAAGGACATGTATCCACCCGTCTCACCCCTCTCCCTCCATTAAGGACATGTATCCACCCGTCTCACCCCTCTCCCCTCCATTAAGGACATGTACTCCACAGAACAAAGGGATGGAATGCCAGAAGAACCCTAAAAACACCAAAATAAAGCCTGTGCATCACACCAGTTTGTGAAACACTGCTCTAGTCTGTTGCCTCTGTCCCAGCCACAGCCCTGTGTTCTTACCCCACGGTGATGTCGAAGATGTTGCTGCCCACGGAGCTGGACACGGCCATGTCTCCCAGTCCTTTCCGGGCCACGATGACGCTGGTGATGAGGTCAGGGATGGAGGTGCCTGCCGCCAGGATGGTGAGGCCCATGATCTCCTCCGAAATGCCTATCGTCTCTCCCACCTGCAGGGGGCGACAGGGAGGGGCTGTTCTCAGAGACCAGACTGGACCCTTGTCTTTGTAATAGTCCAGGTCCAGGAGCATCAACATTTAAAACTACAGGGTTAGCAGCTTTTCGATTTGATGAAGCCTATAGGTGCTTACGCACCAAACGCGGATTGATTCCTGTGTATTGTCAATGTAAATGCGCGCATATGTACGGGTGATGAGTGTGCGTAAGAGCGGTGGGAATCAACAGAAATGTGCATCAGCTGTTCAGAGCGTCGTGAGGAGGCAGGAGGAGTCAAACACACATTCAGGAATAATTTATAGATCATCTGGAGCAACATAACCACCTCTTCTACATCATAAAGACACATGTGAAATGAAAACAGCGTCTGAAAAGAGGAAGTCTTCATGACAATCAGCAGCTGTGGTTTGAAATGCCTTTCCCGAGCCCAGGCATTCGGAGCTCCCGAGCTTCAATAAACGTATGAAAACATGAACATGGGACATTTAACAAGGCGCTGGATTACAAACATGTTTTAAAGGGAATTTCATCATGACATGAGGCTGGACAGACAGGTACTCCACACTCCAAACTCACACATATTGAAATAATATCCAGGAGAGGTAGAAGGGAGAAGAGAGGAAAGAGGCGAGATTAACCACAAGAGAAATGTAGGCTGTACTACTGTCACCAAAGTACAAGCAAAGAATCAGGAAATCACATCTTAGTGCTCAGCGATGCGATCTGTATTTGATCTTTCCATGACAGTCTGAATGACACAGATCTGATGTTTTCAAATGCGACCTAGGCCAATTGGAGATGTCCTATATCTGATACGTATCTGATCCGCTCTTGTTATGAATGAAGTTGCTCACCTCCCTCCACGGCTGGACTCTGCCGTGGCACATTTCTCGTTAAAGACTCCACTAAAATCCATAGTCCACAAACTGTCTCTCTTCCTTCTTAAAATGATTAGGTTATTGAATGTATTCCGGTAACTTCCCACAACTTTAACAGCAGCACAGTGTTTCAATCTGTGTTTACTTCCTCAAACAGCAGCACGCTGTGCAGTCTTCAGTGCATGCAACACATTCGAGCCACATCCTGTTCAGACAGGAGATCACATACAGGTCGCATTTAAGAGTATTATGAACGCCCTTGTATAAAAATCATATTTTTAAAACAAAATCTGAATTGAGTATTAAGACCTGCAGTCTGAAGGTGTCCGGACCGATTTGAGCAACAATCAAGTTCCTAGACCCCTGTCCCCACACTGACCTGATGGGCCCACCACACCATGAGGTACGAGAAGATCCCAATCCACAGGATGGAGCCCAGGAACGTCATGGGAAAGAATCTGCGCGAGTCCTGGACAACGAGAGCAGGAGGTCAACTGTCACATCCACGTGGTCTGGAGTTCTAAAACAAGGACTATATGCACTCTATTCAAACTGGAAAGATATGTTGTTAGTCGTAAAGAAAATACAGCCTAAATATCTGCGGCGATTTACGAAATTTGCAGCCCTATTTTGAACTGAGAGACTTCAGAGACTAAATATACTAATTCATCGATTCATGAAATTGAGCAGAATGTGCATCCCAAATATCAAAATGTAATTAGATTAGGAGATTAAGATTAGGAGGTTTATTATGTAAGGGATAATGTACAGAACGCTGGTCATTATCGGGAAAATAAGTACCGACAGGGCGAACTTGTTTCGCCCTGAAGGTACTTATTTTCTGTACATTATCCCGCTTATTATACGGCTATTTGCCAACTGAACATACACAAAATAAACTTCATACACTTTTATGAAGGCCGAAAGGTTTATTTAATGATTTGCGTGGCAAATAGTTCCCAAAAGTTTGCGCGTTGCCAGGCAGTGTGGCTAGGCTAGTAGCAGCAAGGCTAGTAGCAGCAAGGCTAGCTACTTATTGCTAGCCTAGCTACTTAGTTTAAGGTGCAGTTAGAGAGGAGGAATGGTGGTGAATCTCTGGGTAAGTTGAAAGTCGGACTCCCGTTAACTTCACGAGCGATTCCCCCAACTTCTCTCGCAGGGACGGGGACAGAGATAGTGTCTCTACTACTACTGGCGAAGTGATATGAAAGACCTGTATTACAAGCACGAACTCCGTTGCCATTGGCAGTGGTCATTATTTTTGGCAGTGGTCATTATTTTTGGCAGTGGTCATTATTTTTTCAGAGGTCCTCTATCAGAAAATAATGACCGGTAGAACGTTGGTAAATTCCATTCAAGTCAACGGAGCGTTCTACTTGCATTGTGAAGAGCTGTATAATAAATGATAGTACATTTTTATTTTTGAAGTTCAATGTATCTTTAACACTGGGGTTGGTGGAGGGGGCATGATGTGCTGCTGCTATTCTCTGTGATGGACTTTGTTCCTTACAGCGTTGCGGACGTCGGGCAGCGTGACCCACAGCGGAAAGACGATGGGCAGCAGCAGCAGGTACGATACCCGTTTGGGGCAGGTCTGAGGCCAGTCCAGACTCAAGGGGGCGCTCTCCTCCTCCTCCTCCTCCTCTGCCTCTTCATCCTCTCCCCCCGCCTCATCTGAAGAGGAAGAACTGCTGCTGCCACTGCCGCTGCCCGAACTCCGCTCACTCTCCTCTGGGATCTGCAACACAAGACGCAACTTCAGCAAAGGATAGTGAAAGCTTTAGTCACAACAGTCATTTAGTTTGCAGGTCAAGCTTTTCGGTTTGTCTTATTTTAGTCGACAAGATCTACAATGAATTCAGTCAACTTCACATGTATATTATTGAACTGAAACAAATGTAATGATACTGTGCGCGTCCTGTGTGTTCTCCCACATGGACAGAGCAAAGTGCCGTTTCTTTGGAGGTGAACTGAAATGAAATGAGGCACTTTCACTGAAGTTCATATGTTTTTAGTCCCGTCGTTTACTTTTCAATTAGTTTTAAGGATCCGACAAAAACATCTAGACTTCTCAGTCCTAGGTTTAGTCTCATTAACTACTTTTAATTTAGTCCACAAATATATTCCTTTGACAAAAATACCAACAAAATATTTTCCATGAAATGAACGTTATATGCGGCAATTTTGTGCAAAAACAGTCCGGGGCTGGTTGTGAGTCCACAGCTCATCAACACAACATCCCACAAGTGCTTGAAGAAGGTCTTGCTTCCTGTTTTATATCTTTCTGCATTAGATAGTTAGTAACTGACAAAGACAGGAAATCCACTGTGACAATGTGCCCCATGTGGGGGCATGTCGTCATAGCGCAGGGGTGTCAAAGAGGCGGCCCACGGGTCAGATCCGGCCCGCAAGATGATTTAATCCAGCCCCTGCCTTGTAGAGCATAAATTCCAGAGTAGGTAAAAAAACAAACAAACAAAAAACACTAGGGGGCAGCTTAAATATAAAAAAGGGAAACGATTTTCACATGTGTCCAGCAGAGGGCACTGGCACAATAACAGATCAGGATATGAACAACATATTATAGCCATGTGGTAAATGGTCAGTCTACCCCTGGGCCAGTGTGGTCTGGAATATTAAAGACCGGTCCGGGGCATTATGGACCATTACGGACCATGACCTCTAGGGGCGCTGTGCATTGGTCCGAGTGGTCCCTGGTGGTCCCTGAGATGGTCTTTAGATCTCTCAAATGGTCTTTGGGCTGATTTAATGGTCTCTGTGGATTATGTGTGGCAGGAGTGGAGTCCTGAGTGATCTCTATCAATATTTTTCGTTCATTTTCAGGAAAACCAACAATTTGCGTTGGGAAGATTTTTTATTTCAAAATCATATTATTTTTGGCAATAAATGCCTGATATGATCTCACTAATTTGAGGAAATTGTTAGTCATCTGTAGCCTGGCTAACGCCAGACTGCTGTGTTGGCACATGGCGCGCTGTGTTCTGGTGCGCGCTTGGCGCAGGCTTTAAAAAAATTGGGACTTGTCGGGACCCGTGAGAAGCCCCGGACGGTCAGGGGAGGCCATTCCCCTGAAATCCATTCCCGTGCAGGTTTCCACTAGGGTTTATATTCCAAGATAATAATTGGGGACAGAGACGTGCGGAGCGTAGGGTGTGATAATACTAGCCTAACTGAATTTATAAACAATCACGGCCGACCTCAGCTCACGCTACACCCACGCCCAGCTCACACACACCGCCGGCAAGAGTGCAGAGTGCGCTTGTGTCTGCACCTTTGCTTTAGCCTACCACGTTTGCCTTCACCCTCACGATCGGGCCCCAGGGGTCTGATGGGTTAATTTGGGGGTCGGACCCCTCCACACCCCCCGTATTTCGCACACTGGAGTGAGCCAGATAAATACTCAAGTAAAAGTGAAGAAAGTGCTGAGTAACTTTGAGTGTAAAAAGTCTGGTTTATGTTTCCATTGTGACTTATAAGTTTTGTTTCTCATGATTTAGTGTAATAGAAATGCAACAAAAAAAACACTTCAGTATTCAAAGTAGAAAGTACAAATCTATGTAAGTGTAGTGAAAAAAAACGTTGCAGCTTCAAAAACATGAAAGTGTGGCCCGTGTCCCCCCTCTGTACGGCAGCACGACGGGGACAAACCTTCTTCCTTGTTGTGAGTCAGTGGAATTTGACAGTACATCTGCACAGCGCCACCTGCTGTTCTGGAGCGTGCATTATAAATCTTTTCAAATCAACCAAACACACGGACACATGGACAAATGGACTTTGGACTTTTAGAGCCAAATATGGAGTAGGAAGTGTGTGTGTGTGTGTGTGTGTGTGTGTGTGTGTGTGTAAGTGCGTGTGTGAAAGTAAAAAGTTCTCGACACAAATGCTACTCGAGTAAAGTACAGCTGGATCAATACAAGCCTTAGTCTCGTAAAGCGGCTCTGGGTTTTCTCCGGGAGTTTGTCGTCTGGCTTTTGGGATGTGGACGGCTCCGCTCCGGTCGGGTCACACTCCCTCAGCTTCTGTTCTCCGTCTGAAACACATCACCGCAGAAGACTTATTCAACAATCAACCAAATACACAGACTGAGATGGTGTGGACATGTGCACCGGAGGGACAGGGACTATACAGAGAGGAACACAGCTATCCAACTTATTCCTTGGGCCGCTGATGTACAAACCATTATGGGTACAGTTTCCCGTGAGATGCTGGAAATCAGTTTCCTAAAACCTGCAAACTGATTTCCAGGAGTTTCCTGGGCAAGTTTTCATTTCACATAGCAGTTTCTTTGAACCTTTCTAGATGATTCTCTATATGATCGACCCCCGTAACATTTAAAAATATGTCATCGTGCAGCAGCCAGGGAGTATGTTTCGCTGTTCGTGGTGGAATTAAAAACCAGAGAAAGTGACATCTGTGGCTCTGGAACATGCTCCTGGACTAAGACTGGGCTTACACTGTTTACACTGTAAAGAGCCATAACCAATGTTTGGGGTAATGTATTACAAAGTAACGAGTTATAAAAATATATTACTTTTCAGAAACTAAGGAATATAATATATTAGTTAAACAAAATATGATAATATATTAGTCATTACAATTTAAGTAACTTGAGTTAGTGCATTTAGCCAAACCGCCGTCAGATCTCAGAAGCTAAGCAGGAAGGGCCTGGTCGGTGCTTGGATGGGAGACTGAATGGCTTCCGTCAGTCTACCCCAGGGCAGCTGTGGCTATGATAGCGCTTCGTTAGAATTGCAACCCATTCTACGCAACAAACACCATCTGTAAATGTATTAGTCAAACTTAATATTCTTAATATTTATACTTAAAATATTTATCAAATTTGTATTTTTATGCACAGAATTCAGTTTAATCAAACAGTCACACCAGAGCACTTTAGGTCTCACTTTAAAGCCAACACTGAGGTCCATCATCACAACACATGTCCAAGTGAAGATTTCCATTTGCCAAAAGCAGGTACATCTAGAAGACAGTTGACAAGTTGTGGAATCAATTTTCCCATCTTGCAAAAGGCTCATCACTAATGTCTTTTAAACAAATATGAAGAGTTTCCTTGATTGAATGTAAGTGATTTGTTTTAGTTTTTAATAATTAATTTGATGTTATTTTTTTAAATATTATTTTATACTCAGACTAAATGTATTAATTTTTATCTATTGATAGGTGGAGGCGTAATTTTAAAGCCACTTGGGTTTTCTTGTTATGGTTTGGGTTTGATTATTTAGTTTTGTCTGGGTTTTTGTCTGGTCTCCCCTGTTTTGGTTT